>OZ035884.1:4992570-6214803 GCA_964034835.1 Muscina levida | reverse complement strand
TTAAGCTTCCCTATGACCCCGTTTGCTGATGGCAACCACTCATATATCAAAATCATTACGTTTTCTTTGGGCTATACAAATTTGCATATGTCTACGAGTAAACACTCGGTTATTTTTCATTGCTTTGGTAATGTCCTTAGGCATGATCGTTATCCTGATGTGTGTATGTTTTTTCTGATTTTTTTAGTTGGCCCTTTACATTTTTCCTTTAGACAATTTCGTTAGTTGACGGTAGTAACGTTGTCGACTTACCTTAGCTGTGGCATTTTTAATGGGTTTATCTGGATCTGGTACATATTCCAGTGTTATGCCATAGAATTGTCCTTTGTTAATGTAGGTTATTCGATCGTCTTCTCGCCGTTGTGATGATGATATCGGTGATTCCAGGTTATATCTGAAACCAACATTTGTGAAACTGCAAAGCAAAAAAATAAGTAGAAAGAGGAAAATATTAAATATAAAAGTAATTGGATATAGATTTACAAGAGATTAAAAGAATATAAAATTATTGCATTATTGCTAAGGCGACATGTTCGTTTGTTGTACGTTTATTAAACCAAAAATAAAAAGATTTTTTCCAAAGCCTATTATTTTAATATGGAAACATCTTATTTAACAGAAAATTTCAATTTCTATATGTATTACTGTTTTTAAATACGAAGCCCTTTAACAACTATTAACTTTATATGAAAACCTTCGCAGATACTCTAAGTTTCATTTAGTAAATTTTAATTGTAATCGGGTTTACGATTTAGGAGTACATATCTAACACACAGACACACATTGGTTTTTTAGGTATAGATTTGCAACTATCTTAGTTTATAAACCAACACATATTTCAGTAAACTATGTACATTGTTTTAAACTTCGTTGTATATTCAATCTAACGGATTCTACCTAAAATTAGGCCGTTGATTAAAAAATCTCCTTTTAGGTATGCTACATTTAATGCAAGATATAAGTTTTAGAAACTGTTTGAAGTACTATATGGGCCAAGCGGAAATTTATTGAGACAAGGAAAACAAGATTAACTTATGTTAGAAAGAGAAAATATGATATATAATACTAAATAATATATTGCGTGTAAAAGTTGTTTAAGAAATTACTTATTTTAAAAACAAACCCCTAAAATAGGCTTTACTTATGATAATTATAAGCTCAATTAATATTATTTAGATTTACTCTATAATACAAAATTATTTGGATAGAGTTATTAGAAACATTCTCATACATAAACAGTTTCTGTGATGTAAAAATTAAAATCAAAATAAGTCTGTATGTTCTATTGAAACTCTGGTAAAATTCAACGGAATATTATGAATCTTAAGCGGTTGGATGCATAGAAGTTAGTGATGGTTTGGGGACAAATAAAAATAGCGTTTGATCAAAAAAAAAAAAACAAATTAATGTGATTGCTGCAAAAATTTCTTGTAAATTCATCAAATCTTAAATAATTTAAACTATATTGAAAAATTCCCATTGATATTATTATTGCTTTCAAAAATTTATAAAAACTTTGTTTCCTAAAATATACTGTGCTAAATCAATAAAAACTACTCCTTAAAGTGCTTTGTTTGGATTAAGATTTTTCCTACAATATACTAATTAGCAAAAAGAGATTTTAGGAACATAAATCAATCTTTGTGAAATTTGTTTATAAAATAAACTCAGTATGTGTCTGTATTTTATACTAATTCTGATAACGTTCAACCAAATGATATTCAATTTTGGCGATGGGTTTTATTAACGTTAGCGAAGAATTAGGGACTAGTGAAAATAAAAGGAAATTGCAGATATCTTTTTTACTAACTTTTATTGCTCTAAAAATGTCTTGTAATTTCTTCCAATACTACATCCCTTAAACTATGCTGCACTTTCCACAAAAATTTACTTTTATGAGAAGGTTCACAATCTGAAGAATCTCTATTTACTAATTTTGCATAAAATAATGTTGAAAAACTGAAAATACTTTCAAATTTGTATCACATTTGAAAACTTTATCCCCTAAAATATATTGTGCTAAATTTACTTTATTTTTTTCTTGTGGTGTATTGTTTAGATTTACAATCAACAAATTGTCATTGAGAGTTTTTAGAAACATAAGTCAATCATTGTGATGTATGTTCAAATGATTGAAATCAACGTGTGTCTGTGTTCGACACTAACTATGATAACATTTAACCGAATCTTAAAAAACTTTGGCGGTTATTTGGATATAAGTTGGTGATGGTTTTAAGGTCAGTAAAAGTATAGCCGATAACTGCTAGTTCCTCCATAATTAATGTCTAAATGCTCTAAAAATCGTTCACCCTATGCTGCATTTCTGCACCAAATTACATAAAAGTGTAGGCCCACAGTCTGTATAATCCCCATATTGTTTAGAAACGTAGAAAAGTCCTTCATAACTAACTTTTTCATATGGTCTGGTAACTTTTTTCAAATTTAAAAAATTTTCTGTTTGACATGATACAAATGCATAATAAGCTGAGAAAACCTATTTTTATTGCATCGATATCAAGACAAGACTAGAATTTAAATAAAGTTAATAAATATTTAAAAATTTTAAAATAATATGTAAATCTTTTAACACATAGACTTAAAAGCCGAACAATAAATAAAGATTTTAACAATTTTCCAATTCAAAATATTTCAAATCATTTGAAAATAATTGAAATGATTTTAATTACATTACTTTGTTAATTTTTTTTATATAAAATCAAAGTTTTACATAAATTTAATTTTAATAAAATTTTTGAGATTATTTTATTTTTTATATTATTTGCAAATTTTTAATTCCATCAAATAGTTAATTGAGTTTTTTGAAAATGTAAAAATCTATTATTTTTTCATATATAATTTTTATGGATTTTTTTAAATTTAAAATTTATATGAATTTCTGCAATTTTTTCATTTTATAAGCAAAAATTTTTGTAAAGTTACAAGTTTTATTTATTTTTAAATATATTTTTTTTAACTATTAAACGATTTATATTGTTTATAATTTTATAAATATTAAATTGTGGAAAGTTTAACGATTTAGTATTCTTTCATGTAACTTTTTTAGATTTGAAATATATTTTAAAATAAATAAATAAAAAAAATTAATAATTGCTTTTTTTTTTGGTTTTTGATAAATTCAATTTCTTCCTTAAGACTCCCCTTTTCCCCTCTCCTTGTTCTACCCTTTAAGTACTTACATTTTTGGTATTTGTATTTTATCAGCATCATTTTGACGACCAAAATCATGCCATGGCCTGGAACGTGTAGCACTGCCATTGGCACTGGTGCCTCCCAACGATGTGGTCGGGCTATTTTGGCCACCATGAACACTGACAGCACCGCGTTGTATGCTATTCACGGACACAGGTATACCGCCATTGTTGTCCAGCAATGAGCCAGCCTGGCAAAGTTCCGTATAATCGAAAGACTAAAAAGAAATACAAGAAAAATGTTTAAGAAAATAAATGTTAGTGAAAAAAGTTGAAATGTTTAAAAACAAAAATTTGAGGTGTCATAATTATTATGTATAAATTTATATTTAGTTTACTAAAACTAATAATACAGGACGCTACACGCTGTTGTAATGATATTAATTTTACCAGTTTTGTTTGCTAGCTAACATGAACTACTCTAAGCTGAAATATAAAATTGTAATAATAGGTAGAACTCAGCCTTTGCTCAAGCTGAGTTAAATGTTTTGTGGTGTACATTAAAGGTATATGAAGTGTAAATATTAATTATGTATTTGTAGATGTGTTTTTTTGATTTGTTTTTTTTTCATATGCAGTCTTCTCTTAAACTTACCTGTTGTATATTGTTTTGATCCCTTGGCGTTATAGCATCTGCACCTATACCCGAATCGGGACTAGGCAAATCCACTGTTAGTCCTGCGGCTGTCACCGTTTTCGCATAGACAGGAGTGCCGCCGTTTTTCAAGATGTTTGCCGACGAATGGGGAGGTGGTATGCCAGTATTTGATGTGGTTGTTGTAGTGAAGCGCCCCTCATACGTAGTGCCCGGCTGGGGTCCCTCACTGTCACCGTAGATAGTGCGTGTGGGCGCATAGCCTTGGCCATCTGTGGTAGTGGTAAAGTATTCACGATAATAGGGTTCCGAGATGAAAGTGGTGGTAGGAGCGGCGCTCAGGCGACTTGTGGTGTACATGCCATAGCCATCGGCTCCTATGTAAGGGCCGGGGCTGGGTGTTTGTGTGTTGACATTGCCACCAGGTCCAACGGCTGAGTTCTGATGGGGACCCTACAAGTGGTAAAGAGAAGAAGGCGAAAAAAAGTGCGGGTGTTAAGCGGCTTTTTAAACAAACAACAAAATGTGGTCATTGTATTGGTCCGTAGTACAAAGAGGATTCATTGTTCTCTTTTGAGGGTACTCATATATTTGTTGGGAATGGTCATTGCGGCTTAAGTTCGTTCTGTTTTGATGTGGAGGTGTGTATTTTTTCTCTTCTCGCCCCTGCCTACCAACAGCTCTCAAGTATTCATTGTGTTGTCTCACAATGCTCTGGTATCCGGTGTGGCGCGTGTCAGGAACGTGTTCTTTGGCGGCATTTTTGTACGTAACTGTTTGTCCGTCCGTCTGGCGGTCTTTTAGACTTTTGAGGAGATTCCGGTTTAGTAACTACTGACTGGCGCTAAATCATTTGTCGTTGCGTTTTTTTTTTGTTTTCATTTCTGTTAGCTGCCTTTTGTGTGTTGTTCTTCTGCCTTTATGTGATCTGTTAACGGTCCCACCAACAAACCAACCAACCTGTTGCTGCTCCACCAACAACTCTACTTGTTATAATGATCATGATGATAATACGGCGGCATCATCATCATCATCATCGATGAGAAGTAGAAGCTGGAGAGGAGAAAAGAACAACAACGGCCTACCGCAAAAGGTAATATATATTTGACACCATATGTCATGAAAGTGAAAACATCGGTACACAAACAAACGCACGAACATGCTCCCCAACAAACGGTCGCGCTCAGAATCGATACAAGAAGCTGATTAATACCTCATCATTTAAGTCACTTTAATGGTCTTTTTTGTTTTGTTTTTATTTGTTCCCTCTGTCTGTCGTGGTGCTGTGTCGTTAGTGGTGGCGGTTATGGTTTGATTTGCAATATCAACTCACCTGTAGATAAATTTGAGTGCCGCCGCCGGCAGCGTACATGGCTTCTGTATGATTTGTGGGGCTTCCAGGACTGGGTGGCGGCTCTTTAATTTGTATTTGTGTGGGTGATGGCGATTGTTGCAATACAATTACCTGTCAAACGGGTAGAGGGAAGAGAGAGAGAGAGAAAGGAAGGTAGGAATATGTTGAAGGATTTTGATATATGTATGTGCATCATAGCAAGATGGTGATAAAGATTATGAGCATAACACAAAAAATGAAATTGGTTGGAAATTGATTACATTTTTAAAAATAATTGAAGGAAATTATTTTTTAAACTACAAAATTTATAAAGATGATAACTTTTTGGAAAAAAAGAACTGATTGTTATACCAAAACTGAATATTGTTTTACCAATATGTATTCTATTAAAAACAAAGTGATCACATTTTTGAAATTTAAATTTTTTTCCATATCTTACAATTTTTGGAAATAAACTCACTGTTTTGTTCTACGACATATTTGTTATATTTGTTAAACTTTATGAGTATTCCACTTAGATTTTAGGAGAAAATATATTAGCTTTTCTGTCAAGCTATAAATTTGATTATTAGCTAACGTCTTATAACTTAACTAAAATTGCAGCGATTACGATTGCACTGCCATCGTATTTTTTTTTTGATGCAAACTAATTTCATCATATTTTTTAATATTTGATGCCATCTAATGATATGATTTATAGTATTTAGTATAGATTTACTAATCAACACATGTGTCTGTATAATTTCATAACAATACAAAAGCGTTGGCGTTTTAACACAACACCCAGCGTTTTTGTATTGTGTGAAAACAAAGTGAAGAAAAAAAACTCAAATATAGCAAATGTTTTTCTTATAACTCCAAAAAAAAAAATACAGCCAAACTAAAACAATTTGAAAACAAAATACCCAAAAATTTACATATAAATCTTAAAAACCCCACAAAGATCAATATGATGCTGCTCACACTTAGCTGTGAGTGGTTGTGGCATTAGCAGCCGCAGCATCAGCATCAGCACCTTTGTGATTAGTGATTTCAGATTACTTAACCCGCCGAAAAATCATGATGAGCATCATGCAGCTCATCATCACCATCAACGACAGACGAAAACCTTCAAAAAAAATTTCATGACAAATTTGAATGAGATTTTATTTTTCTTCCCATACACAGACAAATAGTAGAGAAAATAAATAAAACCGCACCTAAAACTATTTTTAGTTTCACTTCTTGATTGTTGTTGTAATAAACATAAAAAACCGAAAACGAACAAAAATAAAAGATGTAAATATGTATGGATGCCTCAAGATATAACAAATTGATTAATAACGACTAAATTAAACAAATTAAAAACTAAAAAAAATATAATTAATAAAATATTCCAAAATAAAATTTATACATACATACAAAAATTTTATGTTAACATATTGAATCAAAAATCTATAAGGAAAGTATCATAAAGATGTAAATTAAATTTAAAGGTTTGTGGGAAATCTTTACAGAACGAAATCAAACAAAAATTTTGTTCATGAATTTTTTACAATGATTCTTGGCTTTACTTTAAGGCTACAGCCTAAAGTAAAAGAAATATCAACAAAAAAAACCCATGATAACGTTGTTGTATGTCTTTGAAGCCATGTTAGCTGGTCTACAGTAAAGTAACGCAAAAAAACAGCATATGTAGTATATTAAGAAAAAATAATAATTGACAACAAGTGGCGATGATTGATGGTCTATTGTTGGCGTTTTGGACACTAAGCCAAGATATGATTACTACAAAGTTGTCTAAAATAAAGCTTGAAATATTAACAGAAATCGGTAGCTAATCTGTATTAGTTATGGTTGTACTTAATACTCAAACAAATTATAGGCAATTTTTTAATGTTGTGTTTTTTGTTGTTGCTGTTTTGTGATTCGAAGGCAAAATACTTTAGTAATAAACAAATGTTATAATAACTTATTCCATCTGTACCGTTTTATTAAAAAATGGGTTTTTAGCAGTAACTGCTAGTCAATAAAATTGGCTGAATTTTAATTAGAATTGATTAAAATATTTGTATTCTATTCACGAAACTTTTTTTGTGCAAATTTTGAAAATATATGTATTAAGACATAGGTATGTGTCTGTGTGTTGAATATAAACTTCTATATGGGGAATCGGACAATAGCCGGACTTTGGTTATTAATAGCCAACAAATATGGCATGGTTTTAAAAGTATAATTCATTAATTTAAAGCGAATTCCCGATCCTTCGCGCCGGCTTAATTATATAGATATAAATTTTCATATCGTGTCTAATAGTTATCTAGTAACTGTAATGATATTTTATGGACCTTCGAGCCGGAAAAATTATATTTAAAAAACCTGCCTTAAAGTATACTACATCTACGACGAATGTATGTAAATTGTAGATTTTTGCAATACTAAGTCCTAAGATGATCATTTTGGTCTGATACATTACTTGTTCCGATATAAATTTTCATGTCATGCCCAAAAATTAACAAGTTAGTAACTATTTACTACTAATCGAAAATTTGTCTAAATGTTTTTACTCTTAACACATACTTTTGTTTTAAATTTAGAAATAAATAAAATCAGACATCGGTATGTGTCTGTGTGTTAGATATAGACTTCCATATGAAGAATCGGACAATAGCCGGACTTAAGTTATATATAGCCAACAAATTTGAAATAAGGCTTAAGTTATTTATAGCCAACATATTTGAAATAAGAATTATATAAATTAGAGTAATAGCGCAATACAGGTAACAGTTATCGGTTCGGGATACAAAAAAAAAACTTTTTTTTTAATTTCATCCGTATATTTTTCTTTATGATTTCTATTAATCCACGTAACTAATCTTTTAAAAGACTGCATATGAAATTTTCAAAAATTTAAATAAAATCGCACTTAATTTTCCAGGAAAAAATCAGTGATATTTAAAAGAGTCCTTTGAGGAGGACATAACTTACATAACTGTAATACTTCATGTAACAATTTCTATTCAGAAAATTATGTGATAATAAATAATTTGCTAAGAGTTGCAAATCTATATACATACCGTCGGTGTGCTGTAAAAATATATATTCATGGCCGCTTGCGTTTTAGACATATAATGAATTTTTTTGATATAATAAATAAAAAAAAGTCTTTAAATGGACATGCAATTTTTATACAGGACATGGAATATGACTTTTGAAACACTTTTCCATCATTAATTAAATTTCACAAAAAAAAGGAGACTTGAGACCTTTTTGCAGCACGCCGACGATATGATATTTGACTGTTAACATCTATGTCTCATCATTGATTTTGGCCTTTAATATTGTAATTGCTATGTAATATAAACTTTATAATTGTATTAAATAGCACAAAATTTTGTTTTTCACTCAATTTTTTTCATAATGCCAATTTAGTCCTAACTCTTGCCGAATTCTATAAAATTTTTAAATATAGCTATATACCAAATGTCAAATTTTGAGCCACAAATAAGACAGTATAATTAGCGTTTTTTGTTTTCGTCGATTTTTTTTAACGTTCACCGTGGGGTGATAAAATATATTTTGTATCTCGATTTCAACTGTCACTAAACTTAATTTTAGGTTTATACTTTGCTTTGTGTGCCACAGCAACAATTGTGGGCGTTTTATATTTATTGTCACACGCGATATTGTATTGATCGATTTTGTTAAAAAAGCTACAACAAAGCACAAACAAAAAAACCTTTAAAATTTTAATTAATTGTGTTAAATAAAATTTTCTTCGTTAATGTCGCTAAATTAGCATATTATCGTTATCGAGAATTTCTTGAGTAGCCAAATGTCCTTGAGGTAGAGCTAAAAAAACAAAAGCTGGATACTTGATACTTTAATAACACTAAGAAGATAGACACACAAATGGATGGATTTGCGTCACACTAAAATATTCCATTTCATTTAAATTCTATATAAATTTAATTGAGTTCCGTTTTTATTTTCTAGATCTCTGACTCACGACGAATGGGGGTTTTTTTCTTAGGCCTTTTGCGTGTTTACAGCTTTCCGTGATCTATCTCCCTCTTTTCTTTAGTAATTCATATAATTTTTCTGTTATAGTTTTTTTTTGCACCCATATGCCTGTCATTAAGTTGTCATTTAAATTTCGTGGCTTAGTTCGTTTTATGCGACACAACAGGAAGTAAATCCATCCTACGTTAAGTGCCAGTTGTAATAAAAAAAAGAACCACGCAAAATTTATAGTTTGCCAATTTGTTGTTGTTGTCGTTGTTTACATTTTTTACTCTGGGAGCATATACGAGGCAACAGGTAGGTTTAGTGCACTTTAGTTACTGTCCGTCGGTCAATTCGCCTGTCTTTGGTCTGTCCATCTGACCACGGCTTATTGCATGTCATCATAAGGATGTCATAAAATTGTAATTAATGTTTTTATTTTTTTCGTAACTGGCTAAAATTTTAATTTATCTTTCATAGAGAGAGAGGGAAAAAGGTAAACATTTTAATTTATCTGATATAGAGAGAAAGTTGTCATTTACGAGTAGCATGTACTAACAAAAAAGTGTATCCTTTAAATGTTTGTTAATTTTTGACGGTAGAAAAATGTTGGACAATTGGTTTTGATACATTGACAAACAAAAATATTCAAATTAGTATTAACTATTTATCAGTGACTTCGAAGTGATTAAATTAGCTGAATGTTATATTAGAATTGTTTTAAATATTTTTATTCTCTTCACATAATTTTCTTTACAAATTATGAAAATGTATGTTATACGATTGGTATGTGTCTGAGTGTTGCATATAGGCTGCTATATCGGTAATCGAACAATAGTCAGGTACGGGGTATTAATAGCCAACAAATATGACATAGTTTTAAAACAAATTATTTAAATTACAGTAAAGTTTTGAAGTTTCACAATCCTAAGTTAATCGTTAGTAAATCTATGAGCCTACTAACCGGAAAAAATATTGTAAACATCTAACTCGAATTTATATCAATTATAATTTAATGCAACTAAGGCCTAAGATGGTTATTTTGATGGGATTCATTACCAGTTATCGATATAAATTAAAAAAATGATCAAGTATGTAACTATGAATGTGTCTGTGTGTTTGATATAGGCTTCTTTATCGGTAATCGGACCACAACCAGATTTTGCTTATTAATAGCCAACAGTTTCGGGATAGTTTTAAAAGTAGAATTATTTTGATTAGAGTGAAGCTGCAATATTTTTTTTATTCCTAAGTAAATTTCCTATAAGCCTTCAAGCTAAAGAAATTATTTTTACAAATCCTGCCTTAAAGTATGCTACATCTACCTCGAATGTATATAAATTGTAGATATTTGCCAAACTAAGCGCATAAGATGATAATTTTTGTGGGATATACCTCAATGTAGTTATCGATATCGAAATTTTCAATTTTGGAAATAAAAAAATGGGAAATCGGTATGAGTCTGTGTGTTGGATATAGATTCCATATAGGGAATCGGACAATAGCCGAACTTTGCTTAATTGAAAGCCAAACAATTTTGGATAGTTTCGAAAGTAGAATTTTTTGAATTCCGTTAAAATTTTTTTATTATTAACAATTTGGAAATCAAGATAATAAGACATCGGTATGTTTCTGTGTGTTGAATATAGACTTCTATATGTGTAATCAGACAGTAGCCGTACTTTGGTTATTAATAGCCAACAAATTACGGGTAGTTTCAAAAGTTGAATTTTTTATATTGGAGTAGAAGCGCAATACAAGTGACAATTTAAATTATTTCAGCTCAATATAGGTTAGGGAAAAAAGTTTTAAATTTCACTCTGGTTTTCTTTAATATTATATGAGTTTAAAAATTCGCATTACTTATCCTTTAAAACACTGTCTATAAACTTTTCCAAAATTTAAATAATCGCAATCGTTTTTCTAACAAAACATTTATGACATTTAAGAGAGTCTTTTGAGGTGGACAAAACTGACATAATTTTTATACATATAGTGACAATTTCTTTATATAAAATTTTGCCATAATAAAAAATGTGCTACAAGTCGAACATCTATATATGTACAAATGAAGTTTAACTGTAAACATATATATCTGATTTTAAGTTGGGATTCCATTAATAATGCAGTTGCTCTGCAATATAAACTTTAGTAATCTGTGTTAACTTTTACTGACCCAACTTTACGTACTAATGCACCTGCTCGATTTGATTAAATCCAAAAAAAAAAAAACCAAACTAAGGGCCCTTATCTCTTAACCATATCATGTAACTCATTAACAATAAAATATGAAATGACAGCTAAGATGCCTGACACAACAAACAATATTTCAAAATAGGCTTTTAACATAAAAACATGTTTGAAACTTACACTTTCGGTTGTGAAACAAAAGACATCAAAATTCCACAGAAAAAATCAACTCAACTACATACTAACCTAGTACCAACAAGCTTAAGAGATATAATCAATGATGAGCCGTAAACCAGCAGCAGAGGCCTAGTGGCCCATAACTAATACAACACAAAACAATAAACTGGTGACGTTTTTCTTAACTTGTTGGCCTAAAGGCTTTTTTCTACTTGATTTGATTTGATGATTATAAAATAGCATACATGTTAAAATACTAAATTTGACATTATGTGTTCCCCCTCCTATACCCTCAGTTTGCCGACAAACTAACAATATTAGATAATTTATTATTTTGTTTTTCTTTTGTCTTATTTAAAATGAAACTGAAACTGAATAGAGATTTGGTGATGCTAATAACGCCATAGTGTGTGGCACTCTAGCTTATACTATATACTTAGATACATGATTTGATTTTTTTCTTCTTCTGTATTTTTTAATATTGGTTTTAAACCAATACTAAATGTGCGTTTAATTTGCATTTACTTCACTTTAAAGCATCGAAAACATGTTTCATATCATCAGAGACATTATCAGGAGATTCGATATGTGTGATGATGCTATATGTGAGTGCGAGAGTGTGCGTGCCTATAGTAGGTACATATATACTATATATACATTTGTCATTTTATCGTCCAAAAGACCTTGAATATATAAAAACCGATGACTCCCAAGAATATATGTGGTGTATGTGGAGACAACAACAACAGTCTTTAATAATGTTTTAAAACAATAATAAATTTTTAACGATTGTGACAAAATCTTGGTTAGAGAACAACGCAAAATGTTAAATATATATATAATGATTTGGCTATCAGAACTATTGGTTAATAAGGTGTCTTGTTGTTCTTTTTTTTTGTTGGTGGTTTGTGTTGTTTTGTGTTCTTCACTCGGTGGATAATTAATTTAACAGGAAATGAAACTTTAGAATATTAACGCAAATTTTAAATAGATGTGTATATGTAGATTTTTGATGTGCGTCAAGAAAACGGTGACATTGCAATTAATTGATTAGCATTAACAAGACAGAGGAGAAAAAAGTAGGAAAATAAAAATTATATAAAAATAAGTACAGTACTATGATGTTCTCTAAAAGAGTCTCTATGATAGTCTCTAAAAGTTTTAAAGCTATATTATAAAAACAGTTCCTATATGTTTTAAAGTTATGTTATTGTAATAGTTCCTAAATGTTTTAATTGCATTAAAGCATAAAAAAATCCACTATTGTGCTTGCAAAATAAATGTTAATAATATGGTCACTAATTTGTACTTTTACAGTTTATTACTGTATAGAACAGCAACTGTTTTTCCTCTTTCACAAAATGTCGATATAAATATTTCCGCCTTTTTTATTTTAGTTTAACAATATCCACAAATAGTATGAAATTTGTTTATTTCTTTTTAAGTTTTAGTTTATTTATTTATTTATTACATATTCTCGTTCATTTTGTTATAGATTTTGTGTGTTATAACAAAAGACTTAAGACACAAACATGTGAGGCGGGGGTGCTGTCGCTGCTGCCATCGATGTAGTAATGCACTCCCACACACACACACATGCGCAAGATCACTCATTTGAAGTTTAGACGCAACATGATTGAGAGTAGACCATATGTTTGTTGTTTTTCTTATTGGTTTTAACTATTTGATTAAGAGTACAACTTTACACCACAAAATATTGTTGTTTTTACAATGTTGTCATAAAACATAACTTTTGATTCAATTAAACACTTAAACTTTAATTTTTATCATTTTCTTAGCATATTATACTTAAAATTTTGTTTCTTTTTCCTTTCTTTTTATACTTAATTTCCAACCAATTTCGTTTTGTATAACTCGTATATACCTTTTCTTATAAATATTTATTAAATATTAACTGTTTTAATTAAATTTTTTGATCTTTATTTTTAGTTTTGTTTTTTTTTTTGCAGAATTTTTGGTTTCTTTTCAAACTTTTTTTTTTTAATATTTTTGTGTAAATTCTTTGGTTTTAAGTTTAATTATTTTTTGTGGTTTCCTAGATCAAAATATGATCATTGTTTTGTTACTTTTTTTTGATTATTAAATAGGATTGTTATTTTTTTGAAACTCAATTATATTGATCGTTCCCGCTTTTTTTTGCTCACTCGCTCGTATTCACGAAATTTTCAAATTGTCGTTATATGACAAAATCTGTTTCATTTAACATGCGTTAAGCCGAACGACCTTGCTCAGACCACGTTATAAACACGACTAAAGGTATGTAAAGACTCGTCAATGCTTGGATTGTCTCGATCTTAGCACACGAAACTCAAACTCAAAACACTGTGTGTTGTTGTGCACGGCGGCTATACTATCCACACACAAGACGACGCAACAGCAGCTATTGATCAAACCAACAACCAACGTAGAAGCAGAAGAGGAAAACAACACACCGAAACTTTAAAGGAAACCACCACTAACCATATCAACAACACAACATCAACGACGACAACAACAATGTCATATCATATACCGAGGTGTGAATATCAACCCGGCTATACTGATCTCAACAGTTTGCAATAAGTTTATGTGTACTGTGCGATGGGTGAGTAAGACAGAAAGTAAGCCAACATTGTGAGTGCGATGTTGTTGTAAGAAATTAAGGGAGGTTTGTTTAAAGTTCAAGCAAAAAATTAACTCAGAAAAAATAAGTTAGAAAAAAAATTATTTTAAAATTAAGTCATTTATATTAATTTAGCAAATATTGTCTTTGAAAACTAGTTAATAGCTTTGTTGTTAAACTTCATGATTGCCAAAGATAAACTTGACAAAGATCAATCAAATAAATGAAATCACTAGAGATCAATAGGAATGTGTTGGAATCTTTGTTGTTTTTAACAAAACATGTTAATGCATAAAAATAAATGTAAAACAAAAAATCGTACAACCAAATTTGTAAATTTCTCAATCAAAGCAACAAAACATAAATATTTATGAAGTTATAGTAAACAAAGCGGAAAAACGGAGTAAGACAATGTAATATGATATTTAAATTAATTTAAATAGTGTGTAATAAACTAGTTTTAATAAAAGACCATGTAACACTAGTAAAATTTACAAAAAAAGTGTTTGAGTGTGTTTTAAAAATGTTACCACTAACTAGGCTAATATTAGATATAACACATTTAAACCTATGATGGACATTTGGATGAATTATAAGTGTGTCTAATCAGAACTAATGAATCAATCAATGCTTACCTTTGAGAGTTCAAAACTTAGTCATAAAATTTAAGTCCGAATGGGTCTTCGAGTTATAGATCTAATTCAAAAGCAATGCTATAACTTTGAATTTCATAAATAAACAATTTTTGTGTTATAGAAAATTACGAGCGATAAAAATTTAAGCGTTTTCTTTATAAGATTTTAGTATTATTTTCAATAATAATGGAAATTTAATATAGAGAAAATGCAAAATATCTAACTGTAAAAAGGGGCCTTATATTTGTATTGTATTTTCTCAAACTAAGATTTCTTTAGATAAGAAAGATCGATTTTATAAAAAATGGCTAGCAATAGAACTTTTTATTATATGTCGTCTTTTATGCATTATTTGGAGCATTTTGTATTATTGTCAATAAAAAATTGTTATTTTTTATTTTTTCGTATTGAAGAAAATTAATATTATGCAATTACCATTTTTCTGGTAGGTGCGGCTGAGTACAACAAGAATCTGCTTTTGCAATTTCCCAAACACCTCTAAAATCTTGAGTTACGGGTAAAAACCGAGTTTTCGTACCTTTTTGCACTTATAAGCCAGTAACGCGAGATTTTGATATAATGTTTATAAAGCATCTTAATGAAAAATTGGACTAGAAGTATTTGCCCAATGAATTTTTTTTAATGGAACAACAAATGCGAATTTGGATCGTCCGATTTTAATACAATTTTGAATTTGTTTCCGACTTACCATGTAGTAATATTAACTGAAATTATTTCCCTTTCAAAAAGGGGAAAAAGGCGTGGTCAAAGTTGCGAAAACGTTGATTTTCACTTTGTATCAGTTTTTTTCAAAACTATTTCAGAAACATTTGATTATATTTATTTTGAATACAATGTATAAAATAAAAGGCAAATTCAAAGATATGGGTATTTTCAGCGGAAGGACGGACGATTTCATAGTATAACATTTATATTTTTTTAACTCTTTTTGTAATCATATAGTGAATTTGTTGAACTTTAACAAATCAAACCGTATATATCGTTGGAAAGTCTCTTGTTTCCAAATCCTCTTTCCAATCCTCTGAGAAACTTAAAATTGGTTCATACTCAACAACTTTACTGGCTTATAAGTGGGTAAAGGTACGAAAAACCGATGTTTTACCCGTAAAGATTTTGGGGGTGTTTGGGAAATTTCAAAAACAGATTCTTGTTGTACTCAGCAGCACCTACCAGAAAAGTAGTACAATTAATTTTTTGTCCATCGAACAATGAACAATGTTTGTCCGCAAAAAATCTACGTCCAAAATCTACGTTTTTTAATATCAACATAATCTTCAAAATGTTTCAACTTTTCGAAAAAAAACTACAAAATAAAAAAAAACTTGCGTCCGCAACGCTGGAAATACCCATATTTATATATAAAGTATATAGAATATATTTCAAAATTTCGATAAAATGTTTAAAAAGCATAATTGGACAAAAACTTTTAATGAACTTTTTTTTCAAGTAGAAGAATAATATTTTTTTCACTAATGCAACAAAAAATGCAGATTTGGATCGTCCGATTTTAATACAATTTTGAATTTGTTTCCGATTTACCATGAATTAACATTAACTGAAACCATTTCCCATTAAATGGGCGAAAAAGGCGAAAACTTAGATTTTTTCTCTGTATCAGTTTTGTTTCAAAACTATTTCAGAAATATTTGATTATATTTATTTTGTATAAAATAAAAAGGCAAATTCAAAGATACATATTGTCAGTATCCTGCCAAAAGGTCTTTAGTCCACTTTATTTATTGCATTTATTAATGGTATAAAGTCAATGGCCATTTGTGTTTTGGACATAAAATTATATGTATGTATTGTGTTTTCATCTTGGCATAAAGTTCATAAACTCTCTTACTCATTACATAGATATTTTAAGTATCGTACCTTATACGTCTACATATCTTTATATGGTCAGGTTATACAGGAAAACGATTAGCTTTATGAAGATAGCTATGTTTTTCATTTAGAAACATACATATATTTACAAATAATTTACTAGCAAATTCAAAAGTAATATCTTTATATAGAAAAAGGATCTAATTGTTTTCCAACTTCGACCACGCCTTGTTTTTTATTTGTTTTTGTCAGTTAACAACAGATTCACCAAATTTCTATAATATATGAAGTTTTTAATAAATATTTAAAAGAGCCCTTAGCCAATCCCCACTAATTTAAGTTCAAACTTTGTTATAAAATATTATTTTCTCTTGATGTATTATAAAATATTATTATATTAATACTATAATGGCAAACGTTGATATTTCCAAGTAATTAGATATTTCCAAGTAATTTCCAAGTTATTCAAAAGTAATTAGAATAGGGCAATATGTTGGAAATAATTTGAAATAATTTGAAAAGTATTATTTATTTAGAATGTATCCTACCAAAAAAATACGCTAACAAAAATTGTATTGCTCACACAACAGCAATTTTTCTATGTTATGATTATTATAAGACCTTTTGTTGATAAATATTATTTTTATTTTTTCAGTATTGTATATGAAATAAAAACTAGCACAGTTTATGAATTTTAAGAGCGTAATAAGTTCTATTATATCTTCTGTAGGTTTAAAAAAATAAGGTATTGCAATTTATATGACATATATATGGGGCTATACATACTAAAAGTGTGATGCTTTCTACTCCACATCATTTAAATGTTAAATAATTAAAATTCTAATGTTTGATTTTTATACGCATTGCTTATCTGTGTTGAGTCCGACAGATGTTTCGAATAATATTTCCGAAAACTGGAATGATAATTTCTGAATAAGTACATATAAGTACATCTAAATAAGTACATATATTAATAAGAGAAACCAACAATAATTAAGTAAACACTCAAACAAAATTTTAATTATTGCACTACTAAAAAAAGATATCGTTTAAGAAAAATGACACAAAGTATCTTCCAAATTCCAAACCATTTATGTATGCCTACAAATTTAGCACAAATACAGCAAAAAACGATGTGAAGAAACCCTTTTAAAATTGCAATGCTATTTATATCAATATAATATGTTAAACATTTAAAAAAGTATTTTTTTATTCCATTAAAAATTAAAAAAAAAATATATTCCTTCCATCATGTCCATTAATATCAACAAAACGTAGCTAAAATTAAATAATTTTAAATATAATAAATAATATTAAAAAGTTCTAATAAATTAATAACATTGACAAAATTCCTTAAAAATCTATCTCTCTTCTATACCAATAAAATATCCTCTTTATGTAAGAGCAAAACAAAACACAAACTTAATCACTTCCCTTCCATCACCACCTAAACAAAACACCATCGAACATGTTGTGTTCGTTATCGTACACAACATGGTATGATATCAAACTGCCATATTTACTTCCTCACACTCGGGCCACGGCACGATGCGAAAATGGTTACCTTGCGAGAGAGAAAGAGAACAACTAACCACAACCCACCAACGAGCCATAGGTAAGACAGAGTGAGAGTGAGACCATTGCATGGCATTGTATTAACAGTATAACAGTTTCAATGAAGCTTGCAGTATAACAGCAGGAGAGGAAATACAAAAAACTGCTAGCATTTTTAGCCAATAGCCAAACAGAATTGCAGTGCACACACACACACACTACAGCGTAAATATGTCAGTGGAATTGGTGTGTGTGAGTGTGTGTGCAAAGCGACTATTAGAAAAGTAACTGATGCGACAAACAATTGGCGTGTAAACCAATTGCAAAGCCATACGAAGGGGAAATAGCGAAAAAAAAGATGGAATGGTTTGTACTATGACGACAACGCGAACATTTAATGTGTGCGCCGCTGATATGGAAATGTAATGCATGTTGTGTAGTGTATTGTGAGTGTGAGTACTTCGATGAATGAATCAATGAATGAGAGGAAGAAAGCTGCGGTTAAGTGTTAGAAAAGCCTATATGTGAAATAGCGAATGCAGTGACTGTGAGAGAAGAATATATGGAGTGAGAGAGCAAAAAGCAGAGATGATATTTGTATTAAGCCGAGTTGGTACAGAATAGAATGCTTTGCGAAAGTGGTACTTTATTGTCACAAAGAGGTAACAGGCCACAATTATGATATAATTTAGGTGATGTGAAAAAAACATCGAGTTTATTATCATAAATTTAGAGACACAGGGTATTATTCTCAAGAATTTATAAAATATTCAAAGAACGATTTTGCTGTAAAAATTTGATTTATAAACTTTTGATAAATGTTAACAAATACGGCTGAGAATTTTTAGGCATTAGACAAATTAGATATTTAAGAAAGATTGTTTAAATTCAGTTGAAATGTAAGCCGATACATGATCAGAAAATTTTGCTTAAGAAATTGCAATTGCATAAAGATACCAAACTATTATTATTAAATATGAATAAAATTACTTTTAGCGAAAAATCCTAGCAAAAAAAGAGAAGTACTGGGGAATAACTTTCATATCCATTTTAATATCATGAGCACTACATCATGAAAAAAATATTAATCATATAAGATTATCCTACTTCCTATGTTAAAATCATTGATTTTGCACCAAATTTGATCTAATTTTTGTGGTATATTTTTTGCTGCTAATATAAATATTATATTTTTTCTTATTTTATGTCATATGATAATTTAATGTTTTTAACAAAGTTGTAAATATTCATTATTTAAAAAATTGTATCTATAAAAGTATTGGTTTTACTGAGATTGTAACAATTATTTTTTATACTATTTAATTGCTAATGATATTTTTTTTGTGACAAAATTGTTAATATTCAAAATTAAAAAAAAAATCTAATTGTTATTAACAATACAAATTTTGTCGCTCTTAAGAAAACATCATAAGGATACAATTATTTTTTATAAATAAAAATATTGAAAAAAATTATGAAATTTTCTACAAAGAATTAAAAATTAGAAATTGAACTTTTTCGATTTCGTTAATTAATAGTCCATACAACCTAAAACGTACTCCGATTTTTTTTATAGCCTTTCTTTCTATATCTGCATGAATTGGATATTATTTTTAAAAAATATGAATGTAAATAATACAAAATATGGCGAAAAAGTTAACCAAAAATTACAATTACAAAAATTACAATAAATTAAACAATTATTTCCTACAAAAAGTCAACGATGTCAAAAAAAAATTTCAGCGTAAGATTTGTGAAACCTTCGAACTTCTTCTATATTATATACTATATAGTATGCTACTGAGATAATATCTAACAGAAAAAAAATCGTCTAAAAACAAAATAAGTATTTCTAAGGATCTAGAAGTACATCATGTTTAGTACAAAACCAACGATTTTACAATCATAGGAAGAAGGCTTTTCTTTCATGCTGACAATTCTCATACCGCATCCAATTCCCAAAAAGTATGAAAAAATTTTAACATTTTTAATATTATTCTGGCAACTTAAGAATTAGTTTAAATAACTTCTGTGCAAATAGATAATACTCAAAACTAAGGAAACATTACAGAATTAGTGAAATTTGGAAGCAATGAAAAAGCGATTCCTTAAGGAGTACTTCCTATTTTTTGCTTGTAATTTTTTGAAGCCGCACGAAATTAATCCTTTATTCCTTTAGAATACTTCAAATTTCAAGGGGATATAACTTAAATATGTTATTGAGATATCCTTATATTTCTCAATACAAGATCATATAGGTAGATATGTAAATATGTTTTTTTTATTTATGTTATAAATTTATATTTTAAATACAATATAATTTTTTTAAAAAATCACGTAAAATGTTTCTAAATAGTACCTATTGCATCGCTTTGTGTAGGCAATAAAGTACCATACATTGTATAACAATAAGTACCAAATTAAATTGTTTACCATCACCGACTAAATCTGTTATCATCTGCCCAGTCCAAAAGGTATTTTCAAATACATAGTAAGTATAAAGATCTTTCGTATTTACAGTATCAATGTAATTAACCTTTATTCCCTATAATATGTTTATTTTGCCTGCTAATTTTTTGAATATTTTTAAACAAAACTGGTTTCTTTGCGTGTTGCGTCCTTTTCTTATAATACTATTTTTTTGTGTATATTGGTTAAAGGGGTAACAAATATTGTTACCACAATTTCAAAATAAAAAAAAAATCTTAATTATTTTCCTGTAATTAACACCTGTTTGTTAGTGGTAGCTTGCCACATTATGATGACACACCGCCAAAGAAAGTCCATACGACTTTTTTGAGTTTGGTGCTATATTGTTCTTTCTTTTTGCATTTTTCTTAAATTTCCTGTTAACCTTCTGTTACTTTTTCTCTGGCTGTGCTCTCCGACACACATGCGTAGAAAAAATAGATGCGAAGGTTCACTCACCTTTTGTCCGCTACTGGCTGTTGAGCCATTACTAGCGGTACCATTTTTAGGATCTTTACGCAAATCTTCGGGTTCCCGTTTAATGCTAATCGTCGTGGCCGCTGACTGTTGTTGCTGTTGGCGCTGTTGATCCGCTGTTATGACAACGGTGCCGGGGCCAGCAGCCCCATTGGCCGCAGCTGCACTGGCTGCCACAATTGCCGACTGTTGCTGGGCTATGCTGGTGGTGGTGGTGACATTCGCGCCAGCCGCTGCCGCTGCCACGGCGGCCGCCGTTGTGGCCGATGGGTGTGAGCCAAGCAGTAAGCCTTGTATCTCGTTTTGCGATAGGCTCGACACATCGAGAGGTGTGGTTTGACCGTTAAGCTTACTAACAGCTGCACTGGGAGCACTACTCAATGTTTTCAATAATTTTCCAGCCAATTCGTTGTCGTTGTCGTCGTCGTCATCATCATCATTGTCGTCATCGTTGTCGTCGTTCATTGTTGATGTTAGTGCAACACAAACACACAAACATAAGCGAGCACGCACGCACACATAGGCCAATGCAACAACAGTAACACAATAATGTCGAAAGCAAAAAGAAGGAGAAAAACATAAAAAGAAAGAAAAAGAGAGATATTTAAATAAAGCAATTAACATGAAATGACATTTAATACAAATATTAGACACAAATCACACGCACACAGGCGCGTTACCCCCAAACAAAATATTGCACAATTCCGTTTGGTGGAGTTTTTGTTGTTGCTGTTTGTTCGTACGTTCATTACGTTGATGGAACTGGCGGACCACCTGGAAAAGATTGGTTAGTTATTTACATGCTGTTATATACTTATTGTATACTGTAATAGGGTGATCCTTAAAGGATACAAACCAAAATAGATGTCGAACTTGATTTTGAACATACAAATAGTAAATACCTACATACCGTCCTCATAGCCCCAAGTGATGGTAGCTTAGCTAAACTACCTATCATCTTATAGAAGAAAAAATAGACTGGTCTTTTTCCAGCAAAAATTATATGGCACTAGGGTGGGTCGATTAGTAGAACTATGTTCATTTTTTCCTGTCATGATTTGATATTGCAAATTGGCCTATTGGTATTCCCATTCAACTGGAAGGTATCTCCTATACTAAATTATCTATATGACACAAGAAACGTTTGTACCTTAAATCAGTGCCAGGCAAAATGTGCTTGTATATGTAAATGTGAAGTGAGCAAGGCTGGTGTCCCTTTCACAACGCTCAAGCAGAGATTGATCATAGACTTACTGCTTTGAATCAAACATAGCTTCGCGTACGTGTGAACTGCCGATCGTGCCTGTGTAAAGATGATTATAGCCAGCCTCGCGAGGCTGTCGGGTGCCTGTCACTGCTTTAAGTTCAAATGACCCTAAAAATTAGAAAGTCTTGTAAAGCATGCAGTCATTTTTATTAAATTTTTCCCGACAGCCGTAAAAAGTATGCAATAATTTGCGATAATAATGCAAACAACATAACAAACATTTGGGTTAATACTGTAAATACATCTTGTCATACTAAAATTTTTTGCTTTTGAATAAAACTATATACTTCCAAAACAAAATGTTCTTGGTTTTTAAAGGGCTTTAATCCTAGAAAAATATATTTCAAAATTATAGGGGTAGAAACTGCTTTATATGAGACCTTCATTACAAAATGACGGCATACGTAAGCGACATCTATAGAACATATGTAGTACTCGTCGATACCTATACAACGATATCTTGTATGTTACGATTAAGCCACAAACAAAAAAGCAGCAATAAAAAACGATTTTGGATGTATTTTGGGGGGAGGGGGATGAAAAATATTTTTTTGTTTGAAGTTGTCTTGAGGTGCTCTTTAACATTTGCCCTCGACATTGGAAAAAAATGTATATGGAGACCAACCCGGTCTAGTGTACATACATATGTAGGTTATTACAGAAAAAATAAACCGAACGTAATTTTTTAGGAGGATTTTACTAAACATGGCGATTGGTTCGACTACTACGAAGTTTCAGTCGCCAACATCGAGGGAGATGACTGTGGCAGGGTTACCCTCATGATAATTGCGGGTTCTAATTCACACGCTACAGTTGGACCATACAGAAAAATGAATCTGTATGGTCCGAAATGACGATTGACTCGAATACTCAGAGTTGTCTGTCGCCAACATCGAGAGATGACACGGTTGGACCATACAGAAAAATTAATCCAAATGCCAGTTTTTTGAGAAATATCGATTGACTTGACAACTTAGAAGTTTCTGTAGCCAACATCGAGGGAACTGACTATCAAAGAAATGCTGTGGCAGGAATCAAACACAGGTTAACTTATGACAGGCTCTATAAAAGTCTTTGATGCCAACATCCATATAATCCACATTTTCTAAACGGCTGTCATAACATTTGGTATAACATATTCCTAAAGATCGTAAAATGAGAAACATATCCATATCTTGAGTGGAAATTAGTCACATTTACTTTGACACTTAAAAAAATTTATATGTAGGGTGGGCAAAAAGTACGTTTACATTTGAATTGTCAGCTGCGTCGGGCATCCATAGCGGGGTGGGGTGGATTGATTACGAAATGCAAAAAGAGACAATGGGAAATCAGTGCCATGGGGTTATTCAGTAAAGTGATAACGGCGTTCTGTGATCGCGAGTGTTAAGAAACAAAGATTCTTCGACTATAGCGCAACTAAAATTTGGCGCTTATATCAACATACGGCATAGGAATGAAGTTCCATCCATTCAATGTATTACAAAACAGGTGCAGAGATTTGAGGAGACAGGTTCAACATTGAATTATAGGTTTCCCGAAAATTGAGATGCGCGTTCCAGTAACGTCGGTTCACGGCTACAGGTTGCAGCTGTGTCGAAACAATCAAGGAGGATGTATTTTCTAAAAAATAAAATCTGTATTGATTTACATTCAATATAAATTGAAAAGCGAATAGACTTTTAGTTCACCCTGTTAACCTTTGCAATCTTTATCAAAAATTATTCCTTACTTTTTTACGTACCTTGCCAAGAGGCAACATGAGGGGATGACTTAAAAATAATAAGGTTAATGCGAATGAGGGGATGCACCAGGTGCTTTTATCTAAATATAGAGTGACAATCTATCTACTAAGCGCACAAGACTGAAGCGCTTGGAATGTTTTTCTACGTGCGGCTGCAGATTGATGTAATTCTGTTGTTGCTATTACATAAGTTTAATGATTTAAAAATGTTCTTATTAATATGTATGCAGAAAATCTAATTTTATGAATAAACAAAGAGTACTTGTTTGGTAGGTTTAAGATCGAAATTTCACTATACGAAAAGTTTTGCTTAAAAGTCGTACTTTAGTTCCATTTTCTAAGGTATGTGTTCCAAAGTTCTATAAAGTAATAAACACATCGAACTAAATTTAAATAAAAACTTATTTAAATAAAAACTAAGTTTTTGTTGGATTTAACGCCATTTCATTAGCCATTGCAGAGGCACCAAATCAACGTCATGTAAAACTCTATCATATGGTTCCCACTACATATAATAAGCATGTATTTTTTCAGTTATACAACATCCATTTCTATCTTTTCTTTACATAAATAATAATTTCCCAAGAACTTGCATATAACTGAATCTTTTTCAATCGCCATATTAGGCTCACAAGCTATTTAAAATTCCTCTTTAATTTCCGTTGCTAAACTAACCGCCTTTTTTGTCTTGCCAAGTAATTACTGACACTCTTAGTGTCACTTGGTGGGAATATTTTTGCGAAAACAAATTTTAATACATCTTTTTTTGTCAATACATATTTGTTTAAATTCCTCGCCAATCGATTTCTTCCTTAAAGAAAAAAACAGAAAACGTATGCCAACGAGCTGCGCTCTGCTCTGCTGCATGGATGCTGTGTAATGCACTTATGTTACGGAACTAAATTTCTTTTGCCGTCGTTTTTTTATGAGCAATTTTCATTTTATTATAATTGTACATTGACACTTTACACAATTGGCTTTGGTGTTTGGCGATAATGCTGAAATTGGCCATAAAAAATCCTTTGGTTTGTTGCATTGCTGTTGCTTTTTTTCAATATTTCTTTTTTTTTCGTTTGCCAATTATGGTGATAATGATCATAATTGTTTTGTTATACATTTTTATGGTCGATCTATGGGCTTGCAATGCTCGAAAACAAACCAACAGAAAAACAAAACAGATTCCAAAGACATCATCAGTGGCCACCAAAGGCCATAACAAAAATAACCAATAATAATGACGAAGATGATGGTGATGGTGATAATGATGATGGTGGTGGTGAATGATAATGATCCGTCGGTTTGGTAGCTGGTGGTGGTGATGGTAATGGTGCAGAAAAAAAGCCATATAACAACTTAATTGAACTTGAAAATACAGTAAAAACTGATTTCTGCAGGAGAAGGAAAAAAGCCTCCGTAGCATCGAGCCATCGAGGCGAAAACATTAAAACCTAACTCGTTTGGTGGTTACGAGCTGGTGGTGGTAGTGTTGCAGGCCGCACGGTGTGAATATTACTGCATTTTGCTGCACATTAAAGCATAAACAATTCTAAGCACGCTTTCAACTAGAGTTTCTTGCTACGATTTTCCAACCATTTGCTGAAGTACCAAAAGGAAAAACTAACCAGGCAGCCCGAAAATAACACGATCGAGACCACAGCCAATACAAGTGGCACATGGACTCGTCGTCGTCATATTGTGCTCGGCGGCGTATGATGTGTTTGTTGGCTAACGTTGTTGCGCTTGCACTTGTACACAGTTCATGTGGCATGGCACAAAAGCGGCAGAGCCCCTTTTGCGGCGCACATACGACGAGTATCACAAAACAACCCAAACCGTGTGGCATAAAAATCAATCAGAGCCAAACAAACAACATGCAGAACAGCCAGTCGTCATTCCGAATCAGGCGGCGGCGGCAAGAAAGCAAAAAAAATGCAAACAAAAGAAAATAAAAACGCAACACATAAAAATCAGCCAACCACAAAATTCATGTTTACATTGGTTGTTGTTGGCGATTTCGTGTTGTTGTCGTATTTTTTGCACAACAACAAAAATTGCAGGCACGCGTCAACAATTTAATGCCACAAATCTTGCAGCAGCAGCAGGCACTACACAAGCGCACTCACCTTCATAACAATACAAACAAAAAGACGTTTTTGCACAGCCAACCATCCAACCAAACATCACACACATTTACACAAACCTACGAGGAAAACCGATGAGAAGGAAACAGAAGACGAAAAAAACAATAGCAGGCGCAGGCGCAACATCACAATATCAGCTCTTAATACAAACGAACCGAACAAACAAACTAACAGAAAACTCGTGTTGTTGGTAATCTAGAAGAGAATCTAGTCTAAAATTACATACTATGGCATCACTAGGCATGAACTGACAGACTGACGGCATTGACTGACAAACGACGGCTTGATAGACAAACGGATCCACTACCGTCCGGTGTAGATGGTGGATGTAGATCCATCCGTTCTGATATGAGGCAAATGAGGGTGTTGCGAAAATATGATAACATGAATTGCTGTTGTATGCACGAAGTTGCATACAAAGTAAAGCGCAGCTAAGCAATTTGTATCACATCCGAACAGGTGTTATGACAATTTGTAGATTCAATTGGATACTTGAGGAATTTAGCAGTAGACAAAAACAATCACAAAACAAATATGAATGACTTTATTATTAGGTTAAAACTGAATATTTATATTGATATGTATATATGAATTATTTATAAATTAAAACCGAATTGACATTTCGATCCCTTTAAAAACAGTTTGTCGGAATTTAATCGATGGCATTTTTGAAATACTAGACTTAAATATATGGCGGTTATAAAAGATAAAATGTAGACAGAGTAGAGCAACTAAGGTATTGTTGCAATTGAAAATTTTGTTTAAAAGGAATTGAATTGGAAAACAATTAAAAATAAAATTAAAAGATAAAAAAAAAAAAAAATTGAGGACAAATTAAAACACTGTTTGAGATAATAAAAATATAATGAAATTAGAAAATACAGTAACCATTAAGAAAAGTGAGGTACAACTAACTTTGAAGCAGTCATTTTGAATTACAACCTAGGTTACAGCAGAATTTTGTCAATGTATTTCTGACATCTATATACAAAAATATATGGTTGAGCGAATGGTTTCTCATAAGTGAAGGCTAGCTAGTGAAGTTTTAGGAGTTTATACATTCAAAAAATAATTCTTATTTAATTATGAGATGCTGATGCATAAGACTTGAAGACTTCTTTGATAAATGTTGTACAGTATTTTTCGGTTAATTGACCCTACGGTTAATTGGTTTCCACGCTTAATTGGTTAAAAATTCATGTCATCAAAAATAAATTTCATCTTACTTTTAGTCGGTTAATTGCATTATTATTGAAAAAAAATCAGGCATTTTTGCACATACATATTTGACATCATTTGTGAAAAACACTGTTTGGCATCTCTACTATGTATGTAATTGAAAACATATGTTTATTGCTAAGGAAAAACCGTGAGGAAGCAAGTGTTTAATTTGTATTTGACAATAACACTGGAAATTAATTTTATCTTATTGTTAATTCTTGTAGACTATGAGTGGAAAACGATACGTAACCCTTACACTTAAGGATAAGCTTAAAATTTTATCTGAAGCTAAATGCAAGCAGAAGTCTGAGCTGTGCAAAAAGTATGGGTGCTCTCTTACCACATTGAATAGAATTTTGCGAAATGAGTTCGAAATAAAATCAAAAGCCTCCAAAATTATTTTGAAAAACTTAAAGTGCACATATATGTGCGCATATATGCGATTTCTTTTAATTCATTAGTAGTTCCAATTATGCGTGATTTCTGTAATTGAACAAACTGTTCAATTAAACGGGATTCTTGTAATTGAACGAATTGTTCAATTAAGCGGGTATCGGCTAATTGGTTCCCCGGTTAATTGAACAAAAATTTGTGCAAATTTTGATGTGCAATTAACCGAAAAATACTGTACCAAGTTTACTGATGAGGATTTTTGGATGGATTCGAAATAGATATCACAGTACAACACATGATTGGGACTCAATTCTAAGAACTGCACGTGAAAGTAGCCCAAAAAAGAAGAAGTTCTGCATCATTCGTTTTGTCAAGTTACATGACATAATAATTTGATATAGATTTTAATATAGGGGAATTTGTCACAAAATCAATGAGCTGAAAAGTGTTGTACTGTGTATGTATTCTATTCCAGAGCTAAATTAGGAGTGATCAAAACTTCCATGTAAGAACTGAAGACATTTTTAAGATGTTCTTTAAGACTATATATTGTTAAACTAGATGTCTCGCATGGTAGTCGCGTGTTCTAACCACCTGCCTTTTTTCACTATACTTTGCAAACCATAATGCAAGATCTTACAACAGAACAACGTTTAAAAATCAAGGAAATTAATTTGCAAGATTCTATGAGTACTCATAATCGTCCATCTGAATATTTAATACACAATACTAAGGATCGATTTATGGCCACATTTACTCTTTTGAATAATATTCATACATGCCGTTTTCAGAAACTCGGTCTCAAGCCGTCCACTGCTTGTAAAATTTTCGGGAAAGATCTTGGCAAACATCTATATAACATTCATCAATTGAATGGAAGTTGAACCAGATTTGTATCATCAAATCATCTTCTGCGAAGTGAAGAAGAGTGTTATAAAGTGTCAATTTGACTGATGTTAAGTATAAGAAATAGATATACTGATTCGAATCTTATCGTATCACTATCTAGTTTTGTGCCTGAAATAGTGCAACAGCGTATGTATATGCTAAGGATTTCAGATATCTTAATACCGAACATTAAGATGACTTGTGACTTGTACCCAATTCTATTAAGAGGTTATATTGCCTTGTTTAAAAAAAAATTATTAAAATCGCTATATAGGTTTTTGAGTTGAACCGTTACAAACATTTGCCAAAAAGTAAATTTTGTAAACAGTACAGATATTACAAATCAAAAGTAACAAATTGTTTAAAAAAAATTATATTTGTACTTTTAACATAGAAAAGCTTTTATATAATGCATTTGTGTTTGCCCACATTGACGTTTATAAACTCCTGATTTATATCCTTTTGATCATGTAGCCATATATGCTGAAACCCCATTTTGTTGAAAACTGGTTGCAATTGTTCTCGACCTTAGCCTCTAAATAAAAGCTAAATAAATATTTATGACTTCTTGTAAAGGCCCCCCCTGACAACACATTAAATCACCATGAGTTGCGCACGTTTTTACGCATGTTCTTTTTTGTTCTCCAGTTCTTTAAATCTCTATTTTGGGTAATAATCTCAAACTTTTTCTAACAATTCTTAAATTGTTCTCATACCATTTACAAAGAAATCAAAACACAAATATTAAAACGTAACTACAAAAAGAGATCAAAAGACAGATTTGCGCACTTTTCCTGGGAAAAGCAGGGTACAGCCAAAGGCATTTAGAGTGTGTATGTATTGTTTGTTTGTCTGTTGGCCCATTAAAACACCATATCAAATGTGTAAAGCATGGAAAAGGTCATCTCCAACCACTACAACAACTCCTAACAACATATGTGATTAAATTTATAACAAACACACGCACACACACACATGAGCCAACTGTTGACAATGGCAATTGCTATTGCGCACAATTACGTTGCTGTTTCTGTTTCGGCTTTACATTTTGTTTGTCTTTTTTTATAAAGAATTTTGGTCAACCACACAAAGCCTTAAGCTTTATGGCAGCTCAGGCGTTTTAACCCACAAAAGCAAAAAACTAAACTCGGAATGTGAAACAATTTGTAATGTCCACAAACAGAAATAAAACTCCAAAATTTCCACGAAAATAGTATGTGTAAAGTTCATTACGTCCATTCTACGGCCATTTAACATTTAAAATAAGGTTTATGAGTTTGCTGCTTAAGTCTTTTGTATGGTTTAATGTTATTAAATCATACTTCAGCAAACGATAAGGTGTTGTACGCTGTTGTACATTACAAAAAAAAGTATTAAAACAATTATTGTAATTCACATTTAAGAGAAGTAAAGACACAGAGACACACAACCACGAAAAAGAAGACATTAAAACTACATGACATTTATAAACCGTTTAACCGTTTGAGTTGAAGTACATTTAGTTTAAAAAGTACTAAAAATAAAACCGTTTCTTGACAAGAACTTTGTGAAGTATGTGTGTGTGTCGAAATTATTACACAAGACTTGGTTGCAACTCGCACAGAGCCGGAGAAGGTCATTGGGAGGAGAAGCTAAAAACTAAGCAGGCTACAGTTAAGGGCAAGCAAGTAGCAGAGTATGTATTAGTAGAATCGAGGCAAGAGAATAGATGTTCCAGAATGTGGCAAAACTGAAGAGCACTTTCGTAAAATATTCAAATAATATGTTGAACTTTGCTAATCATAGTGTTCATGGAGAAAAACTTAAGCAGACGCATACAAAATATTGCGTTAAATAAAAATATACAGTCGAACTTGTCTATGACGACTTTTTCTCTACAAAGAATATTTGTTTTATAAATACAGCATTTTCCTAACGTTTTTACAAACATCTCTCATGTTAAAAATTTATGAAAAGAAGGGATCAAGTTATTTTAAGCAATAAAATCAGAAAAATAATATGAACCAATGATAAATAATAACTCGCTTGAGTTATCAAATGTCAAAAACCATAAAAGCATTTTCTTAACGTTTTTCATTCAATTTTACCTCTCTACAATGAATTTTCTCTATAACGTAAAAATCGGCTATTCCCAGTGACTACGTTATAGAGAAGTTTGACTGTAGTACCCTATTCTCTACCTTATATAAAATGGGATGTTTAGAAAAAAGTATTATTAAAATCGGTTCAGTACATTCTAAGTTTACCCGTTACAAACATCTCTCATGTAACCAAATTGATGAAAAGTAAGGAACAAGTAATTTAAAGCATTAAAATCAGAAAAGCAATATGAATAAATGCTAAATAGTATCTCACTTGAGTTATCAAATGTCAAAAAACATAAAAAATCTATGTATGTATTCCTCGCACACCGTTAACTAGAGAATTTCGACTGTTGTACCATTCTCTACGTTATATAAAATGTGATGTTTAGAAAAAAGTGTTATAATAATCAGTTCAGTACATTCAAAGATTATCCGTTTCAAACATCTCTCATGTAACCAAATTTATAAAAAGTAAGAATCATGTTATTTAAAGCAATAAAGTCTGAAAAATAAAATGAAAAAATGCTAAATGATAACTTCCTTGATTTATAAAATGTCAAAAAACGTTAAAAAAAAGAACTGGTTGTTCTCACACCATTAACTAGACGCTGCTATTTACCTGTACTATGCTGTTTACAACATTTCATACACTTACAGTTGTATTTCCACAAAATACAAAAAATAAAAAAGAGTTTTTCATTTCTTCCTATCTAGATTGCGTTCTCGTTATCATCATGTTGAAATCTCTACGGCAGCTAATTTTTTTTATTTCATTCTTCAACTCTTTTAGTTCTTTTAGTTTCAGTGGACGGCCAGAATGTTTCAACAAATCAAGATAAAAATCAAGAATTTTTCACTTCCTTACATATCATGAAAGAATTTCATGCAACTAAAAAAGGTAAAACAATCAAATATTTTGATGTTTATCTCTCTGCTGTCTACAGTTGCAGTATTATCAGCAATTGATAGCGCGAGAAAGAGAGAGAGAAAAACAGAAAAAATACTACATACTTACAACAACAGCAGCAAAGGGTTGCAAATGCGTTTTTAAGAACCCAAAAAAATATGCAAATCCTTCCGTTTTCTTCTCCCTTCACAACTCATTGCAATCGGCTGTCATTATAAATGTTAAACTACGTATAATATGCTGTGCTATGCTTTGCAACGTCTACACAGCCGTTGCACTCAACGAGAGGTTGCATTGATGAGATGTGGCATTGGTATGGGAATCAATTTCATTAAGCGGGGATTAAGCGTAACGTCAGTTTATTTTCATATCATCTTAAGCATTGTTTTCTATGTAGAGTCTTTCTTTCTCTGCTCTACACATAAAAGAAGAAAAAAAAACATTAACAAAGAAACTAATACGCCAATATGTTGATGATATTGACTTGACAATAAAACTGTTTATTTGTTGCATATTGCCACGTAAATGAATGAGGTAAGAAAGACGACCGACCAATGCGATGTAACTGCCACCGATCGCGCCAGGAAAATGGTTGCTCTCCTTGGCTGCATCATGGCCTGGCCTTACAACAGACACATCAACATTTTTAAGGCGTCGTCGTCGGCGTCAGTCTTATTGATTCCATAGGATTTCACGCGGCCAAAAACCAAAGATTATTTCAACAACAGCAGCAGGTGGTTTTTGTGGCTGCCTGGCCAAAGTTTTAAGCCATGTTACGTGGTATGTAAATCTGTAAGTGTGTGTGCTGCACATTCTCCATACTGTCACACACAAACACACCTACGTAGCTACATTGTACCATGGTGTTTGTTTAAACTCAAAAAAAAAACTTTCATAATTTTCAAGATTTTATGAAGTCACGACATTTTTTTCTGTTTCCTCCATCACTGCCCGCGTCGTTCTGTTAAGGCCCCCCCTGCCCCTCCCCAAAAGGAGCAAACTGAATGAATATCACATCACACAACTCACATGAAAATATTTCACATTCGCTCGAAAACGACAACGACAACAACGTCAATGTTCGATAACGTTGAAGAAAAGTTAGCGTGTGACTGTTAATAGGATTAAAAACCATTAACGCATCACAGCGTTGAAGGAGAACGAACGTGTAGCATCAAGACTGAAAGCTAAGAAAAAAAAAACTATAGAAAAATTATAAGTGAAGAAAAAAATAACCGCATCTTGCTATCCATACAAACTAATATTAATGATGAGATATGAATTGGAAATTATTATGAAAATGAAACATACAAGAAAATACCTGTGTAGATGGATATTGGCCACAATGAAATGTTTACATAATTACAAGGAAATTTCAATTGCAATTTTAAATTAAACTATTTATTTGTTTAAAACGGAAATAAACTATAGGGTGTAATGACCACTATGGCTATGTTCGCTTGATTGCACAAACGCCATTGGTGGTTCGTCTGCGGGTGACGGTGGTAGTAGTGAAAATCATTGCATAGACCGACAAAATGCTAATGAATGTGCGGCACAATTAGAATGCATAAAGAAGCTGTTATAGAGGATGTGAAATGGTATTGATGTATTGGCATTAGGGGGCATTGTATGTTAAAATATATATAATGAGTCAAGATAACACAGAAAAAATACATATTTATATTGCTCATTTCTTTTATTATGTTTTTTTTATAAATCTGCACATAGGGGAAACAAATTTTAAAGGTTATGCCATGAAAAAATTTGGAGTTAACTTCATAAAAAACCTAATATATATTTTTCTTGTCATGGCAAAGAACAAATATGTAAAAAGTTCAATATTTATATATAAAATTGTTGCGTTAAAGATTGAGAGACCACACGGCTTTACCTAGAATCCCGAAAATTTGGGGGTGTATATTCTTCTAATAGAGTAGCTGGTCGATAAGAAGGTACTTTTTGAAATTCTTACTTTAAGAGGGCCCAAGAAGGGATAAAACTTGTGCCACCACCCAGACTAAACGGCTAAAGCTATCAACATGGAAATCTATATTGGCATGCTACCTATAGAGTCACAGAGCACACGAAAATTTGGATGCAGTTTTTAGGGAGTAGTTGCGTGACACCAAGGGATTTTTCAAAACTCATACTTTTAGGAACATAAAGGCCAAAAGGGGATAAAACTGAGACTATCATCTAGACCAAACGGCTAAGCTATAATTTGGAAAATACCGATACCAGGTTTTAATAGTATACATTGTTGTAGAAATGATGGATATGGTGGTACATCGTTGTATATAAACTGTGAGATTCAGTACACAGTTGAAGTGTGTAAAAGTGATAACTTTGTGGAAATAATAAATGTTAAATTTTCCAATATCAGAATTGATAATAGGCCAATGAAGCTGGTTTCTTTTTACAGATCACAGAAATGTGTTGCTAACGAATTTATAAATATTTTTGATGAACTTTTAAATATACATGCTCAAGGTCCGATGATTGTGATTGGTGATGCTAATATTGATTTATTTCAAAGTAATCAATATTGTGATTATTATGCAATGTTTCAAAATTATGATTGTGAAAGTGCCCATAACCTGATAACAAGGCCAGTAAGTGGAAAATGTATAGATCACGTGTTTAGTAATGTTTCAGGTCGGATTTATATTGATTCAGTGGAATGTAACCTCTCTGATCATAATATGCTTTATTGCAAACTTGAAATGTCAAACTTCGTTAGAAATTATTTTGTGACTTCGAAAGTTTTTTGTGACTATTCAAAAGCCAAAAGTCATTTGATTGATAACCTACCTGTTGATTGTTCGCAATTAACTGCCGACGATTTGACTGAAGTTGTGATAAATTGCATGAAAGATGCTGTTAATTTGTCGACAGTAACACATAATGAAAAAAGAGATATATCTTTTGAAATTTCGCCATGGATTAATAAAAACCTCCAAAAACTTATATTATTAAAAAGAAAGTTGTTAAAAAAACGAAGGAAATCTAGGGACAAACGAAATGTGGAAGAATGTCTTAAAAGAATAAGTAAAGTTATTCGGTTTGCTATTAAGAAATGTAGGGACAATTTTTACGTTGATAGTTTGGAAAAAATTGGTAACAACCCTAGTAAATCGTGGAATTTCTTAAATAAAACTCTTGGCAGGAATAAACTTGAAGATATAAAACTTGTGGATTGTGATGGCAATCTTATTAACAGTGAAGAACTGAAGGCAAATTCTTTAAACAATTATTTTATATCATCTGTAAATGAATTAAAGAATCGGATCCCTACTCAATCTGGTGATCATTTCAATTTGTATCGAACAATTACCCAATCAATAAACCGGTTTAAAATTGAATGCATTGACTTACAACTAATTAGGGAAGTAATAAGGAGTATGAAAGTTGACAAAAGTTCTGGTTGTGATAATATTTCTCCTAAATTTGTAAGAGAATGTGTTGAAGAAATCGCTCCAGTTTTAGTTCTGATTTTTAATAAAATGATAATTTCGTCGGTTTACCCAGATATTTTAAAAATCCACAAAATTGTTCCAATTCCGAAAAAAGCAAATGCTATAACAGAAGATAAATTTAGACCAATTGCAATACTTTCTGCTATTGATAAAGTATTTGAGAAGGTAATTTTTGATAAGCTCTTATACTACTTTGAGACAAACAACTTTCTTTATGATTCCCAATTCGGATTTAGAAAGGGTTGTGGTACTGAGGATGCTGTATTGAATGTTGTGCGCTACGTATGTAAGGGTCTTGATGATGGTTTTTGTGGTGTGGCAGGCTTATTTTTCGATTTTTCTAAAGCCTTTGATCTGGTGGATCATGAAATAATGTTGAAGAAATTAGAATGTTATGGAGTACGGGGGTCAGAATTGTTATTATTTAAAAGTTATTTATCAAATCGGAAACAATTTGTACAAATTAATAATACGAAAAGTTTTACAGCATCGGTAAATTATGGTGTTCCTCAAGGAAGTGGGTTAGGGCCTTTATTATTTTCAATTTATTTAAATGATTTGGGAAATTTAGGGTTAAAAGGCCAATTATATATGTTCGCGGACGATATTTGTCTTTTTTATCCGTATAAGTATGACATAGTGTTAAAAACCCAAATTGAGAGGGATGTTTCGCTCCTATTTGAATTCGCAAGAATAAATGGCCTATTACTTAATCCGGATAAAACCAAAATGATTCGTTTTCGACCGCAGTCTGTGAATGTTAATCAGGACTTTTCTGTATTTGTTGAGGGAATACCAATAACTGAAGTAAGTTCTGTAAAATATTTAGGGATAACGTTGCAATGTAACTTGTCATGGGATTTGCACATAGCTGAAGTGAAAAGGAAAATAGCTCCAGCTATTGGTATATTGTATAAAATGAAAAGAAAACTTAATGAGAATGCAAAGCTTATGATATTTCAATCATTAGTACAATCACATTTAAACTACCTGGCTATAATATACGCATATAAAAAAAATAGTACTTCACTTAAATCTCTTCAATGCTCTCAAAATAGGGCATTGAAAATTGTGTACAATTTACCCATAACTTATCCGACAGTATTACTGTATAAGAATAAAGCTAAAACAATATTGCCAGTATACAGCCTACATGAGTATCAAATTCTTTTGTTTGTTTTTAAATGTTTGCATAAAATTGGCCATCATACCATATTGTTTTGCCAGAATCAATCAAACTTTAACACAAGAAACCAATCTGATCTAAGGATTCCAAGATGTAGACTAGAAAGAACAAAACAACGTATTGATTATATTGGTGGTGTTAAATACAACGATCTACCATCACATCTTAAAGTCAGTCATACAATTTCAAGATTTAAAATTATATGTAAAGAATACTTACTTAATAAAATGTAACCTCTGATATTATTAAATCATATGTGATTCATATTTAAATTCTCAGAGTTTATAGAAGTCGTTTTTCAATTTAATTTGTAATTATTATTATTATTATATTTTTATTATTACAATATAAATATTATTATTATTATTATTATTATTATTATTATAATACTGTTACTATATTATTGTTTATTTGTAACAAAATGAATTAATTAATGTTGCCACTTGCCTCTAAAATGCCGTAAAGGCGCTGAGGCAGTCAGTAGATATGAATATAAGAAGAAATGTACAAATAAACATAACAATAAAAAAAAAAAAAAAAAAATCTATTTTAGCATGCTCCCAATATAAGTAGAAATTCGTACTTTTAGGGAAAAAAGAGGCTGACAAAGGTACAGAACTAGTGCTATCGATCAGACAAAACAATTAAAGCTATCAACACCTATAGGAGCATACTCCCTATAGAATAAGTGAGCTGCACGACGGATTTTTCGAAATTTGCACCCAGACCTAATGGTTAAGGCATTAAGCGCAAAAATCTATATCTAAAGTCTAAAGGCAGAATTGCGATTAATATATATGGGCATGGTCCCTATAAAATTAGAGAGAATTTTTTTAAATTCTTGCCTTTAGGGGTGATTTGGTCGAAAAAGGGATAAAAATACCATACCATCACCCAGACTAAACATCTAAAGCTATAATGGCGAAAGTTTGGGACACTACTTTTTTATGGAGTAGTTGTATTAAGAGATTTTTCGAAATTCGAACTTAAGTCCTATAAAAATTCTCAGATTCATCCAATTGATTCAATATTCCTTCTCTCTTTTTCTGTCTCCGCGAATAAAAGGGATACAAATAGTACCATCACCCAGACGAAACAGCTGAAGCTATAAAAGCGACTTATTTTCGCTTTTTTCATGGAGTAGTTGTCAGAAGTAGTGATAAAATGAGAAAATAGTGGTACCATCGCCTTGACCAAACGGCTAAAGATACAACCACAAAAATTGGGGTGAATATTTATATTATAGAGAAATTGCGAATTCCAGGGCATAAAAAGGAGAAAAGTGGTACCATCGCTCTGGGCAAACATCTTAAGGGACAATCACAAAAATTGTGGTGAATATTTATCATATAGGGTAGTCATGCGTTTATCGAAATCAGCACATTTAAGGATTACACAAAAAATTAAAGAGGCAGTTACGTTTTCCACCACCTCGCACCACTAAGATTACACAAATCTTGCTAAAGCAGTCAAATCAACTGTTCACGTATAAGTAGCGGCGGAGCAAAGCCGTTAATTTTTCTAACAGGTGTAACCACAAACAAATTTCAAAATTAAATTAAAATTTTTTAACCAAAATGCATTCATTCAATCATTTTGTGAAAATCACGCAAAATTAAGTGACCCACAGACCATAGCCACATCTATTGACAACACTTTTGACATTTTTCCCCACTATATCTTGCCATCGGTTAACGCAAAACCCCTTAGTTTTGAAACATCTTTGCGGACACATGGACAGACGGGTCATCACACCACACCATCTTATTAATCAAATTAAAAGAAATCAAATTACGATGAATCAAGAGGGAGAGCAGGCCAACAGCCATCAACGTCATACATTGTTATTAAAATTAATATATGGTTACAGTTTGGAGGAAGCAAACCATTGATGCCTTGAAATGCCTCTGAAGAAACGATAAGCCACTACGTAAATACATACATACATACATTTATACATACCAGAGAAACAACACTCCCGCCGCGGGTCATTTGTTTAAACTACTTAAAGGTTTCGATAGAAATCAAGTGTATAAGCGTATTGTGTGTGTGTGTGTGCGTATGCTCTGAGGCTGTTGTTAATTTTGTTTATGTTAAAAGTGTTGACATTGATTTCATTTCAAATTTAACAATAAATATTGCTGAAAAACACTAGTTTTTGTTTCTTCAAAACACTTACAGTCCATGTCATTAGAGGCTTGTGCTGGAGTTTATAGAAATCTATAACAGATTGAAATAAGAGCGTTTTTTTGTTTGTCGTTTGCTGTTGTTGTTGCTCTGTTGTCTATCAGTTATTTGAATCTTATTACCATTAACACTTTGCCAAGTGTCGCTAACCCAAAGACTGGACAGTGTACATGACCAACCGCAGTTAAGTTAACATCGCAACGTTTACGCTTAAGATGTTGTTGTTGCTGTATGTAGCCCAGTTGTTTGCCACTTTTATAGCCATTGTAATGGACACCAGCACCACCGTCGTCGATTGGAAAGCCACACCCTGGCTTATGGATGAAAAACACAAATGAATGTCGTTGGTGTTGTTGTTTGGGGTTATTATCTATTGATCATGTGTACCAATATAATGTACCTAGGGTGAGTGAATTGGTTCTTGATCAATTTTTGTTATGTGTGTTTTGTTTATTGAAATATATCTGGGGTGGCCCCAATGGCGACCAAGTGTTTGCCACATACAAACGTGAACACTACACAACAATTTGCCTCAATGTATTCTCTGGCAGTGATCATTTAACGCCTTAAGGTAATCGCAGCCGTAATAAAGTAAAGAGCCAGCACAAAAAAAAAACAACAACCAAATAGCCAGTGAATGAGAACTTTAGATGTCCGTCTATGAGTATTGCAAGTGTCGGTCGCGTCGTGTGGAAAGGGGTTCAAGGGAACACCTACGACAGCGTTTTGTTATTTATTTTATAGTGTGACATATTGCTGTAAATCATAATCTTTTTCATTTCTTTATTATTAAAGTATTCAAATTAATTACAACTTGTTGTCGTTGGTGTTGTTGTTGTTGTTGCAGTTGCTGTAATTACTTCAAGTGAATTGCGTTGAAATGGAAACAAATATTATATTCAATTTATTGATCAATTAATTGAACATGCAATTGTATTTGTCTTATTTGTTATAAATGTATTTAAAATATACAGACAATTTTGTACAAATGAAATGTTGTGTGTTGTGGAGAGTTGCTAAGGGCACGTGTTGCGGAAGTTATGGAATTGGTAAAGGTCGTTTACCATAGTAAGCGGGGTGGTGTAGTCGACACACCCTTTTGAGGGAGGTAACTGGATAATAAAAGTGGATCACTAGCAAAATTAATTGAATTCTGGTGGGAAAGGAAGACATTATGCAATATAATTGGAAAACAGATATATTTCTTTAATTTTGTATTATTGATTGTAATTATTTTTATATCTTAGGAACGTTACCTCATATTGTATGCAGTTTATTATGTAGATCACAAATTGATATTAATTTAGGTGTTATCAAAGGCGTGACCAACTAATTAACCACTTTTTTCGAGCGTGACATTTTTAAATGCATTGTCACACATATAAGCTCCTAATCAAAACATTACACCATATGCATATTTTTGTTGACAATATTAGAAATAATTTATTTTTAGCATATATTTCATATCTCCCCTGGCTAAACTTAATACAATATAGATAACTCATCATCATCACCATCATCTTTTCTATATTTTAAACATCATGATAACCACAATCACCATCTTCATCTTCTTCAATCGAAAATTCATTATAATTTTTGTCATGACGCTCAACTCATCTTCATTGCCACACCAATTACCAATGCGTTAATCATCAGTCCAACTTTAGCATCAACAAACAATATACAACTCATCTAAATCGAACGGCTATGACGGCAGATGTCTAGCATGGATGACTCAATGCGTTAACGCTGGTTTTCCAAAATATATAAATCCAATTATCATATCTCAAATCAATGGAATTTTTTTCAGCTTCTGATACAGAAATCGACATTACTTAGTAACAAAATAAACAATTGTCAATAAAATGTAAGCTCATCAACTGTTTTTGAGAAAGGAAACAAAAAGTCTCATTTCATCAAGTATTGAAGGTGCATCAAAAGCGGAGTTATTAAATATGCAATAAATATTATAATTTACACACTGTTTTCTGTTGTTGTATCACATTTAGTACAGGCACTGAGGAATACCTAAAATTTGGTTATTGGTATGAAATAATAACCAAATAATATATATTGTTTTGTAAAAAGAAATGAAAATAATCTTAAATAACGGCTTGTTTCAAGGTTGAAGAGTATTCGGAAAAAAGGTAAAAAAAATAATTAGTTTTTGGAAATGAAATCGACGTCAATAAAATTAACAAAATAAAAACAAGTGAAAGCTTCTAAAGAAACTGACAGGGAGATCACATATTAAACGGGGTATGCCTTAGTATCTTATTACTGCAATATAAGAGACTGCCTGTGGCTTTTTAATTTTTAATCGAAATAAGAAATATTATTGTCTGGCAACGATTGGGGTTATATATAAGGGCACAAATTAAATATTTTAAACACCTTAAATATTAAAGATTTCTATTATAACAAAGTTTGTCGTATATTAATCTTATTTTATTAATGATACAATGCTCAAAAGTTGTATTTATATTCTTCAATTTTAGTTTTTATATTTTTTTTTTCAAAACTTGTAGGCTATAACTGACCCATATATTTTAGACTCTTACTCGCTTTTGTTTCCTTTTAATGTTAATGTCACATATCATTTATTACAATCAAAAAAACTGGTATCCAACGACACAATTTTTTTTAATAAAGTCAAATGAGGTTCACGGAAGTATTGATTGTCGCTGCTGTCAAACAACAATTTCAATACTTTCAGCATTGTTTTTTGGTGTGTGTATGAGGTATTTAAAATACTTTTGACTACCGGTCTTAAATTGACATTATTAGAGGTAATTTTTTAAGCTTCCAATTGACGTAGAATGTTTTTAAAGAAACTATTTTTATGACTTTGTATTAATATATTTGTATTGAATTTAAATGAATATTAGAAAAGTAATAGCTGCGTTAAGAAGTCTCGAAGGGGTGAAGAAGAGGGGTTACGAAGTGCAAGAACGGCGAATGGGAATTCAGTGTTATAGTGTCATTCAGCAAAGCACAACGTGCGTTCTACGTACGCAAGTACTATCGCACCAATGATTCTTCAACAAGTTGTCTACATTATAATATACGGCACAAAAATAAATTTTCATCAATTGAATTGGTTAGAAAATACGAGAATAAGTTTGAAGGGGTTCACTCACTCAACAATGAATCAATTTCTAGGAATACCGAAAGTGTAGAGAGTGTAAAGTTGTCCGTTAGTGAAGGACTTAGACTATCTATCTAGCGGTCTAACATCTTACATGTTCCCAGAGCATCATTTAACAATATTCTTTGCAAAGCTATACATACAAAATTCATATGGTAAATGAAGTAAAGCCTCAAGACAATGCTTACAGGCTCCAGTGCCAAATGAAATGCTACAAAGGGAAACCACCCTTGCTAAATTGTATCTCAGATTAGTTTCACTTCCACCTAAATTGGCATGTAAACTGGCAGAATTTTAGGTACTGGAGCGGCTCTAACTCTATATTAATGCAACAAAACCCCTGCATTCCCCCAAGATTACTGTATGGACAGCATTGTCAGCAAGATGCATTATTGGTTCATACTTTTAAAATGTTGCCCGATGGGGCAACATTTTGCACCTCTAACTACTTATTGGGTGCCATTCTCAAAATTTTTGGACAAAAAGTGATATCGCAAAAAAGTGACATTAATTGGCCACGTCGCACAGTGGGATTTTGCTATCAAAAATCCATATTTTTTTGACCACTTAATTTCTCAAATCGAATGACGCAGTTTTGAAGATAAATACTGTGCTTGAATTATTTATATGAGCTGAGAATATTCCCCCCAAAAAGGGGTAGTCTGTATAGGAGGTGGGAGTAGTTTGTCCAATCTTGCTCATCTGAGAACTCTATCGCTTAGAGGATAGAAGAAATTATAGCTAGGTAGCTCTTAAGCTATGGCTGTAAACGCGAGGACAGTCAGACGGACAAATCCAAAAAGGAGAAATTTATATGGAAAGTCGAAATAGATATTGCTCATCTGAGAACTTTACCTACGCTTAGAGGATAGAAGAAATTATAGCTAGATTGCTCTTAAGCTATGGCTGTAATCGCGGGGACAGTCAAACGGACACTCCCAAAAAAGGGGGACTTTGAATGGGAAGTGGAAGTAGTTTTTGTTTGATCTCGCTTTTCCTTGAACTTAACCTCCGCTTAGACGATAGCAGGTTTTATAGCAAATTTCAGCTCGATATCTCTTTAACTACAGCTGTAACCGCGGGGACAGACAGACGGACACCCCAAAAAAGAGGGAGTTTGTATGGAGGAGGGAGTAATAGATGTAATCGCGGGGACACACAGAAGGATACCCTTAAAAAAAGGAGTTTGTATGGGAGGTGGCAGTTGTATTTGTCCGATCTTACTCATCTTAGAAATTAACCTCCGACTGAACTAACAACGAATGTAATCCCCCTGATTACGTATGTCGAAGTCGACTTTAGACAACATTCGATTGTTTTTTTATTTGAATAAAATCAGTAATAATTAACAGAAATTTTAAGTATTGAGAATTTTCCATCATATGATGAAGAAGAATATGATATGAGCAAGGACAAGTCTTATTACAGTTTCACAAACCTCATCAGCGATGCCATATAGGAAAAACGACAAAGAATCTAAGTGACTACGACATACGCTGTAAGAGGGAATAATAAACAGACGGAGAGCCCCAAAAATTAGGAGTTTGTATGAGAGGTGCAAATAGTTTTTGTCGTGGGACAGACTGATGGACAGCCTCAAAAAGGGGGACTTAGTATGGGAAGGGAAGTTTTCATCAAATCTTACTAATCTTAAAACTTAACCTCCGCTTAGAGGATAGAACGTTGCATAACAAATTTTAACTTGATAGTTTTTAGACTATGGCTGTAAGCCCGGGACGGACAAACGGACAGGGGGCGCCAGGTTTTGATTTTAGAACCACAGTTCCTTGTGGAAGTTTTCTTAGAATTCTTCGTAGATTACCTTTTTGTTATAAGCCTTTTGCCAATAACATTTGAATTGAGGGAATTGGGAACAAGGAAATTGAGTTGTTCTATGTAGAGCAACGAATGGCTTTTAGACCCTCTTCTCAACTTTGGATATCCTAGACAGTTTCCTGTTGAGGATAATGCTTTGTCAGCTGAAATTTCAACCCATTAAGTGACGATGGTTCAAATTTTGGAAAAACATATTATAAGCTCGACTTTAAGTGGGTTCAGCGCTATTCCCGGTAGCGATATTCAGCCTTCTAAAAAAATTATTTGGGACACATTCTCGTAAATATTATCGCAGATGAGAGCATCTGGTTACAGGTTGGGGTTTAGTCTGGAAAGTTAAGAAAGATTCTTGATCCTTGTTTTTCAAAACATCCTTCAAATATTTAGATTTTTAAGATCCTCACAAACTTGGTGCAACTAATCCAAAAAATGTGGACAAATATTTAATCATACAAATACTTTCCTATGAGTTGATGAAGGATGGACTGGTAGTCGCCATTTATGTATGTATAGCAAGTGGAAGTATTTTGCAATATGTTATGACCCGAGAATCGCTATTTAAGGATTATAATTTATACCATATTTGTAGTTGTAGTCTCAAATTTAGCTCAACTTTCAGTGGAAAACGATTCCTTCTAATCGTTTAAAGGATATCGACTTTGAACATCATTCATAGTTTGATAAAAGAAAAATACAACAACAAAATTTTTTAACGTTTATACATAAATATAAAAAAAAATCTATGTAACACATAAATTTCATAAATATTTTGCACAATTACAGCTCCGTTGAGTACCTTTAAGTCCCCTGAAAAGAAAAAAACACAATTTACAGTTTCCCCATAACAAAAAATACCTTTTCTTCCCCCCATCCACAATGACACGGTCAACCTTATGGTTAGCTAACCCCGCCGCCATCACTTACCTCCAGTGTAAATCAGCATCTGATCCCCCCGTATCCTTTTCGGGCATTTTGTAGTATTCATAAACAAAGGACGTAGTGCCATTCGCTGTCTGCACCTGATGCAATTGGGGTGTGCCCAAAGAACTCAAATTCACTGTTGTGGCAGCCGATTCTATCAGTTGTTGATGCTGGTGCTGTTGTTGTTGTTGTTGCTGCTGCTGATGCTGGTGCTGTTGATCATGATGATGATGTTGCTGTTGTAGACCATTCGACGTTGGATCATCCGACTGTTGGCTGTGATGATGGGGATGTGTAGCAGCATCTGAGGGCGATAGACTAAGCAGGGTTTGTGGTGTGGCCGCCGATACAACAGTGGTCAATTGGGGATGCTCAAAGTAACGTGATGACACCGACGAAGCAGGCAACTGATAAGTGTTGCCATTGTGTTGGTGAATTATGACTTCATGGGGACTACTTTGATGGGAGGTAACGGAAGACATGGCTAAGGACTGGGCTTGGGATGAAGGGGTAGCGGGTGGTGGGGACGAGTTGTTAGAATTCAAAGCATCACCGTTTGTGAGTACCGTACGGCGTCTAGCATGAAGAGTTGATTAGGGTTATATATGTAATTCAATTTCATATTGTTTTTTGATAATAATAACAATAATAAGAAACTTAAGTGTGTATTTTCGCCGAAGTTAAGAGTGAATTATGAATAGTTTACCCCCCTACCGAAAAAAAGAGCAATTAACTATCAAAATATCCCTTTGAAATTGTTTGTCAAAAAAAGTGTGATAAAGTAAATTTTTAAAACGTATTTCACACGGTCGCCGCTAAGGAGTTCTCTTTCGTAAGAGGAACAAAAAAAAATTAACAAAACAATAGAAAAACAACACCAAAAAATGTACAAAATTTATGATTATTTTTTCGTAATTTACTATAACCCATAAAAGACGGAAAAGGGAAGTGCTAAGGCAAAATATGCAAATTTCATCTAAACGAACTGAAACTGAATAACTGAAGAAATAATAAACTCATTGCGTCTTAAGGGTTGAAATCATGTGTCAATGAAATCTGATAGCAGGATAAGCGCAAATCCTTTGCCCAGAAACAGAAGCTAACACATGGTTGTTGTTTCGTGTGTGTGAGTGTGTAGCTATACAGCATTGATATAATCCAGGGAGCGAGCAAGCACATGTTTTCAATATTTTGTCGTTTGTTTAATCATTCGTAAAAAATTGTGTTATTACAATGTAAGAAGAAAAACTGAACTGCAGCGAACCCTTAGAAAGAAACAGATCACTAACAATATGGCAGAGCTGTAACAATGCTGAATTCGTTTGTTAAAAACATGAGTAAGGAGCAGCGACAAAAACAACGACTTCCTTCCTACCGTCGGGGTTTTTTATACACAGCAGTGTTTTCATAGCCCAAGAAAATACAATAAAAAGTTTAAACCATTAAATGTCAACACATAATTTAAGACTTTAGCCTAAGAAAAGGGAAGGCACATCAAAGGATTATTAACAACACAGCCAACAAAATTATGAAATCCTTATCAAGGAAATACAAAGGATCACCACAGAAGCTATAATATAATAGGTGACCTAGTAACAACACAGAATGGCAGCAAAAGCACTGCAACAGATCTCGTCGTTGACACTGTGACCTTTAGATTGCAATACAAATCGAAGCTATAGAAGACAAGTGTTTTTTTTCTGTATTGTTTAATATCCAAAAAAAAAACTTTTTTGTTTAGTATTTATTTGCATTGGCCGGCCAACAAAAAAACCTTGGCTCGATCATCCCAAACTAAATAATCTTAGTTAATTGCTATTAATACTTTTCAAATTTTTGTTTAAATTTCAACAGAAAGTCATAAATTTTTCGAAATTATTATTTCTTTGTTAATTGTATTAACTTATTTTTGCGTCTATCGTTTTATTATGCACATACATAATCCCCCCAAGAAACTTTAGTACATATGTACTGTATATACAAACATATAAAATGAACTTAGGTTTTGTTTCGTTCAGAAGTGTTTTAGTGCTTAAGAAGAGTATAAATCAATAAATTATAAATTAAGAAAAAAAGCGCACACACACATACACTGATAAACATAATTTAACATTTGACATTTTCAATTTGATTTACTTAATAAACGCAAATTAACTGCATTAACAAAATCTGTATGCACGACAAGGAGATGATCACAATGCCTCAGGCTAAGCTGCGACGATCGGTCAAGGGGGGAGGAAGAGGAGATGTCATATTATATATTGCGACGATGTCGGTATAATAAGCACCTGATCACATGCATGAGACAATATACGATTTAGTATATAATTTTTCATTTTATAGATTGGACACTTTGCTTTAAACGTGTTTTTTAATGATCACTGTGTTGTTGCTGTGTTTTTTTTTTTGAACATCCACACAAATATATTTTAGATATTTAGGTTTTATTTGAAATTTTCTATAGATGATTATTTGCTACATTAGGAGGAAATATGGAACTTAAAGTTAATTTTAAAAAAAAATATTGTAATTAAAATAAAATTTTGAACAGTAATATTTTACTGAACAATATCTTGGATGTGGAAAATATTTGAACAATATCTTGGACGTTACATCAGTGAAGCGTGCGTTGCAGATAAGCAAAAGGGTGTTGTATTAGCTGATGGCAAAACATCTGTGCGAATGTGTCACATATTAAAGTGGTGGAGGTATCAACCAGTAGTGGTTGAATTTCCATCATAAAGATTAGTATAGAAACTTCTAACAGCTGATCGCTTGACTACTGTCAATCAATAAATAGCTTTACGATGTCTGTTTCAAGAATTTACATATACGACGAGTATCTCCAAATTCCAACCCCCAATCATATATCTGGCACTAGCATACTAAACATCTCGGCTATGTTGTTCAAAATTATAACTTATTTGATTATTTTTTTCTAATGACGTAGAAAAACCGAAACCATTACGTCGATTATAATTTATAACTGCCACAAAATAGGCCTCGTCTTAAATAACAATAATAGAATAACAAATTCTCCGAAATACCCCCACACAATCCCGCACTCACATTTATTGACTTTTAACTTTAAACTATAACTTATGTCCCAAGGCTAAGCTTAGACGTATCCCAACCATATAAATTACACTCATACTCTACCCCTCAAACACACACATTCACCACAATTTAGCATAAAATAAATGATATGCTGTAAAAAAGACCTTTGCTATTTTTATACATACTATGTTCATATTATGATTTTTTTTCGATTTTATTTCCGAATGACCGCCAAATTCTTTATAATTTTCCAGACTTTATTATTGCCAAAAATTCTAGCTAACCATACTCATTAGTCTTATTATTTAATCAATGAATTTTTAATACAAACCAATTCCTCGGTGATATCGAATCGAGCGAAGCACAATTCCTCAACAAAAAGACCGCGCGCCAAAAAAAAAAAAAAAAAAAATTCGAGAAAAAACACAGATTCTTTTAATTTAAAACCAATTTTACTGCGATTCATTTAAATTAGTTAACATTTTAGACTAAAACAGATAATTACTTATGCAAATTGTATAAAATGTCTACGAATGTCACAAAATTCTCTAAATACAATTCCGTATTTGACAGTAAGCTGAACAAAAAACCAAACAGAGAGTTGGGAGGTATGGAAGCAAATGGCAACAAAAGTTTTTAAAATGCATAAATTATTAATTAAATGAAAACGAAAAAGAGTATATTTAAAATACGTAGAAAGACAAATAACAAAAGCAAAAAAAAAACAAAAAAACAAACGTCAACGACGACATAATAACTAAATGTGAGTCATGGGATTGAGAATGTTCCAATACATGTACAAATAGTTGTGTAAGTATGTATACAGGCGGACAGTGAAAATAATTTAGACAAAAAAAGCGCAGAATTGTGTTCTGCACTTAAGTATTTATTTCCAAGAAAATTTCAAATAATTACCGTTCATGTAAAAATCTCTGGGAATTAAGTTTAAGTTGATTAATGACCAAATGACTTTGTTGGGTCATGGAGCACAGTGTGGTATTATGGAAAAAAAATGTCATAGAAACATTTAAATATGTCACATAACTATATATCAATTACCATCGTGTAAATGTTTTTTATTAAACTGTCGAAATTTTCCACCTGATTTAATTTTTATAAATGACAAAAGATAACAATTTGTATATTGTTACTAATACGAATAACATTCAAACCCTCGTTATTTTCCATAACCCTAGATCCACAAGTACGTGCAAATGTTCAATGTTTTTATATAAAGGATCAATAAATTCAAAGTTCTCATATCCTATCCATACCCACAAATACACAATAACATTTAAATCCTTCATATTTTCATATAAATGATCAATAAATTCAAAGTTCTCATATCCTATCCATACCCACAAATCCACAATAAAATACAAATCCTCGATATTTTCATATAAAGGAAAATGGGATGTCAATTGTCTAAAAATACCTGGCGAAAAGTGGACGTGTCACCCAACTGGTTCTAAAGTGTTAAAGAAGAACTTGACTGATGTGTATAGTAATCCAGGAGTTGCATTTTTTCCTGATGTGTTTAACCCAAAAATGCCACTAAGTTATGGAAGCATAAGGACAATGGTAATGTCAAAATTATGAGTATAACCAAAGTGAGATGTCTTATGGATTACACAGTACCTAAATCTGTTTTTGCTCCGGGTGTTGTGACAAATTTCCCGGATAGAACCTATTATGATAGCAATGATAATAACCTATAACATATAAAGGAAAGATGTCATCAAAATTTTCACATACGTATACAAAATGCAGGAGAATGCAAGCTGTGGAATATTTTCGAAGGCGTTAAATTCAAAGTCTATTCAATGAAATAGATAAAAAAACAATGTACTCTATTTCGTTTATGAGCAAAATTTTAATAGTTTAGAAAACGAATTTTTAAAATCGTTTTAGTAGTTTTTGAGTTTACCCGTTACATACTGCTCCTAAACAACTAATTTATATAAATAACTAGCTGACTCGGCAGTTTTTGTCCTTCCCCCCAAAATTATTGATAAAAATGGTTCGTGTTGCTATAAATTATTAACTACTGATCCATTACTTTAACCTCTGAAACTCAGTTATATAAATATTCATTAGTGACAAAGGCATTTGCACCAAGTTGGAAGACTGTCGCTATTATAGAACTGCATATTCATATATGATAATAAGTAATTATTTTGTGCAGGCCATTATAATATCTTAATATTGCATGGAAGGTGCCATGCCCACATTTTTAACAATGCCCATTTTCTGTTTAATAATGTTCAGAACTGAAAAAGGAACTCGTACAAAGTTTTAAAACTATCGCTGTGTAAGCGAACCAAACATCTGTTAAATTATATCTTATTTGTGGGTGATGTGCCACGCCTACTATTCAAACGATCACAACCATTTTTCACAGGACTCCAGATATAAGTTGACAACTAAACACAATGTATGGGATCTCGATCACGCATATATTTGAAAAATCTGATATTTTTGTAAAGGGTAACTTACATAAAACGGTAAAGCTCTCACATTTTTATTACACCAGATATATGTTGCCCATAATTGGGCCAATTGGGTGTATTACGACATTCCATCATGTTAACACAAGAAAAAAAATTTCATATGGCTAAGTTTTCTTTTATGATATTTATTCATGCACTCTAAGATTCTTCTTACACCTAACCCACTGTGCCGACGTACAGACACTTAACAGTTACACTCTCTAGTTAATGATTGGGAACAATTTAAAATGTAAAATTTTCAACAAAATAGTTTTATTTGCAACTTGTTAAAAACACAAGAACTACAACAACACAACACAATTAAATAATTGTTACTATTGTTGCTGTTACTGTTGTTGTGGTGAATGAATTATTAAATGACATTACAAGTGACAAAAAGCAATAAAAAATAATTAAAAAATTATCATACCTTAAACAGAAGAATTAATACTTAATCAGACATCTATACAAATGCATACACAAATGAGACTACATATGTTCGGTCGTACACATGTGTGTATATGTGCACGTGTTTATGTGTGTGTGTGTGAAATGAAACAAATAATGAAATGATAAGGTTTATATAATTAAAGAATAAAAAAGCACACATTTCAACACAAAAACCAAAAACAAAACAACAACAAAAAAATGAAGGACAAATGAACGAACATTGACTGCAGTTAACACATACCAACATAATCAAAGCTTGAGACACCGATACAGCGACAATGTGCTTGGAATCATATCAAAGTTGGCTATTGAAAACCGAAACAACAGCAACAAAAACAAAATCACAATATATCTCGGCATATGATCTGAGGCATCTATGTGTAAGCGTTTGTGTGTGTGTGTGCGAGTGCGAGCTGGTGTTTTAAAGTACCCGGGTATTATGTTTATTTTGTTATTACGGCTGTAGTCCAGTGTGATTCAAAGCAATTTTAATTTTTTTGTTTTTGGAATTTTCAGTTGGCATCTAAAGCTGTTGATGTTGACCGTCTGTCTGGCCGGTTGTATGTCCGTCAGTCTGTTAGTTTCTACATACATATGTTGGTATTGCAATTAAAAATTACCAATGCTGATTAAACTTTAACAAACGATGACTTTTGATATTGAGTAGCCCGACAAAAACGAAAAAAAAACATTATCACGGCTCTCACACACATATTGTGAGAAATAAAAACCATTCACAATTATAACAAAGAAATGAACGAAATGAAAACAAAAAACGGTTACAAACAGTGAAAAAACCAACACTGAAATTCAATGCATATGACAGTGTAAGTATACACATATATTTTTCTCAGGTGACATTATTTGGTACTTGGCTAAACATAAGTGTAAATAAAAATTTTCAAGGTTAGGAGGTGACACATACACACAATCGAAAGCATATTAAAAAAATCCCCTTAACAAACTATATATCACCTCAGACGCACACACACACACACATGCAATCACATGCACCATGTTTATCGTATATATTGTGTGTATTTCAATCAGTATGTAAAATACGCACTTCCGTATGATTTATCATTTTGTGTTTAAATTTTTTTTCAGCGTCACAGAAAAAAAGCGAAAGGTACCACCACACGACGATTTAGGGTTCATTTTCTTAATCAGCTAACCTTGCGCCGAAGAAATCTTTACGAAATGCTTATGAAAATGTTCAATAATAATGATTGATCGTGTAAATTTTACACCAATACGTATTTCGTAGTCTCATGTAGATATTTGGATGCAATATTGTTTTTTTTTCTTTTGATTGGAAAAACTTTAGCCAAAGTCAAAGACTGGGCTCAGTCATGTGTATATGGTAATAAATGATCGATGATGCATGCATAAGAAGATTTAATTGCCTTATCAAGTGATTAAAGAAATTCATAATCATAGTTGGTGTTTTAGACTTAACAGAAATCAAAACGAATTAAGGTCTATGGTGGAGAAAAATTGAACAAACTGAACTTTGGCATACAAAGTAACTGGGGGGATTATTAATAATTTTTAAATTATACAACAACAAAAATAAAAACAAAAAAAAGGTAAACAATATTCCACATATTTAGTATATGGAATTAAATGCAACTGGATGAGTAACAGAGAAATACAGTGTGGTATCGTTTATTAAGGTAATATAGTAATTAAGCAGAAATTTTAGTTTATAATGAATGGCTTTGTGTAGTTTTACAAACTATAATAGTCTACATATAAAGATCAGGTCAAAATATAAGATTTGGTGACATCTTCAATTATCACCAGTTACTGTAATAGAGCTAATACTGTTTTTTTCTAATCCCTCAATTTACTTATATTCCATTTTATTTAATTTCGATTATTTACTTTATGAAATCTAAACATTTAATATTCAATACTTATAATATAATAATGTGTGTTAGAGTATAAACAAAAGACTTAAGACACAAACCTGCATATGAAACTGCTATAATAATCTGCATATAATGATTAGGTGAAAATATAAGTTTTTTTAACATTCTTAATTATCATTAGTTGCTATAATAGAGCTGGGACTGTGGCTCATATATTTTTTCCTTCTGCATCAGTTTACTCATAGTCCATTTCATTAATTATTTAAGAAAACCAAAAATGTTATAGTCAATACTTTAATGTAAAGTTTTTTAGGGTACAAACGAAAGACTTAAGACACGAACCTGACCGCTGAACTTCAAAACACATTCTATATTAAATTTGAAATATTGAATTAATGTGGAAAATTAATAAAACATGTTTGGCTGAAACTGAAATTGCACAATTTGTAACATTGTTACAACGTTGGAGAATTTACTTGTCATAACGAAAGACTTAAGACACAAACCTGATTACTAGCTCGTTTGTCAAACAATCAACAACATAAGATTATTTGTAACATAGTTATTATCACAAGAGCTTAAAATTCTTTATAGAATTCTAAAATATGAATAAGAACATATTTATGTACATGGTGGACCAAAAGTCGTGATGCACTTTAAACGTTGATGTAAAAACTAGATAAATGAGATAAAAACTGATTTTATATAATGAAAGAACCTTGTTTTATTTGATGCTGGTCTAAACTGGGGCTGAAATTTTCAATGACGCATTGACAGACGTTTTAAAAGCACTCTCGTTTCAGAATGCATGTTGTGCTCCGCTGAGCAAGCTATGCCACTAAATTGCCATTGGCTACTTTTACATTTCGTAGCCTAAAATCAATTTGACGGTATCCAAAATTATGCCTTAATATCTGATTATAATAATTTTGTGATTTTCAAAATAGGAAAAATAAACGAAACTGTATTAAAACCAAACTTTATTTTCTACAAACAAAATATTTTATCAAGTTCATAGCCTTCAAAATCTTTAACCTAAAGCTTCTCTTTTATTATCGGTACAACATACCTTACAAGCAGACCTTTATTGCATCTTAATTTACTTTAAAGACATTGGTCTATGCACATCACGCCAAAGCAGGTCTTAATTAACTTCAACACAATCTAGTAATATTTAAGAAGCTGTACTTGGCAGTGCACAAAGGACAAGATAAAAATCTACAAACTTTATAACAATAAAAAAACTAAAACTGATTAGGATCAACCAAAATCCGTCTAAGATTCTGATTTTATCATAAATTCATTAGAATTTAAGTATAATATTTAATGTTTTTGATTTGGATACTTTTTGAAAATGTCTAATTTATGGTGTTGCTAACGAGCTAAAACAAAAATTTAAGTTATAAATGTCTACAATATTCAACAGCATACTAAGCTACTGTTGCCAGAAGCTCTCTACAAAATAATTATACTTAATTGTCTAAAGTTTTTTATGTTGTTGTTTTGCTGTGATGCGATGCGTTTTCAAACATGAACATGATGAGCCAGATAAGTAAATGATTGTTAAACATATCTGAAAAAGAGACTTTAAAACAACAACACAACAACAACAGCAAAACATCAACATCACTAAATGTTTAACAGAGAATAACATAATAACACTACAAACTGACAAAAACAAAACCAAATCTACTTAATTTAATTAAAACACATCTCATCAAAGTCAGCCTTGGAAAATCTCTAAAAGATCGGTCAACAGATTTGAAACAAAATCTCTAACGCTGACTGTTGGCTGTCGGCTACTTAGCTTGAACGATTTTCAAATGTTGGTAAAATGAAAAATCTTAGCATGTGTGTATGCGAGTGCGTGTTTAAATGTGTCTGCTTGTAAGTGAATGTGTTTTTAGATGTTTTTGTTAATGTTTCGCTTAACAAAATTCATAAATTATCGAAATTCATTTCGTACAACATGTAATAATTGCTACGCCATCGTTGTCGTCGTCGCTGTTGCCGATGGTGTTGGTATTTGTGTTGCGAACAACGGTTAATATTCGTTGGCAATTAATATGCAAATATGCCCACACGTCGTATAAACAATAATTTCTCACATACAAATATGATATGAACAAATAATGACTGCATAGAACTAGCAACAGCCCCAGCATCTATACGAGCGTCGTTCGTTAACTGCTAACTGCAACACAGTCATAGCAAATAACACTTGTTCATAAATTGTGAATTGATCTAATGACTGCGATACGATAAATAAACAGATATTTGAGTAGGAGTAAATGAATTTCCATAGAAAAATCACTAGTGACCGACCGACCGACCACCGCATTTGTAATGATGGATGTTTGAAATGAAAAATGTGAAAAATAGTTTGAGCTTTGTTACTGCTTATTTTGTTTTTAAGATATTAATTTAAATGTTTTTATTGTAGCGTTGTAGTCAAACAAATAAACGAATAATAATGAACAAGTTTCGAAAGAAACAGCACATGCCAAAAGTTTTGTATGAGGGTATCTCTGCTCTCAGGTAAGGCGATATCGATTGATTAATTATAGTTTTAGTAGTAGGAATTAGTAGAAACACATATATTTTTTTTTTTTTGGTTTCTTCTATGGGTTATTCACTAATTTTTCTTATGTGGTTCAAACAAAAGACTTAAGCAACAAACTTGATGATATCAACACAATGTTGACAAAAAATTGCTAGAGCTGCAGAAGAATGCAAATAATAAGTATGTGATCTATCATTATTTAGGAGGGATTAAGTGAATTCGGCAAAAACAGTGTTTCAATTAAAAAATAACTTAACTTGTATCGTGAAATACAATTTGTATTTGGTTTGGCATTATAGAGCACGTGGCTGGTGTTTGTAATTTGTCTAGATTTTTTTTTCTTCTTTTGTGGTATTAGGATGATTCATTTTGTATTTGTTTTATATATTATAAAAGTTAGTTAATCATGACTGACAGTGACAGGCTGAGTCACATATATTTATTTACTTTCATGATGGTTTAAAGTGTTTTGTCAAAACATAGAATTAGTCTCCTGTGGATTTTTTTGAATGTTGGTGGGGCTTTATTTTTCTAACCATTGGAAGTGTGTAAAGAAATAACTAATTCTCATGAAACATAGAAACAATATTATCAAAGATAAACGTTTATATTCTAGCAGATCATAGCGCTCGCAGGAGTACCGAATTGTAAAAGTAGACAATGGGAATTCTGTGGCATAGCGTCATTCAGCGGAGCACAACGTGTATTCTGTTTACACGAGCACCAGCGAAACAACGTTTCTTTGACTATAGCGCAACGAAAATTTTAAGCTTATTACAACATACCTTTGGAAGTGTGTAAAGAAATGAAACATAAAATCAATTGATAAGAAATTAAGTGCAGAAGTTCGAGGAGACAAGTTCAACAATGAACATCCACGACCGAATTTGAACTGCAAATCCGTGATTTGCAAAAAAAAGTTGCCGTTGGGTTTAATTTTTCTAAACACTAAAAGTTATGCCTTAGCCTGATTCCAAAAAACCAAACATAGAAACAATAGTATCCCAAAAATTGCAGCAGACCATAGTTACCCACAGGGGTTACGAATTGTCGAAGCAGCCAATGAGAATTCAGTGATATAGCGTCATTCAGCGGAGTACAACGTGCATTCTGTGTACCCGAGTACTATCGAAACAACGATTCTCACAACAAACGGCATAGGAGTGAAATTCCATCATAGCAATTAATCAGAAAAAGGTTGACAAAGTTTAAGGAGACAAATTCAACAGTGAATCAATCGTGTCGCGGTCAATCTAGAACTTCCGGATTCTATGATGGCCGAAAACATACTGCATGTAATTGAGTATGGCTCTCTACTAAAAAGCGGTCTTACGTCTTAGTTGTGATATTAAACTCATACGATACAAAAATTAAAGTCTCAAGATCATGTCCACAGGATGTAGTTTAGTAACAAATTACTGAGGGGTTCATCAGCCTTACCAACATTTATTTCTCAGACGAGTCACACTTCCACCTAAAGAGGCATATTAACAGGACTAATTGAATGTATTTGATGGCGACAAAAATCATAAATTGAAACATCGAAACTCCCTGCACTTATCCAAGGTTAAAATATGTAAAAATGCAGAGTAATATATTGCCATATGGCCATGTAAGGACTTGTCGATAGGGGCATGACACTTTCAGACTCGCCCCTCGACCACACAGTTCTTAAAAAGGAGGCACAAAAAGGTCTATAGATGGTTTTAATCAACGGTAGTAGTTTCAACTAGAAAGAGCAATATGTCACACCTTCAATGACTCATTGGGTGAAGTTTGCCAAAATTTTGTGTGATGTTCGAAAGATGTGACATAAACTGGCTGCATCATAGCCATAAAGTTGTCAACACTATCCCACTGTCTCTTAGTATTTAAGAGACATATTAACGAGGAAACGCACAATATTACCCGAAACGTCTATCAAGTCGTCATTGTAAATTTCAAATCAAGTTAGCATCATGTCAAAATAAACACGCATCACATATGGATTAACGAATAAAAATTTTTTTATCTTAATAACCTAAATGGTTTAATCTTCGCTTAAAATGTAAAAATACATTTGGTATACTCTATAATTGAGTCTACGGCTTTTCGACATGTAGGTCATTTGTAGATTGCCATTAGAATAGAGGCCTATGTAGATCATAATAATGCTAATCATAACGACATCTAGGTATAAGGGTAATATGTTACTGCAGTCAACACATAAGTTCTAAATCATCGCAAAAGTGGGGGAAGAGATAAACGAAGACTAAATCATTTATTTTCTTTCGTTGAGTTCGTAGTATGGATTTCGGAAATTATGTGACGTCATTCTCAGTGACCAAAATTTTCTCTAAAGATAGAGTGATTCTGACTAGTAACTACAAGACTAATAAATATGCTCTAGAAGGATTTTCTCATTTACAACGCATTGTGCTTTATTTGATTCCGTTTTATAAAAGTCGTCACCCATTCAAATTACTCTTTAAAAATTAAGCATTTCTGCTTTTGTGACACATTTATTTCTACCCAAATAACTTATTATATTCCCAGTGGCCAAATTACTTCCGAATAAAACAATAATTAAAAAAATTGTAATCCCCTTTGAATGATCTATCAAAGCAATTTGTTGGACTCCATGGTATACAAATGACTCCCTCTCACTTTATTTTTGTTTTGTAAACAAAAGACTTAAGACCTCCTCGTGCTGAATCAACATGATATGCACAACAAAATGCATAAACAAATAGTTTCCTGTTTAATGACAACATTTTACCCACACACACACATATATATTTATTAATACGTACAAATCTTTAAAAATTTAAACATTTTATGTGTTTAATATTGCCAACCAAACAGTAGCCAAAAAATTTAAGTTTAACACATAAAGTCACACTCCCAAATTGAGTTATACGATCCGAATAAACATTAAATATTTAATTTACAGAAGACAATAACAATAACAACAACAACAAAAACTACAAAACATTGTGTACTATGTACAGATCACTATACATATTTACTAAATAAACAATTGTTGTTATTTGTTCATTGTTTTGTGTTGCTGCAGTTGTTGTTGTCGCTGCTATCGCTGTCATCGTTGTTGTTGTTGCTGTTTGCTAGTGTTTAAGTCTTAAGCTTACCGCTGGTAATTGTTTAGCTATTTATTTAGCGCCATTAGCACGAGTTGTCAAATTGATAAGTTAGTACGACGTCAATTGAAGATTTCGAGATAGAAACTTTGGCTGCTGCGTGCGGAGGTCGCCACGACTGTCAGTAGTCTGTTTGTACGAAAAGAAACGATGCACACACATTGTACTCTAAGCACAGGTGTCAAGTGTGTGGTACGTTAATAACTTAAGAATGCTGGATGAAAGCGCTCGCTTGGTCGGTGCTTTTTCATGCCGCGCTGCCGTAAATTTAGCTTTCTGTACCAAATTCATTCATTTGTTGTGTTGTATGTATGGAAATTGAGTTTTTAGCACTTTTTGTTTTTATTTGAATACATTCTGTACATTAGAGCGAGCAGCATGAGGTCCTAATGTGAAAATTAGAAAAAAATACTAATTAAGTTTTTAACACCAGGAGCAGACAGCCATGCAGCCACTGTATGTACGTACGGCTACTTGGTACACTGGCATAACAATTTTCTAAATTCCCATATACATGACATCATTGAGAAGTCAATTTTGGCACAATAGCAGTATTGTGACCTGGCTGTTATTAGTGGCAAATTTAATTTGAGGAACAACCCTTTCTCTGGCACAATCCCCTATTGCAATTGGGCTGGTAGTAAGTGTAATAAAGTAATTTCATGGCATTTCCACAAGGTATTGGCAACAAGTAGTTGTGCAAAAAAAACCTCCCCTCTGTGTTACGTTGTATTGTGTTAACAACATTATAAATGGGTTACACTATAATTTTCGCTGCAGTTAAAGTGTTTCCTTTCAACACCACAAGATGAAATTGTTGCAAAAAAAAAACACAGCACAACAAGCAAACTGTAACAAAAACAAAAGAGTACAAAAAAAGAGTTAAACAGTTCGACCGACCCATACGGCGGTGGCCTCGGCATATGCTGAGTTTCCTGCTTATGGTATTTTCACACACACTCATATTCTCTGGGAGAGACGGTTGCACATGCCACCGTCTTGGCATGTAACTAATAAGAAGGTTTCCTTTCCTAGTTGCGAAAATACAAAAAACGGAAGGAAATTATTTAGCTGGGTTGATGGTTACAAGAAGTAGGTCGGTCGGCGGTGGTCTCGACATCATTGTTTCCGCAATGAGTGCAACACCAGTGCGCATACCACAAGGCAACTGCCTACCGTAACAGCCCTAAAAGCGTGCGACTTTTTGACTTTGCCAACTCATTAAGAATGCTAAACATCAGTGCTTTAGAATGACAACAGCAATAACAACAACAACAACAACAAGAACGACAGTGGTAACAATAACACAAACATGTCATGTAATCAACTGCAAAACATTCAGTTGGAATACTAGTACGGGAGCGCACTCTTTCCCCAAAATGCAATGCACTGGACTCTAGAGTCGGTGGATACGGTAGGGTTAGCGGAAAATGTGAATGCAGTTGGGGATTGTGGGAAAAAGTGTAAAGTTGTTATCGCTGATATTATTCTATAAGCCAAACATTAAAATGATAGTGTACATAGGAATTTATTTTTTCTTTGGTCCAGTAACACTAGTCTACAGTTTCATGCTTGTGTCTTCAAGCAAATATATAAAGAGAAAAGGGGCATATGAATTAAGAAGGGAAACTCAGGGTCCAGCTCAGAATAATTTCAAAAAATGTTCATACCGTACAAAATTTCTGACTTAATCAGCTCATGAAGAGAGGTTAAGATATAAATAAAAAAAAAATTTTTAAAAGGGATTTACTTTTTAATTGTCCAGTAACACTAGTTCATCATTCTGTTCGTGGGCTATGATCTAAATTTATATAAAAACTGGAGAATGGATATGTTTTACAGATATATAGCTCTACATTTTTGTTCATCTTTTTCGGAGATACCACCAAAAATTATATCATATCTCGATTTGAAGGCTTTAAATTAGTTCAAATTTTCGTCTTAAACCCTAATATGTCAGTAAAGGAGAAAATCCAGTTAACTCGTCCTCTACTTATATATTTTTTTACAAAAATATTCGGCAACATTGCTAACAAAGCTATAAAGGACTTATATCATTCACATACATATTTATAATAAAAATCAAGTGCATTGGTCTCTGTAGATCCCAAATAGCGGTCATTGGAGTTCGTTGTTATGCGGGAGATCCATGGTTCGATTCCAGTCTCTAGTCATCTACATTCTTCTATCATCGCTGGTCCTCCGATGTTGTCGACAACAACTTCGCAGTATAGTGTCGAGTCAATCGTCAAGTGAAGTAAAAGCTTATTAAATAGTGACGTTTGCAATCGTCGATAAACAAGTAGGAGCTGTTAGTTGTGAATCTAAATATAGAAAGCGTGTTAATTCACAACAACGCAAGAAGCTATCCCATACTTCATTCATGGGGAGTAAAGGGAAATTACGTTTTTTTTGCGGTATGTATTCTAAATACTTGTAATTACAAGTATATATGTAATTTATATAGTGTGATTCATTTAGAGGTTTCATTTCATATTTTACTAAAGATCATCATACTTTTATTACGTATTATTTGACAAATCGTTATGGAAAACTCAAACTGTAACACCGTTTCCAAATGATTCTGCAACAGCTCAATGAATATCCGCTGTATTCACATCGAATTTTATTCAGTGACAAGGCACATACCTCGCTTAAAGAATATATCTATAAATGAAATTGACGCAATTGAGTAATATTGTTTCTAGATTTTGGTTGAACCTTGCTGTATTCTTGTACATACAACACGAAACTAACAACTACAACCGCCTACACCCAAATGATTGGTGGTATTAACAAAAAACACAACAACAACAACAGCTTTACACGTTATCCCCCCTGCGTCACTCATCCGAGAAGGTGCAGGGAAAACAATTAAGTTGAACACCACTTAAACAGGCAGCCGAACAACAAAGAAAGACGACTACAACGACGACGACGACCACGACGAGTACTTTATGCAATGCTCGAAATCATTGTTAATGTTGTTTCGTGTACTGCAGCGCCGCCGCTATAATGCACGAAAAACACAATATGCTCATGCTCATGCGCATGCGCACGCGCTTAAGTACTTCATTTGCCATAGCCATGCACTTTTCGCATTATTATGCGCTCCATTACCCACCCACGTTGCCATTGGCGTAAAACTTATGCTTACTACTAGCGAGTGAACTGAATGTAACACCATTTCTCATATTCAGACACGATACGATGGCAGCACTACAAGGGTTCCTGGACAAGAGCCAAGCGCTGTTCAGTCTCGTTCAGAGGCGGTGGTGGTGGTTATGGCGGTGGTGGTGATGTTGGTGTTGACGGCATTCGCGAAATATAACACAAAGTCACTCAGGTGTGTAAATGGCATTTAACAGGTATGACTTTGTAAACATTAATTGTTCTAAATGAACCATTTTAGCGAAAGCTCTTAAATGTGGCTGGGAGAGGAGGGGAGAATGGCATGGCATCGAATTAAACATAATAATTAAGACATTAAAACATTTTTTTGCTTAACGTTTAGCAAAGGCATTTATTTAATTGGAGAATAATTAAGATTTTATTAGGAAATATTTTGCTGATTAATAAGATTGCGGACGGGAAGAACATAAATGCGGTAATAGGAAAGTGAATCACGCAGTGATGCATGGAATAGTAGTTATTAAATTTTAACGAAATAGGGTAAGTTGGGGTGGTGCTATAAATGTATGTAGTTGGCCAAATTCAGAATTTTCTCCTAGGAGTTAAGGTAAAGTAGTAGTGTTAGGGATGATTTTATGAAAATATGTTAATAGACTTCTGATATGACATTATATCTTAATGAGATTTCGAAACTCTTAACCGGCTTTCTGTTAAATTATGAAAATTGGACATATCAACTTTTTCCAATATTGGCCAGAAATTTTAAGTGTCAAAAGTTTATTAAATTTGGTGCATTAGGTGCGTATTTCAGTACTCCTGAAAAAGTGAATGTCTCATATCAGATCAAAGTCGCCAAAATAAATTAAAAAAAAATCAATATTTCTAAATTTTATTTCATTGTAACTTTTATGCAAATGCATAATATTTGCAACTTAGAAACCGATGCAATGGAAAAGTGAACTCCTAAGAAGTAGAATCCATTTTTTCCAGTACTCTACTTCCAATACCTTACTCTTGTACTCATACATATACTTTATAACGTTCAAAATATTCACCTTCTTTGCAAAAAAAATCTTAATCCCCTAACGACGATGCATTTAATTATTTATCAATTCATAAAACATTTATACCATTACCGCACAATGGAGGCGCTGCTCTTTGAGCAATTCTCCCGCTTGTTTTGCAAATAACAATTAAATTGAAAAAATACTATATAGCTTTTTATTTTCTATGGCAATTAAAAGCATTTTATGAACGTTAATTAGGCACAGATGGATACGTAGCAGAGATGCCGTAATGACCAGCAACAAACAAAAAATAATGTAGTTAGAAAACAAAAAGCACAAAAATGTATAAAATGCATATAATTTGTGAAGTAACACAAATGTTGTAGGGTACTGAACAAAAAAACTAACTTAAAACAAACAAACTTTAGACAAATGGCTTTAATAAACCGTTAATAGTGCATAATTTCAATAACCGGCGGAGTTGCAATGAACACCACCGAATCTGTGACAAGACAAAGCAAAAAAAAAAAACGCTAGAAGCCGCAAGCAAATATCATTTCTTTTATGATGTTTTTTGTGTTTTGAGATTTTTGCTGAAAACAAAACAAAAACTTAATGCATTTTTGATTCTTATTTAACAACATCTTGTTTGGCCTCTGTTGCGTTAAGTGTGTTGAGAATCGTTATGATTGGCCGTAATCATTTACAATTTGGTTGGCAAACCATAAAAACTCAACAAAAAGTAAAATGAAAAAAATAAAACGTACGCTCTGCTGTTATGTTTAGATGCGCAGTTGCAAGCAATTGTGGTTAGCATTTATTTCGTTCATTTATGATATCGTCGGAGATTCGTAGGTGCACTGGTAAAAATATTGGTGGGTATTTAGAGAAAAAATTTAAAATATATGGAGTCATAAGATCACAATAAAAAATAAATATAAAAAAATTGATGATGGTAGAAAAAACGCAATCCTTTAAGAGGTAGAGTAACAGAGCCTGAGATATGGTGGCAGGACACTAACAGTCTGAACTACCTAAAAGTTGTATACATTTTCAGGTTCTAAAATATATGATGTACCAATCTCTTAATATTGGATGACATCATGATGCGATTTAGTTGGAATTAATAAATATTATAATTATTTTCTCCGAATTTACTAATAAGTCTCTGGGTTAACCATATCGACTAAACTTATGGGATAACAGGTTAACAAATTTTTAATTTTGTGAACGATTTAAAATAAATAAATATTTAGTAAGGAAACCATAATTACAAGCAAAGATATGGTACTTTTACCACATATAATGTTGTCTGTGGCAAATGAATATTCTATCAATCTAAATACTTTTATTGTGAATTCTTCGTTTTGAACAATACACAAATTATTTTGATTCTGTTAAGAAAAACAATTGTTTTATTGTTGTTGTTGTAACATATTAAAAGTAAGAAATGTAAAATATGTGTTATCCTTATTAGTGGTCTTGAGAATAAAATATCTTGTAGGTAAAAAAGTAATCTACGGTAACAAAAATAAATATTGATATTGACCACTCAAAGATATAGAGGCGTAAACATTTCGTCGGAGCCGCTTTAAAATGGAATATGGCGAAAAATTAAAAAATTAAATTTTACACTCAAATGTTTACTGATGATACTGATTGAATCATGGGCGTGTCTTTAGGTTTTTACAACAGACAAGATATTCTGGTATAGATCCAAAATTTTTTGACGTTCATGGCGCAGTCTTCGAAAGCCCTAAATGAAGAAGATCATTTACAACGTGGTTGTACCTTAGACTGATGTTGTATCCGTCGCATTCAAGGTCTTCGCAAGGACCCACAAAAACCTTACGAAAAAATCAGTGGATTTTCCGTGACTAAGGCGAAAAATATAGTTTTAGTTCCTTAAATTATAATCCAGAGAATTAAGATATTAATATGGAACGAAACACTCCTTTATTACCAGGCTAAAGTGCGTTTGATGGTTTAATATACTTGAGAGATCTTGACCAATTGTCATGTGTCTTTAAGATGTCCTGGTGTAGAGGCTACCGATCCATTTACTAATAAAGGCTTCGGCAGGATTAAAAAACTGGGTTGTATGCGGGTGTTGTTCCTTTTAATTTCGTGTTGGCAGTTTAAAGTCAGAGATTCTGAATGGGTCAACTTATCGAACTATTCGTAATTATGCGATTCGGAGAAAAACTCAGAAGGGATGAGAGTGCAAGTCGGGATTGTAATGTGGCGCCTATTTTTTAAGGTAGGAGAAATGGATAATTCGGGTCTGGTAGTGAGCGCACGGAACTTGATAATCGGTAGCGCGATTGATAAAACTCACTGATGACCCAAATAACATTTGCATTTTACAGGCCGATAGCCCTTGGCACAAGTGCAAGGGTTCATTGTACAGACTCAAGGTTGGTTTCGCGGAGGACCCGTTGGCCATACTAAGGTCACTTTTAAAGGCTAATAATGCCTATTTAAAAGCTGTGAAACCAGTTATACATGTGCTAAGACTCGTTGTACAGATTAAGTCACTGATCCGCAGGCTTAAAGCGGTATATATTAGCAAGGACACGTTGTACCAACTCAAGGTTCATTTCACAGGCTTATAGACAGTTGTACAACTGCAACGACTAACTAGACTCAAAATCCGTTTAACAGGGTAATTGCCCGTTGTAGAAGAACAAGAACACGTTATACGCACTCAAGTTCCGTTCAAGAACCATCAAGGTCAAAAAACTGATTCATATTTGAATTATGACGCAGACCACCATGAAGACATCATAGAAGATCGACAAGGATCATGAGAAGCCAACCAAGACCAAGAAAGCCTTAGACAAATTATAAGCTCATCAGACAATGTCTTCAATGCAATCAAGGAATCCGGATTTAAATACAATAAGAATCACAAACACTATATATGATTTTGCGTATTGTTACTGCAGCCTTTTCTAGAATTGCAAAGGCGAAAGTCAGGGTGTGGTGTTACATTACACTGTGCAATGAAATTAAACTTTTTCGAAAAAAAAACAATGTTCTGATAACGGATTGTGGTAGACGGGGTAACCAAAAAATATTAGTTTATCTGCGTTTCTTATAATGAACCGGCATAAAAAAACATACAATACTTCTATTTTAGGCATTAGATGTGTTTTATGTAAAATATATATATGTGTCTTTTATGCCCCTTTTGCGAAAAGGGTAATAAAGACCCCCAAAAGAAGGAAATAACAGATTTAAATGTATTACCAAATATAACCCCATATATGCAAATTATATTAAAGAATTTTCAACATTTGGTAATAGCATAAATTCTATATCAAATGAATTATCTACCAAAAATCTATTATAACACAAAGTCCCTACAAAAACAATATAAAATTATTCCCAATATAGTAAAGTAAATGTATTTTTTCATCGTTTCTCTTTACTTATTTCAGTTGGGAGTTATTGCGCACATTCCTCCTACTATATCTAATACTGATCACGGCTATCACCCCCGATCCAGATCTGGAAAATATTTTTTTAAATTGAGAGTGCTTAACGCGGTCGACAGAGATTCTTGACGTCAAATGACACAAAAATTAAAAATTTATGAGTAGTCTCTCTATAATATAAACAATTTCAAAGATTTCATACAACTACTTGCACTCTTTTATGTCGATTTTATGTAATACATAGTTTTATTATTTTTTAAATGCTATAATTTTTTCCGTGTACTGTCATATATTCTCACTCCATCGACTATAACGTATTTGTAACGACGCTTTGCCACAATTGCATATGCAATAAACTTAAAGTCGTTTTCGCTTTTCTGTGTTCTCCTTATTTTGCAGCCACTGTAAAATGTCATTTGTTTAAGATCTAACAGTCCAAGAATAGAAACATCAGCAGCTGTATTTATCTTAAAGAACTCATCATAATGATGCGAGGAAGCTGCTATAGCCGCTGATGCTGGTGATTGAAGATTTTCTAAACGCGTCCGTTAGAACAGATGTACGACAGAAAGAAACGCCTTAGGCTTTTCGAAAGGATACCAAAAGGATGTACGTAATAGAGTAATAAAGCAAACACAGATAAAAAAAAAACACAAAACAACAAAACTAAAATGGTTTGTCATTCCTTCGGACAACGTCCACGTTTAAGGATGAAAAGCACCCTTTGTTTAAGTCCACAGACAGCGTGGAAGAGCATGAAAACTCATTTGCATAATTCTCAACACAATGAAAGATGCGGTCGAGCATGATCACAAGAAGGAATTTTTCTTCATCAGACCCAGGGAAACAAAACAGTAAAAGCTGTTATCCTTTGTGATCCCTTAGGACTTTTGTGTGTGTCATTGTTGGACATAGCGCGGTGTCCGATGGATTTTTCAACAGCCATCCAAGCAACAATTCCTTAAAGAAAGGACGTTTCAGGCGATGATGCTGCAAGAAAAATGAAAAGCTTATGCAAATGAGTTTTTTTAACGCTGGCCGCCGCTCAGATTCTTCGCAAACAATTCAACCCTTTTAGAAGACATTAAAAAGATCTTGCCGGACTGTGGCTGCGGCGACCGAGATCAGGTACACACTGTGAAGAAATCATCCCCTGTTCGAAATGATAAGTAAACCTTGTGAAAGGCGAGGCAGGGAGAACCCTTTTCGTGCGTCTTGTATTATCTTCAAATGTCCATTTCACTTTAAATTAATGCATCATCCAAAGGCGAAACGAACGAATACGTAACCAAACGCGTCGTCGACCGACGGTCCATCCAAGCAGCCGTCATCATGGGCACCGACGGCGGACAGACAATGGTTACGGGGATTCATGCAATCATCCTTCTTGCGTATTATGGATAAGGAAATCACTTAAATGGAATAAAGTGCAACACAACAGAGAGCGCGAGAGACCAACGAACGCGGCGGCCAACGAGTGAAATGGACGACGAAGCGGCACGGCGACGGACGTTTAGAAATCATAAAATAACGTTGGGCAACAAAAATCTCGCACCACCACCACCAGCAGCGTCATCACGGCCATCAGAGTGAAACCTTTATTATCATTTAGCGTCAAGGCCCTTAAGTTATATCCCTGATGATCATAATGATGTGTTTTCTTGCAGCAAATGATAAAACGTACAAAAGGCAACGAAGCACTGGTAGTTGCCGTGGTGGTGGTGGATGGATGGATGGACTCTCTGGGCATTTGTAACGACGTTTTTGGAATTCATTTGACCGAGATTACTAAAGGACGATGAAACGCAAAATAAAAACAAAACGCAACGAAACAAATACCATGATGACATATATAACGTGCAACATATAAGTGTGAGCGTCCATTCATAGACGTCCATACACAGTGAGTCTGTGTGTGTGTGTGCGAGTGATTGTGTAAAGGATCATGTGCGTGTCCTGCCATCATCTTCATCAGAAACTTGACAACGTTAAGGAACGAAGGCGACAGCAACGAAGTGTGAGAAAATCATTTTGTCTTGGCAGTTGAAATCCTTTTTCTGTAACGTCTGTTTTTTGTTTGTTTCATAAAATGCTCTGCACTTGAGGAGCGTTAAGATATAAGGCAAAATTATTTGTAATTACGGTTGATTAAGCCGAATGCGTTGTCATAAAAATGATGCTGCTGCAAAAGGTGTTTTTTATTTGTGAGCATTTCGGCATTCTTAGGGGTGCAGAGAGCGAACATATGTTGAAATCCCAATTGATGATTGTAGAGCGATGATATCAGGTGTTTTTAGTTTTGCTCTTTTTTTACTGCTGCCTCATCATCATTATTGTTATCTTTGTGTGTGAGTTTGGACTATGATATTATGTCGGTCCGTCGGTCGGTGTATTGAGATTCGTTTACGTATTGTCTGAATATGAATAGATTAAAATTAAATGAAACAAAAAAACCTCTATAAATTATAAATGTTTATAACTTTGACATTTGACAAAAAATAATATACGACGAACCGTATAAAACTAAAGAAAGTGAAATTTCTTTGTTGAATTTTGTTTAAGGTTAACGCATGTCGATGATTTGAATAATGTGTATGGGTGGATCCATGGAGTACATAGAATGGGAAATGACAAGCAAATAAATATGGTCACAAAGTGGTTAAATTTTATATTTAGACTCGGGTTTCAAAGAAAGCTACGCATCTCCAGGATGCATACCCCTGAGATAGTCAATGCCTATTTCAACCTACACTTAAATTACGATTTAAGTGTAAGTGGAGAAAGAAAGCTTCTTTGTATAGAAGAAGCGTCTATACAGAAGAAGAGATGGAGCGAATATATTGAAAAGTACACGGATAGAACTGAAGTTGAACATTTTTTAGAAAATGTAACAAGTAACGGTTATAGAGCAGGAATCCCCAGCGGTAAAGACAGATATTGAAATGTAGCCACGAACACGCAAAGTAGAGAGAAAATGTTTGTACTCTGATTGTTCGCGAATTCAGCGCATGTAAAAGCATTTACAGAAATATTGTGTGTTTGTGTGTGTATGTGTAGTAAGAGTGTGTGGTGTTGCTTTTACAACACTCAAGCAGAGAATGAACATTGGTGTACATTGCCGATCGTGTCTATGAGAAAAATACGATTAATGCCAGCCTCGCAAGGCAATGGGATGCCTATCACTGCACTAAATGTATCAACTATCGCTGAATCAGCATTTTACCCATCGCATATAAGGTTCTAGCGAGTCTGTTATGTGAAAGCCTAAAACCCATCCTAGCGAAGCTGATTGGACCTAATCAGTGCGGCTTTGGAACTGGTAAATTTAAGACTGAGCAGATATTGACACTACGACAAATCCGAACAATTGCAGCTAAACACTTACCATCTTTTAATCAAATATATTCGATACGGCAGAAGCTACTAGAAGTCATGGCTGAGTTTAGTATCCCTGCAAAGCTGATAGAGTGTTGCGGGACACTGACCGATACAAAGTCCTTAGAGGAGATAGTCAAAAGTCTGATGGTGTCATTTTAAACTCAGAGAGGCTTTAGACATATAAATAGTTTGTCATGTAGTCTCTTTAACATGCTTAAGGAGATTATCATGCGGAAAGCTGCAGCAAACACTTTCGATAAAGTCACATGCTGCTCGCGTACACCGGTGATATAGATCTCATTCGGCAAGGTTTGCGAGATGTTACTGCAGCCTTTTCAAGCATTGAGAAACAGTTAAATATAATTTTTTGTTTCAACGAATAAAGAGCATATTCGCTTGGGGCGCTGCAGGAAAACTTAAATTATGCCACTGCAACCCTTTCAAGCATTGAGAAGCAGTCAAATATAGTTATTTATATCAATAAATTAAGAGTATATTCGTTTGGGACACTATAAGAAAACTATAACTATGCAGTGGTACATTATTTTGATTTCCCATAGGTATCGATTTCTATTCTTGAAGACGCAGTGCCCAGTGGAAATACCCATATCATATCAAAATCAAAATGAAAAAAAACAACAAACGTAGACACATAATTTGAATTTATAAAATTTATATGTAAATTAGCATATTGTTACTTTTCGTTGCTTTGGTGTTGTTTTCATCTCTCTGCGCTCGGTGATCAAATTTAAATGTTTATCTGTCTTTTCTTACAGATTTTCATTAAGAAGGCAACATGAAGAGTGAGAAAAAGAAAAAAACTCTTTCAAAAAAACTTAAATACACAACAACCAAAGATTATCGGTTGGGTCTCCACATCAACCAACTCAATCATTCGGCTTACACCTGCAATATACAAATACACACACACAAATAGCCAAATGCTCTGCTGATAGGCATATGTAGGTAGGTATAAAACCCCTCCTCCCTCTGCTATAATATGATAATGGCGGTTTTTAGTGCTTTGAGATTTGAGATTCTGAAATAAAGCGCTGTAAACTAAGACAGTTAGTATGACCGACTGGCTGGGGCTATCTTGGCTGTGTGTTTTAAAACAATCAACAACTCCGCCACCACCACCACCACCACCACCACCAACACCAACACCAGCACAAGCATTCTCTGCCGCAAACGTACCAACAACTGTACACGGCTACAGTATTATAACACGATGGCTACAAATTTTCGGGTGTGGGCCATAAATTTCTCATACGTATCGCATTAATTAGCATCAATAAGAGACACAACAACAACGATAACTAAAAATTTAAAATCCCCAACCAAAATGGTTGTCGAATATCATTTCGATATACATGATCATACTTCTTAGACGTTGATGCTTGGATGCCTTAGTATGGATGGCTGTTCAAAGAGACACAGAGGTCTCGCTTACAGACGACAATTAAGAAAACAACAACACACCGCAAACAAACACATGTCGGTGATTTTTCTCGTCTAAAAGCGAAACCGAAAACTTAAATAAATTTATTCAAACCGCCTGCACTGCGTTTTTGTTTCTTGTGTTTTCTTTGTAAGAATTTAAAATGAGCATTGTATCAAAAAAATACAAAAGCCCAAAATTTTTGTTAAATTTAATTAAATTTGTACACTTTATAGGATTTTATTTCACATAATTTACATTTATTGTTTAACTTTTGGACATATGGACACATGAACTCAGTGTGTGATTAACAGTAACAAATTCCATTTATTACAATTTGGACAAGAGGGCCATTGATGATCCACTGTAGTATGAAACTATCCCTTAAATTATTATTATTGTACACCAGCTGTTGTTTAGGAAAACAGAAATAAACATAAAATATAAATAGAATACCTTTCATATACAAAAAATACCCCAAACTGACCCATAGATAGGGTCAATAATGATGATCATCTAACATCTAGCGAACGAAGAGTACATGTTCATAGGATGTGTGTTAGAGCTCAGAGAAGCAGAGACGTAACTTAGATTTATGACCACCAATCGGTTTTACCTTCCACACACAAAAACAAAAAGAGTGATGGTTTGTTTAACGAAGAAATTTGCATATTCAATGATCTGCCACATATATGGTCCTAGATGCACGCACGCATGCATGAGTCCTTTTTCATGTTCATGTCCATTTAACCCTTTGCCAAAGGACGAGCAGAGATTTCAACCCCTTTTACGCAAACATAGACGAGAAAAACGCCCTACCTAATCGTAATTTTTGAGATCACCACCGTTTTTTTTGTGGGAATACACCCAAGTGCACCAAATTGGTCTGCCCCTGTGTTGTAATCTATCGTTGATTTTTATGAAAACGTAAACTAATGTCCAGATGTAAAGGATTATTGCTGAGCTTTGGTCATTAATTATATGAAAAAATGTATGCCAGCAACGGAAACCTCATCAGCGGCGGTGGTGTAGTGAGAAAAATTAAACCGTAAAAATTAAAGATGAGGATTTTTGTAAGAAAATCTTATAAAATACCTTTGGCATTGGTAATTATCGTTGGAGTTTAAGGAAGAAACGGTCTATAATTATATGTTTCTTTAAGGTCTATTACAGGAAGGCAATCAATGGATTATATAAGAGATAGAGAGCTCTGTAGGCTGTCTGTGAAATCTTTACCGACACGATTGCACTAATTTGAAAATAATTTTCCTATTGCGATGGCAACTGAAACTAATCAATACCAAGGCTAAAGTAGTAATTTGAAGATGAAATAAGATTAAGAAATAATGCAACAAATGATGGTCTTTATTTTTGGTGGGTTAGGCAAGAGATGATGCCACATATTATTGAAAAACTCTACGTTTAGTCTTATGATTAGCTAAAGTTAGCATATCGTGTCTAAATTCATTGACTAAATGAAAGAAAAACCAACTGTGCAGATGGAATGTTGCACAGTGCAGCAAAATTTCATTGGTCTGACCCTTAAGTACTCTCCTCTGAATAATGGGTGTACTTTTAGACATATTGATCTTCCGATAGGAAAACTGTAAGACAAGTTGTAGTACTAATAAAGTGTGTTTGATTTTTTTGTTCAGCATTCTTCGCCAAATCACCATGGAAAGACTTACACCAGAACAACATTTAGATGTCCTGGAAATTTATTTCCAAAATTCGCGCTCTGTTAGTCAATCTTATAGAGCACTTCGTCAAGTTTACGGTTCGCATAATCGTCCATCTGAGCAGCTGAAATCCAATACTATGGGTCAGTTCATGCTCACATTTACTCTTTTGGATAATTTTCATTAAAGCCCATATCGTGCGCACTAACAAGCCATTGCCGCTGTAGACATGTGTTTGCCAGAGTATTCGAATTTATCGTTCCGAAGCCGTTCTCAGCAACTCGGTATCTGTCCATCTACTAAAGGGTTGTTAAATAGTAAGGACCTATATCGGCATTCTACTTGTTTATCGGCGAATGCGAACGTCATTGTTTGAGAAGCTTTTACTTGACTTAACACTTATACTGCGAAGTTGCTGTCGACAATATCGAGGGGGCCGGCAATGATAGAAAACGTAGATGACTCGACCCGGGAATCGAACCACCGATCTTCCGCATAGTAGTCGCATGTTCTTACCACTATTGCACGGCCGGCAAGCTAGCTTTTTAGAATTACTAAAATATGGTTCTTTCGACGGATTTTTTCGTCATCCTCCTGCTGGAACACAACATATGGTTTCTATCAAAGATTTTTTCGGCTGCAACATTTTTATTACTATGCTTTTAAATTGGTTAAAGTATAATCAGTTAAACCCATTTCATATAAAAAGCTTTCATTATACCTTCAACAGATGTTATTGAAATATATATATATGTTTTGTCATTATGAATACTATAAATTTGTAATTAAAAATGCAATATCAGTATTTCCCCCCTTAAACCAATGATTGTTTCATTTGATAAGCCCCAAAGTAATTTACACTCTACCTACACCAGACACAAAGGTGTTAATGAACGATAACTTTAACATTTCTATCATTTACATTAGAGAAAAAATTTCACTTTTTTCGATTAAAAGCCAAAGATGACCGACGCCATTTTAAGACACGAAATAAAATAAATAAACATAATCGATATATAGAAATAAATAAAAACAGATATCTTATAAAAATAACATGGGACAAATCTCTATGTACGACTGCGCCGCTACACTGGCTGTGCGTGTTATACAAAGACTTTATAATGTAAATGTTATGTAAATGAAGCGTAAACGCATTACAACATTTCAAAATCGTAGTCTGTGGCATAGCTTAGGTATTTATATTAAATTTTACAACATTTTTTCGTAGCGTTTTTATTTTTCTGTGTAGTAAACCAAGAAAATTACCATAATTTAAAAAAATGTTGAGAAAGAAAAAGTATAGGGGGGAGGAAGACACAAATTATTTACCAAATGCACGCACACACACACTCACACTTATGGACTAAATGTCCCATTAATTAGACTTTGTCAATTTGTCCCAAAATCTTACAAAATTTGTGTATAAAGTGTAATCCATCGTTTAACTATTAAGCGATGCGCCATGATTACTGCATAAAAAGTTTTCCTGTGGTGACGTTGTGGTTTTTGAATTGAAATTTGTAATGCTAAGAAATTTGATGGAAAAAAAACATAGAATTGTAAATTTTTTTTGGAAGACTTATTAAAGACTGAAAGACAAGTCCTTGTTTTATATAAGTTTAGAATACATTTATAATAAAAGGATTTAAAATTTAAACTATAAGTTTTTGCTGCTAATAAAGAGGAAACTGTAAAGATTTACAAAAGTAATTGCTGCTATTTTTTACAATACAATGTTGCCATATCATAGCAGAACATCTAATGAATGTTCCTCCTTATCGAGTATTTTCAAAAGTAACATCACTTCTCTTATGAAATATAATTTTTTCTGCTTAAATTTAATCGGAATACACTTACGTGTGTATGTCTCCTTTAACAAATTGACAAGCGCAACGATCGTCCGACAGTTGTAAAGTCTCATTAACATTCATTCATAATTGGAAATGTAAAATCAAATCGATTAATATTCTCTCTCTTCTCTACTCCCCCGTCTAGAGCTACGACAATCAAACACCATAACTATTAGTCTGCCAAAACAGCATCCGAGCGGCGAACAGTTCATAGGTATCGAATATTAACATAACAGCAAATTGTGTGTGCGCATCATTGTATTAATTAACATTCGTTAATAATTCAAATTCGAATTGTTTAATTACTAATCCCAGTGAGTGTCATAAACAAAATATTGAAATTTAATCTTAACTATTAACTGAATCATTCATCATACACGCGAACTAACAACGATGTAAATTTCCATATAGGGTTTTGAGGGGTAAAACAAATATTAGACCACCACAAGTTTACAAGACCACAAGTGGAATATTTTTTTGAAATCTCAGCAGTAGTTGTGTTGCAAACTAATCCTCTAAAAAACTCCCCAATTACACATAAAAATGAGTTTAATTATAAGGTGTGTGACACATTTGTAGGAATTACAAGGAACTGCAGCTTAAATGGAAGTTTCAACGTGCGGTTACAAACCAAACAAACAAAATGGTTTACTTAAGCAAACTAACAATCAAAGCAATACAAACTCAAATGTGGCTATACACAATATTATGGTTATTATCGTCATGCGCTGCTTTATAGATTTTAATCTCCTACTTTGAAAATTAAAATAATCATAATAACACTAACAGCCACCGTCGTCAGAATGTATTTTTTATTTTTAAATTTTGATTTGTTTAAAATTATGCAAAAATACATTTTATAAATACGAGGTCTGTTTGATAATTCATACATCATTGAGCAGCATAGTTTGATATGTTAATATTATGTTAAACATACTGCTTTAGTTTTTATGCAGGATTTATCAAGGTTTTTGAAACGCTTATCTTTTAAAGCCATAATCGATGGCGCGATGCCGTATTCCACTTTCACATTGAAATAGTTTTTAAGTTGACATTTATGGCTGTTGTGATTTAAGCGATATTTTTCGAAAGCTTTTAAACAATAGCCACAAAAAACTGCAAGGGAGGAGGTTGTCCATGACGACACTAGTGACGATTTGCCAAAATATTGTAGACTCCATCGCTTAATTAAAGGTTAAAGGTTTAGAATTACAATAAGACATCCTAATTATTGCTATTACATAAGTATTTTTCAAAAGCTAACACCGGGAAATCTAATTTTTGCACACTTGTCCTAGTAATTCAGACTCTTGTCCGAGTAATTCAGAGTAAAGACATTTTGGGATATTAGAAATATTTCTTCCCATGGCTCTAGCTATGGTAAATGTGCATTTAGTATACATATATCATATTTTTTTATATTTTCCTTTTATGGCTTAGTATTCTCAATAATCCGCCGGTTATGGAAATTTCTTATATCTTTAACATTTTATTGCTAAATTGGTTCCCAGAATTGATTTAGTCTTATATAAACTCATTAACATAGGCAAATATTCATTCTGGAATTATAAAATTCAATGTCAATTATGAATTATACATTTTATGCTATTTACGTCACACTCACACAGCATTTATTCTTCGTTCACGCTTACTTGTTGTATGTTTTTCACAAACTAAGTCACCATAAGATTTAAGCATCACTTGAGCATGTGAATTTTTTACACAGAGGGCTGAATGAATTTCAAAACTATATATATTTATTTTGTATCAAATTTTTTTGTTAATACATAACTAGTGTGGTAATTATTTATCGGTTATGCCGAAGCTCAGACACCTTTCATCATTTTTAACAACTGTGCTAAAAATATTAGGGGTATCTAGATCATAAGTATTTGGTTAAGCATTGCAGTTATTTTGATAAATGTAGTATTTGAAGCAAATTTCAAAACACATAAACCTAAACTTAATGTTCCTTTACATCCCATGAGGTATGGGATATCTTCTTGCGTTGCTGCGAATTAGCAAGCTTTCTATTTTAGATTTACAACAAAGGGCATCTACTTGTTTATCGACGAATACGAACGTCACCCTCATGTTAGTCACGTGCTCTAACCACTATGCCACGGCCGGGCCCAAATCTCTTGCCAAATTGAAAAAAAAAAACAAATACTCCAGACGCTTTGGATCGTGAATAACCCTACAATCTTTAATTTCTTGTTTTATGAAATTTTAAACCCCTCAAAGAAGGGAAAATTTTATGGAAGTGGGAGTATTTTGCCCTGATCAGGTTCATCTTAGAACTTAACCTCTGCTTAGAGGATAGAAACTTGCACATCAAATTTCACCTCGATAGATCTTAAACTATAGCTAAAATCGCGGGGACAGACGGACGGACATGTTTAAATTGAATCAGAATTCGACGCTGATCGTTTATATATGATCAGCGTCATGGTAAATATGACAATAAATAATATATGTACCACGCCTCCTTATAAAAAAAAAACAAAAATTTGTGAGAGCAGAGAGTATTTTTTCAATTGATTAGAATTTGTTCTTGAGAAAGTATATAGAGTTGAACTATTTCAGGTATAGTACAAAGGGAATGCAGCGGTGGCAAAGATGTGGCAGTTTAGGGCCCGATAGATGGCGGTGTTGTCGAGGTATAAACACAAGTGCAGATCACGAGATTAATAAATTTTGGCCATAGCAAAATTTGTGGGAACAGTTATTTTATATACAAAATTTATGTAGTTGTGCATAAATTTACTCTTAAATTAAATTCTTACGAGGAAAGTCTAAAAACTTATATACATTTTTTATTAGTGGTATATTTAGTCTTGTAAGGACCAGACATTGTAGTATTTTTTAAATTTGACATTGCTACATAGTTGGATGATGTGTGAAACATTCGGCATACTTTGCGACGGCAAATATAAGTCTAAGTTGTCAACATCAACTTCGCAGTATAGAGTAAAGTTAATCTGTATGTCTCATAAATGCTTTTAAAACAGTGACGTTCAAGAAGTAGGTGCAGTTAGTTGTAGATCTAACAGTAGGAAGTTTGTTAATTCACAAGCTATCCCATACCTTATTCATGGTGCATAAAGGGAAGTTAAGCAAGTTGGACAATACGACCCCAAGAATTGTTTTCAATATTTTTCATTCAGGTCATACATTTTAAGACACATGCCTGCATTTGTATACCCTTCACCACATGCATGCGCATACCAAACTTTAAATTCATTTTGTTTACCAATTAGTTTATGGGAGTAACAAATGGGTAAACAAAATGAATATACAGGAGGCGTGGTATATATAAATGATCAGCGTCGAATTCTGAATTGATTTAAAGATGTCCGTCCGTCAGTCTATCCACGCGATTATAGCCGTAGTTTAAGAGACATCGTGCTGAATTTTTTTTTTTGGGGTTGTGTTCTAAGATGAGTAAGATCTCATCTACAATACAAATTTCATACAATATATGAAATAATGATTTAAAGAGAATTGGGTTATTCAAAATCTTGTCTAGATTATTTGAAGCAAACGTTTTACATAATTTGTTTTTTGCAATTTGGCTTGTGTTCTTGTAAGTATTTGAAATTGACTTCAATTATTAAAGGCCTTATACGAAACAATTTATACTTAACAGAACTGTAAATGAACATTTCTTTTTGAAATTAATTCGCAAACATTTATGCAATGAATTGCAAAATTTTGAATTAATACTTTTCACGAAAAATAAAAATTGAATGAAATTTGAATTTGTCAATATTGTTTTTTTTTAAAGTTTATTGCGTCTAAAAATGTCTACTGAAAGTAATTTTTAAACAGATGATTGATGATTTGAATTAATTCAAAATCAGTTCAATTCAAATGAATTGAATTAATTTTTCCAAATTCATTTGAATTAGAAAAAGAAATTGCAATTAATTTTGTCTAATTCATTTGAATTGGAAATGAATTGCAATTCATTTCCTTCCCTTCTATTATTTTTTTTGGTGAAAAAAATTTATTCAAAATTAAAATCATAATGCATTGAAATCAAACAAGAGAACGATTTTACTATGAAAATTTGATTTATAAAACTTTGATAAATATTTATGAATACTTGACCAAATACTTAAGATCGTGAACACCCCTAATATTTTTTGTTTGTTCATGCATTTGTAAGTGTATCTGAGCTTCAGCAAAGAGGAAGTTCTTTACATGGTGAAGTTTTAAACTTTGACAAATCCCTAAGTAATGGTTTAGATTAAATATTTCCCAGTGGAAAAGCACCTACACGAATTCTTGTGTCTAATAAGTATCCAGCTTGTTGAACTTGTTTCACAAAATGATGCATAAACTACGTTGATGGCTCCCTATTTCTATCGAATTTAATTCGTAGATTTCTTACGGTTTGAGGAACTTTGGAAGAACATTTTTAATATTTATCAACATTTTTTCAAGTGTAAAACGACATCTTTCTAACATGTATGGCCCTAGGATCTTAATCGGTCACTTCATACAGCTCGCTGTGATCGTCACGTAAACTTTGCCATATTCCAAAAGCGGTTGAAATTGACGACCGACGGCATATTGAATCCTGGTTTTTCTTATTCATAAAGATCCATAGGGCCAATAAAATATTTAAACTTATAAAAGAAACTCAGAAAATTATGAGTCGGTATCCTGCAAAAAGGTCGCAAATCAATTTTTTGGGGAAAAGGACTTAATAATGCAAGAGTCTCAAATATCACACTCTATGCCCTGTATAAAAAAGGCCCAAAGGGATTCGATATGTTTTCAATTCCGTCGTCAGATGCAACATTGTATGCAAGATTGATTTTGACAAGAAACGTACTAATAAACAATTAATTATTTATTATTATTTATTTTACAATTAATTGTGGCATTATTTTATACTTTTATACAATAATTTTGAAAACAATTGACTTTCCCTTTGAAAAATTTCTTTAAAAATATGATAACGGGGTACTAAAAACATGTTGACTATGTGAATGTGAACCCACTTATATTAGCAACTTACTATACTAAATCAGATTATAAGAAAATAAAAGTATCTGTAACTATTTCTAAAGTTCCCTACTAATGTATTATTTATTACACTGTCATTATCCTGATTCAGATACAAAAGCTATGCGGCAATTTGACCGTGACATTTTATTGCTGAGTTATTATATCTATAACACGTTTCCGCTTTGTTTTATTACAATAGTATAAAAAATTATAAGACACCTGCTTTATTATGGTACTGGAATTGTAATATCTGTTTTATTATATTTTCTTAGAGAAGACGAACTTTAGATACAAATTTGGAACTTAATAATATGCTAATAATGTTGGCATTAGAAGCAATAGTAGTTTTTTTTTTGATTTTACAACTGTTAATAAGATCACATGCGTTATTATTCTTAAGAGTGTTTATAGTATACACAAATTTAAGACAGACACATTTCCCCAGCGGATAAAGAAAAACGACTGCAATAATTAGAAAAATGTCGATGAAAGTAACTTTAGTCGTGCTGTTGTAGAAAATTGTACAATACTAAGAAGCAAATAAAGAAATATTTAAACAAAACATAACGTCACTCTAGCTTCAAAAATTCTAGTCATAATTAACAACATTTTTAAAACCAAATTCGTTCTTAATTAACCACTGTTTATATATATATATATCAGTCATAAAATATATCTTATATACAATTCATAATAAAGCAAATTTGATAAGATACATTTCCACTTATCAGTTTTTATATTGCCCCGGAAAATTAATGTAATACTCATGTACTACTACATTAAAAACATATTTTCCTAAATACTAAATTCACTTTTTTTCCATAGTCATCCCGAAAATACACACTTAAGTTTCCTTTGAATTTATAAAATTCGATTTTTTTATAAATAAGTTATTTAAAAAAATGTATCAATTTACCGTGGCTCTGTTAACCAATCTGCATACGATATGGAAAATGTGCTGGCGGTATCCATTGTGTACGATTGCTGCCGAGAACTGCCGTTGTTTACTAAATTTCTTTAAACTTTTTTTAGTTTTAAATTATTCTTATAATTTTTTTCTTCTTAGTTTTAAAAACGCATTTTCTCTTTTATATATCTTTCTTTCACTTTCCAATGGCCAATAAATATTTTTTATATTTATTTTTTTTCTTATTGATATTGTTGGCTTTTCTTTTCAATGTATTGTATTGAACATTGTTGTTCGCTTAACAATTATCTGGGGTTTTTTAAACACTTTTCATTTTATTTTCATTAACAAATTGTTAATAAGTAACTGGTTTCTGTTTAATTTTCATTTGTTGTACAAAACACTTTTTTCCTTCTGCTTCTTCTTAACAATCAATGGTAGTAATATAAAAACAAGCGGTTTTTTTACACTAATAACCGTTAAAATAAATTGTATTTATTTGTTGGTTGGGGTGGTTTAAAAAAAAATTGCACAAAATTTTGACCAACTGGAAAATCACGTTCCGTCGTTGGCTACGTCGAGGTAACTCAAATCAAAACAAAAAAAATATATAGGTAAGGTATCTTCTAACTCGTTGTAAGAGACCAAAACAAAACAGATAATAACAAGTAGTGGTAGTGGGTAAGACACACCAAAAGAAAAAACAGAAACACACACAGAACAGAGCTGATCAGCCTTGTTGTTGTTAGCCTTGTGGCGAGCCGTTAACAACTGAAAACCACTTTGCGCGCTTTAACACACAACCTGCATTGAACGTTGCCCAGCTCGCTCCACAGGTTCGATCGGCCACACTTCGATACAATTCGCCGCATGCAATCACAGATCGAACTCGCGGCGAATTCATCTGCGTGTGCGCGCAGACAGGTTTCGTAGAAATCCCCACAGCATACCAAAAATATTTACCTGAGATTTTTGGTTTGATTTCAACTGCTGCACCTGCTTAAGACACAAGCGGAGCGCGCACCATGTTTGATGCGTCCAGTCGTCCATCGCTCTCATCTCATCTGGTGGGGCTTTCTTCGCAAAGGCGGCGGCGGCGGGTGTGTTTGCAGCATCAGCAGTAGTGGCATCTTCTCTGCCATTTGGTTAGTGGTCAAAATCCCATAGTCAGTTAAGCATATTTGCTGTTGTTGTTGTTTTTGCCTTGTGTTCGGTTTGAATACGTTGGTTGTTTTTTTTTTCTTCTGTTTTTGTCGTTTCATTGATCAGACCGGGGATTTTCTCTTCGCTTGGCGCGTTGCTTAAGATGGTCCATTTCGTTGTGGCTAGTTAGGAGTTGTATGCGGCGGAGTTTGCCGCAAAACAAAAGCAACGGTAATTGTTCGATTATATGTTCAAATTTATGTTACATTGATGTCCAATTGATTTGATAAAGAAATGCATATTGACGAGATTTTCCATAAATATTAGAGTTGTTTTTTTTTGTTTTAATGCCGTTGTTTAGTGTTGGTGTGGAGGGGGCAATATTGATTGCATGCCAATAATAATACTTCAACGGAAATCCTTCGAATAGATTGTTATTATGGAAATACACAAAACTCTTACAACGGCAAGGGTAATTTGCCAAAGCTCATGGCTTCGATGGATATGTTTGTGCAAATCCACTTGATTCTTAATTACGGAGATTATAGACAGAGTCAAGAGCAGCAGCTAACTGGACTGATTTGACTAGTAAGTTGTTCTTTAGCTGAGTTTAAAATTAAATCAAACAACATTTAAAATAGAAGTAGTTTAATGAGCTGTGAGGGGCCTTTAGGGGTATTCAAAAATATCAATTATATAATTAATTGTTACATGATAAAACTTTTTAAAAATAATATCATGACCTCAAGGTTGATCATTTTAAAATACAAAATTAGAAAAAATATTATTACAAATATTGAAAATTTTTTGAAAACAAAAAAATACATAACTGTGGAACAAAATTTGGAACAGAAGTAGAGAATTAATGTCGGATTTTACAAACAGGTAAAATATATGTAATTTTAGGAGGAACATACGGAAAATTTCTTCGCAGTATTTTAACTATCTCAAAATTTAAATTTTATGGAAACAATAAACAGGTAATTTCCAGATAAGTTTTTCTTTATTGTTCCCAAGGTTTTGCGGATCAATAATAACTTGCTTAAGACTAGAATAGGATAACATGGGATATGCTAAGGTTTACATCAATTATTTAAAAGAAGAAGTATATACCGCAAATGAACGCATATGTTCTTGATCATGGTGACAAACTAACTTGGCTTAAATTTTACCAAACGGCTGTAGGTTGGGTATTGAAATTTAAGGTGGTTGTTACCCTTATGGATTGGGGTATAAATTACCCAAAAATTAATAAAACTTTTACCATCAACCAGTCAAAACGCTTAAAGCAAAAAAGGTAATTATGGAATTTCGAACTTTTAGAAGGAAGAATGCCGAAAAAAAATTGGTAACCATCACCCAGACCAAACGACTCAATAAAAAAATACATATTTTTTGGGATAGTTGTGCGAAATGAAGGTATTTTTCAAAATTCTGACTTTAAAGGGATAAAGGTCTAAAAAGGGATTAATTTTGCACCATCACCCAGACCAAAAGGCTACAGGCAGGAACGCAAAAATTGGGGTGAATATATATTTTATAGAAAAGTTGTTCGGCACACATATATTTCACCAAAGGAACCAAAGGACCAATAGACCATTGCTCAGACCAAACAGTTAAAGGTACAATCACAAAATAGTTGTGAATATTTATCTTGCACAATATACAAAAAAAAAGTCGAATCTTGGGTCACCAACATGAAAAGACAACTACGGTTAAATCAGTCAAAAATTATTCACGGGTAAGTATCGGCAAAGCAACGCGAGCTGAGAAAGCAAATATTGGCCAGGAGGAAAATATGGCAGTACATGCTATAAAAAACCGAGTAATTATTAGTAATTTTCCATGATTTTGGGAAAGGAAGGACCAAAAATTTGTTAACTTCTCAAACGATCAAACGTAGAAGACTAGAAAAATTAGTTGAAAACTGTTTATTTATAATGGACGTACACAAATAGTGATTCCATTTTTTAGACTTTAATCGTCCATATGTGCTCCATGCGACCTGTATCGAAAATTGGATTAGGGTGTCAAGATTTCTTGAAGTTGTAGGTGGCATAGATAGTAATTGATTCATTGTTTAACATGACCCTCTTTTGCCGTATGTTGTAATGAGTGAAAAATGTACGATGCGCTATAGTTGAAAAAACGTTATTTTGCAGAACGCACGTTATGCTTCGCTTACTAACGCAATGACACTAAATTCTCATTGGCTGCTTTTGCATTTTGTAATCCCTGCTACCCATCCCACCGAGGCTGCTAGACGCAGCTACCGATACACATGTAAACAGACTTTTAGTTCACCTGGTATGTAAATTTACTTAATGTTACATTTATCACGCCATTTTCCCACTGTAATAAATGTTATATACAAATCTAATAATTAAGCAAATAGTCAGCATCATTGTTTCTACAGTACTATCTGTCTATCAAATATTATCTCTGGAGCTGAAGAAAATACTTTAGCAACCAATAAGACGTCGTACTTTACGTCTGTATTGTCAAGTACTATCTGTGTGTAAAATATACTTTTTCTAGCCCACAAAACACTTTTGCCAATCTCTTTCGGGGTAAAATACAGTTTTACAAATCCAGTTATGATAAAATTTTATTATATTTTCAAATTTCGTCAATGTACTGCTCGGTACCAAGATTCAATGATCTAGGTACCTCCGTATAATTTTTTGTACAAAAATGTATGAAGTCAACCCCTGTGCGCCGCATAATAGAAATCTTATTTTGATGTGAAATATACTAATAACTTTTACAACAAATTGAATTTTTTAATATTAGGATTATACAAATTAAATTCTCAACGGTATACTCCATTCATTGCCACATTCATTCATAATTTTCTCATACGCATTACCTGATTTTATTTGATAACACATTATTTTATTAATACGCTTAATTTTCTTGTTGAAATGTGATCATTTCCTTTTTGAAATATCTAAGATAAACTTTATTTAATATTCCCTCGTTTTTATACTCCTTGTACTTTCTTTCTCATAGCTTTTACTCAAAACCTCCGCAGAATACGAATAACAAAAAAATTAAAATATTCCTTATCAAACACCCAAAGATCTTGAAGAAAGCAAAAAAAAAACAAAAAAACTTGTGATTGTTTCTTGTGGCCTTTTTATGAAACCTCTACTGATTGAGATCTCCCCTCTTTCTCACAAACCACTGATGACAGTTAAGTTTATACAATTGAGTAAAAATCGATAAAACAAAAAACAGCGTCTCCAACAACAACGACTATCTAAAGAATTCCTTAACAAAAATAAATGAAAAGCAACAGAAACGGCTACAAAACAAAATAACTGGACACAAACCGCCCATATGGTAAACACTTGTCGTATGGAGTGAACTTTTTCGTTGTACACTCTCGTACTAGATGTCCACCAAAAGCGATGGACTCAGTTGATGAGGCTGGCTGGCTGGCTGTTTGGTTGGCTGAGCTTTACTACAGGGAAATCACAGCGAGCTGTCACTTTAATCTTTTTTCCGTTTCGTTTTTTTTTTTTGCTTTTCGTATTTCATATGAATGAATATCGCCAAGGCGTATGGGAGTGTGTGTGTGTGTGTGGAACGTCAATTCGACATTTAAAGTCATATGTGAACGAGGAATATAATGATAAAATAAGAAGGAAAAATAAACAGCCAAAGAATCAAAAACTGAGGAAAAAAAAACTTAAAAGACATATCGGAGATGATGCTGGCTGGATGGTTGGCTTGATGCCTCAGAGCTTAGCTTACTCCATTGGCGGGACTGTGACTGACTGGCTGGCTGGTGGTAATGCCTAAGTTTGATAACAATAAGACCGCGCGCGCAGCCTGCGATGACGAAGATGATGGCGACACACAGTGAGTGGTTTTTACAAAATATTAAAGGAAAATCAGGCAAAAGAGAGGTGTTTTACAAAGTTCAGGCAGGTTATATGCGACTTCACTCTGAAATAACAGAAAAATTGCCAAGGACATTCAGAATGGGCAAGGTCATTAAAATATCAAACTTGAAACTTTCGAAAATTATTTTTGTATTTTGTAATAGTTTACACTTTATACGTAAAAATATAACCGAGAATGTAAAGTTATTCATTCTAAAATTATGGAAATTGCGTTACATACATAAAATTATGAAAAAAATTTCAAGGACGTCCAAAAGCACCAAGTCTTGTTTGTCGTACCAATAGGAATTATTTTTTTAATAGTTGCCTCTTTTATATCTGCGACATCAATCTGAAATGATGAAAAATCGTCTAGAACCTTGAACATGGACAAGGTCCTTAAAGTTTCAAATTTGAAAATTTTGTAATATTTAAAATATTTTCTAAAAACGCACTTAAATTATGTTACCTGCGTTAGAAATCCGAAATTATCGAAAAAATGGATAGTGGCATTGAAAAGGACCAAGGACATTGAATGTAACAAAAAATTTGCCATTAAAGTTACGAAATTCAAAATTTAGTTCTAAAAGTTTACACTTTTAAGGTCAGGCATGTTATGCGCCACTTCAGTCTGAAATATCGAAAAAACTGCCGAGGACAGTGAAAATTGGCAATGTCCTTGAAATACCAAACTTGAAACTTTTTTTTATGATTTTAACTTATTTTTGTAAGAGTCTACAATTTACTAATATGGAAATTATGTTAACTACGTTAAACATCCTAAATTATGGAAACAAATTTTCAAGGACATCTATGAGGTTCAAGTCCTGATTGAAATGCTAATAAGAAATTGTTTCTGTAATAGTTCACTTTATTATAATCAGCCCTTAAATCTGCGACACCAGTATAAAGTAATGTAAAATTTTTTGAGGATATCGAAGATAGGAAAGGTCCTTCAAATATCAAACTTGAAAATTTTTTATTTTCTCACTAAACGAATACAATTAATGTAACCCGCGGTGTCAATCTTAAATAAAGTAACCAGCGCTAAAAATCCTTAATTATGGAAATAATTAAGGACTCTGAAAATAAAAAAAGTCCTTGAATAGTCACAAATGTCCAACTTGCCATTCAATTTACGAAATGTAAGTTTTTTGTAGTAGTTCGAAAATCTATCGTTATCTGCGATATCAGTCTAAAATAATGTAAAAATTGTCGAGGTCCGTAAAATTCCAAACGAAACATTTATTAAAATTTTAAATTTTATTAAATTTTAAAAGTTTACTCTTAACACTCTGGAATGACATCGTGGGTCAGTCAGAATTTATGAATGTTAATGTTACTTGCTATAATAATTCGAAACTATGGGCAAAATAGTTTAAGACCATTGAAAACGATCAATGTCCTTGAAAATTCGCAAAATCCAATTTGTCATTCAAGTTATGTTTGTAGCATTAAAGTATCTAATATGCGACATATCTCTGAAGTAATGGAAAAATTGTCAAGGAAATTGAAAATTCGCAAAATCCTTAAAATTTTGAACATTACTTTTTTAAAAATTTTGTTTAAAGAATTCACTTTTTATTAAATCATGCAAGCCGCAACGTCAATTTAGAATTATAATATAAATGTGAAGGATAGTGAAAGAGTCCAAAGTTCTTCAAATAGCAGACAATACGTCTAGCCCGTTGTACAATAAGATTTTTGATTTTTTTGTCAACATTTGGAGAGCTTCGTCTTCAAGATGATAAATTTAAAACAATGAAAATATTTGAGTTTTATCGAAATAAAATATTTGTATAGAGTTAAAATTAGCAAGTACATTGAAAGGCATTAAGGTCCTTGATATCACATTTGAAACACACAAATTTTTAAAATTAATAAAAAACTGCATTGTTGTACATTAACTGTTTATTTTAATAAAATTATTATTTTTCTGCCACTTCTCCAAAAAAAAAACCCCTCACTGTGCCACGCTGGGCCAATGGGGGCATCATGCCATGCCAAAGAGTTGAGCTGGAGGACATTAAAAAGTACTGTTGTGTCAACGGTATGTCGCAGTGTGTTGCAAACCATTTGTGCAACATACTTTCATCCTAAATGGTTTTGGCCTAAACGCAACAGACCATTTTGTTGGCTTCGCAGTAGACGTTTTTCTTTCGATTGTTTATATTGTTTTTTTCTCTCTTTCTTATATATCTGAATAATGTAAAGAATGCCTAAATATGGCTGGACTCGTCGGATTGTCTTCGAACAACAACGCGATGCGACGAACCAATAACCAAGCCAGAGTACAATTGTTTTCCAACACACCACGCGCACACACACGCCAAGAGATTTGAAGAAATTCATCATCAACATCAACATTGCAGGCTGGCAGCATCATCATCGGCATCAGCATCCAGCCGTGCTGCGGCCGCCATGCGTATTGTTTTAAGCCTTCGCCCCCTCCCCAACAATCGATCGATGCTTTCATAGATTGTGTCAAGAAACCGACTTTTATGGGGGAATAGAAAAATCACAGACATAGCGGCAGACAGCTAGACCTGACTAAATAAGGCTCAAATCAAACGCACAAATTATAGAAAACAATCTCCACCACCAAATATAAATCTTGATTATGATTGTCCGACGACGCTTCATAAGAAACAGAGAAACAGTTAAATGAAAAATACTTTTCACAATACCGATGCCAACTTTATGAAATGTTTTAAAAAGCCTCAAGTTCAAAATTATAATTTTCATAAGAAACCAACACCATCACCATCAGCACCACTGTGTCGGACTGACTGACTGCATGCCTGACATTTACGCGGCAACGTGCTCGCGTCTGTCCTCGCGTTCAACTGTCCATCTTGTCAAGTTAGGCTAAAATTTTGACACTACCCGTCCGTTGTTCGTGGCGGTGATGCCACGAATCCTTGATCACCATTTAAAATTGGGAACATGAAATTGAACTTAAGCCTTCACAATTCACGTTCACACTACCGCCACCGCTAAACCACGAACCGACCGACCAACAAACATTGTATTACAACAAAAGAAGGAAGACATGCTGAAGCGAAACATAAACGAAAAAGTGAAAGTAACTAAGAGCATCTTCCACTAAAATCAAATAATGGTTTGCGTTAAGGGAATTTACCAAAAACCAAAGAAAACAACGCCAACACCACCAACAACAACTACAACAGCGGCAACGTTAACAACAACTGATATCAATACTTTGGGCCAAAGTTGTAGGCGCGGTTTGGTTAAAGTTATTTCATTTACAACTACAGATGAAGGTGATCTTCGGCACGTCGTTACAAGTACACGGAGAAAATTTACAAGGAATACAACAAGTATGGGTTACAAGTTCAAGGTATATTTGGCAGACTGAAAAGAAGATGGTGTAAATGAAAAAAAAAACTTAATTTCCCTTTACACCCCATGAATAAGGTATGGGATAGCTTCTCGCGTTGTTGTGTATTAACACGCTTTCTTTAAATTCACAACTAACGGCACCTACTTGTTTATCGACGAATTCGAACGTCACTGTTTGAGAAGCTTTTACTAGACATGCCGATTGACTTCACACTTATACTGCGAAGTTGCTGTCGACACAACATCGAGGGGGCCGGCAATGAAAGAAAAATTTATTTTAATTTTTTTAGATGACTGGAGCCAGGAGTTGAACCTGCGATCTCCCGCATGGTAGTCGCGTGTTCTAACCATCATGCCACTGCCGGTCCAAATGTAAATGAAGGATATAGGAAATAATGTATTAAAAACTTGTTGAGTAGATTGTCCGGAGTAGATTAAAATTAATAAATCCGCGGGAGGCGATAGATTGCCGGCAGAGCTATTAAATGCCGGCGAAATTTGGCTAAAGTAATCCATGCCCGATGATGGGATTCTGAGTGTTCTACATCGTGTGCTTAAGAAAGGCGATTAAAGTGTGTGTACTACTTATCGCTGAATCAGCTTTTTTTTGACATACAAGGTCCTATCTAGTGAGTTATTTAAAACATTAAATCCCATCTTTAAGAATCTGATTGGACCTTATCCGTGTGACTTTAGACCTGGGAAATCCATGACTGACCAGATATTCACAATACGACAAGTCCTGGAGAAGACCCAAGAAATTTAGATCGACACATATCTGTCTATCGACTACAGAGCTACATTCACTATGGCTTAGTTTGGAAACCCCGCAAAAGTGATACTAACACTCGAAGTCTTCAGTGAAATATCAAAAAATCTTACTGAGACATTTTCTACCAAGCGAGGCTTTAAACAAGGCGACCTCTTTTACATCCTAATAGAGATGATCATGCGAAAGCCTGCAATAAAAACGACTGGTTCCATCTTTAATAAAAGTCACATTCTACTCGCTTATGCTGAAAATATGGATATCATTGGCCTAGTACTAAAGGCTGTTTCTGCGACCTTTTCAAGCATTGAAAAGCAGTCGGCAGTCAGTTTTGTTGATAAATGAGGACAGAATCTATTGTACACTGTGTAAATCAAAGTTGGTAAGGAAATGTAAGGAGAAGTTTGATGGACTTAAGCCATGACGAAATTTCAGGCACCTGACAAGCAAATGGGATAGATCGATACAGGACTACTGCCGTGTGTGTGAGGACGAAGAGGAGTCCAAGACGATTGAACATCACCTTTGCAGTTATCCCGCTACAGCCAGTAGAGGCTAACATATGTTATATAAATGACCTAGAGTTTTTCTCCTCAGTCCGTGTAGGTAATTTAGTATGATTCATGCCGCGCCTTCCTCGGGTAACTAGGTTAAGAAGACGATTGGGGTTCCTACGATTCTGTCTTCTTCTGCTCTATCCCCCCCTCTCCTTCTTTCTCCACCCCTTCCCTTCCATATATTTCTAATTGATCACAACGTATAAGAAGATCTCAGATTTTTACATTTTACACGTGTCCACAACCGAATCTAACATAACCCATTTCATCATGGAAATCAAGGGACGGCTATTGATCGCTACTATGCGCTAAGCAAGCGATTTAATAACAAAACCGAAGCGCTTGGAATTCATTTCTACGTGCGGTGACTTATGGATGAATTTCTGTTGCATCACCCTCACATTTCTTTATAGTTTTTTTCCCAGTGCAACTGTGAAGTTTCAAGTGAAAACCCATCAATTTTACCCTAACCAAGGGTCGTTATTAAAAATTAACGTCAGTAACTACGGCATCGCATCTTCATGTAGATGCGGCCAAAACCAAAAACTAAAAAAAACAAAAGCTGCATCATGTGAAGGTCTGACATCACATGCAGGCATATCATCAAGGTTATTAAAACTATAAAAAAAATGGCAACAGAAAAAACAATAACTGCGGTTAACACAAATGGCTTGGCCAACTGTAACCCCGGGAATAAAACAAAAGCACAAATCAGATGACAATATTTACCCAAAGTATCTCTTTTCAACATTTTCCCCATTGCAACGTAATCATACAGCACAAGAAGAAGCCGAAGAAGCCTTATGCTATAACGTATGCAACATAAAAATAAGGGGCGAGCAATTAAAGGTCCTCGCAAAATAAAACAACACTAAGATGTCACATAAGCTCAAGTTCAGGAGGTTTGTTTGGGGTTATTAATACATATAATACAGTACACACAAATAAATATATTTGTAAATATATACAGAGGAGGTTGTGTATTGTGGCCGAAAATTGTATGTTATGCTTTTTCTCGCAGTTTTATGCTGCCGCTCCAATAAACCAATAAAATAGCAATTAATACTCAGTGGCAGGCCTCGAAAAGCCATTAAGGAGTTGATTAATGAGTGCTTAACACAAAATAAAATCACAAGAGGAGTAAAATATAAACCTATAACGCTTTATAGGCTGTCCGTCTGTCAGTCGTTCGGTTGGTGTGTAAGTATGCTACATCATGGAGCAACAGCAACAAAGTCGGTCAGTTAACAGACGTACAACCGCAAACTAACATAAGCAGCAACAGCAACAACAGTACCAACAACTAGCAACAACATCGCCATCATCAACAACATTAAATAAATGATTAAAGATGATACTTGAAAGGTGAATGTTAAAATACAAAGTGACGGTTTTATGATACTCTTGTGTGTTTTTAGTCCTCCTTTCTGCTAAGCGTCCCTCTCTCACGGAGTCACTACTACTACTACTACTACTCCTCCTCCTTGATTGTCGTCATCAACGTCCAAGTGGTGGTTAATTAAAGGTACCGTAGTAGTAGATTTGTCGTGTCCATGTCCCAAGTTGCCAGTTGCTTAGTGCTACAGGTGGATTTCAATATTATTTTGTTGTTGTTTTTTTCGGAGGCAACAACATCATTTTTTTTAATTACAAAAATAATGTTATACATCCGGCATTCACAGGAGGGCGTTGAAGAAGAAGAAGAATAAGACAAAAATTCATATAGGAAAATTATGTGATGGGAACTAATCACCAGGATGTAAGGATGTTGTGAGTGAGCTAGAGATATGTAGGAATGCCAAGGAGTGATCATTGGATGTTATCTTTTGACAAAAATCTTATGACACATGATGGAGTGAAAATTAGTTTTGTAATTAAGTGAGCAGAGACAAGGTCAATATGTGATTGAGGATATATAGATTTTTTAAAGAAGAAAAATGAAGTAGGTTTGCACGACATTATTAATTACCACAAGTTGGACCAAAAACATGTTTATATTTGAAATGGAACCTGCCAAAATGACTTAATCGCGTTCTCAAATTGATAACGAATGTTGCCAGTATTACACCAACGAGTACTTAACTTGGCTACGAATGCTATCAAAACAACAAGACACGTTGGCAACTTGACAGCGAATGCTGTTTAAATGCTTACGTATACATCCTATCGAAATGGGTTTATTCAACGATCGCGGTTTCAGCAAGATGGGGAAACTTGTCACACCTCCAAACCTCATTGGATGTAATTCACAAAAGTTTTGGGCATAAGTGATATGTAACGAAGGTGACTTTGAATGAAATTATTTATATACGCGAGAAAATTCTGCCATTTCACCAAAGCCTTTTTAAGCCGTCTTGAAAATTATGCTCCAGGTTGCAGCCGTGTCAAAATAATCAAAAATCCAATTTATGTGCTTTCATAATAAATTAACAGTTTTAATCACATTTATCCGGTTTATTTTTCAGGCTCCACGAAAAGCCCCCCAATGAAATAACGCCCAAACGAGAAATGAAATTTTCCCCAAATTTTTTTCATACATTTTTGGGTGTTATTTCATATGAAATAACTCCCAATTTTTTTGGTCCGTTTTTAATTTTTCTTTGGGAATTATTTCATTCCTCATTCAGGGTTTTCAAATTATGAAATAATCTCCAATGAAATAACACCCAACCAATTTTTTAAATTTGGGGATTGTTTCATATCGTGTATAATTTGGGTGTTATTTCATTTTTTTATTCGGGGGTTATTTCATTTTTAAATCTGTTGATTTTTATATAAAAACTGGAAACTTTTAGCCTGTGAATATGTTACAATATCTTTTAAATGTTTACATATATTTCCATTTGTGTTCATATTGACGGATAGAAAACCAACAAAATGTACCGATCATTTTTCATTTCGAGAATGATATCTAAGAATGGAAATTTTTTAAATTTGTAAGAGTCCTTCAAAAGCAAGGATTCAATAAAAGCAGAGAGTTTGATTTGCTTATGAACATTGGAGGTGGTTGTATAAAAGCCAAACGTAAAAGGCAAATTGTCTTCCGAACTGCAAAAATAGAGAAGGGCTACAACGATCTACGATCCACACTATTCATTTCAATAATTTTGCGACTTTGCTGTTGGTCCATATTGACTAAATAAAGTCCTTGATGAGACTGACTATTTTATGAATTTTGGGCATAATTTCACTTTTGTTGCTGATGGGGTTTATTTCATTGGGGGTTATTTCATTTTCATCATTGGGTGTTATTTCATATGAAATAACTCCCAAATATTGGGGGTTGTTTCGTTTTCGCTTTGGGGTTTATTTCACTTATTTTTGGATGTTATTTCATTCACTGTTTTTGGGAGTTATTTCCTTTTTTTTTTGGGTTTATTTCATTGGGAGTTATTTCCTGGGCGTTATTTCATTGGGGGGCTTTTCGTGGAGCCTATTTTTCATCGTCGTTTGGAAAGTAAAAGGACTTTTGGTCCACATCGAAAAATTCACAGATTTATTCTTAACCAAAAAACCAAGTCCCTTTTTTTTAGCAATAATTATTTTAATACCTTTGCCACCCCACACATTCCTACGTTCTTTGATCAAGTTTCCCCCCACCCATAAAGCAACATCACTCACTGCAACTCCTTTAATACGCTAATCTATGATGTAAATATAAAAATATTTACAGATTTATAATAATAATGGAAAAAATTCCCATAATAATATGCTCTATGCTAACCATAGTACAGAGCATATGTACACACATACATACTATGCATCCTCTGACATTAATAAGACAGTTAAATTTGAATGCATAACGCGTTTCCACTGCAATTGTTGCGCCAAAAGCTAACAACTAGCTAACTCTCCATAATAATAAACTCAAATTCACAAAGCAGGTGAAGAATGATGTTTATTAAGAAACGGTTCTCTTTAGCATTTTATAGCTGGATAATGAATGATCATAAAATAAACCGATCAATAAAAATTCACAACCAACAACAAATCATACAAATGCAAAAGACGACGACGACGGCGATGATCTGGCCAAGAGTCATAGAATAAGAATAAGAATTGAATCGAATCAAATCGAAACGAATAGAATCGTATGGTATCGTAGTATCGTCGCGCTGTACCAGCGATGACGACAATCATGTCTTTAATGATTGGATGTCAAGTCAAGTAAAAATTTTACAAAACGTTGCAATCAAATGGGGCGACGACTGGGGTGTCGGGGTTCAGGCGGTGGTACCAAGCGGTTTGTTTGTAACAAATGCAAATTATAATCAAATAGAAAAGGTCAAACATTTAAAGCCAAACGGGCTGCCATATCTTGACTTGGAGTATATATGACATGCAAGAATCATGCCCGTTGTGCTGGGGTCCACATAATGAATGACTAAATGTCTAAGAGTTCTTGAGTGTATGTGGCTGTGACTATGACTGTGGCATAGTAGTCAAGTGATACATTACTTTGTGGCACGAATCACGATTTTGCGCTTATTTAAAGTTCAGCTGCTGCAAGTCGACAACACCGTTGCGGTAAAAACTCAGAACAACGAAATGAGAACATAGAAAAGGTGTCTGTCGGTCCTTACAACTAAACAAGACGGACGGATAGATGGACAGACGTACTTTTTTCTGGGCGAATCATTTTAAAGGCGTTTACTTTTTGGATTTATATGTATTTTATTAACTCAAATACCACCACCGACCTCGTGGGTAAACTAATTAAATAAGACGTAATTGTTTCACTTTGAACGGTATTGCGCTGATGCCACCAACCATTCCTTCCTAAGTGTCAAATGTGGTGTTGCTATGGTTTTTTTCTCTCACTTTTTGTACATTTATTGATTCTTAAGAGAGTCACAGTCACTGAGAGGGAGCGAAAAACACTTTGCTACTTCATGCCATAATAATAATAAAGCTTAAGTTGATGTTATTTTATAGGCACATAACTGTTGAGCATGACAGCTTAAGCAGCCATTTATCAAATTTATTGACACTCATCCATCCATCGAGCTAACGATGCAGCAGTCAGCCAACCGTCAACCCAATCCAGCCAAGTCATCCACTGAGGCATTTAAACTTTGAAGCTAAATGCAACCATCAGCCAGCCAGCCACGAGGCGCATACGCGCAGGCGCAGTTTTAGCCACAACAATTGTTGCCTTAATCATGACCATTGATGTATTCATACATATAGTGGTACCCCTCAACGCCGCAGTTAATAAGCAAGGAGAGAGAGTTTGCGGTTTTTTTTTTGTTTGTTATTGTTGCTGTTGCCGTTTTTCATTTGTGAGCCCATCATTTTCGTATTTTAGTTTTAACCAATTGGCCAAATGGTCATCATTCACCCATTGGCTAATAAAAAACCAATACTTTAGTGGTTAAATGTTCAAATGATCCTAAATGTTTCAATGCTTGATGGTTGGTTGGTTGTGCTAGATGATGGTGATGATGATGTTGCTGTTTTTGTGGCAAGGATTGACTTAGGCGCACAGTAGTACGAGATTTAATTTGAGAAATAAGTGATGCTACAAATTTATTTCAGTTGTGTTAGACAGAGGAGATGAGGGCGTGGCACTTTTGAAATGATTATTTCCTCCATAGCTTTCTATATATGTAATTTCCTCGCTGCTTTATAAGTAACGTATGTTTTCGATTTGGAATCTCCAGCACTTTTATGAGCCCCAGGCGACCTTTGGGGAATTTCGCATGAGCTTTTGCGTTAGGGTAGTGCACGAGTTTTAGATTTCAATACAGCTCACCCCCTAATTTTGTGAGTTTAGGAAAGAAAAATCAAGTGGTCCCTAATACCTCCCAGAAGGGTAAAATGTATTACCGACCTAGCACAAATTGTTCTTCCTAACATTTTTCGCGAATTTACCTACCCACTAAGGGTGCCCTATCTTCACCCACTAAGGGGGCGTGTTCACACCGCTCTAACTGCCCCAAGGGCCGCTCCCATGGTGCACACTAGATCTTCACTCCCTAAAAGTACCTCAAGGGATCCTAAAAACGTGGTGCCAGCAAAATTAAACAATATAGACAGACTCTATGCTAGTAAGTGGTATATCGCTTTAAATGTGCCCAAAAATAAATTATTTAACCGTTTTCTTCACAAATATATACATTTACATACTTATAAAATTTAAATGCTACATGAGTTTGCTAACGAATATCTAGAGAGGTCCACCAGGTTTACTAATATTTTTTTCTCCGACAAGACACACTTCCACCGTTATATGGGCATGTAAACAGGCACAACTACAGGATTTTTAGTGGCACTAATCCTAAATTGAAACATGGGGTTTGGGGGTTTCCACAATTTGGTCAGCTTTGTCAGCAAGAGCTTTTATTGGTTCATACTTTTATGAAGATCAAAGGAGACATATCACATTTCGAACGACTCATTTAAATTTTTTAATTTTTAATTTTTAATTTTAAATTTTAAATTTTAAATTTTAAATTTTAAATTTTAAATTTTAAATTTTAAATTTTAAATTTTAAATTTTAAATTTTAAATTTTAAATTTTAAATTTTAAATTTTAAATTTTAAATTTTAAATTTTAAATTTTAAATTATAAATTTTAAATTTTAAATTTTAAATTGTTATCTTCTAATTTTACATTAAATAAAATAAATATTTAAATATTTGGTTTGTTTTTCATTAATTTTTAATTTTATACTTATATTTTCTTAATCCAATTCCGCAATACCCTACCATTGTGCTGTGCGGCGCATGACTTCCATACTTTTTCTTGCTTAGTTTTGCAATTCGGAAATAAAAAATTAATTTTTAGTTTTTAAAAAAAAATAAAAAATTTTAATTTTTATCTTCTAATTTTACATTTAAAAAAAATTAAATTTTAATTTGTACTTTTAATATTTTTAAATATTTTGAATTTTTTTTTGTTTAATTTTTAATTTTATAGTTTTTTTTTCTTCATCCAATCCCGCTATTCCCTGCCATTGTGCTGTGCGGCGCATGACTTCGATATTTTTTGTTGCTTAGTTTTGCTATTCGCTTCAGTTTTCACGCATTTTATGATTTTCTGTGAACACAGCTCAGAGAAAAGTGTTAAATTCGCACAGAGAGAGCATTTTAAGTGATTTGTGCTATATCTTTAGGTTCACTACTAGTTCCACCTAACCTCTAGACGTAAATCTACAAACTCATATTATGACGTCACGTTTTATTTAAAAATCAGCTCTTTTATGTATGATTGTGTGTGTGTGCGTTTGTTTCACTGGAATTTTCTGACAAAACAATAAGACAACTGTATTGTTGTTGCTCTGTTGATACGGTGAAAATGTTAAATTTCTTAACAACACCTTAAATGATAGCTATCATTTAGACAAGAACCCTGAACGTCGACCGTCTGTCCTTACACTGACTGACTTGCGAGTAGTAGTGAGTGGTGTTGTTGCCATTATTGGCAGTACCCAGACCCCAAAGTGGTAAGAAACGCTTTGTTTCCATAACACTTAGATGGCTTAAAGCCATGATTTCTTTTTAGTTGTTGTTGTTTTGTTTGCGGGTTTACAGCTTCACTCAAACAAAGGATCATAAAAGTTTGCATATGTTTAAGCTGCGTAACAGCCAACCAGCAGCCACACCATGCGCCGCGGCATTTCTTTCCAATGATGTGCATGAAACAAAGTTTAGAGGCTTCAAGTCACAGAAACCGTTATAGATTGATAAGATCTTGGCGTTATTATGGGAAGAGCAACAACTGGGAGAGTGCCACACAGAGTAAAATAAGGTGAATTGTGCCTAGTGTAGGTTGAAGTTAAGGAATGTTGTGTTTATCAAAAATTCTAAGGAAAATTTATGTAGAACATGGGAATTATCCAGCCGAAAAAATATGACCATACATACATACATTGTAAAAGTAATTGCAACATTGTAGCGTTGGTGAGGAAAAAAAATAATACTCAAATAGAAATAAAGTAACAGCTTATGGATGGGTTATGAAAGGAAAGAAAATGAAACTAAAGTAACAGCTTTTGGATGGGTGATGAAAGGAGGGAGCTAATGAAAGTGTAGAGATTTGGAGATATTACTATCGCAAAGAATACAACAATTTGATATACAAATGATTAAAACAAACAACAAAATTAAATTCTGTCATTCATTTAGGTGACTCTGAATTGAAAATTTTCATTAAACGTCTTCCGTACATATGTTACCTGACGACCTATACCTTTTAAGAGTGGTTATGTACATAAAGCTTAAAAATAAATAACTCTACGGGTTATTAAACTCAATCCTTATATAAATCAAAACAAATTTACTATCTTATCATTTGTGCTGCCACATTAATCTGCACTTTGAAAAGTAAAACCACCTGAAACTAACTTCCATTCAAGTTTATAGTAAATTAACTACTACCACTCTTACGCTTATCATTGTAATCTATCAAAAATTATCTCTTAGTATCCATTCAAATCATCTCTTGGCAGTGCCACACAAATAAATATAAAAAGGACCCGACGACGATGACATCAACGTCCGACTATTATCTATCTGAGCAAGACATTACAATGTTTGCTGATGTTAATATAAAATTTAAACTATTTCCTGTTTGTATAGCAGAAAATCATTATATACAATTTAATTTAAACATTCATTTCAGAATGTGTACACAAGAGACCAACAACTGCAAGATGGCCAAACATGCAGCAGGGCCCATGCCAACAAACCATTCTTAGTTAAAACTATATCATACTTATGACGGACGTCACAAAAAGGGAAAAGGACCAAAATGATAATGGTTGAATGCTACATGTTAACCCAACTGACGGGGACTGCCAGCTCCACGCTCACCAACGGCTAACTGATGATACTAGTGTTGTTGGTGCTGGTAACTTCAACTAACGATGATTGTTGCAACTTCGCCACAGATACGCGAATGCAATGATTCCTCAGACATTTTGTTAACGTTTCAGATAATCATACAAAAGCATTTACACACTGACGTTGGTATACTATATTAAGTTGGTGTATATGTATGTTGCTATATGCTGCTCAATATGATGGATGCTTCATAAATTATGAAGTATGAAAAAGAAACATGGAATTGCTACCCCAGAGAATATATACCGACATACATAAAGGTTCGATATATTTATTGTCTGTGGCAAGTTCTCGTCGTTTGCTACCATATATCTTGCGCAAGTCGTGATATTATGTGTAGACACGATGTTAGAGTTGAACATTAAAGTAAAACACATTCACGCTGCTGTGTACCACCAGTAAGAAAAAATACAGAGAGAGAGAGAGAGAGACACAGCTCGCAGTAAGAAAAAAAACACTGCTGCGGCGGCTGTGGAGAAAAATGACTGCACTTGTTCGCAATTTCACTTAAATGCCGTTGAAGCGTAAGCACACACGCACTTATTGATTAAAAGCATTTTTCGATTTATACCAAAAGGCAGACGGACGTGCGGACAGACGTGGCTACGAACGGATGCACTCACTGCAAGTTATGCACTTAGGCACAGGTGTGTGTAGTTAAATAGCACTGAGAGTGATAATATCGGTTAGGATTGAACAAATGTATCACAAAACCTCAACATAGATTCACCGGTGTAAAATGGGTTTATTATGCAACAAAAATAAGAATATGTATATGTTTACACCTCTCTTCTAATTTATATGTTCTGCGAACAAAATAGTCGACATTTGCAATTCTACGTAAAAGGATTTTTTTAAATTATTGCTAAACTGTTTCAGAATATTATCAGTAATAAGAAATTTCTGTAAAATCGAAATCGGAGAAAAGTGATCGGTTTTTTTCTTCATGTGAAGGTAAAGAGTAGACCAAAAGTCCGTTTACATTTGAATCGATAGCTGCAGCGAGCAACCATGGCGGGAAGGGCAGAAGTTTTACGAAAAGCAAGACCAGCAAATGGGAATTTAGTGCTATGTCATTCATTCATCTATCGACACAACTATTCTTCGTTGTGTCGCTGATTACAGCAAACGGCATATAAATGAAACTCTATACATAACACTGCTTAAAAATTAAATGCAAAAGTTCGACAAGCCAGGAGACAGACAATGAATCAACCACGAAACGGCCAACCTAGAACTTCTGGGGGCATCTTTAATCTGCCCAGAACATCTTTCAAACGTATTCTTCGCAAAAACCTACATTTAAATCCTTACAATCAAAATCCTCAAAATCATGTACGTTCGCTCCAGTTTGCTTACTGAATGATAGAAAGGTTCACCAGGGTTTAGATTTTAGGTTGAGGGCACGTAATGACACAGCGCAATACCATGCCATTACAACACTCGGAGACCATTATGGTCCATTGCGATTGTCCTGATTTAAGAAAGGAGAAATATCAATCAAAGTGTATTTTACAATATAATAGAGAGTTTATAAGAATAGTACAGTGGAAGAGAGATATGTAGAAGTGTTAAAAAATTAATCCGATGTATTCTTTCATTCAACTTCATATATATAAGTACTGAGATTACGTGGAACTCTGCCCTTAAGCCAGCTCAAACCATCAGTTAACTTCACCAGATTCTCCAAGTTACATGACGACAATTCGGTGAGACTATCAAAGAACCATTTCCCAAGGAATTGCTTCCTTTTTCTATGAAGAGTTTGGCAACGGCTTAACAAATGCTCAATGGTCTCTATTTCCTCCTCATCGGCGCAAAGCCTGCAATAATCCTCCTGTGTCATCTCCCAGTTGGATGTAAATGCTCTGACGTCAAAGTGTCGCGTGATTACTCCAATTAATCGTCTAACAGACCTCCTAGGTTCACCAGTGTTAAACTTCCGCCTAAATAGGCATGACTTAGAGAGGTACGTATTAAAAATTGAATCATTAAAACATCACACAAAATTTTGCGAAATTTTACTATATATACAAGAACTGTCAACAAAATGTATTCGAATAAATAAAATTTATTTTTTTATGCTATTTTTTATGCTTTTTTCTTGCCCACTTATATACTCGTGTACCAGCCAATATGCACGTTCACAATTTGCACACATGGGAGTATGCGTACGATATTGACTGAGTTTCTTGCACATCCTTCAGGTTGTTGTTGTTGGTTTGGTATTGTGCTTTACTTGTTGCCCCCTTCAAAGGAGTAAAAGGTCTTCTGTGTTGTTTGAACTATACAAGTTGGCCTCTTTTCATGTTCGTTTCGCATTATACGCATTTAATAATAATGAAAAAGGGGGCAACGCTGCCACAGAAACAGCATAAAGGGCACTTTTTTGTGGGGCTTGTGATGTTTTCAAGTAGATACCACAGATATTTTGGTTAAATTCATGTAATTACGATTTGTTGTTACTGCTGAAGTTGTTGGCGTTGTTGTTGCGTTACCATTCATGTATTGTATGTGCATTAAACCCAAGTTGGCCAACTTGGAACCCGGGAGTTGTAGACGTCGTTGTTGCTTGGTCGATTTGTTTTTGTTTTTATAAAGTTTTTGCTTTCCTGGGAGTTTTTTGTTTTTTTTTGGTTGTTGAAGTTAACGCTTGCTACAAAACATGCGCATGCTCAACTTAACTCAACTCAACAATTCATTGTAAATTTTCAGTGTTGCTGCCCTTAAGTTATAAATATTTGTAAGCCTTTTGTCTTATATTATTGCTGCTGCTGTTGTTGTTTTTGTTGCTGTTGCTGTCTTTTTCTGGGCAATTTGATTTTTTTGAATGGTATTGGCTGCTACTCCTCCTCATCTATAAAACAAAACTAAAAACAACGCAACTTTAATAGCTGCAGCAAAATTAAACGTTTTGTTGCCAAAAAAAAAACTTTAAATTATAGCATTTTTTGCCGTTGTAAACTGTTTTAGTGGAAATTTTATTCGATTATCGGTATTTTTTGTAAAACCTTTTTTATTGTTGTAATTATTTGTTGTTTACATTTGTTTCGTTGTAGCTGTTGTTGTAAAGTTGCTATCTGTATTTTGTAAGAGAAAGTCTCTGCGGCACACTGATCATTACTCCTTTTGGATTTTATGGCCATTTTATTACGAATTAAGGGTTCATTTGTTTTATTTCACGTTCTCATTGGCTTTGTATGTAATAACAGAAAAAACTTTAGTTTTTATCGCTTTTTTGAGATCTGGTCATCGACGGTGTTTTTTTGTAAAATTAAAATGCTTTGAATGTTTGCCAACATTTTTGTGGTTGGGGATTTTCTTGTCTAAATGCCACAAACAGCAATTGCAACATTAACAGCAACAACAACAACAACAGCAGCAGCAGCATGGCAAGAATATTTTCACTGGTCATTGTTGGATACAAGTGAGTGTATGATTAAACATTTATAACAACGCCCACCAAATCGCTTAATTGGTTTTCCATCCGCCATTTGGAGTTGCAGCAGCAATCTATGGCTTGGACAAATGTTTTCGGTTGCCTTCTGTTTTGACTCAGTGTCTCCGCGCGCTCACACATACGGCTCTTATCTGGCCATGTCGGGGAGGGGAAGTCTCCTATGCATAGTAAATTAATTTCTTATTACTACAAAGTATGCAATTAATCTTCTGTTTTATGTATATATGTAGTTGGAGAATTTTAATTAAATCACTTTGGAAGCTCCGTGTGGGCTTCAAAAGATATAATTTGAAATTAGAGCAAAAATGGTGTTGGATGATCGAGCAGGCGAAAAGTGCGCGTAATTGTATGAATAATTAAGTAAACAAAGTCAGATTTTAACTGAGTAGTTTAGTTTGCAGTACTAAGACTAGTAGTCAGGAAATGAATTAAATAATTTCACTTTAGAACAAGCAAGTAAAGTGATAGTTTACATATTAAATAGCGCTCAATGCCGCCGTTTTGATTTATGTGTTAAAACTCTAAAAAAGTATGCAAAATACTTTATTGAAAGTTTAAGGAAGCAGACGGTAGGCAAGATTGCGCCCAGTTTAATGTTTTTGTTCTAGACAATGCAATGAGTTTCCTATGTTACATAACATAATTTTATGTCATAATTATAATTATTTCCAATTGCGCATAATACAAAAGACTTAAGACACAAACTTGATTTTTAAATGTTAAAAAATGTTATTAATATTGATTATTAAATTAAAAAATTATATAATATTAAAAATTATATATTATTACAGTACCAAAAATATATTACAATTTTGTTACCCCAAAATGTTCCCAATACAAAAGACTAAAGACACAAACTTGATTTTCGACTACAACAAAAATATACACAAGTAAAAGTGTTAGATATAAATTTTTTGGATTTTTTACGAAGAGGAGTATTTGAAAATTGTAATAAAAGACCTAAAACACATGAATGAAAAGTCGCCACACTCCAGAAATTGTTAACAAAATCCACGAAATTCTTAAAAATTTCAAAATTACTATATATATATATTAATCAGAGCCCTTAAAGCTATCACAAAATAATTTAATCGAATAAGAACATTTAACCAGAAGCCGAAGACAAATATTCAATTAAATCGAATAGCGGTCAAGGAAAAATTTAAAAAGTATTCTTCCGATGTTAAGAAACAGAATACGATCTAATTAAGTTGTAAATCTGATTAAGTTTGTAAACCAGTATACTCTAGTATACTGACCTGGAGGTCAAATCTTGCTAGTTTTTTATTTTATTCAATACATCGACTCTCGTCGATGGTTACAAAAATTATTACAACTAAAAGATATTCAAAAACTTAATTTCTGAGAAAATTGACAAAAATGCAATGAAGGATCAACTACAAATATATCTGTATATATATTAAATCAATTGTTGTGCGTAGGTAAGCGCATCACTTAAGAACGTGTAGACCAATTTGCCAATTTCTTTATTAAAGTTTGTAGTATGGTTTTTAGAAGAAGAAAAAATGTCCCCCCGCCCACTTTCCTGATATATCCAAATTTCTTATTTATACTAAAATGGTCTATAAAAAATTATTTTTTGTAGACTCCGCTCTATAGAATCCTATATGAATATGATCATAGACCATATATATTTTTTTTTAAATTTTGATACAATGGGCGGAGTGGCCGTGTCAAAAGTTTTTTTGGAGCCAGAGAGATAAAATTTGGTGCCCAGATACTACGCGGCACTTTAGATCTGCAGACGAAATTTTTATTTTCAATCAGTGGGCGGAGAAGGCGTGGTCAAACTATATTTAAGTCCTAGAGAGATAAAATTTGATATCCTGAAAGTACTCTGCAACACAATTAGGAATATGCAGACAACACTTTATTTTTTATCAGTGGGCGATGTGGGCATGGTACAACTATATATAAGCATCAGAAAGATACAATTTGGTACAAATATAGAACTGGACAGGACTGGATGAAATTTGCAGACGAATTTGTTATTTTCAATTAGTGGGCAAAAGGGACAGTGGTAAATCTGCAGTTAAGCCATAGAGATATACTTACTACTACTTACTTAATTTCACTTTACACCCCATGAATGAATTAATTACGCTATGTATTCTAGCCCTAGAGAATTACAATTTGCTATATAGATAGTACTCGGTAGTACAAGTTCAAACTAGCAGACGAAATTCTTTTTTTTTCAGTTTGTAGACAAATAGGGCTTGGCGAAAATATTTTTATCCCTAGAGATATGAAATTTGGTACACAGTTAGCTTTCGGCAAAACATATATGAATTTAGAGTCGAAATTTTAATTTAAGTTTGTTTAAAAGTGGAATATGTCAGCACTTATAAATAAGAGGCAATTCGGCGTAACGTGCCATACAGTGCGTATAACCTTCACTAAGTTGAGCCCAACGTCTGATGACCGAATTTTCACAGTAAATTTACCTGTGAATAGGCCAACTCGTTCGTGTGATTTCACACCTTTAAACTACTTTATGTTGGGGTACGTCAATACTCTGGTCTATGCTGATAAACCAGCACTGACTGATCATTTAGAAACCAACATTCAACTTACTTTTGACGAAATAAGACCGGGTTTGCTCGAAAAATAGTCGGACTTAGAGGATAGCTTTAATAAAGAAAAGGCGCGGAGGCCATATGTCTGATTTTATTTTTAAGAATTAATGCCATAAAATTATGTTTGAAAAAGTTTTATAGTTCAGCGTCGAATTCCGAGTCGATTTAGAGATTTCAATACCAATTATCAGGCTGAAATTAGGTATGCCAGCATCTATCTTCTAAGCGAAGCTAAAGTTCCTTCTTTTTAGTTAAAAATTTCGCTTCGATTAATATACAAGGCAATTGAGGCCAACATTTCAACAGCGAAGGTTGTCGCTATCCCACTATTATTCCCTATACACTGACTGTATTCCTTTAACTAAGAATTCTTTCCCCACACTTAAATTATCTTAGCTCTTCTCTTGATGTATATTTTGATTTATGCGTACAAGATAAACGTTATAACTATTTTCATATAATAGTAATAATCATAATAATAATAATGACGAGCTACCTCATGTATTATATATATTACATGCAATTACTCTTTTCCAGAGCAACAGCAACAAAAAATAAATACAAAGAATTATGTTTTAATAATAACAACAAACTAACAGCAGCTACAGCAACAACAACTGGAAACTATCTATAGGCCAGTACAGAAACATCAATCCTTGGTGCAAGCCATCCATCGATCGATACAAAAGATGGAACCATAACAGCAACAGCAACAACCACAACAAGAGCAATAGCCACAGCAACAACTGCTAGCAACAACAACGGTAATAACAATAGCAAAACAAAGAGTAACAACAGCAGCTAACATGTCAAAAGTTGGCTATTAAACAAAGCTACCGATGACCAGCCTCAAACAGCTTCTGTGTTAAACCATAATAACCATGAAGGATGACGAGGACGATGACGACGACGACGACGATGATGGTGATTATATTCATAGAGCTATATAGTGAGAGAGGTGATGCTAGAGTGGCGGCGGCAGTTGCATCACACACACAGTGGCTTCCCTCAAATCGATTACCTAGGGTATGAAAATCACTACAGCAGCAAAAACAAGAACAACAAAAGCAACATACGTATTTCATTACTTTCGTTGTAACTAAATTCATTCAAAAAACGGAAGACAACTACGATGACGACGACCACGTTCGCCAGGATTTTGGACTCCATAGCTGATAAGTTTGAGGAGACGTTTCATTCATCAGTGTTGCTTTAAATACATAACAATATTTTGTTGCTGTTGCCGTTCTTGTTAACGTTCCAAACTCATTTTAGTAAATTCTGGTCTAGTTCCAATGCGTATCTTATTAATTCATCTCGCTCTCTGCATTTGGTACTCGCCACTACATCCACATCCATATTCACATCCATCCATCCTCATCTTCCGCAAGCTGATTGTGTTCTAGGATAGCACAACCCATGTGTACATCCTCCCTCCTGTGCTGGCTAGCTGGTGTACACAACAAGAACAACAACAACAGCAGAATATATGTTAAAGATAATACCGCACCCATAAACAGGCAGCTGTTTTTCGCCATATCTCTGCCCCTTTGCCTGGCCGTGCCGTGTGTCGCCTGTTGTCTATCTATCGATGCCTTCATGATGCAATGCATCCATCCATGTTCATGTTAGTGTCCAACGTAAAATGGACAGACTCTAGTCATTCACTCGTACTACTCGTCGGCATCGTCGTCTGTCCACCAAAAGGAGAACAAAAAATGTATGTTGTTAACAAGATTGATTGGAAGTCGCTAGTGCCGCCGCCGCTGAAGTTACTTGGGGGATACCACCACCACGTCCATAATACTATGTTGTGGACTCTTATATCCACACTCATGATTTGCTTTTGTGCTGTCCATTTGCTGTGGCGTTTCTTAGTCTTATTTTGTTGTTGTTGTTTTTTTTTTGCTCTTCATTCCTGAGCTTAATATAAGATAACTATGTAAGACTCGGCCAACTTATTATTTTATTTGTAAGATAGATTTGTTCTGACTCTGAAATGCACCTGTTCATTTTGTTGTTAAAGAATTGAATTTAAAGCGATTGTAATGATTTCGGAATAATACACAAGACAAGAGGAAATTTGGTAAGACTGTGGATGGATTGTATGCTAGGGATAGAGCTTCTGAAGTTCTCGTCGGTATCCCAAAGGAAGGAGGAAGAGTGTTAAGGGCGTTTACAAAGGACTATTGCAAATTAATGTATATGCAGTAGTAGCGGTAGCTTTGTCGGCACGGAGGTGCAGTTACTAAAAGCTTAAGTTTAATTACTGCTTTGCCAATGAATTAACGAAAGCTGCTAAAGGATTTGGAAGCAACAAAATTTAAAATCTACACACTACTTCGACGTAATACAGAGAGTATAATAGGGACATTAAGAGGTCAACCTAAGTTATAGATATTAATCCTGCTAAAATAAGTCCTATATGATCATCTGAAGAATAACTAATTATAGCCTTTAAATAAGTTTGTCGTAAAACAATGAATCTTACTAATATTCCTCCTACTACGTGGATAAAGTACTGAGAGTCCATACTCGGTTCAGAAGGGTTATGTCTAAGGACCCGAAAGTTTTGGGTTTCACTAGTAGCGTAGATTCATTTTTGAAATACTGGATATCTTAATGGATACAGGTGATGTATATAAGATGATTCCGATTTTGGTGGACATCTTCAAAGCTTGTTGTGTTCCAGGGAAATGGATGGAAGTTTATGTGGTTTTTATACCAAGACGCGTAAACCCATTCATGCTTCTCTAAAGGAGTACAGATCAGTTAGCCTCTCATCCGTTTCGCTTAAAGTTTTGGAGAGATTGATTGATATGTATGTATATAAGCCGTCATACACTCAATGAGCTCCATGCGGAGCACAATCTGAGTTTAGTTGACTTTTTTTCAGCTGCCTTCCTGTATATAGATACTCTCAATAAGAAACTGTCTGGAGAACATTAATGTATCACGACCGCTAGTGAATTGGGTAGACTATATGCTGGGACACCGTGTGGTCAATTCAGAACCAAAATAGAACTTTGTGGAAACTGCGTGAAGAAGATAACTACAAGAGGAACAACCGGGATGGAAACCTGTTGTCTCTCCTATGGCTCCTTGTGATAAACGGAATACTTAAATCATTTAATGAGGATGGTACGAAAATTGTGGCATAAGGATCTCAGATCTCAGTCGGAATACATGAACATCTTCTTTGAAGCTTTCCCGCTCCAGCCCGTAGGAGGCTAAGACACTTAGGGACAACCTTGCCATAGAAAACTTAGACCCGCTCTCCTCAATCGGAGACAGTTATTTAAAAGGTTTCGTGTGGTGCCTTCCACGGTTAACTGGGCTAAGATGATTGGCTAAGGCACATTTGTGTAACGGGTTTTCGACGATTCTTTCTTTTTTCTCTATCTTTACCTATATTACTATACTTTTCTATACTTGCATTTATAAAAAGTTTGTTTATCCATTTTTTTGTTTTCCTTTCCCTTTCTTCTTTCCAAAGGACAATCACAATGGATCAGCTGTTTGTTACCAGATCACACATGTTCATAATCTGACCTAACTTAACTTAAAATTCATTACATTCCCAAATCCCTCACCACCTCCCAAGAAGATTTTTAAAGATTTTCATATAAATTTCTAAATTTCCATTCCCAAACACTATTCAACTTTTAAGCTACAACAAAACATACCAGCTCCAGTAAACCAAATATCTCTGCTCAATGCCAGCGCTATCATCTTTTATGAAATTATATCCAGTTCCTCAATAAAAAAATATAGTTACACCATACCTGTTCATGGCAATGGCAACGCCAGAAAACCACAGACAACGAAAAAATCTACGACTCAACAAGTCTCACACCTTTTTGACTTGGTGGTTAACAATAAAACACCAAAGCATCGTACAACAACAACAAAAACAAGTGTGAAATAAAGGGATTGAACGAAATAAAACAGAAGTCATTATTTAATTACAGAGCGCAATAAAAAAATAAAAACAAGAAAGAAAAACACCATACAACTGTAATCTCTGCACATCATATGAACGATATAGACAGGATGGCAGAACGAACGAACTAGCGAGCGACCGTTCGACCCTTAACAAATCATCCTTTATTGCTCCAAATCCAACCATACAGCCATCCAATGAAAAATGACATTACAATAATGCCAGGTTGCATACGGCTGATGATAGTGATGCAGACAACAGCAGCAACAAACGGAGCAATTAAAGTGTCAAAATGGTGGCATAAATTGACGCTCTCGACGCTTAAATGTAAAATAAACTAAAATTATACAACATCGCACCGACCGCAAGAACAACGCAATCATTACGTAAAATTTGTGTCATGAAACTGATAATTTTTTTGCTCGTAGCGTTTCCCCCCTAAAAAACACACCCCTGAAAACAAAAAGCGTATAAAATAAATCTTCGACTTACCCGGTTGTTATAAACTCCCAAGAGGAGAGTCCCCCTATCTCTCAAGTAACCGCTCCATCGTTGAGACCAAACGAAATATTGTGCAATATTTATGGTGTGATTTGGCCTTTATCAATGAAATATTGAAAACAAAATAGCACTTACCTGCAAAGATAACAAAAAAAAAAAAGAAAAATGTACAACAAATAAAAAATTAATATAATTTCGCTAAGAATGAAATACCAAAAGAAAATTATTCCAAAGTAGACTATAAACATCAATCAAGGGAGGTACTGCTGCCTGAGCCATTGGGTGGTTTATCCTAAGGGGTTTATTTGTTCAACAGCTACTACAACTCAGGCAGCTTGGCATCTTAAACGGAAGCTACGTAAAGAAGCTTTTCGTTCAGTTTAGCCTTTATAGATTTTTGGAAGGATGCTTTCATTTGCTTTTAAACTATTAGCCGAGCATGGTGGTAGTCCATGATTACCTTTGATTGCCCTTTGATTTATATGTTGGCAATGAGGCAATACTTGCAGTCTTAGCCAATGTGCTGCCAGTAGGAGTTGAGTGGAGTAAAGTTGTTGGCTAAAATTGTGGCATTATTTGTTTATGTTGGAGTAGAGTTAGAGAGGAGAGTCTAAACAGTCTACAGTTGCAGGCAAGAAAATAGCATAGGAGGAGGTGAAATGAAATATTCTATAAAAACTGACAGTACTGACTTCAGATAAGAGGTCTTGTCAATATATCCAGTAAAAATCATTGCTTGTTGCGGATTACATGCCATAGACGTCAGCGGCCCATTTGTCTTTAAGTCCGCCAACATTACCTTGAATGGCGAATGCTACAGGCAAATAATTGTGCTTGTTTTAATTCTCATGACATTGCAAATCATTTGTAGAAGCAATGGTTCCAACAAGGAGGAGCAACATGTCATACAGCGCTTGAAACCATAATTTTGTTTAGCCATGCGTTTAATGATCAAACTATCTCAAGGAATTGATCTGAGAATTGGCCACCACATTCGAGTAATTTGACCACGTTGGACTACTTTTTATAGGGGTATGTCAAATCTCGGGTCAGAACTTAAAAACCAGCAACTATTGATCATTATGAATCCAAATCCAACGCATTGCACTAATGACAATATAAGGTGGTCCTAACTTGAAAAAACAATATGGATTTTATAAGGCGCAGTCACGGAGACCCTATTCCAGAAATTATTTAAATATATTAAATGCCATGAAATTTTTGAGCTAATAAAGCCAAAATGTTGATCATTTCATTGAATTTGTTGTGTGTTATCTTTAAAAATAGTTATATGTCTCTCAAAAAGACACACCTTACAAAGGCTAAAGACACGAACTTGAATACTAATAATTATGGACGATATGAACAGACCGTGGCATGATTGTTAAAACATGAAAGTATCATGCGGTGGAACAGGTTCGATTTCTTTCTCAGTCATCTACATTTCCTTCACCGGCATCCCCCTCGATGTTGTCGACATCAGTTTCACGGTAGTCGAGTTAATCGCCAGTCTGGTAAAACTTTTTGCCAGTGGACTTTCGGATTTGTCGCTAGGTGTAGGTCTCGTTGTATGAATCTAAAATAGAATTGTGTTTATTAACAATAAGGCGAGAAGCTCTCTCATACCTAATTCATGGGATGTAAATGGTAAGTAAGTAAGAGAGGAACCGATGTAATTACCTTTCAATAGTTTTATTTATTTCAAACCAACAATTATGAATCCAAAATCTCTACCTATAATCAGTTTTGCAGTCTTATTGTATTTCTATACTCAGTTTTCTAATTACAACCCATTTAAAACTGCTCACTTTACAAAAGACTTAAGACACGAACTTGAAATTGTAAGCATCAGAAACAAGGAACCAATCAAATGAGTCACCTAACTTTGCATTTAAAAAAAACACAAACACATCATAAATAAACTACTAACACATATTTTAAATGTTTTATAACACTACTTACAGAAGAAGACTTCTAGCATCGCAAAAATGTCCATCAACTAAAGTTAATTTCTTTTATCTCTTCATATCATGAGATTCCTTCAATAATTTCCACCACCACTATCCCAACCCCATAAATACATCGTCCTAATTGCTCTTTTATTGCCCCCAACTGTAAACAAAGCACAATCCAAATATATAGTGCAGTTATAGACCAAATGTACACTCGCATCCATATCGGTGTTATCTGATGCAATGCAAAAAACAATTTGGCAAACAGCATGAACTACAACGATTGCCATTGGAATAGGACGACAGGCAGCCAGGCAACAATCACAAACGACGAACAAAAGAATCCAGACAGTGGAACGGACGGACGGACAGACAGACAGGGAGACAAAGAGAACAGCATGTTTGGTGGTTTAAATAATTTAACCATTTTTTATCATCATTTAGTTTTATGCCACAGCCAATGTACAAAATATATTGGCAACAAGCTGTGCTATGTTCCACCAGCCTCTAAGCAGCCAGCTAACAATAGCTAAGCACACAAATAAAGAAATTTTCCTAAGAAATAAATGCAAAATTTTTCCATTTTTGTTTCGAAAAATATGCCATTTATTTTTTATGTTGTTGTTAATTTTTGTTTTCGTTTTTTGGAATTTTAATTTTAGACCATAAACAAACAGAGCCAGCCACCGAAATGGCCAACAATTAGCAAAGGTGTTCGCAAAACTGTTATCAGTTGGACAGCCAACGTACGTACATTGGTTTCGATTTAAAGAAATTCCGTTAAGAAAAAATTATAACCACAATTGCAATTAATTGCAAATTGATTCGTTTCTTTAAATGAAAATCAAAAAAAAAAAAACTACATCAGCAGCAGCAACTTAAAACGCATTTCTCAAGCACTGAAGGCAATGACAGAACTGTCGCCCCCCTCCGAACGTAGGGGCAGGCAGACAGACAGACGTGACGCTTACCACAAACTTGATCGTTTATCATTATTTTTTTGTGTGTCGGTTGCCAATGCGTTAAATGCACGCAATTTCAGTTGATTCGCCGCGGCAACACCACCACGCTTGCTGCCACGGTTTTTCCGTTTGGCGTGGCAAAGCATTTAGTTTGTAGCAGTTGCAAATGTTGTTGCTATTGTTGTTGCTGTTACTGCTGCTGATGTTATAATAATATCGATCTTAACAACTTAATATTAAACGCAAGTAAAAGGTTTTCGCTTTTTTTGCTTTCTTATAATCAAATCGTGAGTTTCTCTGCTTTCGTTGCCCCCGTCTCGCCTTGCTTTAGAACTCCCTTGATCGTAGCACTGCACCGCCATGCGATTTCTTTTGAAAGCGTCCGTTCATTTTCAAAATATCAACAAGATTCTGTTTATCATGCCGCCGCCACCGTAGCCGTCGCCACAGTTCGAGTAATTTTGCAGTTTGTGCTACATGTGGCAAGCCGCATGCTGCAAACTGCGCAAGCTCGGCACATCGACAACGAGAGATTGAAGTCATTGTAACGTAAAAATCTATAAATCCGCTGAATTTATGTATGTATGCTTTTAAGCTAAAAGTAAAGTAAGTATAAATGCATAAAATCGTTACATTTATGATGCACTTACAATTTCTCCACCCTTGGCCCCATGCCGCCAAATAACAACAACAGCAGCAACAACAACTACAACAACGATTGCCATCATCCTGTGCAAATACGTACATATACCGACAACGACACAACTACTTACTTATAGAGTAGTGACTGTATGTATGTATGTACGAATATGCACCGTTTATTTGCGAACGCTGGACGAAAGTGGCATTTTATTGAAGATAACACCTGAATGGAATCGCTTTGTTGCAGGAGTTGCCGTTCGTTTGTGCAGCAGTAAGGCCGCCACACAATCAATGTGGCTGGCGGGTCATGCTACATTTTTGCAATAGGTGTTAACTGATGTATCGATGGATAGGGGACCATTTTTGGTTATATATGGAGTATCTTTAATGACTCTGAGGGTTTAAAAGGCGTCTGGGCGATATTATGAAGGGCGATTAAATTACATATTAATTTGAATCTTTGTCATATAAAAAAACATATGATTGGATTAAAAGGTTATTATTTGGAGGATGCTATACATTGCCTGATCATGATTCTCTGATAGATGTTCGCCCGCCCAGTGGAGGGCTGGATGTGGAAAACAGTCAGCCGACGTTGGATCTCCAGAAACGACTGTATAACTGCTAGATGGCTGTGGCCCGAATATAGCAGATATGTTGGAGTGACTTGAGACTGACCTGTGGAATTTTAACTGGCAACTGCAATATCAGGCACCTAACAGACAAATCGGATTGATATATACCGGACCACTGCCTTGTGTGTAATGACGAGGAGGAGTCGGAAACGATGAAACATCTTTTTTGCAGCTGTATTGCTCTATCCGGTAGGATGCTAAGATTCTTAGGCAATGTTATAAAGAGGACCTAGAGTCTCTCTCCTTAGTCGAAGTAACTGACCCAATATGTTTCATGCTGTGCCTTCCACGGTTAACAGCGTCAAGATGATTGACTAAGATACATCTTGTAATGGTTCTCTACGTTCTTATTTTCCTACATTACACAGTACAGAGAACTGCACTTGAAAGTAGCCCCAGAAAGATGTTCTGCATCATTCGATTTGTCACGTTATATGACATAATAATTTAATATCGAATTGAAGTTAGCAAGTATAGTATAGGGGAATTTGTCACGTTTTTTGGCTCTTTTGCTGAAACAAATTTAAAAAAATTAAGAATTAAAATTCCTTTATTCTGTTCATATAACGTTTCCCTACATAAGCAACAGTTTCACTTTTCCATTCATCAAATGATTTTGAACTAGGTTTATTTAGTAGCTGTTACAATAAAATTGTTGTAATCCGTGGCGTATGATTTACGTTGAATATTACTTAAGATAATCATACGCCACCATATAGTATTTATGTTATGTCAAACAAAAGAGCCTTAAACGTGACAAATTCCCCTATACGATACTTACTAACTTCAAATCGATATTAAATTATTATTACATGTAACTTGAGCATCCCAAAATCATGTGATATACTGTGTTATCTATACCTAGACCAGTCTATCTCACTACTCCTTGTTATATTTTCCTGTTCCTTCCCCCTCTTTATCGGACAAACACAATGGATCAATAGATCACTATGTTAAGTGTAGTGTGAGATAGTTTTTTTTTACCGGATCACACGAGTCCTGAACCTAACATAACAGGTAAGACCCGTACAACGGTACCAACATGTTTAACAAGGAGTCCGAACTTCCTAATCGTCCCAACTGCAACAAAGTCGCTGTCGACAACATCAAGGGTGTCGCCGACCAAAACCCTGGTCGATGCCTCTAAACATGCACCCTAACACAACGAATTCAACGACCTATAAAAAATGTGTCTCCTACACTTTCCGCAACATTACATGCGTACAGTTGACCTTGTAAGTTCCGCATTGTCAATACCATCCTCAAGTTTGAGTCTCTGTTTTCGGAAGAACACAACCAGCCCATAGTAAACACAAATTTGCGAATGTAGCGGATATAAGGTTTTAAGATCTTGGCCAATCGCTTCGACATCGTTCGCAGCATCCAATACAACAATTTGGCCAATTTTAAGCAAGGATCTATAGCTCAATGGAGATCCGCTGTTTTCGAACCGATTTTTTTTCAGTGACACTACATTTTTGATAAAATAAACTTAACTGCAGTAGATAACTATAAACCCGATATACCGATGAAAAAGTGGTCAAAAGTTAAATCTTCCAAAGAGACCAACTACGGCGCAGTCGCAGCCCAACTTTTAATTAAAATAATTTTTAAAAAGTAAATGTCAAACATTGTTCTTTGAGGTTAAACAGAAATTTTAACATTAAATTCTTTTTTAGGTGTTCTATTAAAAATTTAAATACAAACTTCTAAGTGAATCATCCTATGACAAGAAAACATGCTTTTGTTTTAAAAAAATTAAAAAAAATATGTTACAGTTTTTTTACTTTATATTAAAATAAACATATAAACTTTTCCTCTCTATGGGGAAACCTTAATAGTAAAGTTTTTAACCGCAACCGATTATTCCTTAAGGAATTTATGGAACGTATTCACAAGGAAATGCAGAACATTCAAGAAACATCTGTCAAGCCGTCATTGCAAATTTCGGCTTCAGGTTGCAGCAGTGTTAAAATATTCCAGGATCAAATATAAAAAATTTAATTTTTAGAAAACAATTTCTCTATTTATCTATTTTTCACATAAGAAGACAATTTTTATCTCATTTATCTAGTTTTCTTTTATCATCTTTGGAAAACTAACAAGATTTTGGTCCACCTTGAACATCAACTTTTGCCCCATGCCAAGCCTTAAGTTCCCCCCATCGATTTAATAACCTACCATTTGTTTCGTCTATTCTACTCTCCGCTTTAAACACAACTTTAAATGTTAATTCACTATTTTCAATAAATATGCAAATGCAGTAAGGCGCTACAACATGAACCTATGCCAACATCCTACTCATCAACCAACAACATCGCATACATTTTTCAAAACTCCTCCCCTCACCCCTCTCTTAACCATCATTTATGATCCTTTGACGAAGCTACAAAAATCATCAACTCATTTAAAGCTGAAGCTGGTTAAGTAAGCCCAGGGTCCCCCTTGTTTACTTTGGTGTTTTTCTTCTTTTCAGTAGCTCAAATGTGTGTAAATTATATTTAAATGGTAAATTAATTTTCGAAATGCTAAAGGAATTCTCACAACCACAAAACACAAACAGCCGGCTGGGGGAACAAATATGTTTAACTCCTCTGTTCCCTGTGCCAGAGGAGGACCATCAACGCTCTGGCGATCAATCTGCATATGGTGGAATGGTAGAAGTGCTCTCCGGTGTAAAGAAGTTAAAACAAATACACAAAACGTCGTTAAAAGCAAATGTAACATTTAATGCGACCATGGAGCGCTGCTAAATGGGGGAACAAGTGAAACGGCGGCAGTGCCTCAATGACTGGTGGTGGTGGTCGCTTTAGGATGTGCGGCTAAGGCTGATGATGCCTTCGTTTACAACGACGAATGCTTGGCCATGATAACAACCTTCAAAGAGCCAACGAGAACAGAAATCATTTTTCTGTAGATTCGTTTTATTTTCAAACGAATACACCTGTCGTTGTCATCATCTTTTAGCCATTTTAGTTGGGTCTTGAAAACAGCACACAACACTTTACAATTCCCCCTCCCCATCCTTCCTTTCGCAGGGGTGGTTGGTGGTGGTATATAGCGAGAAAACCTCCACCATGTTTTTGGTTAATAATTATTATGAGATCTTTGCTTAGTTGCTGTTTTGTATTTGTAATTTTAAACGTGACCATTTCGCCAAGATTGTGCATCTTTTCCGTTTGCAACATGAAAAGGAAGAAATCAAATCATATTAGTTTCACCGCCGCTCCAGCGGCAGAAAAAAAGAGGTGGGGAACAACGCCAAAGAAAAGCTTAGCTAAACGCTTTTGAATGTTAAAAATGTAAAAATGAATATAGCAACATACTTCGCTGGCCTATGGACAAATGCAATGCTGTCCATAACAGCGGACAGGATTAACGGCGCCATATTCATTAATATTAAACTTCATCTTTCGCTGTTGTTGCAGCCGCCGCAACAGTCGCAGGAGATGAACCGTACATCCATGAAGACGATGGCGAAGAAGTCACAGAACCACAACCATGAAGTTTAGATTATATGAGTTTTTCTTTTAGTTGTGATCTTCTTTTCTTTTTGGTTTTTTGTTAATGTTGTCTTTCTATATTGGTTTATAATGTTTAAGGCACATTATAATACAAACAAATTCATTCGCATATTGGTATTGACGTTGCGAATTTTTGTGTCTTTTAATTAGTTGATGTTAGAGCTTAATGCTCACGGAAATTCTTAATGTCCGCCTGTCCCCTAATTGTGTAATGGAGGCAATAAAATGTTCATGTTTAGTTGCCCCTGGGGAGGATGTGATCTAAATTAAATCAATGAAGAAGACATTTTAAGTGCTCATATATTTCGAGTTGAAATTGTTCACTACAGATGTGTTAATTACGAAATATGTTTGCATATTCAACACTTGTCATGATGGCAGCGCGAATATAAAAAAACTACACTATTTTCGATGTTTATATAGCAACAACAACAAAATCTCCTGTCTACAGTTATCTGTTTAATATGCACACACGAAGGCATTTGCAACATGACAAATCGAGTTCGTTGTTTAAGTCTTTTGTTTTTTGCGGAAATACTGACTCACTCGGTTGTATTAGCATAAGTGTTGTCAGAAGTTATAAATTGCAAAGTGTTTTATGCAAAAAGCACGATTTATGTACGTCTATATATTAGTATTATATTTTATTAGAAGTTTTCATATTTCAACTTTAACATTGTTAGCTGCAATAATTCCAATAGAATTTCTGTATTTTTTTTTATCACAATTAATCGTGTGACTTGTTGTTGTTATTGGTTTTTAAATGTTATATTACAAGTTTAATAGAGACAATGTTGGCATTAGTTTGAATTTGGTGAATGTACCGCAGTAATTGACACATTACCAGCGGATATCTTATGTTCATTGTCAACTTTCACACCTATTATTTGGGAAACATAACAAAATGTTGTTACAATTATTATTGCTGCAATATAAATTTCCATAAGTGCTTTCTAAGTGAATACTAGACTAGCACTTAGACCAAAACAAACAAAAAAATTTGTATTTTACCTCAGGGGCGATGTAAGAAAGTACAGGGCGGACCAAAAGTTGTATTACTTTATAAACGATGATATCTGCAACTAGATAAATGAGGTAACAACTTTCTTTTAACTACACACTGAGTACCCAAATAGGATTTATTTTATCTAAAAACAACATCTTCTTTATGTGAACCTAGTGTATTTTGGTACTGCTGCAATCTAGAGCAGAAATTTTAAACATTGGAAAATGTTCTAAATTTTCTCTTGAAATTTTCTCTTCCTTTAAATTCTCCAGTAACACTGGATTACTGTGAAAAACTTTACATTTAAGGTGAACCAAATGAAAATAGTCCAGTGGGAATAAGTCTGCGTTACAATATGGTCTGTAAATGCGTCATCTCTTTTGGTTATCACTTTTGGCCCAAAATGACGTGAACTGCACCCAATGAGTTGTTGGGGGTGTAACGTTTTGCCTCATCTTGCCGAAACCATGATCTTCGGTAAAAACCAACGAAATTCTATATCTCTAGAGCAAAAAACTTTTGCAGCATGAAAATATACTGCTCTCTATTCACTGTAAAAGCATGCCTTCTTTGATCTTCATAAAAGTGGACTAATTATACTTCTTGCTGACAAAGCTACTTATACAATAAACGTGGGTGAGTAGAGGGGTATTGATATGGATTGGTGTCGCTCTAATAACTGAAATCTTTCCTATTTACATGACCATCTAAATGGGCAAGGATCCTTAATAACTCTGAGATTAAGGTATCCTCGCTAAAACTTCTACTAAATTAGTGTCATACTCATAACTGTGAATTTGTTGTAAACCCGGGTAAGATATAAAATCCCTCAATTTGCCAAATCCAGACTAAATGAAGTCACACCTACAATTTCTGTTAATGCCAAATACCTTTTACTCATATTGGATAGTAAACTAAGTTAGATTTTTATAACTCAGGTTTGGACCAGCAAAGCAGCAACGGCTCTATACTGTTGCAAAAAGTCAATCGGCCTGAACAGGCTGTTGATTATTATAAACGGGTTACCCCCGGACATTCATGCAAAAAAGACACGGATTATGGTCATGTCAGGTGTCACTGTACTATAACCTGTTTTTGATGCGAATATTGGGCGGCAACAATCATTTACTTACTGATAATATAACGGCAATCAGATCCCTGGAGAACGTGTACACCACTTTGAGAAATGTTACAGAATGCCGCTCATCTCTGGAGCACATAGCGAAACTTTCGATGGTTACCCTCACATGGGCTCCAAAACATGGGGACATATATGATAACCAAAGAGCCAATGCATTGGAACGCAACCATCTTGAATTCAGTCCAAGTTTATGATAATATAAATGTTCCTTTATGAACTTTATTGATAAAAAAAAACAGTAAGAAAGTTTCAGTCGTGAAACCCGACTTACATATACCCTCACCCTCAATAAAACATAAATTTTTCTAGTATATTGATATTATTACTCGATTTTTAGTGGGCGGAGTGGTACATTTGTATGTGTGTTACACTTTTGGGTCGTATCAAATGATATATACCCTTCTACCCGTAGGGTAAGTGAAAGAACATACTTGCACGGTCTACCGTGTATATACAGAGAACACGATTTGCATTGTACCTGTCTAAAATCTATCTGAGGAACATCATAACTATAATAACTGGTCACTAGGCGGTTTGAAAACTTCCCTACAACGATTTTTGTAGAAGTTCCAACGAAGAATAGAAGACTATAAAGCGTCTTCTAAGTCACTGCAATGCTTTTGGTGAACGGAGATATGAAAAGATGACCACATCGCTCTCTTTTGGACAAAACCTGTCTATCAGTAGGCGATCTGCGTAAAGACTTATGAAAGACGTTGACACAATAAAACAGCATTAATTGGTGCTAGAATTTTAAAATTTTATCACAACGGGACCTATACTAGGACCCAAATGATCTATGCTGAAGACGCCTGGCAAATTAACCTAACCTAACCTAACCTAACTTAAGACATTGTTCCCCAATACAGTTTCAAAGCGATCACCAACTTATTCTCCTTACCTATATACTCTATTGATATGAAAATCAAGACATATTTCTTATTAATTTTTGCTATTAATAATGCCTATATACAGCCAAAACCGTTAATTTCAATAGAATAAATTTAATCCATCCAAATTATTATTCTTTCCCACACAAAGTTGCCATAAAGTTCGTTGCCTTAGTCTTTCGATTTCTTATACTTTTATTTATTTTAATGATTTATTATTATTACCCCGTTATTTTCAATACATATTTTTCTATTTCTAAATTACCTATTAAAAAACATAAATTTACCAAAAATGCGTTATATTGCAGCAACAACAACAGCCACAGCCTTTATATATTTTCCATTATTATTTAAAACAATGCCCACCTGACCATTGTAGTTGGAGGGGACTTGCGGCCTATAGCTTCAATGAAAATCCATTATAATTTACAATTATACGGTGGCTATTATTTTCGATTTGCCACTCTTTGCCACCACACAGTGAAACACTTTAACAATAATGAAACAAAATGTTGAGACAAAAAAACACGAAATACGTTGCAACAATGAAACGGGCAGCAGCAACAGCAGCAAGACACCGGCAATATCGCAGTACCGCCTGATAATTTGCCTCTTTTGCTGGCTGGCGGTAATGGTGGCGGTACAGGAGTGTGCTTAAAGATAGCAAATTATAAGAAAATTGTTGCTACTGATTGTATACCAGGCAATAAACACTAGCATGCTGCTGCTCATGCGCATAGGATGGTGTTTAAGCGGTTTTTTTATGCACTGCAAAACAACAACAATAACTGAAATTAGAATCGATATTTAGCTTCTGTATTCACTAAACGCGGCAAGGAAGTTGAAACACGGCGCTCGAGAAGAACTGAGACTGTATTTTATAAAACGAAAGAAAAAATGCATTTCATAATCATAAATTTATGAGTACAGCGGCAACAAAAAAATACGGCAAAATCATATTAATAATTTACAGTGGGTGACAAAATCGATGACAAATTAATGTTAATATGCAAAAAATTTATGTAAAAATAACAATTAAATGTCTTTAACAAAAATAATCATTATGGTCTTGTCCAAAAAATTCTAATGACACAAAATATTTCTGCTCTCACACGACTTATACCATTTTGTGATAATAACCTTTGCTTAAACTAGCCGGCTAAAAGCTAATTACAATAACAAACACAATGATCTCAAGGTATAATATGAAATTAGATTATCTAGTAGCACTGCTGGTATGCAACCACTTAGCATAGCTTAAGTTTAAGTCCTTACTACCTTTCTTCTTTTTGTCACCCACTGTACTAAACTATGCGGCATGCCACTAGAATAGTCTACGCCATTATGTACTGGCGAATTGACTATATATAAGAAGTGAAAAAATCGAATCGCTATTGAATTTTTGTGTTTGGTCTACAAAGTTAAAGGTACCCGGCCATAATCTGCTGCCACACGGGCTCAGAATCGTATGATGCTGTTGCGGCGGCTGCTGCTGCTGCCACCGTTGAACATTGAACAAGGCGCAAAAAATGCTAATAATAATAATGATTTTTTGCATGCTGGGGAAACATACTCTGCGCGCCATAGAGCCAAAGAAATACTACAAACGGACGCGTACGAACGGCCACAATACGCCCCAAAGCTACTGCTACCGTACCAAAGCTGATAATTTCAATTGATTAATTGCCAGTTTATGGCCAGCGCACCAATTTATCTTTGCTTGGCAATCATTTTTAGTTGTTGTCGTTGGTAGTGCTGCTGCTGCTGCTGTAACTCTTTCCCCCCATCATTGTTGGCATCTGAAAACGCGCTAGCAGGCGAGCAATAATGCTGGTAAGAAGAAATATTTTAAAATTTTCTTGATTATTATTTTTTTCTCTCTCTTTTTTTGTGGTTCATTACATCCGTTGTCGAGAGCAGGCTATGTGCAGTGCATAGAAGAATTTTAATTTTTCGTATTTTAATTTTTTCGTTGTAATCTTTTTGAGGCACTTTATTGTTAGTGATTGGCTAAATGAAAATACGAGGTTGGTTTGGAATGCACGGAAAAAAATCGGTACATAAAAAATTTAATGGTCACAAAATTTTTAAAATTTTCTATAAATTTGAAGGAAGAGGATACCAGTGTCACACTACGAAATATTACTGCAGGCACCTCACTTATTGAGAATTAAAAAAAAATGTCATTTGTATTCCAAAAACAAACTACGGTAGCTCAATTTTATTGAACGGAAACGTATAATCTTTAAGATTGCTGAAAACGGGTCCTAATACTGAACAATTATTCCGAGCGTTAACGATTTTAGAATCTTTTAACAGACACATGGCGGAAATTTTTACACTATTCTAAAAACATAAATATGTGCAAATAGTGAAAATATTACGGAGAATAGAATATTCCGACAGTTCGTGTCTTAAGTCTTTTGTTTATATAGGAAATAAATGTAAGTACAGATGTAACGAATTTGAAAAATTCTCCCTTATCCGTTTATTGCAATATGAAGGACATTTTTTCCATGTATTGGAAAGGTTCGTGGTCGTGTCTTAGGTCTTTCTTTTGATATGATTAGATTTACATTTGTGTAATTGTCATTTGCTGCGTCCGTAGAACTTAAAATATTTTATATTATAAAAGTCAAATTGCTTTTAATAATGTTCGTACGTTCATCCAACGCTTGACCTAGACGGCAGAAAAAAACTGCTTATTCAAAGACCAAACCAATCTCAATCAATGGTTTGGTGATACTGCAGTCGGAACTTTAACTAAACCCTTCTCCAAATATAAAAATGTGTCAGTAACAAGAAGTACAAGGAGGAAAGTACGTTAAAATCTAATAGTTATATCCTTTCATTTGAAATATGAAAGAACATTTTCATCTCTTTATTAGCAACATTCGTGGTCGTGTCTTTTGTTTAAAATTTAAATTTTTCAACCTCTTGCATATATATTTATATCACCTTACGAAAGTTTTAAACAAAAAACTCTTGCTTTAATTAATATACAATTTGCAATATCATAATCTTAAGTAACATCATATATTTCATTAAACTTTGTAGCCCACACTTACGCTCCTTTAAATCCCTATCCTTGTTATCATATCAGCGCAATCATTTTAGCGTTTTTTTTTAAATTAGCTATATTTTCAGTTAAAATTAACAAATAACAAAAGTACTTTTCAAAATTAAGCCAATTTAATTGTTGTCATGCAAATAACAAAGGAAAAACTGCAATTTCACAAAACATAAAACCACAAGTGATTGCGGTTGTGAGCACTCTGATGATGATTGTTAATAAACCGTCGTTCATATCACACAAAGGAAATGACACAAGTGCATCATCATTGTGGCCAACCAACAGCATCATCATAATGATGATTGTCAAAACTAAAACGTCATAATGAAGCTTTCATATCATAAGCTATTTCCTTATAGCAACAACAGCATCGTCATCCGGGTGCAAGGGTGAAGAGGGGGAACAGGGCATTGGCGGCAATCTCATAATCGCAATATCAATGGTGGTGACTGTTTGCATCTTTGAATGTTGCCATAAATACATTAGCCATGGTTGGTTGAATATTTTCTTTTTTTTTGCTGTTGTGCTGTTTTTTTTCACAAAATGCCCACACAGATGTCGGTGTGGGCATCTTCCTTTTACTTTTTCGGCCAGTTAAGGTGAGTGTGGCTTTGTGTGTGTTATGTGCGTTGGTAATGTCCTCCATGAAGATCTCATCACTGTCAGCGACGTGCAGGCAAAGGGATTGCAAGCGGCCGGGCTTAATAAGACCCTTTTGATGCACCACCAACATCACCACCACTAACTTGGCCACAATGATGCACAAAACCTTCAAAACCCCCAAATGTACCTTAAAGCCGAGCGATACATGAATTCGTTCATGCGTGTTGTGATGAATTGACGTGCATCTCGAATTCATGTTGAATAATGTCATTTCAAGTTTAAGCTTATTTCGCCTTATTTTCGATTTATATTTTGTTTCTTCTTGTTGGTTGTTCTTTTTTTTGGGCGATACGTTTGTTTTTTGGCAACAAAGTTTTGTGTTTCTCCTCACATTGTGTTTTTGTACTGGCTGCTGCTCCTTCTTGTATTGCATTTGATTGACATTTAATTTAAATGCATTTTGGGTTAACCTTTCCAATTTTGTTTCTGTGTTTTTTTCTTTTGTCTTTTCTTTGTTGGTCTGTTATATTTTTCTCCTTGTAGGTTACAGCAGGAGATTTTGGGCTGATGATGTTGATGCAACATAATGTGATACATATTTTGGGGGGGAAGGGTTTGGCAGAAAAGTGAATGCAATATAAATTGAATAATTTTTAGAAAATTATTAAGTTATTTGTATAGAACAAAGATACAAAATGGGGGTTTCTTTAAAATTGTAAAGCAATTTTTCAGCAAATGTATATTTTAGGTTCTTCATAATTTGTTTTGTTGCAGAAAAGAGAAAATCTTAAATGTCCATGAAATGAATTAAATTGTGACACAAAATTGAGATTTTTGTCTGAGGGCGGCATAATTCTTTAACGGAATGAAAGACTTAGGGGAATGTATTAAAATTCCCGATAGACAAATCCGCAATAGGTGCAACTTTTTTTATGGTCCTGTGAAGTTTTCAGTTTAACGTTTAAGTTTGAAATAGGACCTAAAAACTATGTATCTTATAATTGTTAGTGCATTCTCGATATCAAATGTTTTCAATGCTATCAAACAAGGAATTTTTTTGTGGAACATTTTAACTCTCTATCTCGATTCCTTACGTGTCCTTTTCATCCTCATTTCGAGAAATGTTATAAAACTACGTTAAAATGGGACGATAATATGTTAGATTGCTTCAATAAAATTCCATGATCATTATTTTGTGGAACATTTTAACTTTCTACGTCGACACCTTACGTGTCCTTTTCGTCCTTATTTCAAGAAAAATTAAAAAAAGTGTCTTGAAATGGAACTTTAGAACATTTAAATTCTTGTTGCTTAGAGTTATACACGGGGTGCTCCAAGACAATAAATCGATAGCCTATCACGCGATTTTAAACTTTAATTTATATGTTCAGCTTTTTAATGAAAATTCCCACATACAAAATTTTTCAGCACTTTTTCCTCCAATCCTTAAACAAAAACTTTTTCAACTAAATAGAAATCAATATTAGTTTATTAAATCTGAAAAGCTTTTCCATATCCCATACATTCATATTCACTAAGAATTCTTTGGATTATGTAAAAAATGTTCGCGTCTTAAGTCTTTTGTTTTAAAATCAATATTTTTTCAACTATGACTTATGCTTAAGTCTCCTCTTTGACACATTTTGGGTTCTGCGTAACTAAAATTTGAAATATATTACTGTTCTAGACCCTTTTGAAGATCGAAGTCGATTAATGAATATTCGTCCGTCCAACGACAGTTGGATCAATAAAGCTGGATGTTATCATAACACAATACAACATTTTTCAGCTCATTGATTTGGGACTCAATTCTGAGAACTGCACGTGAAAGTAGCCCCAAAAATAAGAAATTCTACATCATTCGTTTTGCCAAGTTACAAGCCTTAATAATCGAATATCAATTTGAAGTTAGTAAGTATCGTATAGGGAATTTGTCATTGTTTGACATAAGTCAAGGATCACTAGTCCGATTTAGCTGAAACAAATTAAAAAAAATTAGGAATTATAATTCCTTTAATCTGTTCATATATGTAACGTTTCCCTACATAAGCAACAGTTTCAATTTTAAATTCATCAAATAATTTTGAACTGGGTTTTTTTGTTGCAGTTACAATAAAACTGTTTACTCCGTGACGTATGATTTACGTGGAATATTACATATGATAACCATACGCCTCCATATAGTATTTATGTTGTGTCAAAGAAGACAGCCTAAAACATGACAAATTTCCCGATACGATACTTACTAACTTCAAATCGATATTCATTTATTTATTTACTTAGTCTACTGACATAATTATCTTACAGACAAATTTACAGTAATTCAATTAATAAATTAAATTAAATTCCATTAGTTACAAATTTTAATAAGTTCAATTTAAAATTTACTTTATTTTTATTAAAATTAATTAAAGAGGAAAAGGTATTGCATAGCTTTAAACATCTTGCGATTGGTTCATTGATTCCATAATTAGAATGATGAAAATCTTCACGAAAAATGCGGTAATGACGTAACTCACGAGGAGGATTATACAACGATACAAGATTTTTTAACTCAATACAATCAATTTCATTAGAAATAATGTTATAAATAAACATTATTGCAAATATTGTCCTTCGATCTCTAAGGGATTGAAGGCCCAAAAACTTTCGGCGAGCATCATATGGAATAGTTCCATCTTTTTTAAAAGCAAAATTTGTAAAAATTTTTTGAATTCTTTCAATTTTTTTAGAATGGATAGTATAATATGGGTTCCAAATTAAAGAACAATATTCCAATTCACTTCTCACAAAAGAAACATATAATGTTTTAAATGTATGTAAATGACAAGAAACTTGACAAAACTTGCAGAACTTTTTCTATTTGGGGTTACTTTCAATTGCAGTTCTCAGAAATGAGTCCCATAATCATGTGTTGTACTATGTAACTATTGTCATAGGTGAGCTATATTAGAAAGTTAACAAAATCTGCCACATACGGAATAAACTGTTACAGACTTAAAAATAAAGCTGTATGTCTTGTGAAAAACGAAGTCTGTTTATGAATGTCCGTCCTTTCCTTTCTGTATGTATAACCTTTTAAAATCTCGCTCCCTTAGTGCCTTCAGATCTTACGACAACCCTTCACCTACTTAGTTATATCCTTTTTATTACGTAAACATGTTAACATTTCAAGCGAAAATCCCCAATGATCCACAAATCTTTTTAACATTTTAGATCTTTGCAATAATTCCGCTTTATATTTTGTGTTTTTTTTTTCTTGCTGAGCGATTATCATATAATGAAAATAAACTCCAGCAAACAGATAAAATTACCCAAAAGTAAAACAATGTCCGTCTGTCTGTCTCTCCATTCGTTTGTCTCCGCTTCATTTTCGACGTTGACCCCATTTCTTTTGTGAGCATGTTACTGTTTTCTGCTGTCCGTCCATTTGTTTTTAGATACATCGTTTACTTATGCACCGCCGCTTGACTTGGCAGAGGATTTACTTTTGCGGAAATGTACAAGATTTATGAGCTCCTGAAATTGTTAACAAACGTGTGCTAAATTAGTTTCTTTTATGTGTCTTTAACAGCCACAAGTGCCGATGTTGATTGCTTTTACAAATGTCCCTACACAAATTCTTAACATTTTGTGGATTTCGATTTTGTTGTTCTTCATTCTTGGGAGCGTCGCGTCGCGTCGCGTCGTTTCGTTCGCTGTAGCCTTCTGGGGCACCACCGTGACACTGTGATTTCGTAAAATGTCAGTGAGTTATGTGGGAACCTGGACAGTTTTAGGGAGCTCCAAAAGGGCTTTGTAAGTTTTGCATGTGTGCTGCAGAGACAACGAGCAAGCCAGTGAGGGATATTAATTGATTTTCCTTGATTTCAAGATTGATGGGCTGTGTACCCAGTGCAGAATTTTTGGGGGAGATTTGGAGAAGAGCTTTTATAAATCACTTTCACCGCACCATTTTTAATGATATTTTTATTAATTTCAGTTATAAAGTAATTTATAATGTCTACGTCACGCTGTTTGGCAGGAAACACTGTGTAAGCGGAGAGAAATGTAACTGTTTCGTTGCTTATGATTAATTTGTATGGGAAACACTGGTCATGGGGTTGCACACAGGAGAGGCCGTGTAGGGATCAGTTTGAAATATAGCATTGGAAAAAATATTTCCACATGAAATAATGTGTTCATCAATTTGAATCAGCTTTAGTTTTGTTTCCATAATATATTTCTATATGATTATAAAAATCTTTATAAAGAGTTTTCAACGCAATGATTTTTGTAAACACCCATTATTTACAAAATATCCAGTGCTCAGTAGACCAGATTATTTTGTCCATTATAATACAAAGTCCCCTTAATATACAGCAATACAGCCAACACCTATTCCACTACAATATTATTACCCGTTACAACCATATCTCATTTTATTTGCCATCAAAAAATACTATATTGATAATCACACCGCCCAACCCATATGTTTGTATGTTAACTCCCTCTCTCTCGCACACACCCTCTCGCTCTCTCCTCTTTAGGGTCACCAATAACGTTATCAGAAGTCACCAAAATTCCCCACTAAATCTTACATAATTCCCATATTATTCGCCAATCATATCTGCTAGACTTGGAGCTCATCCGTATTCGTTGGTTGGTGGTTCCTTTTGCGAAATGTTTATGATCCTTTGGCATGCAGTTTAACATGCCATAAAACTTTTAATTATTGACCATTAAATTAAGACTTTTGAGGGCTTCCCATGCCACATTGAGCCATCGTCCAGCCGTGTGTGTGTTAACGGTGCCAACAATGTTGTTTCAGATGGTCGACAATAAAAGTCATCATATCATAAGTGTATAGGCGTATAATAAACGATTAATTGCCACCTAAAAACAACACAAACACTCATATTACCATTACCGCACTAGTGGTTGGCAAACAAAAGGATTGCAAAAGGGGAGGGGGATGTTACTATAGGGTAGGGAAAATCGTCTTTTTACTGCTTCTATTGTAATGGCATTGTAAAATGCAAAATCGGTTATTCTCATGCCATTGTGTGTGGAGAGTGTTAAGATTTTTCATACGACCGCAACCCAAAAAAAACAAAAAACATTGCCAAACATTTTACTGCTGTGACTGTGACTACAATGCAAGCGCACACGCCGCCTTTCGCTAGAGTCTCTTTTTTTGGCCAAAAATAATGTTAACGGTTTACAACGGTTGCCTTCTGCAGTCTAGGCCAGGGTGCGATGTTTGGCAAATGGCACACTGGAGAAAAAATCAGCATTTTATGTAAAATTATTATTGTTATGCTCATGAGTTGGGAGTCAGGAGACATTGAGACTTACATACGTAAGTATATATCTTCTTTAAGCTGTTCGTGCTGTTGGCTAGCGTTTCAGTTTACTTGGTTGATTTCGTGTGTTTGTGTCATCATGTCTATGTCTTTACTTTAGAAATAACGATTGCCTTAAGTAACAGTTTTGTAATGTACGAGGGTAGGTTTTTATGTTTTCAGGTAAATATATACAAATAAACTGTTACACTAGGTTACACCAAAATGTGAAATGTACTATAACAACACTGCGGAACATTTTCGGGGTCATTGCCTGGGGGTGAGAAAGTCCAAATAATCATGAAAGTATTAAGCAAGTATAGTGAAAACCCCAAAGGGTTCTCAGGCCAAACTTTTTCTGATGGCCTTTTATATTTTAGCTTGTGTTGGTGTTTTCGCTTAGTTTTTCAACATAACTCAAGAACCATTGATGATATCTCTTTTCATTCTTTAGCAGAATTGAAGCTAAGGATAAAAATAAATAATTTATATTAATATATCTATGTAAAAACTCAAGCTGGACTAATTTTTATCGAATGGAACTTTCAAGGAGATATCAGTTATATTTTTTTTTCTATGAAATTTCCCCCATAATTCCTAGATTCTATATATATATAAAGGTTGTCTCTACTGTGATAAGTTGAAAACTGGTCAATGCTGATGATATTGAATAACGACTCTGACCCAAATACTGTACTGTCCATATGTAGCGAGTTTGCATATGGTACTCGGTACATATGTACAACGTACGAGTAACATTATTTATATGCTGACTTTATATTAATCATACGCACATCGTCAATTTTTTTTAATAAGCATTAAGCTCAAGCTAATAAAAATAAATAACACAGCACCACAAATTCTGAGATCTGCACGTGAAAGTAATCTGAAAAAGAAGAAGTTCTGCATCATTCGTTTTGTCAAGTTGCATGCCATAATAATTAAATATCGATTTGAAGTGAGTAAGTATCGTATAGGAGAATTTTTCAAGTTTTAGGCTCTTTTGTTATATTGTTATATGGTAGCGTATGATTATCATAAGTAATATTCTACGTAAATCATATGCCACGGAGTACAACAATTTTATTGTAACTGCTACAAAATGCACCCAGTTCAAAGTCATTTGATAAATAGAAAAGTGAATCTGAAGTACAAATCGGGCTATAAGCCTGTACAATCGGAGCTTTAGTTTGTACAATCGGACCTACGAGTATGTACGACGAACGCTGTACAACGAGTCCTCGTACTTATACGAGTCTGTACAATCAGGCAATAAGCCTGTACAATCGGACCTTGAGTCTATACAACCCGGCTATAAGTCTGTACAAACAGTCCTACGAGTATGTACGATGGACGATAAGTCTGTACAACAAGTCCTCGTACTTATAAGCCTGTACAATCGGACCAACGAGACTGTACAATCGGAAAATAAGTCTATACAATCGGACCTACGAGTATGTACGACGGACGCTAAGTTTGTACAAGTCTGAAAGGCCAGGGCCTGTTAATAATTGTCCTTATTCAACTGTTCCAGGACCTTTGCAAATCACACCAGAAGGTCCTACCGAATTTACCTGTGGGTCCTCGACGTCCAAAGCCACCACAACTTAAAACCCGCCCTGTTTCCAATCACCGAATTACCGCCGCTTATTACACCACAATACGAGTCCACCGACCAAGCATAATCCACAGACATCATTATCCGGATATCAGACCAGTGATTGTACTTTAGCTTAAGGATCCGGAGAGTTTCAAAATTTGAACTTTTAGAGACTAAACGGAACTGATCTCACGGCCCAGACCAGATAAGTAATTCTAAACCCCTCAAAAAATTTTCACGTGTAATTAGCAGCGGAGCAATGTGAGCTGAGAAATCTAGTCGTCATATATATACTACATCTAAAGTTGAAGACGCCAGATTAAATTGCTATGAGTCTGGAATTAAGCCTAATTACATCTTTAATATCGACTGTCGGAGGAACAGCCACTGTTATATCATGTGACCATTATGAATATTGTTTTTTGAGCTTAGTAGAAAAAATAATATTTCAACTTTGAAAATTAGTATTTTTTGTACAAAACTGTTACTTCTTAATCGCAATAGCAAAACATTGTGGTTATGTATTCTACACTTTCAAACTGAACTGAACAACATCTGTGCGCATATTACAGCATAATTTACTCCTCACATACCTAATTTATCCATTTTACTCTTAAGAAATTACTAGAAGTTGTGCCTTGTGCCATCGTCGGTCTGGTCATGCAGCCGGATGTTGTTGTTACTAGAAGCGTTAAACTCATCACCGCAATCACATCATTCAATTTAATGGAAACAACACCTTTTTCATTAAATTACAAATGCAGACCTAAGGTATCCTTTATCAATATATCTTGGCAGCTAATTTGCATACTCATCTATAAAGATATTAACTTGAAAGACAAAAAAACTATAAACTAAAAACGAAGGCAAACACTGGCCAACAAAATCAATGACCAATAAAATGTAAAGTAGTTGCTGTAGATACCCAACCGTACGCTTTTCTAGCCGGGAGTAAATGAGGAATGAGGTTTTTTTAATTTACGACCTGAGAACGACAGCTCTGAATGCCAATAGATGAGTGCCTCAATGGAAGCTAAAACTAACTGCTGAGCTCGGAGCAGATGAATGCACAAAATGAACTTGCATCCAGGAAAATAGAAGAAAATAGACGCATCTCTTTGGACAACCATCTTTAAAATGCATTAATTTTTATTCGTGGAATAAGACAAGGGGGCTAACGGGGCGGCAGTTTGTAGATGACATTAAATGGAAATTTTTTTAATTGATGTTACATTGAACACTCTTGTGCACAAAACTGCAAATGGTAGCAGGGAAGATTTGGTTGGACGCACGAGAAATATGCAAAAATTTAAAACTTGATGCGTGTTTGTTGGACTTGAATTATTGCATGCTATGTATCTTAAGCAACCAACCAACCAGCCAATGAACTAACGAAAAACAAAACAGAGCATCAGCCACGAAAATATGCTTAGAATAACGACAAAATCAACTATAAAACCAACGGTGAGGTGAGATGGATGGTCAGCCAGCAAGGAACGAACGAAGCCAGGAACGATTGGTCGTTTCATTGTGTTGAGCCAAGAAACGCAACGGATTAATTATCGCACGCGTATTCAGTGTCAGCTTTGCATGCATATCATTCACTAGCGGAAAAGTCCAATCCAACACAACCAGGGCTCCTCTGGCCAGGCCATGGAATACAGTCAAGTCACTGGCCAATATAAAACAACTGGCGTCTGTCCATTTATATGAGAACACTTCATATCATTTGGGAGATGTGTCCGCTATGTGTGTTCCTGTTGTTGTTGTTGTTGGGGTAGTGGTTGTTGTTATTAAAAAATCTGAAATATTTTGTTAGTAGAGTACCGAACGTTAACCCAGTTTAGACATCAATTTTTTATATCTAACGGTATTTTGGCGACATAGTATATGACGACTTGGTTGGTTTTTGGCCTCAGCAGCACCACCAGCGCCAGCACCATCACCACGACTCCAAACGACATGAATTATTTATTTACCCCGAAATGAAACTGCAACAACAGCCAGCAACACACTTACACGCATACAGAGACAAAGGCCATGCCAAAAAAGACAACAACAAAGACTTTAGAATATAATGTCATAACAAATGCGTTAAAGTCTTTGGTGTCTGTCCCCATTCTTCTTTTGCTGGCTAAAATAATTTGAATTTTATTTTTATTTGTATGTTTTCTTTTTTTCTATTATAAATCCATGTCTCCTTTGGGTGTGTGTGTGTGTGTGTGTGAGCATGCGCAATAAACGAAAAACATGTCAAGTGTCAACATGGTCAAATAGGAGACACATGCAACAGGCACAGCAACAACAGCAACTATGTGTTTGAGATAAATTTGCTAAAGCGTCAAAGACCATGTACCAAAGGTTTCTTTCGGTTATTTTTTCGTTTTTTTTCGGCTAAGGCTCATGACTTCTATCCCATCGCTTGCATCGGCCGAATGCAACTCGCCCAAATGGGGAATGCCAATGTGGCGGCCACAATGGTCATGCCACCACGCTAATCATGACTCTATGTGCTGGTGATGGTGGTGGTTTCCTTTCCATCCATGATTCCATGAAAATGTAATTTGTCGCTGTCGCGGGAATGTCAATAATTTCTGGCATTGCGCTGCCATTGCTTTGTCTTGCTGCCATTGTTTTGGGTTATGGCTGAAAATGTTTAGGCTCATCATAATTTCCAGGATTGTGCAGAGGAGGAGGTTGGTCGAATGCCAAAGTCGAGGTTGGTCTTTTCTCTATGCGTCCATTGATATGGCTAATAAACGCATGAAACGGACTTTTAATGACATTCGGCGGGCAAGAATTGTCCATTTGAGGTATTTGGCTTTAATAAAATATTCGTCGTGTTATTGTTTGTATATTTTGTGTTTTGTTACTCATGTGTTTCTTCTGTTGATATTTAAAACTGTTCTCCGACCTCTGGGAGGTTTGCTTACATTGTGGTAATAGCGCTTGGTCAGGGGGTGTGGTTGTTGAAAGGGGTTTACATAGACTACTATGCTTTTTTGTTTCTTTTGGCTATTAATTACAAGTAAAGATAACTGAGTAGGTTCCTTAGCGAGAAGACATTATAGTATTTTCAAATCAATTTTTGTCCTGTTTGTGTTGTCTTTAGACGACATAGTAAGACACCCTTGGTTAATGGTATTGACATTTTTTGACTACAAATCGCAAAACAAACGAAGGCAGAACTGAATATAGACAGACGCGATCAGTCTGTGGGAGCAAAAACGTTTAATGCCGGCCTCGCGAGGCTTTGGGACGCCTGGCATTACTTTTAATGATTCTAAGGCGTAGACGTCCAAAATAAAATGAGGTGCTATTGGTGAGAGAGATGCAGATCGCACTTAAAGATATGTGAAACCCCATCCTATTTAGCAAACAACATTCTCATTTTAAATTTTTCGGCTAATATGCGATGTAAAACACTTTTCAACATTCAATATCATTTTCTTCACCGTCATCCAATATTTTATAGTCGCACATGAAGAAACAGACTAGTAGACTGTATGGTCCAAAATCCCAAGTCCCAAGTATTGAACAATATAACGGTGACCAATTTTTTATTTTATTTTTTTGTTATGGCTCGAAACCTGGCGCCGTAAACTTAAGATATGTAGAGCAAGACAGGTAGGATCAGTGTCTAGTAGAGTTAGATCTTCATTCGTCGATAAAGGGCTTTGTCATAAAAACGCTTGATCAACGCCTAGTAGCAGCCGTTTGCGATCAATACGTGTCTTTTTTTTCCAGGCGGACATAATTATTTTTGTTTATGGCGGAGGTAGATAAAATCATCTACCACTTAAAAGTAATAGTTGTCAAAGTTCACGCAGCATCCCAACCCAGTAAACTCTTTGTTCGTTGAAACAAATAACTTGGTTTTTAATCACCAGACCCACTTCTGTCGGCTGCTTCTCAATTATATCCTCTAAGCGGAGGTAAAGTGCTAAGATGACCAAGATCGGACTAAAACTACTGCTACCTTCCATACAACCTCCCATTTTAAGGGGGGTAACAAAACTAATAAAAATATTTTTATATCCATTTTTACAAATGGATATCTGAGATTCAGCTTATTCTAAGATAATTATCTCACTAATGCAAAAAATATTTGTCCCAATTTGATTTCATCTTTTTTAGTCTGCAAACGGAATATGTTTTTTCAGTTTTGTGAATTTCTTGTTTCCTTAATGAAATGACAAACCGACACCTCTCTTCGTATTCCATTGCATTATCTTAGAATTGTCGCCCATTGACCACTATATGCGACCTTCACAGACAGTCGCAGTTATTACAAATATTCCCCCCAAAGTTTTCTTTAAACAATGTTTTAAAAATAAATTCCATTTTCTAGCATCTTAAACGTTGTTGTCGCTACAATGTGCGAAAGTGTTTAAACATTGGTCACAAAGTGGTGTTGGATTCCCAGCCGATCGTAAACCAAAGACACAACGAACTTTGACCTCCAGCATCTAAAGAAAAAACAACATAGTCAACTTGAACAAGTGTCGCTTTGAATCATTTGCATAAATTTATCAATTGGTTCTTTCTCCTTTGTGGCGGAGTTGATAGAGATGGTGCCCGGTGTCCGGTGTTGGTGCCATTTGCCAATACTTGCTTGTACCTTATGCGTTGTACCGTACAAGCGTTGCGAACACGCCTGTGTTATGTACAAAGCCATGATAATGGCCATCATTTATGTACATATTGCTTAACAATCGAACAAACGATCGATCCTTTTACACATCGACGGGGAGATATACTGCGGCGAACGGAGGGTGGGGCAGCAGGGGCGCTCGCAGGAAAAAAAAATGGATAATAATAAAGCCAACTAGCTAAAGGTCTTCAGCGGCCACCTCGGCTTGAGCTGCAGCATCTTCTTTTGTATGGCGTTGATAGTGCTGACGACAATGCCAGCAACGTCGACGTCACCGACGCTGCGCATAATATTCGGCGCGTATGCCACCAGCCAAGAAGGGGCGAGCAGCGCTTCGTGCCGCAGAGCATGGAGCGCAATATGAAATTTAGTGATTCTCCCATTAGTTGAGGCAGCGCTGCAGATTTATCATTTCCATGATTAATGAGACGCTGTTGCGAAATAATTGGAAAACATTGCTAAGCAACATCTTGTTGTACATAAAAATTGCTGGTACCCAAACGCGCGCACACACACACATACGCTCACACACCGCACACAACACTCTACTCTATGCACAAAACAGTCGCGCATGCGCAAACGCTCACTTGTATTCATTTGGGCCGCAGTGTTGCATGAATATATGAAACTTACAACTTGCTAACGCCCCAGGACACAACGGAGCTTCATCAGGCAGCCAGGCGAGCAGGCAGGCTGCCTGGCCGTAATATGTTGCTGCTAGCCGTGCAATACCGTGGCTATGGCTATGCCTGAGAATGGATGTTGTATATGGTTGTTATGCATGAATTGGCGATGTTTATCGCGCCTGCTGCAATCATATGAGATGAGACGCGTAATCAGACCCACTTGATGAATGGTTGGTCACATCAATACGGAATTTCGGTCTAATTGGAATGCAAAAACAAATTTGTCGCTTGCATAGTAATGCAACAACAGGCAACAACACATCACATCACAGCCGATGCATGGGGCATGGCCGCACTTCTGAGCTTGGGCCGAGAAGCGCAGTGGTGGTGGCGCCAAATGGCCACAACTCATTAGAGGCTACACGATCTGTTGCGCGGAGTCTTGGTTGGCGTTGCAAATGTTTTGTCGTTTTATTAAAATTAAAGCCAGACATGCAAATGAATCGAATTTCATTTGTTTGGCCAACAACTTAACAATTCCCTGCACGGTGTTCACTTTGCCTTCTTCGTGGCACTGGGAACAACGCTTAAGGCCATGTATACTACACCAACGTCATTATGATTACTGCCATCTCAATCATCATCATCATCATCATCAACAGCAACAGCAGCAGCACCATCGTCATCATTACAGTTGCCGCCATTAGTGTAAGTGAGTCTACTCCTTACTAGAGAATCAATTACGAATTTATTACGCTTTGATGTGGCAGATAACGTTATAAACTATATTTTCATTTACACAGTAACAAATACAACAACAACAGCAACTAAACGCTCCAAAAAAATTTCACGCACTGCTCGTGTATCGGCAGAAAACGCGGCTGCAAAAAATGTAGCACACCAAATCATGATATACTAGGTCGGTCGTCTCTTTGGCTGACTGTGGCTGTTTTGGCAGTGGCCAAATAACTGGATTAGTTAACTGATATTCACATTTGGCTATCTCTTTAAGGCTTTGTTGCCGTTGCTACATTGCCGTGGCTTTATCGCATGGGTATCACTTTGGCCTGGCTGGCTTTTTAGTGGTGGCTGCCAGCAGACTCCTAAAGTTTAAGATCAAGAGCAAATGCGAAACGCGTGAAAACCAAATTCCAACACTTTATCACAACAACAGCAACAACAAACACCAACACAGCCTTTCGACCATTTGTTGGTATAATTTCACTTTGCCCCAATAGAGGACGTCAGCGTCGTCGTCATCGTCGGGAAGAGCCACAGAGAGGTTGCCTGGAAAACATAACAAAACAGACAAGGACAAGTGACACCTAACAAGACACAGTAATGCAGCAGGCATCCTGTGTTCGAAAGCCGAAAGCCAAGTTAACAAAAACACACAAAAAAAAACAAAAATCCGATTTTCGATGTTTTGAAAAGATAACATGTTAACAATACGCTCTCACACATGTGCAAAAGAGGGCCCAACGCAACGCAAAGGTCTTAACATCAGTTTGATGTTAAGATCACCTCTACCAAAATGTCACTCACATTCACCATGAAAAATGTCGTCCTTTTTATGTCTGTTTAACGTTGTTGGGGTTGTTGTGCTCATCTTGGTATCCACCAAGAAATCTCACATCAATTTGTGATCAAAATCGAAGAACACAAAACACTGATAAACAAAAGGGGATTTTGAAAAAAACATCTTAAAAAAGCAAAGCATATTAAGTAAATGGTTTAAGTGAAATTTAAATTTCAAATTTTGAAAGAGGCTCTGGAAATAAAACAACAGCTTTTTAAAACTGATCTAAAGAGAGGAGTTGTTGAACATTTAGGGTACTAGAGTCTAAAGAATCCACACTCCTGAATTTTGTTCCGTATTAAGTGATTATTCTTACGTGATTGGAAAGAGGCTCAGGTAATTAAACAAGAAATATTCTAGCTTGTCTATAGGCTCACTCACTCTCTATATTGATAAGTTGTTAAGCTTTTAGGACACCAGCGAAGTATCTAGGGACTTTTCTCAACAGGATACTGTCTTGGAAATGCAATGTGGAGGAGATGAGAAGAAAGGCAGTTGCCGTCCTTTACTGCTTTAAAGGGGAGTCTGGTGTATGTATGATGTAGGTCTCTTCGAAAGAAATACGTCCCGGAATAATTGACAAAACTTCAAAGATCAGCATTAATTAGTGTTAGTAAGACAATGAAGACAACGTCAGGTAAAGCTGTTAGTGTCATTCTAAACATCTGCACTCCTGATTCCATAGCTGAATCTTTTGCCACTGCATCTCATGTGAGAATCAGAGACGTTGAAGTATTGCCATAGCTGAGAATTTTGACATCAGGCTCATCTGGATACCGAGACACAGCGACATTCCGGGCAGTTGCTTACCGGCTAAGCTAGTTAGATAGAGTACTACGGCACTGATATTTCCGGCATAAGAAATTGTTGGTATGCCGAACTCGACCTCTGCACATCAGGCAATGGGTTAATAATATAATCAGTGATAGATGGGGGCTCACTCCAACTTGTGAACAAGCTAGGGTCCACAGGTGAATAACAAGAGGACTAAGCAAATTACTTAAATTGCCAAAAGGTACGATATCCGCAGTTATAGGAACACTAACAGAACATTGTCTTGCACTTAGATAAGACTATAGATAAGGCCATAGAAACTTCATTGTATTAGCTGAACTTAGAACTTCGGTATTCGAAAATCATCAAATTTATAGAAAAGGTGAATTGCACAGTACAAAATTTTTCAGCTTGATTTGGGACTCAATTCTGAGAACTGCACGTGAAAAAAGCCCCAAAAAGAAGAAGTACTGCATCATTCGTTTTGTCAAGTTACATGCCATTATAATTAAATGTTAATTTGAATTTAGTAAGTTTTGTATAGGAGAATTTGTCACGTTTTAGGCTCTTTTGTTTGACATAACTGGAGAACCACTAGATCGATTTAGCAGAAACAAAGTAAAAAAAAATAAGAATATAACGTTTCCCTACATAAGCAACAGTTTCAATATTCCATTCATCAAATGATTTTGAACTGGGTTTATTTTGTAGCAGTTACAATAAAACTGTTGTACTCCGTGGCGTATGATTTACTCGGAATATTACTTATGATAATCATACGCCACCATATAGTATTTATGTTATGTCAAACAAAAGAGCCTAAAACGTTACAAATTCCCCTACACGATATTTACTAACTTCAAATCGATATTATATTATTATGGCATGTAACTTGACAAAACGAATGATGCAGAACTTCTTCTTTTTGGCGCTATTTTCACGTGCAGTTCTCAGAATTGAGTCCCAAAATCATGTGTTGCACTATGTAATGTATTCAATGAAAAATGGAAACTCGTTTCAACTTGTAAGCAAGCTAGGGTTGTATGGCCGCAGATGAACTATAAGCGGACTAAGCAACTACTTAACTAGCCGAAAGCTAGGATATCCATAGTTAAATAAACTTTAGATTTCCTTTAACATTGTCTTATTGGGAAACACGCCCTTAGATTAGGTCAAAGAAACTTTACCTTCTGTAGATACTGCATGGAAGTGAATGAGGAAATAACGAAACACCTTCTTATGGATTATCCAGCATTTGATGGACTAAGAAGTAGGTTCTTTAAAAACTGTACAGTAAACAGCAATGCGCTGCAGAAAAAACCTGTAGGACTGATCAGCAAATTCATAGAAATGACGGAGTGGCTAGATAGCTAGTAAGTATTTGAGACAGCAGAAATTGCATGTATCGCAATAGGCTAAGGTGTGCTAGACCGTGTGCTGTCTTGCAACCTTTCTAACCTAACATAAATGTAAAGATTCTAGGTTGTTCACAACCAGACATTTATAGACGCTCTCGGGGTCCCTTGAAGTTATACATCGACTTATAGTGATTGCCATATTGTTAAACCTGTCTTCTTAAACTTTTGCACCAATTTTCTGATCAATTTAATCGCTGGACTTTCACTTCTATGAGCTCCTTATGTTAAAATTAGTGCAGAATTGTTGTATCGTTGAACGACACTGTGATCCTAACTGCATGTATCCAAAAAAAAAGTACTCAAACCTCTTGTTCTATTCTTATTTACCACCAGCGCCATCTGTGGGAGAGCTGCCACAACTTTCATTACAACCTGTGTTTCATACGCTTCATTTACGCTCCTCCCTCCATTATTTAGCATAGAGCAACTACACTTTGCTTCGCCTTCTCTTGTTAACCCAAATTAACTTTAATTGAGTGCATTTCTGTGGCTCTTAAGCATTAATTAAATCGAATTTAGCGCTATCAACCCCCGCTGAACACTGATGCGATAGCTGCAAAAGTGTAAAGTGCACTTGTGGGGAATTGCTCGCATGTAGGTGGCGTGCTAGGCAAGCAGCACACAAGCGTGGCAAGGTAAACTCTGGCTTACGCTAAGTTCAGTCAAAGTCATCAGTTACAGTTGCCACTCAGCCAGCCAAATTGCTGAATAAAAAAACAATAATTCGGTAGATGAGAATTTGGAATGCCATAAAGCCAAAGAAACGAAAAAAGAGCAACGGTGGTGGTGGCGGCGCTAACGGACGCGTATAATAGACGCTTAATTATTATTTATTACGCGAAATTGGTGCAAAACTGTTTGTGGTGGCAACAACTGTAGTTGTTGTTGCAATCGAAAACGGACAACATTGAGCAAAAGAAAAAAAAACACAATAAACCAACTCTAGCAATAATAAAAACATTCAAAGTGTTGTTACTACAACACTAAAACAACAACAACAAAAAGCCAACAATTTGATAAGTTGTAACTGCAGACAACAACAACAACAATACAATAACGGCGGACAACATGGTGAACATAGTTTTTGGGTGAGCTCTACTCCAAAAAAAGGGTGCCCCCAGCAGACCGGCCGACACCTGTGTCATACACAACTGGCCAGTAGTGATACAAGCAGCGTCGGCCACCAGCCGCCCCTTTTGCAACTGGTCAGGGTTGTGCAGCACCTGAGTGCTGGCATATGCTTCATTTTACACAAATTGTTTCATTGTTACGATTTCACAATACGCTGGCTGGTCAGACAGCAATACTACAGAATACAGAATGCTGAACACTGAATACTTAGTGAGCGCCGTAAATCAGATTTAGTGTTTCCATCGTCTGACACACAGTTGGACATGCTACGGCAGCGAAGAGTACAAGTTGCAACTGCTGCAACTGTAACTAAAAAATGATTTATATCAATTCAATATATATATATATGTCTTTAGCTTGGCAAGCGAATCATTATTATGGGATCAAGTAAGATGTATGTGTTTGTGTGTGTGTAGATATTATATTAAGGCAGTTGCTAACAATTGTAGGTGTGTTGGAATATTTACGTTTTTTTATTACTGGACTGCTCGAATCGGTTGTTGGAATTTATGATGTTACAAAGTATAGCGAATTGTGTGATTAACAAGTTCAAGTGAAACTTCTATAAAATCGATACAAATATGCATACATATGTAAATCAACAGAAGATTGTAGGAGGGTGGGAGAAAATGTAAAAGTAAATAACTGCATATAACAGGTTGTAGATGATTTGAGAGTAAATTTATCTCTCGCAGAGGTGACATGAACTGGCCACCAAGATCGTGCGATAGGAATCCGCAAATTTTTTTCTTGTGGGATTTTCTAATGTTGCAGGACTATTCCAAAAGTCCTTAATGTCAACATAAACCAGGCCATCGCAAATTCATCTGGATCTATGCGACAGAGATATGGAAAGTTGGATCAATCAGATCAGTGACACTGTGGGAAGCCGCAGCAGACATTTGAATAATTTTATATTCCAGACGTAATGACATATATGAGCCTTTCAAATAAAAAAAGGAATTTTGTTCGCATCATACACACAGCTTGGATCGTTTCATTCCAACAACGACCCGCCCATATTGAAAAACTTTATTAAAAATAGTAAATGATTTCTAAGAAAAAATTTTAAGGAAAAGTTGGAATGTCATTTACAACAAAATAACATTACAAAAGACACAGTAGGAAAGTTTAGGATAAACAGTTTCCAAGACAGCACATTTAGGCTAGTAAAGCCCACTCTGATATCTGCAATGTTACCCTATAGCAAATACTTATTTCTATAAATTTGCTGATCAGTCCTGCCTGTACTTCCTGCAGAGCTTCGGGACTTACTTTATGGTTTCCAAATACCCTAGTTTGTAGTCTAGCTAATACTGGGAAATCTAAGAGCAGATTTTTGGTGGTCATAAACGTCCAAAATAAAATGAGATGCTATTAGTGAGAAAGAGACAGACAGCTACAAAAGAAATGTAGTGTGTATAGAAAGATAATGGGACTGAGTGAGAGAGAAAAATAATACGTGAGTATTGGGCAATCACAATTGTGCCACTGGTGAATATCTATGTTCTATATCTACCTCCATGCAGCTTCTGTAAAGAGTAAAGTTCCATTAACCTAATCTAAGGGCGTGTTTTTCAACAATACTATGTCCCGTTAGTGTTCCCATAACTCCGAATATCCTACCCCAGGTTAAGTAGTTGTCTAGTTATCTTCTTGTTCAACTGCGGCCATAGAAGTTTAGGTTGCTTACATTTATTATTAAATATATTATATAGTCAGCAGAAGAGAGCGGCATACCATCACTTTTTTGCCAGAAGAATCTGTGACGTAATATCCTGTGTATCTAGCTCATCCGCTAAGCAATTGCCCGGAATGTCGCTTTGTCCTGGTACCCAGGTGGTTGTTTGTGTAGATGCAGATTCTTCAGTAGTTCAACAACCTCAAGTATAGTAGCGATTTTTGCATGAAACAGCGTTTTTCATGCAGCCTGAAAGAAATGTTTATATTAAGATCCGTTGAATGGATGGCATAGCCGACTCTCTCGTCCTTCATTGATCCGTTCACGAAAATTAGAAACTACTGGTATCCCTCGGCGACTTTTTCCAGGTATCTTTCAATTGTTGCAAATTCGTATTTGGTATGAAGGGATCTCCTTCAAACTACGATACCATAGAAAAGGTTTAATATTGCTTTATAAATCAACATAGTGACCTTTGGAGACAGTCACCAGCGTTTACATTTGCCACATTACAGTAGCAAAGAGCAACAGATGTATTTTTGACTCTCTCTACCACATTGGAGTTCCAAGACAGTTTCCTGCCGAGTATTATCCCTAGATACTTGACTTGCTTTGTCAACTGCAATTGTACTGCTAAGACGCAGTAACTTTTACCAAGTTTCATGACACTTGCTACTTAAATGCTATTTGGGTGTGAATTGTCCCCATCAGACCTGAACCATTATATGATGATTGGAATGTGGCATTGCGCGAAGTAAAAGGCGCCGCTTACATGACAATTATGGAGCCAAAAATATTTATGAACGGAACAAGTAAACGGAAAGAAGCAAGCAAGTGATCAACCTCCTCATCAAAAAGTAGAAGCGAATTAGCGTTTGTTAAAAAAAAATTCCATCGTTAGGAAGAGAGGTGCAGCTTAATTGGGACAAACCGGAAAAACTAAGGGCAAGCTAAAAATATAGAGAAATCTCCTTTGAAAAACAAAATACAGACTTAGTTATGGGAACAGCTAACAAAGATGTGGCTAATTATTCAAACAAGGAAACAAAGATTATATTGCGGCTGCATATTAAAGCCACGGAAGACTTTTCCTCCGAGTAGAGATTTTCAAAACGAATTGCAATTAAATGATTATGTCCGCAAGCCATACACCGATGCATTCCAAACAATGTTTGCTTAACAGTTGAAGGTGATGTCACAGATAGGCAGTGTTACCGTTATGCCACTAAAGTGGCAATTTCGCCACTTTTTTCTGTATTTATACTTTTATGCCACTTTTCTATTATGATACTAATTGTGCCACTTTTTGTATTTTAATGCCAAATTGAGCAATTTGAAGAAAAATGTTCTAAAAATTGGAAAAAATACATAAGTCTCAACAAGAACTGTTTTAGTTTATATTCTTAAAGTTATGAATTCATTAAACACTAGTTTTCAAAGTAAGTCTTCACAAATTTTAATCCAAATTTTTAGAAACTGTAACAAAATTTTTTTTTCCCTTACAGAGTTGTGGAATATTGATTACAAAAATATTTTACACATCAAGGATGTGACTAAAATATATGTAGGCCATGAAGCCGAAACTTTAAAATGGTTTGAAAATATATCAGAAAGTGTTATTATAATTATTAAAACAAATACTCTTAAATTTTAACAAACTATTTGTGACCAAATGATAAAAAAAACTGAATAGTTTAAAGTTCTTAGACCGTTTTTATATAAAATCTAATGAAAATATAAGTTACATTGACATCGTGACTGAATTTATTGATGTAATAAGGAAGACCGAGGCTTTCATGAATGAGTTAAAACTATTAGATAGTAAATCAAATGACAAATCTTATGAACACCTATTCGCAATTATCAATGTTGAAGTTTTCTAATTTAAAGTGGGAAATTTAAAAAATAATTTAAATTAATATTTGTACCAAAAGAACGCGTTTATTTGAAACTGACATTAGTGAAAAGTAAATTATCGAACAGGTTGAAAGTGGAGACCTGTCATTCAATGCTTTCAATTCTGATTTTGGTTGACGAGAAGTTGGAAGATTGGATACCAAGCACAGATCTCATTAAAAATTACAAAAAAGTAACTAGAAATGTTTACACGTGATTTAATTTAAGTTAATATTTATATTTAATATCTATGTACTCTGTACTCAAATGAATTGTTTTAGTTAACTATTGATTTATCGTTGTTTTCTTGAAATAAAAACTTAAAAAGTGTGCCACTTTTTGTGCCACTTTTTTGTAAAATATGTGCCACTTTTTTTGAAGAAATTCCCTTTTTGTGATACTTTTTGAAAATTCCCAGCGGTAACACTGCAGATAGGTAACCATATTTGTATTTGATTACACTGAGAAACAAATATAGGACTAAACCTTTTAAGTTCCTTCATGCAAATGGATTAAAGGGCATAGATATTTAATCATGATATAATACCATTTTAAATAGTTTTAACTCACCAAACTTCGAAAGATAACTTCGTTGAAAGCCACATTTCAATGCTTAAGATATATAGAAACTAAATTTCAAAAAACAATTAACCCGGAAAATGTAGTCTACTCAATTCATTAACCAAATTCTGATGTTTTAAAAAAATATTACCATTATGTGTTCCGTGCTTTTTGAGTTTACTCGTTACAAACATTTCCCAAGCTTTTCTAAACCAAGACAATTATCCCAAAAATTGTATCAACTCGGATCCTTAGACAAGTTATGATGTTTTAAGAAAATACTTATTAATATCGGCTCAGTGTCTTTAAAGTTTACTCGTTACAAACATTTCTCAAGTAAACAATTTTATAAATATTATAGTTATGAAATAATGAAGATGTCAATCAATTCTAACGAAATTATATGTAAAAAATACTGGGAGTTATGGTAAAAAAAAACTTTGCGAGAAAATAATCACCAGCTTCTTACAACAACCTGGCAAACAAGAACCCTATCTACTGCAGCGGATATCCGTTTCTTTGGCATCTTCGTTTATATACCACTACCCCTTTATCCCCTATCATATAGAAGTTGACATAGAACTTTCTAATGTTCAGCCATTATATCCTTTCACATTGATACAAGTAGCATAAATAGGACTCGTTAGTAGCTGGATTTAAGAACAATTTCACTTCTCATTTACATCTGCCCCTGCTGGCAGACGACATACAGAAAGAACAGCAGTCACAATTGACCGTAGATGAACAACATCCAAAAGAAGAACAAGAAGAAGAGAAACGTTACGGGGTTAAATGATAAATCGCATGCATAGCTGGAAGTCAATCGTATAAAATCTACGCAGCTGCGTCATGCAACCAGTAAACCTTTTGAAAGTTCCAAAACATTACATGGCGCGCTTATACACTGGCCTACAAGCTCAGCCATTTCATGCGCTGTGGCATCATTGTGTACCTAGAAAGCCAAACATAACAAAATACTTTTAAATCTAAAGAAATTTGTTGGTGTTTCAGCATCCAAGTGCTCAGGTAGTATGTAGTAGGCAACATCGCTCATGCAATCCATCTACACCCGAATACAGAGTTCCTCGATATGAGTAGTGTGTGGGAGAGAGGGCAGAACGGTGGGGTCTTGGACTTGAATCCCCCCATCATCGTGAGCCAACATGGAAAACCAACATTCAAAGTCAACGTCGCTGCATCGTGTACATTGCGGAAATGCAATTTTGTCATTATTTATGGATGTATAAATCGGTTGGTTGCATGGCTGAACGATGGACGGCCGATTGGTCGTCGTCGTCGCATCCACCACGGGGATGGATGGCTGCATGGATGAATGAGGTTCTGGTGAGAGCGTTTGTTTGCAACATAGTGCGCATACCTCGGCTAGGAGGTGTTGGCTCCTGCTTCTACCTCATCTTTTTGATTTGGGGGCCTTTAGAATGATACGTCGGCCACTCATTCTCAGTGAGGTGGTAGACGGTAACGGTTAAACTTTTTAGATTAATTTCTATTCAAATTTTTATTACCAACATTACGCTGTGGCAGCATAGGTCTCAGTGCTGCTGTGGCAATAACAGTAACATCAATCGCGCCATCGCCATAGCAGTGCCACATTGGCAAATGTTTCGTTAGCAAAATGAAAAACACATGCAACAGGCGACTGTTGCTGCGCTGCCTTGATGCCGTTGTTGATGTAGATGATGTTGATGGCAACAGTAACAGAAACGTACTATAAGAAAACGGATCCGGGCGCGCCTACTTAAAAATTCGTAGCACATCAAATGTGTTGTTGTTCAAACGACGACAAACCATTAAACCAACAGAGATGCTGCACCACTACTGCACAACATAACAGGAGTTATTTGGACGAAAGTCTTCTCTGGCCGACTCTTGAGTATGTTGCCAGCCAAGCCAAGCGTTTCATTTAGCCAACAACGACAAACGGTACAAATGTCCATCCATGGCTGCTGCTGCTACAACATTTGCCGGAGACATGTAAAAAGCTAATTAACAGCATCATGAAACTAACGAGATGTAAAGCAACAACAAAACAATCACAAACAAACTTGCCTGCAACACGACGCTCTAAGTTCGAGCAGAGATCCATCTGAGACTCACACACGAAGACCAGCCAACAACGGCTTTGTGTGACAACCACCACAAGGACTGACGAATGTATCGAAGACAGACGTTTCATTGGATCGGGGATGGGGCCGACTGATGTATCGGCAAACCGTACGACCGACCGACAAATCGTCCGCCTGGCAATCAAGCATCGTAGTTGTCGTCATCGCCATCATCATCATCAGCACCATCAGGTCATTCCATGTGGGGTACTCTCGATCAAATAATGAAATATACGTTTGCAGTCTACAATTGTTGTCGCATTTCATTACAGAAGGGGAGAGGGGAGACGAAACGGTATGGGGATGGGGCCGCTAGACAATTCCATGTAAGAAATAATTTCTTACACACGAAACAATTAAAGTAAAAGTGTAAGGCAACAAAAGTTATTGCACCATCAGCCGACCAGTCAATGGAGAATGGCTAAAGCAGAGCCTATAGTGCTCTATGACTCAAAAAAGTCGATAATTCGAAAGAAATTTGACAGAAACCTACACTTTTTAAGGAAACCTATACTGTTTTTAAATTTTACATACTAATTGGATAACATTTTATAGCGTATTTAAAATTTTTTACCATTTAAAGAACAGAGTCCACATGTTTTACATGAGTCCCGCCGTAAAGGCCTTACCCATGGTGTGCTAAACACTCTGGGTATAAAACAATTGCCACTGCCCCTCTGGGATAGGAATCAACAATTTTGGTAGCAATCTACCGCTCTTTCTTCCACCCAGATGATACCAAATTGGGTATACTAGTATGGAACATCCCTCTTTGGCCAAGGTGAGGTCAACCTTACCTCCTTTGCCATGATATGGGCCTGTAGCACCCGGTGATGCTCCCACAAGAGGCACAAACACGTTGAAAGAATTTCTAATTGATTTGTGGGTGTTAAGTCTGAACCGATCTAAACAAACGTGTTCAGATTGAAAAGTAGCGGTCCAAAGACCAGTAAGGGGGAAATAGTCCTTTGGCCACAACGAGCCAAAGAGGTTATCTGGTAACACAGGTATCTGGTAGTCCGAAGTCAGGTTTCCAGATTTCTCCTAGGCATAACAGATCTTAGGATTTTGTGAGGGCCCGGACAGATCTAGCATTAATGCATGGTTTGCCGTTCACCTTCATCGAGCGGAAGGGGTTAGAAGTTCTCCCCTTCTCCCACTGATGAGAGTACTGCATGTCTGTCAAACCGTTTCCGCCTATCCGGACTACTAATATGAAAGTATAGGTGTCTGCGGTTATGTAATAATTCCATATCTGTTCACGCAATCACAAATTGGTAGTAGCTTCACTACTATTTCAAGGACATTGGCCTTTCTTATTCAAAAAAAATTACAATAGAAAACCAAGTAAAAAAAGAGCCTTATAAAAAAGATGCAGAAAAAATTTTAGAAGTGATAAAGGAAGCAAACCAAACCGAAAATGGAGAGTTCATTCTCACTTACTCTCCAAATATCAGCCTGTTGACAAAACAATGACCAAGGACATGCATATTAACCTACATCAATGTCTTATAGACGATCTTAGAACATAGAGGACAGCGCCTCCTGATTATGCCAATCTTATAAAAAAAGCATCATTGAATGAAATTGTGATTTGTTTTTACTTAATTTTTTAGTTGACACAGACTATGTTTTCTGATGTACTCTCGGTTGTTTATGTTACTCTCACTTTCAGATATGTATCACATTTTGAATTCTATAAGAAAGTTAAACAATTGTCTCCACTTACCTTTGTATATGACCTTCGACGCCTGGTGGTAGAGCACCATCCGACACAATATACACCGGTTGTCCACCAGGACCGCCAGGACCAGCATACTGTAGACCACCTTGTACCACCACCTGACCATCGGCCACCAGACCACTTAGATCACTGCCCGAATAGATTTCCAAACCCTTTTGATCCGATGTTGTGGTATAAATAACGGTCTTATTGCCATCGTTATAGATCAAATCAATATGTTTATCCGAGGGATACATATCCGGATCCAGTTTAGCTCCCATAGGTATATGTGACATTTGCTTGGGATTGCCCTGATCTGGACCAGTGGTGGTGTAGATGATTTGACCGGTATTTTGTTTCTTGGGATCATCATATATATCAACTTCGGTCTTGACCACAGCCTCGGTGTCATAGTGTTGGAGAACCGAAGCATCTAGAGGGGACGTTTGATATACGTTATGATCGTTGGCCATTTTCTGGGCTTGATTAAACATGGCTGCGGCTACGGCATTGTCGTTGGGCATCAGCTTGGACGGATCGCTTACGATGCGTGTGAGTATATGTTCGCCAGCTTCATTACGCGACAGAATGTGATGTTCACCATTGATAATCTCCCGGGAGATGATTTGTTGCTGCTCCCCATTGGGACCCACTACGCGTATAATTTGATTCTCATCAAATTCAATCTTGGCAAGAGGTTGATTCTCATGTGCCGTTTGTACAGCCGCCTGCTGTTGATTCAATTGAGCCACCATGCGGGCATCGATCACATGATCGTCCTGGGGGCCGCCACCACCGCCCGTCATTACCACTTTGGGGCTTTCGTAAATAAATACGGCATCTTTGTCGTACAGTTTGGACGAATCAGTGTGCAAATCCAAAACATTCACATTAGTCATGGTGGCCAACTCGGGCTGGGGACTGTCGGGTGAACGATGTATTTGCTCGGGCGATATCATAGGTAAACCATTGCCCGCCGAGTTTGTGTTGGTCACAATATTGCCGGTAGTTGTGCCAGTGGCACCAGCAACGGATACTGAATTAGCACGGGCTGGCGAAAGGGGGGCTTCGTGCATGTGCCCACCACGATGATGCATATTGGCTTGGGCCGTCAGAGCAAGTTCGTTAGCAGTAATAACACTTGTGGTAGCAGGCGAAGATGACATCTTATGCCAGCGTAAAGCAAAGTACAGGGACGGTTGAGGGATTCTTGGAATCGACAATTAAAACTTTTAAATGATTGCACTTGTGACAGTTCTCAGGCTCTCCTAGGATCTAATCCATGTAAACGTCTTTAGTCTAGCAGTTGTAGGCCTGTGATCCTTAATTCTTAACTCTTAATAGGTAAAGCTTAAGCGTCTAAATATCGTACATGTATAAAGAGTAAGTGAGTGAGTGATTGAGTAGAGTTGAGTTAAGCGATGAGTATGAGCGTTGCTGGTAGCAATGTAAATATCTATATATATATATATATTTATATAAAAAGGCACTTTAATCTCAGTTATTTGTTGTTGATGTTGTTGTAAATTCCTTGTCTTATTGTGGAAGGACGGCAATGGAGGAATTCTTTATACGAGCGTTGTTTGTTGTATTCGTTGTGACGATTGCTTGTTGTAATGTTCGCTAAGATTCGCTGGCTGGCGTTATGGCACTCTTTGAACTTTGCAGCTTTCGCTTACATTTACATTACCAGGTCAGAGGTAATTTGGAGCATTTTGAGTTTAGATGCGTCTTGTGTCGAGTTATATCATGATGATGGTAAAGCAGCTGTAAGGAGAGAAGGGAGAAAAATTACAATTAATAAGTATATTATATTACACAGTGCAACACATAAATTGGTGCCGTCTTCGTACCCAGTTATTTTTGAAGTATATACCGAGACTAAAAAAATCCTCAAAGGATTTGGCCCCATTACATCCAAAATTTTTTTTATGGATACTCCAATATTTTTTCATCAATACGATTTTTTGAACATTTTTAGGGAGTCCATATTTCATAAACTGTTAGGAATTTATTTTTTCGTCTTCGGCAAAGTTGTAGATCTAAACCAGAGCAAAAACTATCATGAAAAAATATCATTTTTTCCCATATTTTTGCAATTTTCATGCAGTGGATGCAATTTTTTTGGGTCGGTCTATTTGACACTTTTTTTGCTCTGGTTTAGATCTACAACTTTGCCGAAGACGAAAAGAAAAAATTCGGAACAGTTTATGAAATATGGACTCCGTAAAAATTATAAAAAAAATCGTGTTGGGGTGAAAATATTGAAGTATCCATAAAAAAATGTTTCGATGTAATGGGGCCAAATCCTTTGGGGATTTTTTTAGTCACGGTATATACTTCAAAAATATCTGGGTACGAATGCGGCACCAGACGATGACCTTAGAAATGTTGCACTGTGTTATATATGAGGAAAACATATTTTATAATGGTAAAAAAAAACTTAGGACATTGCCCAACATTTAAAAACAGAAGTTTGTATGGAATAGCAAAGTATTAAGTTACAATTCAGCATTCAATAAAAAAATACATATATATTATTCATTAATATTATTACTCTTTGGTATTTTAGCTGCCAATTTCATTCACAACTTTCCCCTTATACACATCTGCCATAATAATGGCAAACCCTTGCCCTTTCTCCTACAAACAAAATAATAACTATACTTCAATAGTTTCTCCACCTTTAAAGCACTGCTAATTTCATGCATTTATCCACCCATTTTGTCCAGCATCGGCTTCCAATAAATCTTTGGCACCCGATAAAAGATCAACATATCAGCGGACATTAACAAACAATGCAACAATTTGACCCCATACAAATTTACCTGTTCCGCGAAGCGACTCACAGTGCAATAGCATCATCCCATCCACTCCCAGAGCACGTAGCCAACACAAATGTCAATATATCAAATCATATGCTGCGGCTCATGCCTAAGCCAGCCTGATCATAGGTACTTAGTTGTTGCAAAAGTTTGGTAGTGTGCCACAGCAACGACCTTAGACATTATTGCAACAAAGTTTTGAGTGGGCAATTTCCCAGCACAGCTGGATATGCGGTGCGCGGTCATAAGCCCGGACGATAGGTTGGTTGGTCGGCCGGTGAGTGGCTAACTAAAGCGTCTTGCAAGTCAAGCCAACGCAAAACTCACAAATTCCGTTTATTTGACATGTGAGATGAATGGAAAATTGGCCAGTGCCTCGTATATTGTTTTCTAGCCAAAAGGCTTTTTTATTTTTTATGCCAAAGAACAGTGAGACACTGCATCATACGCAGATTTATGCACACAACGCTGCCCAAGACAACCTACCCCACCAAAGAAAATTGCATTTCATATATTGTATATAAGCATTTTGCACGGCGCACAAGTGATAGAGTGCCGTAGAATATGTCCATAAGCCGTCGAGCCGCCGATCCGCCGGATGAACACAAAGAGTAGTCCCCGAATCATCAGAAAAGGCCACACAAAGTTACAGAATATTTTATAAACACCATTCATTCTATGAGGCCACGCCACGCCATCACGGCGAAATGTTTAGTTATACCCATGGCACGTTAGGCATGGACTCACACCACGGACACCATAGTTTAGTATAGTAAGCGTACGTGTGTAGTCGTATAATAATTGTAATCAATGTTTGCTATCCAGGGACAGCGTTCCTAACACACACACACACACACACAGACATCATCGCTCAGGTGAATGGCGCGTCGCGTTGATGCCTGGCAGATGCAACGGAAGAGACCGTCCGTCGTAGCTGCAGCTTATGACTACATAATAACCGTACTGCCCCCATTGCACTTTGGAGAGCACTTTCTTTCACTTTGGCCACATCCAAAACTGTTGGATATCATGAAAATATGAAAATAATTTATTTTGCGATGCTAAGTGGTGCATATTTAATAATGATTATTAGCCACTACTGGCTGACATTGATCAGCCAACATGTGGGGGATAGATAGAACAGGGGCGTACAAAGAATAGTCAGATTCTGTCAGAGAAGGTAAGGTATCAGACATAGATGATGTAAAAATAATAACAAAAGTAAATTTTGGTACAATGGAAGTACTTTTGATATAATAATAGTACTTTTTGAAAACAAAAGAAAACAAGATTTGACACAATTAAAGTAATACAACAAAAAAACTTTTTGGTACAATAAAGTACTTTTTGATACAATAAAAGTACTTTTTGCCGCACTCACAGTTCACTTTGTTAAAATTACAGTACTATGTAACACAATTAACGTAATTTTTGATACAAAAAAGTACTTATTGGTACACTAACTTTACTATTTGGTACTATATAGGTACTTTTAGATGCAATAAAGGTAGTTTCTGGTACAGTAAAAGTACTTTTAGGTAAACAGAAAGTGATTTTTGGTCTAATAGAAGTACTATTAAATAAAATTCAACTAATTTTTGATACAATAAAATAACTTGTTGGTAAACCAAAAGTGATTTTAGGTCTAAAAAAGTACTATTTATACAATAAAAGTAATTTTTGATACAAACAAATTTCTTTTTGGTAAAATAAAAGTTATTTTTGGTACAATAAAAGTACAATAATATTATTTTTTGGTACAATAAAAGTACTTTTTGGTAAAACAAAAGTGATTTTTGGTCTAAAAATGTATTATTATTACAATTTAAGTAATTTTGTATACAATGAAAGTACTTATTGGAACACTAAAATTACTTTTTGATACAATAGAAGTACTTTTTGGTACAGCAAAAACGCTTCATGTACCATAAAAGTACTTTGTGTTAAATAAAAGTCCTTTATGTACAATACAAAAATACTTTGTGTGCAATGAAACTACTTTGTAATATAATAAAAAGGTATTTTTCGAAACAATAAAAGTACTTTTTCCTTTCACTTGAACTTTTTACATTTGTTGGCAAATTTATTTACACTTTTATACTGGGATGATCTTCGGATTCACTGGTCATTTTGCATAATCAAGTAAAAAAAACATTTTTCAAAAAAACCTGCATATCAACTATTGATGGATCTATAACATTGAATATTTCTACCTATCTCGTTACAATAACACAGTACAACATTTATCAGCTCATTGTTTTGGGACTCAATTCTAAAGACTCCACGCGAAAGTTGCCCCAAAAATAAGAAGTTCTGCATTATTCGTTTTGTCAAGTTACATGCCATAATAATTTAATATCGTTTAGTTAGTAAGTATCGTTAGGGGAATTTGTCACGTTTTAGGCTCTTTTGCTTGACATAACTCGAGAGCCACTAGTACGATTTAGCTGAAACAAATTTAAAAAATTAAGAATTACAATTCCTTTAATCGTTCATATAACGTTTCCCTACATAAGAAACAGTTTCACTTTTCTATTCATCAAATGATTTTGAACTGGGCTTATATTGTAGCAGTTACAATAAAACTGTTGTACTTCATGGCGTATGATTTGCGTGGAATATTACTTACATAATAATCATACGCCACCATATAACAAGTTAACAAAATGGCCTAAAACGTGACAAATTCCCCTATACGATACTTACTAACTTCAAATCAATATTAAATTATTATGACATGTAACTTGACAAAAATAATATTGCACAACTTCTCCTTTTTGGGGCTACTTTCACGTGCAGTATACTATGTAATTGTAATATTTTAAAAAATTTGCCGAAATCACATACAATACAGTGTAGAAACTCGATAGTGCTTACATTGACAGTATAAAAGCTTATACCAAACACACAGACATACACATTGATTACTACTCCCTAATGAAGAGATGCATCTTTTATAAGCTTTTCTTGAATGAAAAGTAAAATAATATATAAAAAGTTATTTTTTTAAGGCTCCAAATGATAAACAAAAAGTAATAAATAAGTACAAAATGTAATTATTTTTCAGGTTCAAAAGAAATATGTAGTTCTTTTGGTTAGGCCAAGAATTTTATTGATGTTCGTTACGATTTGATGTCGTTTTGGTTGAAATCTTAGCTATAACCTATTTTGTAACTAAAAGCCACTGATTGTAAAATATTATTGAGCATGAATGCATAGCATACATTCAGGCGGATAACAACAGTTTATTGAATATTGAAGACTGGTCACCACAAATAAGGTATTACTGATACCAAAAAAACTCTGTTCCTCCCTTTTCTTATCATGGTACTGTACTTTCAGCAATTCCCCTAATTTATTAATTTGCCCTATATCTCTATCCCCCACAGCTTCACCAACCATTATCCATGGCTACGTTACTGCTTCGATAGTTTGCTATCTATGCAATATATAATACACAGTGGTGGTGTTAAAAATTTCATATGTTGCATATGATCTGATGTTTGATGATGTTTTAACCATACGATCCGTTACAATGATTACTTTGTTGTCGTTGCTGTTGTTGTTTTTTCAACACTCGCTTAAATAAGAATGAGAAGCATTAACGTTTTTTTTAAGACTCTTTTACACAAACACACACAAGCACACTGCTTTAACTGCCTGCTTGGGTCATACGAAAAGAAGGTGTAATTCAATGGCTATTGTGTGGTAGTGATAACGGCGCCATTAGCTTCAAAATCCATAAAGAAAACACAATGCAACAACTACAGCCACACAAACATCGAGCAATTTATGTTGCATACATTGACGACTACGGCAGCGGCCTCCACATTCCTCGCCACATAACACGCCCACATGATTTAAACTGGTGCATGACAAGCACAAGACAATAGTTACCAACACCACCGTCGCCACCACCATTACCACTACTAAAAAGCACCAGCAGCTCCTCGATGGCCAACAATTTGCTTACATTCACCATGATCTGCCACAGAGGCAGCCAGCCAGCCACCTTCATCTTACAGCCACCGCCACCGCAACCGCCGCCTTTATTATCAGCCGTATTTTAGCTCCTTACCTACACTGCCAAAAAACAAAAATAAAAAAACGGGCCATAATGGCAAACTTAGCTTATTTGCTAGGCGCTCTGCGGTAAGGGGCTTCCCCCAAGAGAAAAAAAGGCAATTACACTATAAACCTCCAACACCCAAGAGTCATCGGTAAAGTGCATATTGTTAAAACCTCCTGCCGCCACCGCCGCTCCCTAACATGGAGTTAAACGAAAATAACTGCCCTCCAAAAAAAAAACGAAATGGTCAACTCCAAAACAATGGCACACTCAATTCCAAAGCGGTCAGTCAGTCAGCCAGCCAGTCAGTCGTGGCTAGCCAGCAAAGCCTTAGGCCATTGCGAGTTTTTGTTTTCCACTAGTACTACATAGTCCCAAATTCAGATATTCATATTAGTGTCCATCGAACTGAGCTGAGCTGTTTTGAGCTTTAAGCCACGACAAGATTAAGTGAACATTAACTAATGCAGACTACTTCATGCATACGTACGTGGCCTATGATTAACATGAGTTTTTGTCGTAAATTTAAGGTGTAGGCATTAATATTGATTAGATATATATCGCGATATCGATATCGAAACAATTCAATTGGCCAATGTTGAATTTGAATATGAAAATTGTTTGCCTACTTTGCGACAGAGCCGGAAATGTCTGTGGTAGAATAGTCAGCCAGCCAGTCAAGATAAGATAGCACAAAAAAAGCCAAAGGCTCTTTAGACTTTGCGAAACGTTTATGTGAAAGGAATTGTTAAAGTTGATGATAGTGTAACATGTTCTAAAGAATGTAAATGAGGAAACGATAATTATATTAGTTAGGAGTTAAATTTCAGAGACAATACAATGAGAGTGCCTTATACTAGGGTTCATATTAAATAACATAATTTTTTTGTTTTTAAATATTAAGATTCTCTATTTTTTATATTTAAATAAACTAATTAAATACAAGGCAAACCAAATATCAGTTTATATTTGACTCTATATTTGCATCGAGCAGCCATGAAGAGGAGGGGAGAAAGGGTTACGATATGCAATAGAAGCAAATGGGAATTTAGGGCCACGGCGTCATTCAGTGAAGCATAATGTGTGTATTACGTAAGCGGGTAACTTAGCAACAGCGATCAAACAAAAGAGCCTAAAACCTGACAAATTCCCCTATACCATACTTACTAACTTCAAATCGATATTAAATTATTATGGCATGTAACTTGAAAAAAATGAGCAATGCAGAACTTTTTCTTTTTTGGGACACTTTCACGTGCAATTCTCAGAATTGAGTCCCAAATCAATGAGCTGAAAAATGTTTTACTGTGTTATGTTAAACCTAAAATTACTTTTATTGTACTTAAAAGAACTCTTACTATATCAATAAGTAGCTTAAGTTTACCAGAAATTACATATATTGCACATAAAACTATTTACTTTTACAAAAACGCATTTTTATTGTATCCAAAAGTACTGTAATTGCACCACTGAGTACTTTTCTTGTACACAAAAAGTACTTTAAGTTTACAAAAATTTACTCTACAATTAAAAAATGTATCGTTCGAAAATGTACTTTCATTGAACCTAAAAGTACTTTAATTTATTGTACCTAAAAGTACTTTTATTGTACCAAAATAAACTATTATTGTTCCCAAAATACTTTAATTGAATCGAAATGTATCTGCATTATACACTAAAAGTAGATACTTTGTTTACCAAAAAGTACTTTAATTGTACCACCAAGTACTTTATTTACACTTCATTCGCACCAAAAAGTACTTTAATATACCATAAAGTATTTTGATTGTACCTAAGAAGAAAATTTTGTAAGAAATATATTAGTTAAGTTTACTAAAAAGTACTTCTATTGTACGTAAGTACGTAAATTGTATCAAGTACGTTAATGGAACCTAAAAGTACATTAATTGTACCGAAATAAACTTATGTTGTATCCAAAATACTTTAATTACATCAAAAAGTACTCTCATTATACCCAAAAAGTACCTTAAGTTTACCAAAAAGTACTTTAATTGTAAGACAAAGTACTTTAATTGTACCACAAATAATTTTATTTGTTCCAAAAGGTACCTTTATTGTACCAATGTATTTTTACTGTACCCAAGAAATACTTTTGTAAGAAGCTATGCTAAAAAGTACTTATATTGTATCAAAATAAACTTTGGTTGTACCAAAAACAGTTTAATTGAACCAAAAAGTACTCTTATTGTATACAAAAAGTACCTTAAGTTTACCAAAAAGTACTTTAATTGTACCACAAAGTACTTTACTTTTACTACAAATTACCTTATTTGTGCCAAAAAGTATTTTTATTGCACCCAAGAAGTACTTTTTGTAACACCAATTACCTTAGTTGTACTAAAAAGAACTTACTTACTTACTTAAGTGGCCAATTACAATTTACGAAACGTAGTTCATAAATTTGAGGCCTGAAGTAATAAAGAATTCCACACGCTTCGGTCTTCTGCGTGTGTTCTCCACTTAGTCCTACCAGTCCTACTAAAAAGAACTTCCCTTTCATAAAAAAATTACTTTTATTGCACCAACAAGTCAGTTCATACCACCATAATTGTAACAAACAGTTATTTTATTGTATGAAAATGTACTTTTATTGTACCAAAAAAGTATTTTATTGTACCAAAAAGTACTTTTATTATACTAAAAATTACCCTAATTTCATTAAAAAGTACATTTGTTGTACCTTTAATTGCACCAAAAAGTAATATTATTGTACCCAAAAAGTACTTTAAGTTTTCCAAAAAGTACTTTAATTGTACCACAAAATAATTTAATTACCATATTGGTATTTTTATTGTGCCCAAGAAGTACTTGTTGAAAATAAAAGTACACAAGTTGTACCAAACAGAGCTTATATTTTATCAAAAATTACTTTTATTTACCAAAAATACTTTATTTGTACAAATAAGTACTTTTACTGTACCAAAAAGTCATTTCATCACACCAGAAAGTACTAAATTTGAACCAAATAGTTATTTTATTCTATCAAAACATACTTGTTGGTACAGAAAAAAATACTTTTGTTTACAAAAAATCACATTTACTATACCAAAAAGTACTTGGTTGTACCAAAAAGTAGTTTTGTTGCACCAAAAAGAACTTTTATTAAACCAACACTTGCATTTACTTTACTAAAAAGTACTTCTAATATAACAAAAACTTCTTTAGTAATATCAAAAGTACATTCATTGTACCAGAAAGTTTTTATTGCACCAAAAGGTACTTTTAACAAATACCTGCGTAGAGTCTTGCGTGTTAACTGGCCCTCCTTAATATCAAATGCCCAACTCTGGACAGATACCAACCAGCAACCAATTGAGATGGAAATAAGAAAACGCAAATGGGACTGGCTTGGACACACTCTCCACAAGCCATTAGACGATATCACTAAGAAGGACATAGACTGGAACCCACAGGGAAGCAGGCGCATCGGACGACCATCACACACCTGGAAACGCCAAATCATAACCGAACTGTCCGAGCTACGACTACAGTGGAACGTCAAGTCAAACATCGCGCTGATGATCGAGATCATTGGAATCAACTTGTGGCGGCCGGCGTTATGAAATTAGGCCCCAAGAAATTTGGCCCCAAAGTGAGAAATGAAGAATGGCCCCAAAAAAATAGAAAAACAAATTGGGGCATATTTTCATTTTTTGGGGCATTTCTTCATTCTAAAAGTGAATGAAGGCCCCAAAATATGAATGAAAAATGAGCCCACGAATTTGGGGTCAAATTTCATTTTTGTATGTGGGTTTAAACTGCATTATGGAATTTAGCCCCAATTTTATAAAATGTAAAATAGCCATAATATGTGTGATATAGATATAGCACTGATGAAGGGTGCTATGACACAACCCAAATTTTGTTAAAAACTTTTTTGTGTAATTTAGTCTATGTCGCATTTTTAAACTATCCGTTTCATGGCGCATTTTTTTTAATATTCAAATTGTTTTTCATACAACCTGTTTCGAAATATGTTTTCAAACAATAATACCACATCACCCATTTTTTTTGGAAAAGTTTTATATTTTTGTTTAATTAAAGAACGATGATGTTTTTTAAATCGAGTTATGAAAACATATTTAAAAAAAACAGCGAGATTTTTTTTTAAATTGCATAGGTTTTTATTTAACTACAAAGATTTGAAAAATATATTATATCAAAACTATACTTATTTGTATTTATATAAAGTGAATCAATTACCATATGTAATATAACAAGATCTGAAATGTATTATCGTCAGAAAGCGCGCAGGTTAAATTTTTTTAAAAGAAATAGAAATAAATCAATACTGTGAAAATTAATACGTAATATAACGAATGTTGAGACGTTTTATTGGCCGAAATCGCGCGATTTTTTTTCATATTCCATTATTTATTTATATTTCATATATATAATATTTCACATCAAATCAAATATATTTCAAATTTGTTTAAATAAATAATGGAATATGAAATTTTAAAAGAACATTTTTAGGTGCGATTTCATTCAAATGTTTTGATTTTTGTGCGCGATCTTTTCTAAAATATTCTATTTGCTTTTCGCATTTTAAACTCAAATAATAATCTTAACAAGTTTTTATTAATGATCTATCTAGTTGCAGATGCACAGGTAAATGAAGTAAAGTATTAGTGTCCTTATTAAAGACCGCAGTTTTGTTGACGTTATTTAAAGTTTTTACTTAATAAATAATGCTATTAATAAACAATGGTTTTCGTTTGTTCAAAAATTGCGGCAATTTTTCATTTCTTCAAATTGGGGTTATTTTTCATAATGCATAAAAGCCTCAAAGTAATATATTATTATATGAAAATATGCCCCAAGATATTTTTGGGGCATATATTCATTCGTATGGGGCAATTTTTCATTATTTTTTTGTGGTTATTTTTCGTTATGAAATTTTGTCCTAAAAATGGGGCATAATTCCATTTTAAAATTGGGGTCATTTTTCTTGGGGCCATTTTGCGCACCGCCGTGGCGGCCCTATGCTCCCCAGAGGATTAAAAGGAACATATATATATAAAAGGTACCTTTATTACTTCTATTGCATCAGAAAGTACTTTTTTGGCTCAAGAAGTACTTATATTGAATCAATAAGTAATTTTATAATTAATTAATAAGTAAATAACAAAAACTTTTTTAGTAATATCAAAAGTACTTTCATTGTACCAGAGAAAAGTCTTACAACTACAAGTATATTAAGTTGAGCTTATTTTATAAGGCAACTGAATTCATGGTTAAACCTTCATTTTCTCTATAAAAAAATAAACGTTAACATTTTATTTATACAAATGGCAAAAAAAATTAGCGGCGCTCTTCTATAATAAACATCAATTAAAAACAATAAAGTGGAATTTTACTTAGCGTTCATTTCTATACCAATATCAATCTTCAAGGCTTTAGACTTCACCAAAAACAAAACACTTTCGTTCACATCTATTCCCAGAGGCTTCCCATATTAATTCACTACCCACTCACTTATGCTGCAATCTGCCATAACATTGCCACACCGTTAGCATCAAATTAAAGCAAATTATTTATTATAACAATTGTAAAAGTATACTATTTTATGAAGCATTTTAAGCATTTCCTTCTCGTTGTACCCAATCATTTTCCTGCTTATCTCACAGGTGACTAATTGCAGGTACCGCATAATTGAAAGTTAGCACCATTATTTTCGACAAAACTTCGACAAACAAAGGCGCTGCTGCGCACTCGCCGAACTCGACATAGCACATACCGACATATATTTATATTTTATTAATTGCTGCAATTTAAATAATCTAATCTAAATGTTAATTTGGCTCCAAGCCGGACACATGACCATCAGCATTTTGGGTCTGCTAGTTAGTTAGTTAGTTTCTAAGACCTAACAATGGCGGCAACGTACGACGACAGCAGCAGCAGCAAACGCGCAACAACAATTTAAACATAAATTAAAAATCACCACACTGGACCGCAACAATCCCTGGTGCGTTTTTTGTTTTACTTCAGCTAACCGTATTTTAAATGAGGAAACACCCATTAGTGGCTAACAACGTCACATGGACTGTGATTAAAGTCGTCGCCGTCGTCGTCGTAGTCGTTTTTTCTTTCTCTTCTTACATGGAGCGCATTTAACCAGGAACAAAGGCGCAACAACTACAAATAAAAACGCTACCAACAATGTTTAAGCCACGTTTAAGCCGTGTCCGCAAAATCTGCGATAAAGAATCCTCTGCAGAGTGGAGTGATATGAACACTAATTAATTGATTGTTATCAAAAGAAAAAGGAGTTGGAATTTCCACACATTGCAGAGTGAAATCCTCACTTACACTTCAAAACAACGAGTGCGATTAAGGATATGTACGATGCGCAACAGATAAGCGAATCCCTTTTATGGTTAGGCCAATAAATTGTGAATGTATGGCGGCGATGCGTTAAGGCGACTCGCAAACACTAGGCAACAGTAGTGATTGTGATAAACGGGGAATTTCAATTGTGATACAACAAAATGAAACATAATGAAAATGTTGTTAAATTTAAGATAAAAAAATTATTTACCTATACTAGAAAAAAATGTTCATCATCGATCCCCCCCCACACAACTAAATTGTCTAAGAGCATCCTTACTTACTTACTTAAGTGGCCAATTACAATTTACGAAACGTAGTTCATAAATTTGAGGCCTGAAGTAATAAAGAATTCCACACGCTTCGGTCTTCTGCGTGTGTTCTCCAGTTAGTCCTACCAGATGATGGCACATCGCCTACCACTTGGTCCTTCCAACGGAGTTTGGGTCTCCCTGCTCTGCGCCGTCCTTCAGGTTCGCCTTCAAACACCTTTCTCGCTGGAGCATTTACATCCATCCTGGCAACATGTCCCAGCCATCGAAGTCGTTGGATTCTGACTCTTTTAGCTACGTCGATGTCGTGGTAAAGCTCATACAGCTCATGGTTCATCCGATGGCGAAACTGGCCTTCGACACAGATAGGTCCATATATTTTTCGGAGTACTTTTCTCTTGAATACTCCCAGGTTTTGTATGTCCGTTGTAGTAAGCACCCATGATTCGGCACCATACAACAGAACAGGTAAGATAAGCACCTGGTATAGCTGTTTCTTAGTATTCCGAGAGAAGGTGGTGTTACTAAAGTGCTGCCGAAGTCCGTAGAAACATCTATTGGCTAGCACTATTCTCCGTTTAATTTCTTGGCTGACATTATTCATCTTGTTGACGGAAGATCCGAGGTAGGTAAATTCGTCGACTACCTCAAAACAATAATTGTCAACGTTCACGGTGCGTCCCCATCGAGAGGACTCTTTGTTCGTCGAAATCATTATTTTTGTTTTGTCCTCGTTGACCGCTAACCCCATTTTTGCTGACTCCTTTTCTAGCGATGAGAAAACTGCAGTAACATCCCGCAGATTTCGGCCAATGATGTCTATATCATCGGCATAGGCTAGTGGCATGTGGCTTTTGTGGAATATGGTGCCAGACATGTTGATACCAGCCTTTCTCATCACCTTCTCCATAACTATGTTAAATAGTGTACAGGACAGGCTATCGCCCTGCCTGAGACCTCTTTCCGTGTTGAATGGTTCAGACTGATCCTTACCAATCTTAACCGAAGATTTGGTGTTGTCTAAGGTACATTTGCAAAGTCGAATCAGCTTTGCAGGAATACCAAACTCAGACATGGCCTCATAAAGCCTATTCCTTATCGGAGAGTCGAAGGCAGCTTTGTAGTCGACAAAGAGGTGGTAGGTGTCGATCTGCTTTTCATGGGTTTTTTCCAGGATTTGTCGTAAGGTGAATATTTGATCCGTCGTAGATTTGCCAGGTCTAAAGCCGCACTGATATGGTCCAATTAGTTTTCCTACAATTGGCTTTAGACGTTCACACAATATGCTTGAAAGGACCTTGTACGCAATTGGTAATAGGCTTATTCCACGGTAGTTCTTACATTCACTACGATCTCCTTTCTTGTATATGGGACATAACAGACTGAGACTCCAATCCCCGGGCATGCTCTCCTCTTGCCAGATGTTCTCCATGAGCTGATGCATGCTCCTAATCAGCTCCTCCCCGCCAGCCTTAAACAATTCAGCAGGGAGACCATCGGCTCCAGCAGCTTTGTTGTTTTTAAGGCGGGAGATGGCCATACGTATCTCGCTCTGGCTCGGAGGTGGACAGTTAATACCATCGTCATGGATTGGAGCGGGGTCTTCTGGAGTGGTGTCAGTATCCAGTAAATTTTTAAAGTGATCTCTCCATATCTTCAGAACGTTATCCGGGTCCGTCACTAGCTGACCATCGCTGTCCTTGCAGGAGGGCAACCCTGTTCCACGCATTCTCGCTTTCACTCTCTTGTAGAATTTTCGGGCTTCCCCTCTACTTCGGAGCAACTCAGTGCACTCGTCCTGCCTCTTCTTCAGCTCCTTCTTTTTTCTTCTAAAAAGACGCGTTGCCTGTCGTCTCTTCTCCCTGTGCCGTTCACGAACAGCTCGCGTTGCCATTGGCTGCAGTTTCGCCCTGTATGCAGCAACCGTCTCTCTCGTGGCATTGCGATATTCATCATCGTACCAGGCATCTTCTTGAGACGGCTTTGAGTACCCAAGTACGCTTCTCGCAGCCCGTTCTAAGGAGTCGGCTATATTTTGCCACTGCGAGGTTATATTGTCAGGGGTTGGAGCATTCCGCAGCAGTTGAGTTAGGTGGTTGGAGTAGGCGTTTGCTACCTCTGTGGTCCGCAGTTTACCGATGTCCAGCTTTCGTTGTGCCTGGTTACGTACGTTTTTCGCCATGCTTAGCCTTGTGCGTACCTTAACTGCGGTAAGGAAGTGATCGGAGTCAATGTTCGCACCCCTAATCACTCGTACGTCCAGAACACTCGATGCGTGCCTTCCATCGACTACCACATGATCAATCTGATTCCTTGTCAATTGATCTGGAGATAACCATGTTGCCTTATGAATATTTTTATGATCAAATCTAGTGCTGCAAACTACCATATTTCTTGCCGCAGAGAAATCAATCAGTCTGATGCCATTGTTCGACGTTTCGGTGTGCAGACTGAATTTTCCGATGGTAGGCTCAAATGCGGTTTCCCTGCCTATTTTAGCATTAAAATCGCCTAGTACAATTTTAATGTCATGGCTCGGGCTACGGTCATAAACATTTTCTAGGCTCTCGTAGAACTCGTCTTTGTCCTCATCGCTTTTCTCTTCTGTCGGAGCATGGGCACATATAAGTGTTATGTGGAAAAACTTTGTTTTGACTCTTATGGTGGCTATACGTTCACACACCGGGTTGAACCTTGAGACTAGGTGTCGCAGTCTCTTGCCAACCACAAATCCACATCCAAACTCGTGCTTGTCCGCATGGCCACTATAGTAGATGTCGCACGTCTTCATGCGCGAGCACCCGTGTCCCGTCCACCGGATTTCCTGTAAAGCGGTTATGTCAGCCTTGTATTCTTCGAGGACTTCCGCCAGTTGGATAGAGGCACCTGGTCTATACAGTGTTCTAACATTCCAGGTGCATATCCTTAAATCATGGTCCTTAATTCGTTTGCGGTGGTCGTCAACATTTTGGGGGGTCCATTTTATTATTTTCTTACTTCTTTTCATTGCAATAGTTTATACGTCGGTGGCGGGTTGCAAGCCCAGCGCACCACGTCGCAGTTTTCTCCTCCTGCCAGGATTTTATCACAGCCGCCCATTCTGGGTCAGACGCTGACCAGGGTACCGCTCACTCTGAGCAGACGTGCCTGGGTTTTAGGTTTCGCCCCTCACAGTTAGTCGTGCTCTGACGGGTGTCAGAGGCACGCTTCCAGGCGTCACCACGTGGAGGTACTCCGTCCGCAGTAGTACTACGAATACGGAGCTCTGTGAGTAGACTTGAAGTGCAATTGGCAAGGATCACTCTGGGTTTGCCAAGTTAAACCGATCAGAAGCTTTACCTTGCATCACACTCCCGAGCATCCTCAAAACTATAAAAATTATTTCAAATATGAAAACTTTTTTATATTTTTGGTTTCCCTCGAAAAGTGTGATAAATCTGCTATTTTACTATACGAACATGGTAATAATAAAGAACGACATGGTCTTTATGGTCCCTATTCCTTAGTATTGTTCTAGTAACATTTAGCCATTATGCCTCTATATTAATGTTATTGTCGACCAGTGTAACAATCACTGACGATCGAATAAACCCGTCAGAAACAATTAATGAATTTCAAAATCTGCTCGTTTATAGTAATGGACAAGTTCAATAATTGGCTTCAAAGATGTTACAAAACAAGTATTTCGTTTATTAATAATGGGTGAGCAACAACACCAGCAGCAGCAGCAACAGCATGAACCAACGCACAGTGGGTGGAAGTATCTAATGAAACGCTTCAATCAGTAGAGCCGCTATACATAAAAATAAATGGTTAGGATTTGGAAAATATTGTTGCTCAGGGCAAAATTACTTATAATTGTAATCCGGGAGTTAGGGAACGGCATAAGGAGAAAGTCACTATACCACACCAGACGAGGCCGTAGACAAGACGATAGCTAATCGTGTGATCTCTTTAACATACTTATGTAGATATAAAGGAATAATAATAAAAAAAAGCTGCCCTTAACACGACTAGCACTATATTTAACACAAGTCATATAAGGCTACCGCTGATGATTTAAACAACATATGTCGAAAACTGCGAGATGTGACTACAGCCTTCTCAGGAATTTGGAAGCAATCAGCCAATGTTATTACTTTTAATAAACAAAGTATATATTCATTAAATATCAATGTGTTGACCTCAGTTATTGTCTCAGTTTAAGAGTGATTCAATTTGAAGTTTTATTTTTCATTTAACAGACCACACAGGACTGATATGATGCTGTCTTTTTATTTTTATTCAATATAGTTTGGCAATTCGTCATGGAAAAACTGACATCACCCCAATGTCCCCTGATTATTCAGAAGTATTACAAAAATCATTATACAGTGAAACATTTTCTTCGTGCACATTGAACAAGAGTTGTTGTGCACGAGGTCACTATTTTCAATGTCATACGCAAATTTGGGTCTTAGTTATGATTGATAGACTTTATTTGTATGTTATTTAAAGTCAAAAACCTTTGTCGTAAAACCATTGACGGTTCAGGACTTAAATGTCTTAATTACTCGCGTAATTCGCGAAATACCAGTGGCAATACAGTCAAAAGTCATCGAAGAGTGAACCTTCCGAAAAGTGCCACCTAGGGCATAGTCATGGTCAACATTTGAATGGAATTATGTTACAAAAGTAAATGTGAGAGACTGTTCTTCGGGATAATAGTAAAAATTCTTACATTCAATTTAATTTTAAGTACTATATTTAAAATTTAAATAGAATGTTCTAAATGAATCACCTTTTACAAAATTTATTGTAACAAATTCTTTTAGTTTTTTTCTTCATATGCACTTTTCTGAAAAATTTCAAATTGCTTAAATTTTTAAACTTTTCCATAACTATTTATAAATCAAACTAGTATTTAATCTCTCCAGTGCCATCTTTTCCTCCACAGTGCGTCGTAGGTCAAACAACCCTAATGTAAACAAATACCAAACAACAATGTTTCACTTGTTGTTTGACAACATTTAGACGCCACAACAATGACGTTTTACTAGCGCAATCCAATAGAGTCTACGCATACGGCTGGATCGAATGTCAGACCTAAGCGAACAGGTAAAATTGCGGTAGGTTATGATTTATTAGTTTAAATAAAAAGAAAACTTTCAACAATTTAGCAATTATTGGATTTATGAAAACAACAGCAGCAGTAGCAACAACAAGGCAACTTGCCCAAGCGTACAATGGACTGATGTTACTCTAGCCGGTGTACTATAGTACGTACTTCGCATTTGTATAAACGTTTATCTGTCCGTCTGTCTGCCTGTCTATCTCGCACTCACTGCCGGCAGTTGTAGTTTTGCCAATGTTCCGATTGTTTTTTTTTTATTTTTGTCAGAGTGGATCAACCGGATTTTATCAGCTGCTGTCAATCGTCGTAGGCAGTGTAAGAAAACATTTAAACAATCGCACATGTCCGTCGTCGTTGGCCGTACTAGACACTAACTGTTATGATGCCATTAAACGTTGGTCGTTTCATTCCAGCCCCCTCCGTCATAGTAACCAGTTAAAGTACCAACAACCAGTAAGTACATCATCACACATTATCAGCAGCAATGGCAACAACAACAACAAAAAGTTGAACGAACTTTTCCAAATACGTGCAGGTCCATACTAGTCTGACCAACAAATGCCAGACATTGAATCGCACCTCGGCGGATCGCATCATAACCGGCCGCCGCTTGATCACTTGGCAGATTGGCCGCATCGCTCCGGTCCATCCCAAAAAGTCAGTACATACTTGTTGTTGTCGCACCGCACCGTCTAACTGTCTGCTGACTATTAGTACGTATTTGTGCTTGGTTTATTTATTAGAGCAAACGCATCACACCGCATGCCCCAACAGTTCAGTTTTAGTTCAGTTATTATGGCAACAACATAGGAGGTACTCTTGCAGACATAGCGCTTGATTATTATTAAGTGTTTAAGGTAATAAACAACAAACAATCTGGGAATCAATTTCGCGTTGCGTTGCCCCACACACCAATCATCCATGGAAAATGACAAGCTCTCAATTTAATGGGGAGTTGCGCGTTTGCTGTTGTTGACGCACTACGCCGCTCCGCTCCGCCTTACAACATTTTAAGTGTACTCTGACTGTTAATAAGGAGGACGACGACGACTGTGGCTGTCGCTGTGAACATTTGGCGATAAAGATCTATGTATGTGGCATTAAACCTATTTGGGGGTTTAACACATGATTTCTCAAAGGATAGCAACCAGGAAATATTGGAGCAATATGTAATGATGCAACATAGAAAAAGAAGACGCCGTCAACGTAGTAAAGTCTCAGTTGGTTATTTATGATTTATTACAAGTCAAATTTTGTAACATAAATGTCATCAGGGAAAACGGTTATTTGTTCCAAATTAAGATAAATGTTCTTTGGGAGTCTTGGGATAAAGTTTTGTCAAATAAAATGAACACATTTGGAATGTGAAGAGAATGAGAAGATCGTATATGGTATGAGAAATATGATTATGATAGCCAAGAAAAGTAACATTATTGCTATTTGGTGGAAATAAAATTTTAAGAGACTATCACAGAAATTCGAAGTTTCTTGGATATTGCTTGAAGGGTGTCTGAGTTTTTAGCCAACACAAAGACAAATTTATATATGTGAATAAACATTTCGGACTAACGAAAATCAAACCCTTCCACTGAAGATGATGGGTATACTAAATTGATCATTTCATTTGTAAAGACATATTATCACTTTTTTGAACTTCATTAAGAACATACATATATGTTTGAAAGTTGAAAGCTATTCCCGAAAGGCTGTTCCCAAAGTATAAAGGATCAACACAATATTCCTTTTTTCTTAACTTTGAAACTGGCAGTTGAATAACTTATCCTAGGAAAGCTGGTATTAACTTTATAGAACGACACCAACTGATACGGAGTAACCGCTAAGATATTAAGACGAGATGTTAGTTGGGGCGTTTGAGATTTCTGATATTTACTTGGAAATAATCCGAAACTCTCTGCGGATACCTCATGCAGCTCACAACATCCATTACAACACGTAATCCCCGGGCACTGCCACTGGCCATCTACTCAGTAGTAACAAATGTTAGGAGGCGCAATGTTATTTATTATTATTAATTCCGTTGGTTCATACAAGGAACATAAGGCTTAAGAGGCGCAATATTGAGTAATATAAAAGGCATTTAACCGCCCAAGGGAGAGTGAAGCACAAAACAATGGCTAATATGTTAACACGCAGACAGAGTCGAGGACACTAAAGATTCATAGTATTTCCTCTATGTATACTATAAACGCCTAAAGGAAATATATGATCACTGCCTTAGCCATGACTTTAAAATTGTAATTGGAGATACAAATGCTAAAATAAGAAGGGTAGATGTACTTGGCTCAGCAATATGAAAATTCTGGCTTCACAACAACCTCTGATAATGGATTCGGACTGTGTAGATTCGGGTCGGCAAGAAACATGATAGTGAGTGGAACCTGATTGCCACCCACACACAGATATCCAGAAGCAACCTGGGTATACCCTAATCCCCAATCAAAAGACAATAAACCATATTGACCAAGCGCTAAGGCATGTCTCCAGCCTCATTGGCGTGCACGTGATGCGTGTTGCATATATAGCTCCGGATCACCAACAAGTTGCACCCAAAGTGCGCTCTGTGCCAAAAAGGATGCCAGACATCCCAAGGCTACATACCCCGAGATAGCCAATGCCTATTTCAACCATTATTTTAATTACTATAAACAAACGCTGGCACACAGTGGAAGCTACGACCACTGCCGGAACGAACGTACTTGGGTACTCGTATAAAAAAACCAACAAGCTCAGATATTACCTGATCCGATGAAGAATGTCGCCTAGTGTCTGGGGGAAAGGATGCTGCATACAAAGCAGCACTGCAGCACGGTATGAAGAGAAGATGCTAGAGTCGAGTGTTTCCTTTAAGACAGAGATGGGAATTTGGCCACTGGCACGCAGTGTATGCTGCAAATATGGATGGAAGATTTTTGTATTTTTGCTCGTTTTCGAAGGCAGCGCCAGTGATTAAATCACGCCAATCATCGCTGAGGTAGTAAATTGCACCACTGAGTCAAAATTCAGAGTTCAGCTTAATCACACGGGTAAAAAAACAATGAAGTTGCGAGTGCCGATGGACTGCCGACAGAACTTTTTAAATCCAGCGGCAATGAAATGGAAACATGCATGTCCTTGTAAATACGATTTGTCCGATAGTTGAAATATGATTGCAATACGTCTTGCACTTCAGAAATGCGGTCCAAGTGAGATCAGCGGGATCAGTCTTTTGTCTATAACATATAAGGCTCTGTCGATTGTATTATCTAAAGGACTAAAGCCCATCTTAACGGACCTGATTGGACCTTATAAGATGCCGTGGCTGTGTTTGGTATCCCTGCAAAGCTGTTACGACTTTGAGGTATGACACTGAACGTCATGAAGTTGTCACTGAAGATAGGCAAAAATCTGATGGAACCATTTAATTGCCCTTATCAAGAGATAAGGCCTCGCGAAGATATGAGCTGCCTGGCACTGTTTTAAAATCATCAACCACTTTAAAGGTCCAGTAACATCCCAAAGTCCTCTGCTAATGATAAATATATATATATATATATATATACATTCCCGTCGATCCTATAAGAAGCATAGGGCCTCAACAAATTGTGTATACATGATCCAATCTAATGCTAAGGTCTTTACTTCGCCCCAGGATTTGCTAATCGATTTAATTTTAGACTGTATTTGTCTTTTCCAAGTTTGGGCTGGGCGTCCTCTTCTTCGGTTGCCTTGTGGAATCCATTTTATAGCGTTTCTCTTGATTTTATCCCGCAGTCTTCTGAGAGTGTGCCCAATTCAACGCCATTTTCGTTTCTTTAATTTCTTTGGCTATAGGTTGCTGGTTCGATTGTTTCCATAGTCTTACGTTAGAAATGAACTTTTGTGCGAATAAAAGAGCATGTGTTCAGCTCGAAAGGTTTTCCGCAATAAACTCAATGGACGGGGCAGTAGGGGACAACCAATACTGCGTTGAATGGATCAAGTTAAGGAGTAATCATCCAAAACTACCAAATCAAAAGTGACTAAAATTTTGGCCGATGGCAATCGATTCCTAACCACTGTTCGCCAAAGTGATATAGTGGTTTTTTCATGAAAAGATTTTAAAATCTTAAAAATCTCAAATTATCACGTAATCATCTCAAATTCAATTTGTTTGTATGGAACAAAGGACGGTGCGATCACTTTTCGATTTCACCCAACCCCAACTCGGCATACAGTAGTTAATTACATGACTACCTAATCCATCTAATCATAATCTTCTTAGTGTAACACTTTAATCCAACTTTATTTATTTAATTATAACAGGTCAAGGTCACGCCTAACACATTGACAGTATCAAAAGGATAACATACGGAACACCACAAAGATAATATGAAACGAAACGGGTTTGTTAAACTTTCCCACAACTAATTATTCCAGGAATTAGCATGCATTTACAACAAAAACCACAACAACCTACATGTGATGACATCATGACATAAGCAATGTTAAGTACCATAACAGAGAGAGAGATAGAACGACAAAGCCCAAACAGGATAACACCGGCAACACCAAACAACAAATGCTAAACAAGTTTGATAAAAGGTTAAGCAGCCACAGATACGAGTACTTCAAAGCAGAAACAAACCCCATCCCCTCCCCGTGTGGAACATTAGTACTACCAGTATCTGCCAGTCAACCACCAGCCAGCCAGCCTAACTAACATCATCATCATTGGCGGCGGCAACAGCCAAACAGAACACGTGGTTGTCGAACTAGTTTGACTCCTTCACAAATGTCAAACAATACAACACAAATGTTGCAGCCGCAGCAACAGCTACAGAAAGCTACACAAACAAACAAAAAACCATAACGCTGCTACACTGAAATGTTAATTGAAAACTTAGTCAGTCATTTGCTTTGAAGTACTGCCACCAGAACTGCACTCAATCGTCCGTAGACGCTTAGCTTAGAGAACAAAAAGCGCGCGCATCCACCGGTTATCATCAGTAACGCAACCCAAAGTTTGCTTAGTCAGGCTGTCTGCTCAGTGTCTGTCAAACTACCGCCAGTGTGTGCGCTTCCCACAATAACTCACAAAACCAGTCAGTCCTATTCCAAATTCTAAACGGGCGACCCTTCATATGATGGACGGCAGAACGCAGTGAGCAAGGATGGACGGACAGACGGGCGGATAGAAGCTTGTAGGTCTGGTATTTGTAGTTCAGGTGATATTTTGTAAGTCGTTTTTTCTACAACTATTTCACAGCCCTGGCTGAATTGGTAATAATACTTAATCATATTATGAGAGCTGTGCGGCAAGTACCAGTCTGTTTTTTGTTCACCAAAAGAGGCGCGCGCATGCGCCAAGTGTGTGAGTGTTATATCGCTTTGTTTTGGTTTTGGTTTAATTCTGGTCCAGAAGCACCAAAACAAATCACATACATTCATAATATTTTTGTGTGGTGTTTAAAAACAGAATATGTATGAATGAATCGTCGCCGCATTCGTCGTCATTTCAACCTCCGATCTAAGCGCAACACAACAAAAATTAAACTGAAATCCAGAAACAAACCGAAACGTGTTTTACAGGAGCGTCGTCATCACGATCAACCAGATCACCGGCCACCACCACCACCACCACCAACTCCATCGTCATGATGATCACCAGCATGGTCGTCATCGTCATCGCCTTGATCATAAGCATTTATAGCCTTAGTGTATGGGAGTAAAGCGCCAGGAACCGGTAGAAAATCCTTGACCTAATGTGTTATTATTAGTATTCTCGTACCCGTACCTGATGCTGGTCATGATCGAGCTGGTAGGTAGTGTGGCTGGTGACGGTGGTTGCTCTGGCCAAAGCTGGATTGCCAGTTGCCGGGATCAGATCAACTTTAAGAGCGTTAAGAGGTCCAGGTACACAGGTTGGGTGACTATCACAATAACAAAACAATCTTCCCAATCCCAGTCGAAGCTTGTTAGCCACCAGTCGCAACAACAACAGCCAGCATATACTAATATCATTACCAAAGTTCAAATCCAGTTCGCTTCAAAACAAAATATTTGGTAGACAACAAAACTTGTTTCACTGCCACCGCCAGCGACCACTAAACTTCAATGATGTTTGTTGTCCATCCGTCCGTCCAGTCGTATGTATGACTGGTATTGTCGTTGCCCACAAATTTTGGGATTTCTTAGAGCGTTTCGCACGCTCTGTTAGTGGGTGAGGTCAGTGTTGTCTTAAATTTGTTTATCAACAAAATGCTTATGAACCAGATCCACCATACTGGTTACCGGTGCAAGCTTTACACTCACACTTATCGATTGATAGCAAGCACAGAGTTCTGATGACGAAGATGTTGCTGTACATAGTTGAGACATTCTTTGTGTTGTTTGTTTTGAGATGGTACGATCCTCTCCTCTTCTGGCTTCTAAAAGTCTGGAAGTAATTGTGATGAATTTACCTTCACACCCTGTTGACTTTCGATGCAGGCAGAGAAGGTCTCAGAATCATAACGTGTTTCATGCTTCAACTGTGCTACTTTTGTGTGGGATGTTTGTCTTACGTTATCGGCCCAACAGCAACACCAACGTAGTAAGTTTAATCAGTTTAATTTTTTTCTTTTTTTTTTATTTTTGCCAGATTACTGACATCTTTGAAGGTAATCACTGTTATTGACGGAGTATTTGAAAGTGTTTGTCTTTTTTGCTGGTTGGTATTGTGCATAGAAATCTCGTGACTTTGGATTTCAATCAAAGTCTAAGAAAAAAAGGTCGTTGTTCGCTCTTGAATCTTTGAATTCGGAGGCGAATTGTTGGGAAAAGTTCCACACAAAACTCATGGTTCAATAGCCAAGAAAATATATAGAAATCTGTAAAACAATTGGTGAATTATTTCTCGTGTATGGGATATTCCATGTGAAGATGATGATGTAGTTTTAGCAGCTTTCTCTGATTGTGAAATCAGGAAATTGTAAAAATTCTAGTTGAATGTGCGTCAATATTTTCAAGCATATGCAAAGTTTAGTTGCGATATAATACATTTCTTCCAAAAATTGTTAAAAATGAAGGAGCTCGAACTCATGCCGACGTGGAATGTCTCATATATGACAATGAATAGGCAATTTTTTTATTAAACAAACGCTAACAAAAACAACAGCAATACAAAATCATATGAGAAACACATAATTATAGCATGGAAGCACTTATCATTTTTAACCAATTCGAGTGATAGACAAAGTGCTGCACCTTTAGTGTGGGAATTTATCAACTAGTACTTCCTGTTATTTCCGGCAGCGATTGAAATTGAAGAAATCAATGAATGGTACATCAAAAAAAACAGCTTTCATTGAAAGATCATAATAACTTTGTGCAAGGAGAAACTTAATGTCTACAATCTACCACTACCAAAACAGAGCAACGTGAGCAGCTAAAGCTTTAAGTGAGAGACATTGATTGACGCAAATTTGATTACAAGTGACAACTGTCAGCCAGCTAAGGAATTAATTGTTTGAATTTCCAAACAGGAAGCACTTCACCATTAAAGTTTACAAAATTGTTGTAAAATTATATGATTTTGAATAACAATATATGATATGGTGAAATGGTAAACTATAATTTAAAATAAATGTATTTGTAGAAAAATTTTAATATTTTTACACAAATATTTAGGCAAACTATAAAATAACTAACGATGTTTTAAAGCCTTTGTTCAGCCATTTGACATGGTTTTTGTTATTTTAATTTGCAATTTTATTTAAATTTTACTTTTCGCCATAATTAACTATCCACCCTCCTTTTGAATGAATTATTTAATTTAATGTCAAATATTTCCTTAAAGTCCTGTCAATTGTTCTTTTACTTTTCCTTTGTATTCATTCGTCCAGCTTGGGAAATTTTATTGTTGTAATTTTAAGCCATACATTATAATAAAAACACTCTTGAATTTATACCCGAAACTACCGGTCTTATAACTATTTTCGTGCGATTTTTTATATTTTAAAACAGCCCCATTTTGTTGGTTTCAACTTTAAGTAAAAAGTTTGAGACAGCCGTAAAAAGCATTACGGAAATACATTTTGGCGCCCGAGCAGGGACTGTTTTAATAATTTAATAAATTCGCGTATACTAAGCCGTATTCGAACAAGAGTTGTTAGTAAAACAACAACAAAATTATTAGTAAAATAATTTAATCAAAAACAATTAAACATAATCTGATATTAAATCATTAATACAAAAAAAAAGGACAAAGTTGTTAGTAAAACACACAAAACAAAAGTTGTTAGTCAAACAAATAACAAACTACAAAAGAACAATAAACGCGAAAAATAAATAAACTAAAACTTTAATTAACTAAACGGAACACTCATCCACAACATTCGTCTCGCACAATCAATAAAACAATTGTACTCAACAAATTGATCCTGATTGCTGCCGATATAAACCTCATCAAAATTTCATTAAACCCCTGCAATTTCTCACGGACTGTTAAAAGGAAAGTGGATCGAACAACAACAAAAACAACCAGGTATCAAAGAGCCAATAACTCTGTGCAAGAATTTGTATTTTGAAACAAATTTCACAATTTAAATAATAATTAACACTGCACATAGAGGTATTCGCACTTTCCCCTTTGATATTTATTATTATTTATCGCCCTGTTAAGTGAAACAATATAAAGTGCCTTTTCCGAAATATATTTATTAAATTTGTCGCGGAAATTTACATTTATTTCACATATCCGACACTTAAACACTATTTCGCGCACTGTATTTTCGATAATTCCTTGCTCTCCAATCCGTGACGTCACTTCTTTGAAAGTTTTCAACCCTGAAATAATAAAAAAGAGAGAATTTTGCAATTTAATCAAAATTTCTTTTACTTACCTTTTTTATTTCCATTGCTGTGTGTTGTTGTGTTTTCTTATTTACATAGTGCTGTGATATTCAATAATAGTGATCGCATACCGGTTATTTTTGTTAAATACCCGATTCTTTTGACCAATAATAACGACTGGCAACGCCGTGTCAGTGACGATCACTTATCACAGCTAACCACAACATAAAGGCACGTTCACACCGCGCACATTATCGGTTGAATCGATCGTCAAATAGTTATCGAAACATCAATTAATCGATTTTTGATTAATTTAATATAACTAATATATAATTTAATTTAATATAATAATTACAGAAAATTAATTCTGTAGATTTAAAAACATTTTTCATTAATCTGAAAAGATTCAACAAATTTATTTCGACTAATTTATTTTAACTCGAAAAATAGTCAAATTTAAAATGCCAAGTGGACGCAGAAATCGTTCACCACTCCAAAGGTCTAACACTTTAGATACTTTGAGGCAACAGAAATCTACTGTTGTGGCCAACATCACTCGTATTCAACGGTCAATAAAAGAAAAAACGATTTTGATAAATCCAATAGAACTTGAATGTCGCCTAGATATTCTTAATTCATACATAGAGCAGGCAATGGTTTATCAGTCAGAAATCGATATTCGTGATCCTTCAAATGAGGATAGAGCTGAGTTAGAGGACTTATGCGTTTCAACGAAAAGTCTACTACTTGCCAAGTTAGGCAATAATCGGAGATCGAGTTTTTGCAACTCGACCATATCCTATCCAGCTCACCAGAGTAGGCTTCCGAGTATGAAGCTGCCCACATTCAGTGGCAAATACTCCGAATATAAAAATTTTATAAGCCTTTTCAAAAATTTAGTGGACGACGATCCCACTTTGACCGACATTGAAAAATTTAATCACTTAATTTCATGTCTCTCAGATGAAGCTCTTGGTACTGTAAAGGCTTACCAGATGACAGAGCAAAATTATGCCAAGGCGTTGGCTAGCTTGAAAAGAGTTTATGATAATCCATGCTTGATATTCTTTGATAATATCACAAAACTCTTCGAGCTTCCAGAGATGAATCAACCGTCGTCATCCGCCTTGAGGAGCATGATAGATACTGTGTCAGCAATTTATGGCTCCCTTTTGTCAATTGGTGACGATAAAAATATAACAAACGCGATGATTATTCATCTCGTAATGTCAAAAGTTGATCCAGTCACTCGTTCTAAATGGGATGAACAACTTGATTATGAAAAGTTGCCCTTATGGAGTGACTGTGAAACTGCCTTAAATAAAAGGTATCAACACATTTCAGCTGAAGAGGCTTCTGGTGCAAGAACTAGAGCCAAAGACAGGAAATCTGACAATAATTCGAAAAAGAATGCCAATTCATTTACGTGTCAGACGGACTCGCAGCAGGGGTTATCAACCAAATGCATTTTCTGCCGATCAGAGGAACATTCTGTTTCTGCATGCCCTTCATTCGCTGCCATTTCTGTACAGCAAAGATTTGACTATGTCAAAGGCGTACCAGCTTGCATAAATTGCCTAAGAAAGGAACACACAGTATCAAAATGTAAAGCTACCAAATGTAGAGTTTGCAATCGCTCACATCATTCTTTGTTGCACATGTATACAACACAACATGAAATTACCGATAATGCATCGAGTTCTGACCCAGATCAGCCCTCAACTACAAGGGCTTATGTCAACCATTCGTCGTCCAGTGAGGATGGCGTAATTTTGGCTACAGCATTAGTCCAAATTCGAGATAGATCTGGCCAATATGTTTATGCTAGAACACTATTGGACTCCGGTTCACAAATTAATTTTATAACCGAGGAACTGTCACAGCGATTGCAACTGCAAAAACAAGAAAGAAATCTCAGTTTAATAGGCATTGGAAAATCTAATTCTTCTGCGAAGTTTAAACTTCAAGCAACTGTGAGATCTCGAATGAATGCCCACGAATTTTCGTCGGACTTTTGGGTTCTTCGATCGATCTCCAGATATCAGCCAGATACTGTCATTAAGACTAAAGACTGGAATATTCCAAATAACATTGAATTAGCTGATCCATACTTCTACAAGCCACAGAAGATTGATATGTTGATCGGCGCTGAGATGTTCTTCGAGCTTTTATGTGTTGGCCAAATTAAAAGAAATCCCGGTCTTCCCCTATTACAAAAAACTTTGCTTGGCTGGATTGTTTCTGGAAAGTACAATCAGTCAAATGGCGACGAATCAAAATCTTGCCACCTGAATTCGATATCAGGAGAAAATAATAATTTTTTGGACACAATAGTTCCAAATTCTTGGGAATTGGACGAAATCCCAAAGGAGGCAAATGTTGCTTCTATACAACGGGAAGACTGCGAGGAAACATTTTGCAAATCAATTCAGATATTGCAAAACGGCAAATTCAAAGTGGCTTTTCCTTTAAAAGCAGATCCAAAGGTGCTGGGTTTCTCTTTTGACACCGCAAATTTATCAAGTGTATCCCTTTTGCGTACGTTGTCAAAAGATTTATTTTTTAAAGAGATGTACAGCAACTTCATGCAAAAGTACATTAGCTTAGGCCACATGTCCATTGAGGATAAAATGATTGAAAAATCTTCACGTTATTATGTACCACGACGATGTACTTTAACATCAGTAATTATACTTACTCATAGTAACGTAATGGCTTACAGTAACAAAATATACCATCAAGTTTTAATTGATGAGGCCAATAAAATTACTATAATGTCTTATAATTTGAGACAAAATTATTCCGAAGTAACGGAAAAAGCAGCTGATGTAAATCTAGCCATAATTGTTGCAAGTGATCATGCCTACTATGATACAACAGAAAATGTTGATTTATTGGATGAGCAAATGGCGTTAGAAAAACAAAGATCTCTTGGCATTCTCGCTCTGGATGAAGCACCACATTCTATTGTAGAATTGGTAAATCGGAAATTATCGTACCGAAACTCATATCGAAATTCATTATATTTGATTTCATTTCTTAATGAGTGTCGATCAATTCCCACAGCGAAGGACATGAAATTATCGTCTCTTCAAATTTGCATTATTTTACAGCAAATTGATTATCGCCAATATTATTTATTAATCCACAGGGTAGGCGGCAAATTTTCCAATCCACCACTTCCTATATTAATGCCGAATAGTAAATTCGCGATAACTAGCGGGCATAAAAGGCATTTGATGAACATTCATAAATTTCGAAGTTCGGTACTCACTCTTTTGTCTCACCAAATTTGGATGGTAATTGCAAAAGAAGAATGCAGCCACGCTAATCTTAAAATGAAAGGAATGGTTATGGGAAATTTATTCGCTTATAGGGTGAGGGCTCTACTACCAATTATTACAATTGGCAAACACTTTTGTAGTCCAGTGAATCTAACACTGAGGAGCTGTTGTCGACCACCCAAAGAAATGTTCTTCTCGGCCTTTGTTTGTTTCAATTTCAAGGCCATATATCTTAAATTGATGCGTAACTTAGCTCCCAACATCTTTTATATATTTTTTGGAAGTTTCGTTGGCTGGAGATGGCTTGATCACGCGATGGGTGATGACAAATTTATTGAAGACCTGCGGTCCTTCAATGGGGCCGGAATGTTCAGCCATTTGACATGGTTTTTGTTATTTTAATTTGCAATTTTATTTAAATTTTACTTTTCGCCATAATTAACTATCCACCCTCCTTTTGAATGAATTATTTAATTTAATGTCAAATATTTCCTTAAAGTCCTGTCAATTGTTCTTCTACTTTTCCTTTGTATTCATTCGTCCAGCTTGGGAAATTTTATTGTTGTAATTTTAAGCCATACATTATAATAAAAACACTCTTGAATTTATACCCGAAACTACCGGTCTTATAACTATTTTCGTGCGATTTTTTATATTTTAAAACAGCCCCATTTTGTTGGTTTCAACTTTAAGTAAAAAGTTTGAGACAGCCGTAAAAAGCATTACGGAAATACAGCCTTATTGAGATTTTCGGTAAAGGATGCCATTATTTCTCGTTGAAGTTTTCTAACCGTTATTAGTTTGAGAATAACCAGATACTCTTTGCAGAGGTCCTAAAGTAGCTCAAAACGTACGATAGATTACATAGCCGCAGTGGTAGCAAATGTGAAAAGGTGCAGTTGTGAGTAACCTAAGTGAAAAGATACCTACCACCAATGCGTCTAAGCGTGTAGGTTCAACGAAGCACTTAGTTTCGCTAGCAGTCCCATTAAATGAAAAGATAAGAACGCTTTCAAATGTTATAAGGACTATGAGTTTAGGATATGGCCTTTGAATGCCCGTCCTCCCTAAAGAGATGATGCATATGTCCAATTGCCACTAATTAGATAAATAGAAAGCTAACATTATTGCCATATATAAATTGTAATGGAAGTGGTCACGACGAAAGAACTGTAACATCTTTTACAGCTGACATCCAGAAAGACATGAATTCGAATGTGGATTAATAGTAGGTAGGAGACTTTGACTTCTGGTCTCGAGGTTAAATTCTGCAAGTGACCGAAATGCCAATATAGTCTTACTCAGACTGGTTAGCATCGCGATGGCAAGAAACAAGATAGTGAGTGGAACCAGAGTTCTATTCAAAGATATCCAAAGGGCAACCTGTATATCGCCTGATCAAAAGACTAAATGGTAGTGTAAATATAAATTTGAATCACCACATAGTTGTAGTCAAGGTATGCCCGAAAGCTAAAAAACGCTTATAACCAAACACAAAGTAAATTTGACATCGCAAGGAGTGCATACCCCCGATGTTGTCATTGCCTATTCCAAATTAGGCTATCAATTACTGCAAGCAAACGGCCCTAATTTCGAAATTCTGACACATAGTGGCTGCATATGGACAATTCTACGAGTCCGTCCGCAACAAAGGTACTTGAAAAATGTGGTCAGTGTGGCAATTATACGTCGTAGAAATAATAAAGCTGTGGATATCTGAGTGTTCTTTGTACTGAGCTTAAGAGAGGCGAATCTAGTGTGTGCAACAGCTACCGTGGGAGTTTTGCCACTCGCTCTAAAGGACATGTCGCGTGTGTTATGTAACAAACATTTTTGAACCTTATCAACGAAGCTTTAGATCTATTAAATGCACGACCGACCAGATATTTAGATATCGACAAGTTCTAGAGAAGACCCAAGACACTTACCACCTTTTTTAGCCTATAAAACTGCATTCGACTGTCCAATACGATCGAATCAATACGATGCCCTGGCTGAGTTTAGTATTTCGGCGACGCTGATACGAGTTTGCGCGATGTCATTGATCGACTTGGAGTCTTCACTGAAGTTAGACAAAAATTTTACAGAGCCATTTTATACCAAGCGAGGATTGAGACAGACGATAGTCTGCCGCAAGATCTCTATAACATCCTTATGAAGATGATCATGCCGACATTTGAAGTAAACTCAACCGGTATCACCTTTAAATAAGGTCTCAGAAATTTTATTTTAAAAAGTCACATACTAGTCCCGTACGCCTGCGATATACATATTATTGGCCGACAACAACAGAAAAGCAGTCGACAGAAGTGGGACCGGTGATAAATGAGGAGACAGTCAAGTTATTTGGTTATTAACGGCGGCTGAATGAACGTTGGCAACTAAAACTGCGTAGTGGTAGATAATATTGTCTATCTTGGCTCCACATTAAAAAAACACAATGATAGCTTGGAAATCAAAAGACCAGGTTACTCTACTGTAGAAGTGGCGAAGAAATTCTAAGCGAATACTTTTCTACGTGTGACATATAATCGGTTAATTACGATTGAAAGGAACAATTCAATCCAAGAAATCAATCTTAAGTTATTTTTAAACAGCGTTTTTATGTTAATATATTTTTAAAACCTGTTATTTTTTCTTAATAAATCCTTCTCCAAAATTATGAATTTAAAATGTTTAACGTGCAAAGTAAAGGAAATTTCTTGCCCTTCACCCAATTGCAAATATCCACAATCCAAATGGGAATTATAACTGTTTAAGAAACATTCATCAAACCCATTTCCACTTTGGGTATTATTATTGTAATTACATTTGGAACTTGGGGAGTGACCTAGTACATGTTGTAGGACTGGTCGAGTACAACATTCTAACGCCCTCAAAATCTTGCTAACGGTCGAAAACCGGGTTTTCGGATCTTTCCTCACTTATTAGCTTAGAACTCAGTCAATTCTTAACAGATTTTGATTTTTTTGCGTGTTTGGAAAAAAAGTCTTAGACCTTTCCAACGATATATCTATTTATACGGATAACTTGTCACATCTGTCTGTTTTTGCCCCGAAATCGTAAACTTTTGTGAATTTTTTACTATTTTTTAAGTTTTAGTCACTATTTTATTAATAGTTGAACTTTTCCATTCTGCCACAATGTGTTACTATTGGAAATTATGTCCCTGTGAATTATCTTCCTCTGTTGACCCTTTAAAAAAGTTATTGACCTACATCAACACGTCAGTCATATGTCTTTTCTTACGGACATGTAATTTAGTTATTTAAACTTCGTACTTAATACTTTAAAATACTGCCTGCAACTTATGACGTGACCGTAGCCGACATAAACAACGATTTAAACTTCAAGAGTCCTGCAAGATTGTCGCTGATACTAGCCATCTATCGCATTTCCTTTGACCACATGTCACATAAATTTGGTGCCGTACAAATCAATTCATCATCCCTGAGATGAACCGAAGTTAGTGCTAGGAATTCTTATATTTAACTATCAAATGTCTAGTATTAGTTATATTCCCTTTATCTTCGTACTATAAACATTCAATGAAATTAGATATTTTTGAGGAGGGCAGCTCTGAAATATATGCCAATTCAAAAATAAATATTTTCTAGGTGCGTCTTATGATTAGATCGCAGCACGTAAGAGTTGCTCTCCCCTCTTAGTTAAAACTACAAATTTAGTTGTTTTTTAATCAAAAGCCCTAAATCAACCACACTGATTTTAAATTCACGGCTGAATCTCTAGACATACTTTACGCCTCATCAGCGTTAAGTATCACAGAAATTTGTTGGGATAACTTCAGCTTTAGTTGGGTGATTTAAGCAAAAGAAAACAAAAACATTTTGGAAAATATTTTCAACAACAAAGCCATTACCCTTAAAGCAAACATCGATGAAGACAATGAAAGAGAGAGAAAGGGAGGTTGAAAGCTATAGCGTCATGAATACTATTATACCTTAGTTTCGAGTCTCTATTATGTTACGTGATTCGCTACGCGCTCAAACATTATGAAACCTCACAATACAATAAAGCCACAATCAGCGTAAAATGTACAATATATCCAAGCTCATACATGTACATGAGTGTGTGTGTGTAGGCAATGAGAAGACAAAACCTCAAAACCCCAAAAATCGAAAAATTTAAGTTTTTATTATCATCATTATTGTTTGAGAAGAGGCTGCGCTTGATCTCTTTCAAAGGTTTGGGTGTGTGTGCAGCATATATAAACATGAACTTTGTGCGCATGCGCACATGTTTGAGAGTAAGCAGCTCTGTTAGTATTTGTGCTGGAATTGTTTGAGCATATCTACCACTTGCGGCATTGTTCTTCAAAAAGGAAAACATTTTTTAATTTTATTTTGGCCTTTTTGGGGTTTCTTGTGTGATGTGTTTTATTTTTTATTTTACTTTATTTTCATTTCATATTAATGATTATAGTGTAGTGGAGTGAAGCGGAGAGCCATTTTTCGGTTTCTTTCTTAAACGTTATTCCCTAATAAAAGCAATTCGGGCAAGATAATAAACCTGGAACATGGTCCCAAAACCAAAACATTCACACACATACACATTGTTACCACTACAACCAAAGCCAACCAACGATCATTGTTATCAAAAATGCTCTGGGGAAGTTGTGAGTTGAAGTTTGATTCGGCGGTGGAGACCCTTCTTAAGTGCCACTCAGCCAAATGAAGGACTTAAGAACGCAGACAAACTATGCCAGGTTAATCAAGCACTCACTCTAACTAGCGATCTCTTAAAGCAGCCAACAGCCATAGTCTCTGCCAATAGAATTTGCTGCTGATGCTGTCAACAAGCCAAAAAATTTAAGAACTCAAGCTGCAAATCCTTAATAGCCCAGCAGTAAAGAATCTTCACTGAGCAAAGTTTCTCTTCCGATGATGGTTGGTGGTGATGAAGATGATGATGGTGCTGCTGACGATTTCGTTTCCAATTTCTTACTATAAAACTTAATACTGCAGTTACTTTGATTTTGGTCTTGGGAATGGTATGTCACAGCAAAAGTGGTCAAGATTGAATACCTTTGTAATTTCAGGCCATATTTGGCCAAGCAAGACACAAAAACACGGCGAGTGCATCACTTAAAAAGTCTCCACCAGACCCTTTGGTAGTTGTAAACGCACTTTGTGGCTCTCCTTCCTTATTGTGCTGTTGCCATTTTCATTTATCACAAATGGCCTGTGTGACCATTTATTGCAGTTTTTATTTATTTTGTCTCTTTACTTCTTCTTGTGTATATGTTTGGTTGTTTTTCGTAGTTGTTGTTGTTGTTTTTGTATGTACAACTGCAATTATTTTAACATTTTATTAGCGTAAAAAATAACCACTGCTTAGTATGTTGTCACCAACCAGGCCGCTGATGACGGCAATGGTGATGACGAAGACGATGTTGCTGCTGCTGTTGCTGTGGTTGTTAATGTTCATGAGGCTGCTGCGTACTACTGCTACTCATTCACTCACTACCTTTTCAGTTGCAGCCGCTTGTAATGCCAAGTTATGTCTTTGGAATGTTGGCTTCAAATTGAAATCTTTGAAATACACAAAGAAATAATCATAATAAAACAGAAACATCAGTAATTTGTGAAAGGTAATGATGGAAATTCCTGCCATGAAACATATTTGTTACTCCCCGAAAGTCTCGGGGGAAATACGGTAACTGATTTCTTGCATTAACAAAGTAGGCTCTGGCACTGTATATGGCTCAGCATCAGCAGCTACTGATGGCAGGAAAATTGAGTAGTTGTTGAGAAAACACACAAATATGCTAGAGCAGTGCAGAGGTCTCCAAAGACCAACATTGCAACAAAAAAAATGTTTGTTGTGAGAAAAATTATCTTATGAATTCCGGTAGGAGGCAAATGGCAGGAATTTAAGTTTGTTTATAATCGATAAATCGATTATTTAATTGATAAAATTATTTAAAAATTTCCAAAAATTCAACTATTCAGTTGAAGCTATTTCGCAGTGAGGTAGCTAAAATAATGTCTGGTTGAAAAGAAGACTAAATGTGTTGGGCTCTGTTGTTCGCTTACTTTTTACTGTTTCACCTAGATCCGTCATTTCTATAAACGTGGAGATGCCCAAACAGGTTAGGATTAAAGGGAATTTAATTCATAAAAAATACATGTGAAAATTATGATGCCTTTTGCTAACCATACGTCTTACTTAAGTCTTAAGTATGACTAAGATTTTCCCTTTACATTAAATATATTTACATTAAATATATATATATATTTTATTTAATTTATTTTAAAATATGCTAGCATGAAATAATTGTAATCCATAGACATAACTAAATAAATAAATTTATTTCTGACATCTTTTTCTCAATGCATGAAAAATGTGCAGTGACATTTCTCAGTCCTTGGCCAATGATATCTATATCATCGGCATGTGACTTTTATTAAAGATGGTACCAGTCGGGTTTACTGCAGTCTTACAAATGATTATCCTCATTATGATATTAAAGAGATCGCATGACATACTATCGCCTTGTCTAAAACTCGCTTGGTACAAAATTATCGACATCCTCATTCCTTGTTCTCGTCCATAGGCCAGTGCCAAACAGCCCATAGCCTCGCGAGTTTGGCAATAATCGTATTATTCATACAGACATGGTCGGCAATTCACACGTACGCAAAGCTATTTTTGATTCAAAGCAGTCGGTGTATGATCATTCTCTGACTTGAGCATTGTGAAAGTAACTCATTTATGTATGTGTGCGTTCAGTTTTGCCTGACACTGTCATAGACACTTTTCTTTATATCGTTCCTTCACATCTCCCGTTAACTTCGGCGGCAGACACTACGACACATTATTTATTTTACCTGGACTTGTCTGAATGTAGTTTTTCACAACCAACTATAGTCGTTGCGGCAGTCGTCGGAAGTTAGGAACATTGGGATTACGGGCGTTAGTTTGCAGTAATTGAGAGAGTTTATTAGAATAGTCATTGGCTATCTCGGTAGTATGCAGCCCTGCGATATCTAACTTCCTTTGCATTTAGTAACGAGTGTTTTTAGCACTATTTTACGATCGGAGTCTATATTTGCATCACCCATCACATGCGACCATGAAGCTTGAGACATTTACGTCGTTTACCATGTGATCAATTCGGTTTCTTATCTATTGATCAGGGGATATCTTTCTGTGGAAATATTGTTCTACCTTGTGTCTTTGCCGACGCGAGGCTATCCAGGCTGAATCCGTTATCGGAGATGATTCTGAACGATCCACCAAGAGCATCTTTATATATTTCATCCAGATGATCATAAATTGCATTTACAGTGTCATCCTTCGGACGTGTACACAAATTAGCTTGATGTGATCATGTTTCACCTTGATGCGGAAAAGGGGAATCCAATCACTTACAGCGTTAAACATACTCCCAAAGGCACATAGGTGATACTATGTTATTAAGGTTACTTAACATGGCGTCTTCCGGCATTTGCTACTAATGAATAGATGTAGCAATATCTGGAGAATATATGATATATTGGAAGTTTTGAGCTGCTTAAGTTCTTTCGTACAGTTTCTAGTTATTTCCAATATTTAACGATTAGAAAACTAATATTTGGAATTCAGCTATATATATAACATCGTCAAAATACAATATCCAAGTTATTCTTCTATTTGAAATTATTCAGATCCTGTAATTCACTCTAGCACTGAGTCATGTTACGGATGTCATAATACAATAATAACTCACTTATTACTATCATTACAGTTATAAACGCTACACCCCTTCTTTCTGACGAAAACCCTGCCATGCTGATTAGTTATGTAGATTATATAGATTGTCTTTAGCAATAATCCATTATTTTTTTACTTTATATAGAGAAAAAAGTCATACCAAATCCAACACAAAATACAATTATTTTCAATTATTACAACAGCTAAAATACAATAGAAATGAAATCTCATTGCATATTGAAGTATTGAAGTGAAGTGTTCAGAGAGAATTATGGGTTTGGTATAAGATCTTTCAGTTGTACTTTTTGACTAGAGACAAACGTCAATAATCGTTTGATTGACGTCAAGAGCGAGTGAATGAGATTGATGATGAATGAACAAATTTAATATACTACACGTTTTTTCTTTTCGATTGTCTGGTGGTGGCGTGTGTTACCAATATGGTTTCTAGTTGTAACCAATGGTTGAGTCTACAGTGCCAGGTCGATTAATGTTACTTTGTGATATGTTACAAATAAAGAGGACTTTATATTATTTATATAATTTAGGGAAACTAAAAAAAGTGTTATGGAAAAAAACATAAAACCCCGGCTCAAAGCAGCAGATTTCATAGCTGAGCTAGAAATAAAGAAAAGATATTGATTTTGAATCTTCCTTATAATAAAATCTACTTGAGCTTAGCCAAACGTATAGGATTTTGGTCCATCGATTATAAAAGAGATGGAGCATTTGATGGCAAATAAAGTGCGCAATACAATATAACGAACATTTATACTAAAAAATATTTAAATTTTTAACACGGCAAAATATTTGCTTAACACCATGCTTCCCATTACTCCTTGCTAATAATAACCCCCAACAGATGACTCATTAAGAACCATATAAACTTTGTTATTCATTTATGACATAATAACAAATTTCGATATATGTACTTTCTAAATCGAACCTCTACTGTTTCAAACATTTCCGTGCCTATGAAATTTAATATTACCTATGGTAGTAAATGAATCAACCGCAAATAACAATAAGAAAATCAAAACAATCGGCACTTGGGCAAAATTCAAACTAACAACCAAACAAAAACGCTTGAGAAAACCTCAGCTCAGCTCAACTGGAATCCAGACACACAAGTCACCGCCAACAAGCTTACGAATAGTTGCTATTGAATGTGATCAGCTGGTGGTTTGGTTGGAATTCTGGTATTTTGTAAACAAATCACTCTGTGCGGCTGTTTGGCTGATTTCGATTCTTCACATGATGTTGGCATGAGTGCCTTACCAATTGTTTTTGTTGCTGTTGTTGTTGCCAATGTTGATGTTATTATTAAGTATTTTTTTTTTCTTTTCTTACTCATTTTCAGGTTACGGTACTTGTTTGGCCCTAAATCAGTCAACCTAACCCGTTTGTTGTATGTATATTGTGGCGTTGAGGATGATGTTGTTGTGTGTAAGACTTGTGGTACTACGACAATAATGACGACGACAACGTCGACGACGATTGTTGTTGAATGGCAGTCAGGCAGGCAGGCAGGCAAGCACTACAACCTATCTCTACTACCTACCCGGCAAACAACAACCATACGAGTACAACCTATCGTAACCAGCGACGACCAGTCAAACTGCCATGTGCTTCCTCACCACAGAGTGTAAAGTTTTGAATGCACTACCGATCATCAGCTGTTAAGGCCTCCGCTGCCATTGTTACTGTTGTTGCTGCTGCTGCTGCGGTCTAAGCCAAACAAAAGTAAACTTAAAAACCTAACTTAACAACCGGCGTACCAAACAACCATGTGGTGGTTGTTGGAACGTACTATCCACTCATGGGGTACCCTTCTTTACCCGTCCATGCCCGCCTGCTTTTGCTAGTTTCCATAATCACCCAACAATATCAGCAACAGCACCACAAAACATTACCGGAGCAACAGCCACAGAACAACAACAACAACAGCAACAACGACGACAACAAACAACTTAAACCAGATGACGAAGATTATGATGAGAAGAGTTGCTTAATAAGATGATGATGACTCGTTTTCACTTGCGGCTGATACTGTTGTAGGTTAATGAATTGGGATAGAGAATTTGCCGCCCTCTTAAGAAGTAGGACAACATTTGTTAATAGAAATATAAAGTTATCTGTGATTCAATATTTCTATTAATAAAAAAATTTTAAAAATTGGAATTTTGGCTTAAAATAAGAAAATTTTAACATTGTGGTGAATGCCGAAATAACGTTATACGCCTAACCTGCTGTCAACATAATACATTTCACACTCTTGAGTAAAAAACTATTGGCAATAATAAATAATTGCCAATAGAAATGATCTCAAACCGAACTATGACAATATCATAATTCATTAAAGATCAACAAAAAACAAAATCAAGAACAACGAAACACTGACGGTACGCAGAACGGGGTTGGCACTTTGTCAACAACAAAACTCCTGTGCAATTGTGTCCGATGGACACATGCATAGGCAAGGGCTTGTGTGTGTATTATGCTGGCATGTTGTGCGCTTCGAGGATGCTTTCTTCGCACCGTTGGGAAAAGTTCTCATTAACTTTGAGATGCTTTCTTCCCTTAAGGTTTGTGATGATAGAGGAGAAGGCACAGCAAAGGGCGCTGACGAGGCATTGTGGTGAATGCCTAAATAACGTTATACGCCTAACCTGCTGTCAACATAATACATTTCACACTCTTGAGTAAAAAATTATTGGCAATAATAAATAATTGCCAATAGAAATGATCTCAAACCGAACTATGACAATATCATAATTTTAACTAATGTTTTTGTAATAAGAACATAAAAACCTATGTTTTTTGTTCCCAAAATTTAGAAAAAGTTAAATTACAACATTCTTCTTATACTACATAATAATACAAAATTTGCAAAAAATAAATAATTACAAAAAACTCTAAGCAGAATTTTTGTTGACAACATATTCGTATGGATGTGTATATGGCATTGTTTCGCCTTTAGGGTTGTGATAATGGTATAGTAAGTAAGCTAAAGTCACTAATAGTGACATTGTTGGTAATGCCGAATTTGCTATACACCTAGAAAGATCAAATGGAATCAATCTCACAAAACAAAAATATAAATTATATTCCCAATAAGTAATAGTCAATGTTGCTAATTATGAAGCAAAACATAATTCTACGCCTTAGGAAAAGAAGGAGTATTTATGATTACAATGCACTCGTTAATAAGTTGTACTATAATATATTTACCATTCATCTCCAAAAATACACATTTGTATAATCTATCTTAACTTCAATCTAACACAAAGTTAACCTAGAGAATTAGAATGTTTTATATTCGCTTACTCGAAACCATCACAAATGACGAAATCACGTTTAAAATCTCCGACAGAGTGGATTGTCCACCACCGAGCCATAACAAAGTCAGCAGAGCAACTGCTAGGCTTAAACAATTACGTCGCGGGTGCCGATGAGCCGCCGGAAGAGCTGTTCAAAGCCGTCGGCGATGTTCGTTTCACAAACACGATTTGGCTAAAGGAATCCATGTTTGATTGTTGGAATCTAAGTTTTCTAAACGAACCAAGTATTTGCATACAAGATCCTGTCTAGTATGCTTTGTGAAAGTCTCAGACGTACCTTAGACCTGGTAAATTCACATGCCTGTACACATGCTCTCATTTTATCGACTTTAAACTAGTATTCGAAAGTGCGACACGGCAAAAACTATTAGATGTAATACTGAGTTTGGTTCCCGGTGACTTTGCGGGATGAGACTGACTGATACGAAGTTTTCAGTAAAGATAGGAAAATACTACAGAGCCATTTTCAACCAAGTGAAACTGCAGACAATGCGATGGTTGAACATGCGATCTCTTAAACATCCGTCAACATTGGCTGAGGACATCGAGATGTTACTGCAGCCTTATCCAGTCAGCAGCAAGAAGCAGTCATCATAAGTAGGAATGCCGATGACATCGCAATCATTGGTCTAGGACAACGGGATGTTACTGCGCCCTTCTCAAGTATTTAGCCGCAGTCGACACAATTGGGTCTCGCGATAAAAGAAGACCAAAGTGAAGTTAGTGGTTACAACGAATAAACAGTCTACATAATTTTGTCTACCTTGACTCCGTTGTAAACGAACCATCCTGGAAACTAAAAGACGTGTATTGATCGCAAACCGCTGTTACTTTACGCTTAGTAGAATGGGTTTTTATTTCAATGCATTCTCTCAACGAACAAAAATTCAACTTTGCCAGATACTTCCCGCGTATGATGTTATCTCCTCTCCGGAGATAACATCATACGAGACATCATACAAGACTCGCATTTCTCATTGTGCATCAATGTATCCTTTTGGTTGATAAGGCGTTACATTTTCAACGCATAAGAAGATGGGTGGCTCCGAACCTAACTACAGTTGCAGGAACATAGTTACGTTGCCACGGCGTTTTTGCCTTAATAAAAACAACTACCACAATTGTGCATATTTCTTTGACGCTTCCTAACAAGTCGACAGTAACTCACTCAGTTTGACCGAATGCTTTAAAAGATGATGCATCCCGTTAGGTTGCTTCAGCAACGATGGTAGGGGAGTTATGCTCCTAGCAGATAGTGGTAAAGGATATTGTTGTTGCGGCTGTATACTGCGGTATGCTGAGAAATATGAGTGGCAGGCCGGATGGGTAACTTCGGTTCCTAACAGAGGCGCTGAATAGAACGAGTAAATTTATCTGTTTTGAAGATTTTTTAATGAAAAATCATCATTAAACGCAGGTACCATCGTCGTATGTTGCATGAACTGTATAGGGCGTCAAATGGACAGAATGCGCTGGCTGGGACATGTGGCACGAATTGATGAAAATCCTTCATCTAGTCTTTGGCAATAAAAAGTTTTCTTATCGGTTTTAACTCTTTACTTAACTTTTACTTTAGCCTGTCAGACAAATATAATGCAGATCTGGAAAGGGTTTCCACTTATTAATGAAACTTTCGCCTGCACATACTTAATACCGATCTGAAACAATTTGTTGGCATTATTAAGTCGTATATTCCGTTTTTGGCAGAATGCACGTAACTTTCGTTGCGAACCTCGTATGTATATTGTTTTAACGAAAAAACTTATCCTCATATGTAAACGTATGCCTAGTATAGTTTTCTCAACTTTCAATGATTATTTATATAGTCTATACACAACACACAGACACACAATTACTCAAAAAATTTATGTTTATATTTAATCTAAGGGAAAAATTGCCTTTCTCACTTGTGTACTTATTCGTGGCCGACATCATATTATCTAATATCTTTCAAAACAAAACACATCTCCAAACTACGAGTTAAAGCGTTTTTCCAAGTATACACAACAATAAGTAAAAAACGTCACCTATACAAAAAAACTCAAAATCCCTCTTTAAAGGGCTCCTTTAGCAACAAGACACATGTATTCCATTAAATTTGCCGTTAACTCTATATAACAATACAAAAAAATACAGCTAAATGTTATGTATGCTTTTACTAACAATTTTACCTAGTGAAATATGTTAACATTAAAAGCGACATTGTCTATCAATCTCTATGATCTCACCTCAAGGTATTCGCCAGCCTCAGCAACAACTGCTAAAAAAATGCGAAAATTTTAAATAAATCTACTTACATTTTCGAAATTTAACAATATCCAATATAAACAATTTTAGCTGAGAACTACATTTGACCTTTCCAACACAACAACGTAGAAACACTCAAACACACACATAGACTAACTCACAATCTCTAACATAACTCGACAATTCCATTTCATAAAGTATTACAAAAAATACCATTCGCCAGCAAAACGCTAGAATGCAAACGAAAAAAAGCAACAGTATTATCGTATCGCGTTTTACAGAAACACTTACAATGGTGAGAGGAAAGAGGGTTGAGGGGCACGGATGGGATATGCGAATAAACTTAAATCTCTTACCAAGTTTTGCGTTGGCGCTCAAGTACACTAAGTAGAATGCAACAACTGGCAATAGCAATAACAATAACAACAACTACCACTGGCATTACCACCACAACTATAACTGCCAAAAGTAACATGCAACTCTGCTGATACTGCACCAGAGATACAAAGCAACAACTAAGCAAGCAACCAACCGACCGACCGTCCGACCACCTTAAGTCAAGCAACATCATCCATCGTTGGCAACAGTAACAGTAACAGCAACATTGCGCAGCATTAATGCACAGCAACATCGAGAGTCTGAACATGTAAAATGAATTACAAACATATGAGATGTTTTATATGTAGCCAGACAGACGGAGGGACAGACAGACGTACAGACAGACCGACATTCAATATAAAATACAAAATAATCAAATGAAACATACAGCAGCAACGACATGGGCAAAAACAATATACTGATTGTATTATTAATTCTTTTTTCCAATTAATTTAAGATTGTTGTAGAATAATTGAAAAATAACAATAACAACAGTGAAATATTCAATCAAATACACTGAGAGAAAGGAAGGTGGTGTATATTTAGGAATTTTTTTAAATATTGGGACCGGCCGTGGCATAGTGGTTAGAACACGCGACTACCATGCGGGAGATCGCAGGTTCAAACCTGGCTCCAGTCATCTTAAAAGAAAAAATAAAAAAATTTCTTTCATTGTCGGCACCCCTCGAATGTTGTTTGACAGCAACTTCGCAGTATTAAGCGTCGATTCAATCGTCGTGTCTAGTAAGAGCTTCCCAAAACAGTGACGTTCGCATTCGTCGATAAATAAGTAGGTGCCGTTAGTTGTGAATCTAAAAATATAAAGCGTGTTAATTCACAACAACGCGAGAAGCTATCCCATACCTCATTCATGGGGTGCAAAGGGAAATTAAGTTTTTTTTTTTAAGTTGTTGTAGCACTGCTGTGTTTTATAAGGTGGCAAAGGCATAGCTTCATTACTGGACCCCATGTTACCATTAACCTCTATATGGTTTAATGGGAAAAATGAGGGTGATTTTCGGATTCATGATGTCATTTTACATAATAATCTGCTAACATGTTGTAGCCAGAGCTTTCTGTCCATTTTGATGCGATTGGATGCCGTTCACGAAGATCCAAATTTCTTTCAGTGCATTTTTCTCTCCAAGATTCCCAATACAGATTCATGTAGGACAAATGCCTGGTTCAGCTTAAGCAGCGGGAGTCAAGGTAGATAAAATCATCTACCCCTTGCCTATTGTCAACATTCACGTAGCGTCCCAAACAAGTGGACTCTTTGTTCGCTGAAACAAATAGCTTTAATTTGTCCTTAATTATTACCAGACCCACTTATGACGACTGCTTTTCAATGCTGGAAAAGGCTGCAGTAACATCTCGCAGTCATCAACCAATGTTGAAGAGATCGCAAGACAAACTATCGTCGTGTCTGAAGCCTAACTTGGTTGAAAATGGCTCCATTATACATTTACCTATCTAAAATAAGAACTTCGTGTCAGTCAGTCTCATCACGCAAAGTCGTATCAGCTTCGTCGGTATACCAAACTCAGCCATGACATTAAATAGATTTTGTGGTATCGGACTACCGAAAGCAGCTTTATAGTAGATAAAATGACGTTTATGTCGATTTCAATTATATCTAGTCGGTCGTTGATTCACCAGTTCAAAATTCACACTGATAAGTTTAAACCAGGTTCGTTAAAATGAGCTGTAATCCTTTATACAAAGCACTCGGCAGAACCTTGTATGCGATGTCTAAAAGGCAATTCCAGCGGTAGTTGCTGCACACAGTTAGATCGCTTACTTTACTAATTCAATTTACTAGTGAAGGTTAAATGAATGAGCCTTTGCAGGATAAGACTACTTTACTACATTGTGATTTGTTATGAGTATTTTAAATGTCAATCACCCCTTAACCAATATTTTGAAGAGTGATGATTTCTTAAAACCAATCACACTTAAGCCTACTTAAGATGGATTACTGACCCTATAATGACAAAATGACACGGTGTCTTTGTAAGGATTAACGTTGAAATACCACACACAATACCTCAATTATAGATGGTCATACTAACCGATGGATTTCTTGCGGTGCACTAACATTTTACTGAGTTCGTACTCGTATCTATCGTCGTATGTGTACGATGCTGTGGAGTATTGCTTGCATGAGATACCTGATGAGCGCGTGTAAGTGAGTCTGCGTTATGTTCAAGTGCCTGCAATGAGTCAATGTTTTTTCCTTATTTTATTCTTTTCTTTTCAATTGTTTTTTTACCTCAATTGTTATGTTCTAAACAAACATCATATGTACGACGAGTACGAATCCTACAACTCAGCTCAGTGATACCAAAAGCCAAATATTGTAAACTTAGATGTGAGTTATGGTACTAAGCAAGTGAGCTGTGGAGGAAAAAAGGTCTTCTAGATGAAATAGCAAAAAATCGAAGCAGAAACAAAAACAGAAACAAACCAAGAAAGGACAGGCAGGAGTTGATGACGAGAGGAGGAATAAAAACAAAAACAACAAGAATAAAAATAAAAATAAAAATTCATTCGTGTACAAATAATGTTTTGTTTTTCTGTTCTGTTCACTTTTATAGCCAAGAAACAAAAAGACACACGGCAAAGGCCCGAAAAAGGTCTAAATTCAATAAAAGATCTGACAACACGCACACTGAGACACTCGCACACAGCACTTGGTCCATTGTGGCACAGACACAGAACAGCGTACACAGCATAACAACAACAGCAACAATATGTTTATATACTCAAGATAGCCTAAAGAGTTATAGAGATGAATATGGCAAATACGAAATGAAATACTACATGAAGGAGACATACTCAGATAGAGAGAGAGAGAAAGAGTGGTAAAAAACAATCAAAACAAAAAAAAACTAAATAATAACAACTACAATCATGTTGCTCTGAGATGTGTTGTGTCAGTGATCGTGATGATGATGATGAAGCTAAAAGAAGCCAATAACAAAAACATCAGTTTGAACATAAAGCTAAACAACGATATAGTTTATATGTGGCACAGTGGGAGAACTCCGAGTTATTCTAAATTTGTTAACTCCAAACATTAAAACATAGAAATGTATTCGGAATTTCAAAAGGTATACAGGACTAAATTATAGAGTTGTAAACAACAAAGTATGGTCAAGCGTACAACGTGACCAAGTCAGCACATTCGGTCTATTTAAACGCGCTTGACTACGTCGATGTCGTTATACAGCTCAGGATTCTTTCGACGACGGTAAACGCCGTTAACGATGATGGGTCCAAATACTTTGCCTAGTATTTTTTCCCGAAACTCCCAGTCAAGCTTGATCCGACTGTGTTATTAACCAGGATTCTCCGCCGTAAAGCAGGTCAAGTATGGTAGAGTTGGAATCGAACCCTAGATATCCCGCAATCAAACTCTGCAATGACATCTCAAAGTCTCTGACTGGCTAATGCATCTTTATTGTGGCTATAGTAAGGGTGTCGATCTGTATTTAGAGGGTCTCCTTCAGAATTATTCGTTGTTTGAATATCTGAATTGTCTTTAGTCTTTCACACAATATACTCGACGGGACATTGTATGCGAGGGAAAAAGGGTACATACAATTGGGTCACCTTTCTAAAGACAGCCATAAACACTCAAATTTTAAAATAAATTAAAATGTTTCCTTCACAGTTGCGGACACTCTGCATGTCCCTGATCGGATTAATATCTCCATATTTCTAATAGAATTTTCCGACTTCGCCTCCTTTCCTTTCACCTACTTTTCGATATCTTCTATCCCCTCTCCATCATAAACGCTTTTCCGTTTAAAGAGGTTCCTTATAGAGTTCCTGCCTTGAATACAGCATTCTTTTCTCATACGACGTTGTTCATCGTACCAGGACTTGCCTTGCTTTTTCATACGTTGCGCCAGTGGCCAGAAAATGCGCAATACGATTACATTGTGTATCGGGATCATTATAATTTGTTTGGAATAACTGATAGCGTGGGTTGGAATAGACATTGGCTATCAACTATCTCGTACATTTTCGCTCTTCGATCGTCTAGTATCATAATTTTAGTTTACCTTTAAGCATATGACAAAAGTTGATATTTCCGTATTTTTTTTCAAAAATTTATTTTATTTTACCTTATATGTCCTTTAGGACTTTAACAACAAGTTGGTAAAGGGTGATATGACTGAAGCAAATAAAAAGCTGATATATCCTTAATTCTATATAAGGTGTCATATCAAGTTTACCAATATAGTATAGATTTTAGAATATATTTTGGCGATACAAATGAACATTATCTCATAACTCTTATATTTGTTTAACAAATACTTAGCATATACACAAATAAATTATTTGTTCCCAGTATTACCAACCTATGACTCACACTAATATTAAACCTTTCTCCAACCAACTTTTGTTTGTTTAATAAATACCCATCGGATTACCTCAAATTCAGCATTTGTTTACAAAACTATGACGTTCTGCCACAGTGCAATGGACTGTCTCTCTTGTTTCAGCTAAGATGCTGGGCCTGGTTCATAAAGCTGTCCGTCCGTCCATACACTCTATACAAAAAACACAACATTTCAACAGCATTCACATACACACATATACACCTTGGTGTCACCAATATAATCATAGCAAAATACTAAATCAAAAGAGAAGAGAACTTCACTTTACAAGAGCGTAGTATAGACAATCTCACCTATACACTCATACATGACGTTTATAAAGTATTGCAAAAAATGCCTCAATACTTTAAGCAACAACACTGATGTCGTTCGTTGTCGTTGTTGCTGTGCCCCAAACGTTAAGTTATACCAAGACAACAGAAACAAAAACCAAGCACGAATGCAAGATCAGATCACCTTTTGAATGCCTTATGCAGACCTCCATGCCATGACATACCAGCAAACCTACTAAAAGACACGAGGAGCACGAGTAACTCCCCCCACAGTGCCCGGCACACCCGCCCGCCCATTCAAAGTCGCAAGCCAGCAACGGCATCAGCCACAGCCACTGCCAGAGTATGAAAAACGTTAACACATACTTTATGTTGTTGCTAAAAAGACTTTGCCAGTCGTCGACAACAACAAGAACAACAACGACAACAACAGCAACAAAAAGTCAAAATAAGGCTGCTGTATATTTTGGTTGGGGTATTATAATGGTCTCGTGGACCATTACAGCCAGAAGAATGAATGCATTTTAAATGCATTTAGTCTTAGTACAAACCCACACAATCAACAGACAACAAGGAAAACAGGGTGTCTCAACTGCCAATGCTAAAGCGAATGCCAAACGAAAGACTTAAGACACGAGCGTGCAGAACCCTTTATACAAAGATGCTGGACGGACAGACGGACGTACGTATGATACGATACGTATATTTCCTATGGCAGTAATCAAACTTTCGAAAGTTCAACAGGAGTCTCGGCTTTACACTTTTTATTCACCATCAGCTCAGCCTTGTTTTCTTTTTAGCCTTCTTTATTTTTGTGTTTTTTTTTTGTTGCTCTTTTGCAAAAGACAATATCTCTTACTTTGGCGAACCAGCAGCAGCCAGCAACAATGTGGAGGGGCACAGTGAGGGGAGAGATTACCCCTTTTACAATGTTCAATTAACTTTTATGGAAATTTATGAAGTTTTTTCGACCGTTGTTATTTGCAATGACTTTAACACCACCATGTTGATGCCTTCTCTCACAGCTCTGCTTCGAACTTTCTCAAGACTTCTTTCACCTAACATTGTTTGAAAACTACCAAAATTACACACACACACACACACACACACGCTCGCCGAGAATTGTAGAAAATCATCAACGAAAATAAATAAATAATTACAACAACTTAGAGAAATGGCACAAATAAAACTTACGATATGTATAAATAACAGCAACAAAGGCTGTAAGCAACAACAACAACAATAACAAATGTTTAATAAATAACTTGGAGCTAAACAAAGATCACAAACGATACGCAAGAGTCAGTTAACCCATTGGGGAATGGGAGGAACGTTAAAAGAAATGCTGTATAAATACAATATATGTAAGTGTTAAAACGCCACTTGGGAATGTTAAAATTGTATAATGTAAAAACAGCAGGGGCAGATTTATAATTATTGAAAAACTATAAAATATTTGGCGAATAAATAAAGGTGGTCAAAGGATGGAGAGATTCACGGACATATGTAATAACTTGAGAAGTCGTATATACTGAATTTATTGCCCAACGAAAGCGTATGTAGTCAAAATGTCATTTGCTAATAAAGATATCCACAATGTATAATAGATGACACCAAATCTCTTATAAATAGTTAAATATGAGCAATAGTTTATCAAAAGTTTTATTAAATATTAATTTGTCTTAATTGTTTGAGACAAGTGTTTACCGTTTTTTTTTACAAAAATTAACATAACAATGCTTCATAACGTAATTCATAGGGTATTTAAAGTGGGAGTCAATAATTCCGAGAGACAAGGGTAGCAAACAGATAATTTTATAGAAATTAAAAAAACTTACATAAGCAACAGTTTTTCTTTTCCATTCATCAAGAATAAGTAAGATTATCATACGCCACCATTTATTATTTATGTTATGTCAAACAAAAGAGCCTAAAACGTGACAAATTCACCTATACGATACTTACTAACTTCAAATCGATATTAATTTATTAGGGCATGTAACTTGACAAAACGAAAGATGCAGAACTTTTTCTTTTTGGGGCTACTTTCACGTGCAGTTCTCAGAATTGAGTCCCAACATCATGTGTTGTACTGTGTATGTTATAAGTAGAAACATGCTCCGAATATAACCAATTTACGTCTATAGCAGTGATCTGCGGCGATAGGAGTTTTCGCCACTACTGGTGTACTCGCTGTTTATGCGACTGCGGTAACAAACTGCTTGGATATTTCTGTGCCTTTTGTTATATTGTTTTCTTTTACCGGGATAGTTTGCCACCGCATCAAAAAACCATGAACAAAAAAATGAATCTTTGTTGTATGAGCTTTTTCTATGGTGGTGGTTAAGCCCGACAACGAAGAAATACAATCAAAAATATTACGAAGAAGAATACGACGTCGGTGCGATCGCCACTAACATACTAACCGCCTCGCTGTCGATTTGTTACGTTTTTCTTTTTTCTTATGCTTTGGCGACAAATGTTAAAACAAGTTCATTAGGCCGACAGATTTCCAACAGAAACAAAAGTGTTTTAAAATGACAGATCATACATTTGTTTTAGACAAAACTATTGAACTTTTTCATTGCATTTTCCTGACCTATAAAGAATGTCTCCAAAAAATAAGCAAAAAAGAAAACGGTACAAATCCACAGCGAGGCGGTTGGTATGTTGGTGGCGATCGCACCGACTACGTATTCTTCTTCGTACTATTTTTGTTTGTGTTTCTTCGTTGTCGTGCTAAACCACCACCATAAACAAGCACACACAACAAAGCGTCATATTTTTGTTTTTGTTAATGCTAAACTATTGCAACAAAAAAAGTAAACACAAGAAAGAGCTTTACTCCACCGCATCAGTTTTCGTTTGATATTTCGAACACTTGCGTATGAAAAATACTAAGTTCGGACGCGGTGCACCGACGGTTGCGGTATATCGGTTCTGATCTCTGGTCTATAGCAAACATATTTTTAGTTCCAACTGTTCTACCTATGTTTCCAAATAAAGTGTTTTGTTTAAAACAAAAAGAAATACTTAAACTTATTTTCCCATTACATTTCCAGAAAAATATAGGACTTTAACTTTTGGGTGAGTTAACATTCTTCTACTTTTAGACTCACCCAATGAGACCAACAGTTTAACTTAGAATCCGATTACTTGATATGCCGATTGACTCCACAACTCAGAAGTTAGTCTCGACAACATCAAGGTGGTCGCCGATCAAAGAAATGTAGATGTCTGTGGCAAGACTTGAACCCAGATCACTGGCCGGCCTCAAAACAAAACCAATGTCTAAATTTTAATTACAAGTCGATGGGATCCAATTTTCTTTACATCTAATATATAAAAATCTTGTGTCACGGTGTTTGTCGCAGCAATCATCCGAAACGTTTCGACCAATCTTTATGAAATTTCGTAGGTATGAGAATAGGTACCATTGTATTTTCATACCGCTAGGTGGCGCTGGGGTTCATTTATATAGAAAATTTGAATGTGAATGGATGGACCAATTTAACTGAAATTCAGAATGTATGATTGTCATGATAAAAAATTTGATGTACAAATGGATCCGATAGGTGATGGATGGGGTGGATTAATATCGTAAATTTTAATGAATGATCAAATTTAACTAAAGTTTAAAATATATATTTGTTTGATCACGATAAACAATTGTATGTACAAGTGGACCGGTAGGTGGCGGTGGGGTGGATTCATACAGAGAGTTGGAACGAATGGACCAAAATAACTTAAATTCAGAATTTATGTTTGTTTGACTAATTTTCATAATTTATATTGATGATCTCACTTCACTTCAACCCAGTATGTTAATCATCTTTAGATTAAACGTATGGACGAATTTACGCGAAATTTTGAATGTATATTTGTTTGATCATGAAAAAACAATTGATGTACAGATGGACCCGGTAGGTGGCGCTGGAGTGGTGAAAAATTGACCGAATAGAACAAGTAGGTTTGTTTGACCATGACAACAATTGTTTATGTAAAATGATTGACCCGGTAGGTGGCGCTTGAGTTAACTTATTGGATGAAAATAAAACAAAGAACAACTCCAAAAGGGTGCGGGCCACATAAAGTTGGTTAATAACCTAGACAAGTTTAAAAGCTCGTTCATGTGTGCAGTACTATAATTTTTGTATAGATGTACAGCTTGAGCGATTTGCCAACAAGCGCCACGGTGATGATACAATGTTTTTATTTTGTTTACGATAGATGATGTGTAATCGTGGTACACTTAAAATATTTATTATGTTTTTTAAGCAAATAAATATGATATCTCCGTATGTATTTAACTCCCACACAGACAAAATGTGTTAGTATGGGTTTGTGCATGCATAACTTAGACACTCTACTCGAAAGCACAGATCTTTATCGTTATCTTTACAAAATTCAGATAAATGCCCCAAATTCATGCTCTCAGGCTCCGGTTTGCTATCGAAATGCTGGAAAGATACACCAAATTGCCAATAATTTTTTTCCCAGACCATGTAAACTTACTTCTAAACAGGCAGTAGGAGTGACTCTAATCCTAAATTGAAGTATAAAAACCGCCAGTATTCACCCAAGTTTTCTATAAGGACAGCTTTGTCAATAAATGATACTATTGGACAATATTTTTATCAAGATCAAAATGGACTTGCTGTTCCAGTGAATACAAAGAGTAATATTGCAAGGCTAAAGATCATTTTTGCTGCAGTGTTGCAGAATATTTTCTATGGAAATACCTTAAAAATAAAGTTTTCAACAGCAACTCAGTATCTCTTAAGGAATCTAAGCAATGTATAAGTGATAAATACATAGTATTTCACAAAACACCTGCCTAGCAGTCATTGAAAATTTGTGGTCTAGTTTGAAGCAGTTTAATCGATGATCGCATATGGATGATATAATTTTTAAAAAATAGGCCTACCCATAAAAATCCATATTTGTGTACTTTGATAAAAAAATATCCAAATTATCTAGTTTTGCCTTTATCACCGTTTGAAAAATAAAAAGATTTTTGGTCCACCCTGTATTTTTCTAATTCCTTTAAAAAAGGTTCGAAGTGGGACACATTTTAAGTTATATTTAACAAACGCATATGGGGTTACAGATGTTAGGATAATAATGAAATAGTTTTATTTTCCATAAATGGTTTAAAATATTGTGTATGTTGGCCCTAAATATGCCTTGGCCTATATGGCATTGGCATTAGTGGCGCCAACTTCTTTTTTAACTCAAGTGAAGCGGTCCCTATTGTGACTCGTTTAAAACTTCAATTAGTACAAATTTCCTCATCTAATACTATTTCATTATAAAAAAATAAAAATCATTATAAAACATTAAACATAAAGAGGGGCGTATTCGTGTCTTAAGTCTTTCGAATTTTACGTAATCCGTTTTGATGTTGTGGAATATGCTTTCGTTAGCATTGTTTATAATCTTACGTTTTATTAAAAATAAAAGTTGTAAACTCAATTTGATACGAGGTTAAGGGTTACAATCCGAGTTAGTCAGTTATAAAACAATTATGGTTTTACATAGCAAAACATTTTTTTTAGAGTAATATAGGTGAGTAGTATAGCTTAGGTCAGGTACATTCGGCAGCCGCGTTTATCAAAGCTCACTTGGGTCCTATTTTCAAATTTTCACATCAATTATTCCTAATCTATTCGGTCAACATCGCTCTCAAGCCATTTCGTTGCTTTGATGAAGGCATGGATATTCTTCAAATCGCCAACTGATAGACAGGTATTGTCCACAAGTGTCCGATTTCACCAAAAGCAGTGCAGTGATATAGGAGATGCTCTGTGATCTCCTTTTCTTCCTCATCTTTGCAGCCATACTAGATCAAATTTAACATTCATACGCAGTACAAGGTAGTAATATCAGAACTTGTTCGTCTACCCAAAGTCACTATCATGTGGATCGCTGAACATAGTAATTTTTAGAAGGTGAAAGGACTGACACACATTTTAGAAATTGATCAGCGGAACGGAAACATGTTAGAGAATATGGGAAAATCTCAAAGCTTGGCTAACTTGGCCAAGTACAAACCGCATAAGAACAAAAGAGATTTATTAAGATTAATAAAAGTGTTAACTGGTTAAGCGGATATCACTTTCCTTTATGACTTTTCAGTACTTGGAAGTTGGCGACTCAGGAGAATCTAAGTAATCTATATATGTAGTATTTATATACCTCTGAATGAAATTTGTGCATTCACCACCATACATACTACTTGACTCCCATGTCGAAGAGTGTCTCTTTCTCAAACAAACAAAAATCAATCAAATGTAATAAAATTGAAAATATAATAATGGCTAATTGAAGCGATTGCACTAAGAAGTCCTAGTTTTTTATATTATTAAAGGGGATATAATCTATTATACTGTATTAAAGGAAATATTTGTAAAATATGGTCTGTTGCTGTGACTTAAACAAACGATTAATAATTTGTTAACATTTACCGATATGATCCAAGACTCTCCATTGTCAAAACCCAATCACAATTGCCATATCCACTTTGACCACAACAATTTTGTGGCATTTTTTTAAAAAAAAAATCATTATAAATGCTCTAATTAAAACAGTTGATTACCCTAGACCCACAGTGACATATGTGGACCTTTTTTAAATGAATAAAAAGTAATTTGGAAAACCAAAAACTCTTATAAGTAAGTAAAAAACCACTATTCCGTCAATTTATCAATTTTCCTTAAAAACCAATCAAAAGACTTAAGGAAGAAACTTGAAATTTCTCATCACATCAGAGAGAGTGTGAGAGAGAGCTAACACGAGAGGTAACCATAATTTTCTGCTACTCCTTAACTCCAAAGTTTCGTAAACAAACCCAACACAACTGTAGAGAGTGTGCGCGCGCCTTCTTCAACAAATCAAAAGACTTAAGACACAAACTTGTTAGTGCAGAATTGTTTCGCATCTACTTCTGCCCGCCATTAAAGGGTTAAACAGGTATGGATTGTTTGGATTTTTTTTCTGTTCATGATATCAAGAGAGTGGGGCCAAACAACAACATATTACTTTCAAACAGCAATAACAACAAAAAGAGTTCCGGCTTGATTAAAAAGACACAGACTGAGGCCGTAATGGCCAGATGAAGATGGAGAGGCAAAAAGTCAGGCAAGACAACGCAAAAGAAGAGGTTAACGCAGCAGCAGCCGCACCATTACCATCATCATCGTCATCATCATCAACGCCACAGTAAGAAGAAGAGGCAATCAAATAGTAATGATCACAGAGAAATAACAAAAAAACAACGTACGCAGAAGAGAAAGGGGGTCGGTCGGTTGGCTTTGTATATTTGTAGATACTCGTGCATATATATATAAAATCATAAACATGCTGTTGTTGTTTTCAAGCTTGTTTTCAATATACCACCAACAACAACAACGACATCACTGGTTTCAGTTTGTTTTTAATGAATTTTGTTTTGTGATTTTGTTTTATACGTTACTCGTACACAACACAACACAAAAAAGCGCGCATTTTAGCGAAATTTGTTGAAAACACCCTCATTTCATCGAACTCTACCAGAGCAGCTAGGGAATATTATGAGATACTTAGTTTATTTCTTTTTTCGTTTTGTTTTTTTTTTTCTTCCAAACAGTAACCACAGAAGTTTTTTTACATTTTTGTTAACTGCTAACTAACAATTTATTATAATTTATAAGACAAATGAACACTGAACAACAACTTACGTAAGCTCGATAATGGAACCATAACAAAATAAAAATGTTTCGAAGGTGGTGAATATGTTGAAATCAGCAGCAGCTAGTTGTTGAAGCGTTGTGGGTTGAGGGGCGTAGTGGGGGTCTACGCGGAGTTGTTACAATTGATTACAATTTTCAATATTTCTTAATGATTTTGTAATGAAATGAATTTCTTCTGCAGCATTTATATTTGTGATGGTATAACAATATTATTTTAGCATTTCATATTAAGGCACTTTTGGTTATAAATTGATTATTTTCTTCTTCTTCTACTTTCACATATGGCATATCATTTTATTTGTTGATTTTTTTTTAATAAAAACTTTATCACATTTATTAACTAAAATTACTGTACGTAGTTGTTGTTGTTGTTGGTATCGGTGTTGTTTAATAATAATAAAAACGACTCTTTTTGTTAGTTTACGAAATCGTTGGTCTTTTTGCCCGCACGATTACTGTGGTAAGACGCTTTAACGTAGTGTTTTGGGCCGCGTTAACTCTCGAGCGACTGCACCGTTGGAATTTTTGTGTCTTACGTACGTATTCCTCCTCGTTGTGTTGTGGTGGTCTCGGTCCGTATAAACTATGGCGAGATTGGCTCTTAACTTTTTTGCATTCACCAGAGACCAGGCAGGCGCACGGACGGACGGACAGGCAGACAGACAGACGGCCAGACAGACTTTTTTTCAATTTAATATCTGTTTCTGTGGCTCACTACCGACTGATTTTCCCATTTAGTTGCACTGTACACTTTTCACATTAATTAATAATTTACGAAATTATGGAAAATATTTTCATCACGATTTTGTTTAAACAAATTACTTGTTGGGCTATTGTTGTTGCTGCACTCTTTTTGCGTTGTTGTATTATTTTTTGTTGTTGCTTCGTTCTGAACAACAACGCTTCTCTCTGCGATGGCTTGGCGAGTTACTCAAACGCTATGAACAATTCTTATTTTTTTTTTGTTATTTTCGATCGACGAACTTTTCCTACTGAGGTCTATGCGATTTTTGCGATTACAGCATCATTTTGTTGAGAAAATTAACACATTTTTCGGGAATTTCAGTGAATTTCTTATTTATTTCACTTGATAATTGCATTTTTCTATTAGTTTTAGCAATATATATCGGTGGTTTTTTTGGAACGAGAAATTTCTAATGTTACGAGGGGGAATATAAAGTTTGTTTGTGCCGAAGGTATGAAAAACTCGTTGTAGATGGTGAACGTCGATGTTAAGGAACGTGTAGAGTCGTCGCAGATACCTACACAATTTCAACTCAACATCTCGATCGCTCTCTGGCGCATTCTCTCTCACCACTCACCAATACTTGGAGGATCCTTCAGGTGTGTTGGTATTTCTCAGGTGTTTTTCTTATACAGGTGTCTTGAGCGTTGGTGTCTTTCCATCGCATATAGTGGGAGACTTGGCGCGACACACATGCGATCGTTCTCTCCCGCTTAGACTCTCTAGTGTAGATTAATTCCAAACATGCATATGTGTGCGTCTGTACTCTGTATCTCTTTAGGTCTTTTTATGGTTTCATCTTCCATAAGCCAAGACTCACTCACATACACTCTCACCTGTTGCGACTGTTGTCTTTGTCAGTTTACCTGTATGGCTGTGGTGGTGCCTTGGGGTTTTTTTTTCGTCTTCTCAATTCCTTCTGTTTCTTCTCCTTCTACACAGGTACTCACTTTTTGACGTTATGTCTTATTGACAATTTCGTTTAAGAAAATGCGGGCCAACAACAACAGCCACAGCCACAATGATGACAACGAAAGAGTTTTGTTTTTTTTTCGTGTGTGTTTTTGTTGATATCTTCAGAAGAAGCAACACAACGCTAGTTGGTTCAGCAACACCAGCACGCTCCTAAAATCCAATTCAATTGTTAAGAAAGAAGAAGAGAACAGTCAGAAAATGACGCAGAACATGTAGGGATTGTGTGTAGGAAAAACGTAAGGGGTATCCAGACACAGATATGTAGTGTATACGAATGCAACACCACAATCGAAGTTAGAAGAATCAAGAAGTCAAAGAGTCACAATACAGAGGCGTTGTTACGCTAATGTATTGCAGGGATTGTGCTACAAAGGTATAGGTCATGTATGGCATCAACATGTAAAATTGTTTAGGATAACGACAATGTTTAAACACGCAGATGATAGTGAAGTGGAAGGAAAAGCATTACATACACTTGGTCCTCTTTTTAATGGTCGAACAAACAGATCATCCACATAAGAGTATAATAAGAAAATCTTATCACCATGAAGTACTACTTATATATCTAAATTTGGTGCAAAACACTTATTTTTTTTACAGATGATATTAAAACCGTAATAGATCAGTGATTTTTGAAGCATGTAATGAAAAAGTAATTCCCATTTCTTTTCCTGGGTTACCCTAAAAAAGTTCGTGTCTTAAGTCTTTAGTTTTGTGCAAACGTTTATCGCTAAATCAGTGATCACAATGTAATGATGTGTATAATATGAATAGATTAGTAAAAAAATTATTTAGAACGTTAGTTTTATTACAATGTTCGTAAATATTTGGCCACGCCCATTTCTACGCCCATTATTAACATTATTATTATTAACATATCTAAAATTCCCATAAAACGCTCTAAAAATGTTATTTCTTTACAGATTTAACTCTATATGGAAAATATTATAGGTTATATATTTTTTTAATTTTTGATTAAATGGCGGAGTGGGCGTGTCAAAACATTTTTTTGAGCTAGAGTGATACAATTTGGTACACAGATAGTGCTCGACACTTCAGGTTCAAAAATGTTCAACTCTATTCCTGATTATCTGTATATTATCCTGATTCTGAATTTTATCATCATTTTGCCCCACCACCCGACGTTTTCTCGGGACACTCCTAATTTTTTTTGTTTAACTTGAATAATAACGAAAATTGAAGTATGTATCTAAGACTGTAGGAGGGCGCGTCTCGAGACAACGGCTGACTCTTATGTAAAATTACTTTCTGAATCCCAATATAACCCCCCATTTTTTCCCCTATTTCCCACCATTTTTTTTCGGGACGTCCCACATTTTTTTTGATTTACTTGAATGACAACAAAAGTAAAGTATTTATGTAAGTAACTGAAACTGAAGGGGTAATGTAGGTGTCCAGTAAAAACGGCCGATTCGTATGTAAAATGACCTTCTGAATTCTAATATTGTTTTCTCGGGACGAGAGTGGTGATATTCGGATTCAGGAGGTCGTTTATATGAATCAGCTGTATTGTCGGGACGTCCCCTCCCCAGTTTCAGTTACTTACTTCGCTCTATGTTATCATACAAATAAATCATAGAAAAAACGTTACGTGATGAACAAAATGGGGTTGATCGTCGGTTACAGGAGTTCATTAATTATAATAAGAATCAGTAGAAATAGTGTCGGGGCCGATTTTCATGCCGAACAGTGTTATTTGCGGGAACAACAGATATAACCAGGCCCAGTAAAATTTCGCAGTCCTCCGCCAATGTTAAAGGGTTTTAATCAGATCATATGACAAACTATCTCCCTCTGTGAAGCTTAACATGGTTAAAAATTGCTATGTAATATTTTGCCTATCTTTACTGAGAAGTTCGTATCAGCCGGTCTCATCCCATCAAGTCGTATCAGCTTCGCAGGAATACCAAACTCAGCCAAGGCATCAAATAATTTTTATGATATTAAACAGCCGAATGTAGCTTTATAGTAAAGCTGCTAAATATGTGGTAAGAATCGATCTGCATATCTTTAGTCCTTACTTGTATTTTTGGTAATGAGATTTTTAAAAGTTATCCCCTCGGTGTAATGTTAATCACTGGATTTCTTACAGCCATTCTTTTGTACCTTACTTGGATGACAACAAAAAGTGGGAGAAAACGGCGGGTGATGTGGAAAAATGGGGGTGATTTCTTTTTCGGGATGTAATTTTCCATAGGAATCGACAAGTTTTCCTATGAAGTATATTATTACCCCGTGGGCTACTTTAACAAACTAATTAGTGACAACTGTGACTCGGAGAATCCAAAGGCAAAGGTTAATATGGCTAAGATAAATAACAAAAGTTGAAATCTTTAATGACATGGACAAAAACGAGAGTCCATTTTTTAAATGTTTATTGTAATTATGTTCAAAATAATAATTATTCCGTCTTACATAGAGAAACATTAACTCCATCAACAACTGCCCTTTTAAAAACACCCAATATAAACATTAATAACTTCCTTAACACGCCCCTGACCACCACGTACTTCGTTTGGCAGCAGCTCTTTTTGTCTTCCTCTTGGTTGTGCTACAACAGACTCTCTAGCCTTTGCAAAATCAAAGTAAAAGGGTAACAACAAACAAAACCACGAGTCCATGAGAAGCTGACGGCGAGAGGCATTTTGTTGGTTTAACTGACGATGACGATGATCATAATGATGATTGTGCACTCGCACTCACAACACTCACACCACAACGGTATTGGCCAAATTAAATATTTGATTTACATGTGTATTTGTGTAGGCTCACACAATGAAGCGTACACAGCAATCTATCTATCTGACTACCCATACTAAGGGAAACAAACACTCTTTGCTCCATTCAATACACAACAATGACAGTGAGAAAACGTTACGCGAGAAGTAAAAACCCAAAAACGTTACGTTACAGCAACAACATCAACAACAAATAGATGCAATCGAACACAGGCGCAGACAGCCACCAAAACTGACTACGTCTTGGCCTGTACAAATATTCGTGCACACCTACATGCATGTGGTGGATGGATAGATGGCCAGAAGCAGCCACGGCGCGCAACAGCAACAACAATGCAATGGCAACAACGTCGGGGCTACAAACAACATAAAATATACACAACACTCAAAGTCGTTGGTACCTCTCGGCTCCTCGTAAGTTAGGCCCGGCCGTCGTCCGTCTGTTTGTCTGTCCGTCGCTCTGTTGGTCTTTTGGTCGACGACACAATCACCCTGCTGCGTCTTTTGGGACTGCATGCAGTTCAAAACTTAACGTTGCCATAAAAATAGTTTGAAAATTGTACAAATCTTAGTGTTGTTGTTACTCTTTATGATGACGATGACGACGACGGAGACGATGATATTGTTGCTGTTGCTATTGCTGTTGATGATGGTGATGTTGTGTGTGTGTGTGTATTTGTTGCTATTGAGGTGCTGGGTCTTTTTTTTGGTCTTGTTGTTGCCGTTGTAGTTGTGTGCAGTCTGCTCTTTGCTTCTCTACTGCCTTTCAGTTTTCAATGTTTCGCTATTTATTATTACGTTTCGATCATTACTACACATTTCGTTTGCCTAACAACTTTACACTCTGCCAAGACGGCCGGCACTCTACACGTAATCGTGACAGGCGTTGAAAGTTCACAGAGAATTCGCAAGCGCAACATTTGCAAAGGTAGCGTCAATCTGCGGTCGTTTAGCGCTGACTGCAAAAATTAAGCAACAATAGAGAATAGAGTTTGTTTTAAACGAAAGACTTAAGCAACAAACTTGCACGCAATTTGGTCCATCGATGATAGGGACGAATTTTCAATAAGAAATGTTCAATTAATGGAATATGTAATTAGATTGATATAATTATTCAAATATGGACCATTGACCAATGGACCAATAATGCCTATTGCTGTTAAAGATGCCCATACAATGACCTTGGGTGAATACAGGGTTCAGTTTTGATTCAATTTAATTTAATTTAATTTAGGATTAGTATCACTCCACTAACTGCAGTTTTGACATTTTATGTGCCCATTTAGGTGGAAGTGGGCCTCGTCTGTGAAATAAGTGTTTGTAATGTTGGTGAACCTCCTACAGGCTTTAATTTGTACCTCATACAAAATAATTATTTTTACAAAATAAAATATTTTAAGTTACTCAAAACATTTCGACCTAGTGGCCAATTCTTTTACACTTTTTCCTGAAAATCAAAGATCTTCTTACAATTTTCTCGGTTGACGCTTAATCAAGTATTAAACCTCTGTTCTAAAACTAGGCCCTATATTTTTCGTTTGGTTTTCAGTCACTTGTGTGTGTTTGCGTGTGCACAGTGCAGTGCTTGTTGGCCTTTTTCGACCGAGGATTCAAAGCTTAAACTTCAGCTAGCGGTGTCTTTGGTTTAGTGTGCATAAATTCAATACCAATGGCTTTTTGACAATCAGCAACATGCAGCGAAAAGTCGACGAGGACTAATGTCATGGCAATATTAACAACAACAGCAATAGAGGCTGCAGCATCCGACGCAGCAACGGCAACAACATTAGGCTTCGCATTGCCTACATCCACCGCGACCATCTTCCTCGTTCTTTTTTTCGTAGGGGATTTTGACCAAGTTCAACTTATATTCTTGGTCTCTCTTTTAGGCAACTGACACAAGGTTTCCTAGTTGTTGCTGTTTTTGTAGTTGTTGGGTTAGTTTCAAGAAAGCTCCATCAATTCTAAGATAAATAAATTTTGCCAATTGTTGTAGTAGCCATAAAACATGCAATGCATTGCAATTCTAGGCAATGGCCATGAACAGCAACAGCAGAAAAAAAGAAATATAATCATGCCAGTATAAAATATTTCAAGCATTTGAATATTCATTTTGCCATATTTTACCCCACTCTCTCTTTCTTCCTGCAATTGAACTATTTACACATACATACATATATACGTTGTGGTTTCCTACCCAGCACTACAGATAGCTGAACATTGGGCCCGTTAGCTCGCTTGGTTTATGGTTTCATATCTTATTAGCAACATCTTTACAAATATTTTTCCGTCTTTAAATTCGGTTACTTTAGTTTACGTGCTACAAACTCCGTAACATTAAATTGTTATCCTTTGTGAATAAAATATTTCCCCTCTAAGCTATAAAACAAAATCTAAGCAGGTAGTCCAAAATGCTTAATGAGTACAAAAGGTAGATGCAGTTATTGCTGCTGCTGTTTAGTTTTTATTAAAGTAAACAATTTATGGCCTTTGAAAAGGTCACTAATTGAATGAGATTAGGGAGTGTATAACAAGTAGACTTTAGATACGTTATGAGCGTATGAACTATAAATGGGATAGCCGACCTCTACGCCTCGGGAGCATTGGAGAACGACACTTCATACAATGGACAACTTGGGCCAACTGTGTTACATTATAACATTACTAGAATTCATTGGAAACTGTGGAAACTCATAAAATAGAAAAGAATATCTATAAATTGTTCAATGTTGAACAAGTTACTGCTTACAAGATAAAAATCTTAATATGTTACACTAATGAGATATTAGATTATAAAGAAAACTCTTAAAGTTTGTACGATACGTAAACATAGTAAAAGCAATATTTGAAAACCTAAAGTTACGAATGTTTTTTTTCACAAGTTGGCAACAATTATTGTAGCGAAAACTATCAAAGATTCCATCATAGAATGCGATAAACGTGGACTGTGCTTAGAAATACTCGTATGTATTTTAGGGATATAACTATTTTTTGAGTGCAAATTTTCACTCCAGTACCATGTGGTGAATATTGTTGTAATAATAAGTCCCAAATCAATGAGCTTAAAAATGTTGTACTATGTAAGAATACTACCAAAATCTCAGAAAGCATAAACTTAAGGAAGGTCAACTGAGACAACTCTCCACTTATAGACGGTACAATCGAGAACTTAAACTTGGAACTTAATTTCCCTTTATACCCCACTTGTTTATCGACGAATGCGAACGTCACTGCTTGAGAAGCTTTTACTAGACATGCCGATTGTCTCGACTCGACTGCGAAAATGCTGTCGACAGCATCAAGAGGCCGTCAATGAAAGAAAATGCAAGAAAAATTTAGGAGAATGGAGCCAGGAAACGATCGATGCATCTCCCGCATGATAAACTGATGTGACGGCAGGTCAATCTAGAACTCCTTCGAGAAAATAATCTATGCTCTGGAAACTGTTTTTTTCCTATTCACAACTAACGGCACCTACTTGTTTATCGACGAATGCGAACGTCACTGTTTGAGAAGCTCTTACTAGACACGACGATTGAATCGACGCTTAATACTGCGAAGTTGCTGTCAACAACATTCGAGGGGAGCCGACAATGAAAGAAAATTTTAATTATATTTTTCTTTTTCTTTTTTAAGATGACTGGAGCCAGGTTTGAACCTGCGATCACCCGCATGGTAGTCGCGTGTTCTAACCACTATGCCACGGCCGGTTCCTATAGCAATCCTAAAATCATGACATGATCTGGCGGTTGACAGCTCAGTGTCACATCGATTGGGATGCTTCTGGTGGAAAGAACCGTCAGGGTCCTGGGGGACAACCCAGGACGGAGTTCTCCAATACAGACAATAAACTGCTTCTCGAATAAGAAATAGCCGACTGCTAGGTATTTACATACGCCGATAATCTTGTCATAGGTAAGCGCAGGTGACTGTCTCCAAAGGTTACTATGTGGATTTATAAAGCTATAGTTTGACCAATACTTTCCTATTGTATCGTAGTTTGTTCGAGCTCCCTTCAGAAGAAATACGTTCGTAAACAAATCACAAATGAGCACAACATCATGAAAAGCACTTAGTGTCATTATAACCAAGTACATAAAACGTACTAATACTAGTAACTAATATAATCACTTTTACACCGGATAGGAATATATGGGAAAAGTTACCGAAGATATCCAGCAGTATCCGATTTTTTACAAATGGATCAAAGTTGGACAAGAGGTAGGCTAAGGGAACCATTCACCGGACCTTAATGTAAATATCTCCTACAAGCTGTTGGACCATTGTAGCGCCTTTCAGGCAGACATCACAGCTGTACTTGAGGTTGCTGAACCACTGAAAAATTTTTCTGAAGAACCTGCATCTAACCAGACAGGCAGGCTGCTACTAAATACATGTTTGTAACATCCCTGACGGTAAAGAAAAGGAAATTAATCACTAAGGGTGAAAACAATTGCTTAGCGGATGAGCTTCTCAGTATCCCTGGAAGCAATGTTTGTTACATCCCTGACGATAAAGGAATACAATTAATCACTAAGAGTGAAAGCATTTGCTTAGCGGATGTGCTACCCAGACAGGGTTTTACGACAACTACCTAACATGCTGGACGGATGATATCCGCAGTTATAGGAACACCAACGGGACATTGTCCTTTTGGAAAACAAACACGCCCATAGATTAGCCCATAGAAACTCCACTCTTGGCAGATGCTGCATGGAGCAAATTTCGCGACATATGAAGTTGTAGAAAAATAGACCAGCAGCGATAGGAGTGAATGTCTATTCTGATAGTCAGGCTACTAATAAATTCCTGGAATCAGTATTCATGAATACAACATCTACCGCAAATCTCTTAAAGGGTCATATAAAGAAACTGGCTACAGGGACATGTTAGGGAAATGTAGAGCGGATGATCTTGCAAAACTATGGACTGCCTTACAATTGGAATTGGAACCAGTTGGCATGCCTCTAGCAACATTATGAAGCAACGATACTGGTACCAATTGTATACATGGAAAACAAATCTAGTCAGGATAAATCTATGAACATTTTATCACTGACGAAGGCGTCAATATTGACGGGATATTAGTAAATAAGCAAGCATTCAGCAAGGCTAAAGATAGCATTAAATGATTTTTATAGAAGCTATCAAGGTATGGAAGAGGAAAAATCCATCAAACATATCCCCTGCAAATGTCCAGCACTATTCACTTAGAGAATGATAGAACAACGTTTAGAAATGGTGAAAATTTAGTTCCAAAATTCGCCAAACCCGATTTTTATCATTAAAATAAGCATAACTGTCGTTTTCGGGAGAAAGAACAATCCTCTTGAGACTCTTTGGCTGCACTACTACCCGAAAAAATAACTGTTTAGTGCGGTTTACATGTCAATCTCTGGTCTATGCTGATACACCAGCAACGATTGATCATTTAGAACTCAACACTGTTAACGAAATAAGACCGGGTATCCTCAAAAAAGTGGCGTTTATAAGGCGCAGTCGCGGAGACCATATGCCAGAAATTATTTATTTAAACATTCAATGACATAAAGTTTATGAGAATTACTCTATGGAATTACTAAAATTTGTCTTTGTAATTTTAGAAATCCTATAGAATTTTTTGTGTTTTATTTTTAAAAAAATGTATATGCTGCTAAAAACACACCATAAGGCTCACATTATTGTCATAGAGAAAATGCGATGGACAGAACAAGCAAACAGAAGACGAAAGAACTTTGGATACTCCGATAACGGATTAAGACTGGTTAGCTTAATGGCGGCATGAATCATGGTAATGAGTAGAACCTGATTTTATCACAAAGATATCCACAAAACTACCAGAATATCCCTAGATCAAAAGACAGTATAAGAAGACATACCTCAAGCGTCATGGACGTGTGTGTGATGCGTGGTGTAAATACTCCGACAAGGTAAGGCAGAGTTTAAAACAATCATAACCAAACATAAAGGAAGCAGGATTTAGCACGACTGCTTACACCCGAAATAGCAAATTCTCGTCTAAACTACTCTTTAAATTGGTGCAAATAAATGCCCCTAATTCTGAATTCATGCGGAAAGCTGCAATAAACATAACTGACATCGTCTTTCATAAAAGTCGCATGCTGCTCGCTTGTGCGGGATGTTACTGCAGCCTTTTTAAGCATTAAGAAGCTGTCAACAGAAGGGGGTCTGGCGACAAATGAGGACAAACCTAAGTTATTTGTTTCAATTTACAAAGAGTGTACTCGATTAAAACGCAGCATCAACGTTGAAAGCTATAACTATAAAGTGCTGCGTCAACGTTGAAATGTATAACTATAAAGTGTTAGATGATGTTGTCTATCTTTTCTCCGCTGATAATAAAAATATCAGTCACGAAATTAAGACTCGTGTATTGATCGCTGAACCAGATACTAGTCCTACCTATCTTGCTCCTTGGCGCAGAATTCTGGGTAATGACACAAGCGGATGATTCTGTTCTGATAGTCTTTGAGATTAAAATATTCCGAAAAATATTCGTTAATGGAGATTTCCGAAATTAAGACATCCGCCTTATTAGCTATCACATAATATTAGAGTTATGTCTTAATCTTAGTGACAAATACAATAATGTTACTGCAGCTTTCTTGTGTTTTTAAACCAAATCCAATTAAAGATCTCGTAAAAAATACAAAACACCGTCTATATTACAAATGTTATCTTCATCATCTATCTTGTAATTTCATATCATTCTCAATTCAGTTTACAACCCTACGTAGTCGTCTATGCCGCTTTAACATATACATCCAACAAGATTCCATCATCCATTATTAAGTTGATTTGTGAAGTAACGTAGTTTTCAGCTATTAACATTAACTTTGTTCAACAGATTATGATTGAATACATTTTTGCATGGGTGGAATTTGTACGGATTTCTAATGAACCGAAACGTATAACGTTTAACCCCACCTCATAACTTAAGCTCTCCCCGCTGTCGCCACCCAGATCAGTGACGGGACGGGACGGGCCACTCAAGTTGTAATCACGCATCATAGTTGTAGTAGAACAAGCGCGAAACATTTGTTAAAAGAATGTAATTAAATTATAATAAAATAAATTTATTATGTGGAATGGCTTTTTCAATGACAGCATTACGGCGTCTTATATACAGTCGTATGTATATGCACGATTTGGCGTGGGTTGGTCAACAAAAATTAACAACTTTGGTCTTAATAGAATGCAAATATAGCCGCAGCTAGCACCACCATCACCACCGCCAATGAGCACTGCCACCAACAACTACAACGCAATTCCATGAAATTATTGTTAAAGGTGACCACCATCACTGTCGTTGCCGCAGCCACCGCCACCACAGGTGAGTGGCCTGTATGGCCAACTAAATGACAATAAACGAACGGTTCATCAAAAATCTGTATATAGTAGCATCGAAGACATAGGAATATAGGAAAATGCGGAGGGGAAATTTGAAAATGTAAAGTCAATTTAAAAACCTTGCAAACCAAACCCTTTTAAAGGATATCCATAATATTATAAATGGATATTCTTCTAAATTATGTTTAAGTACATACTACATTTTAGTATTTTCATAAACACAGATCAAATATTTTAAACAATTCTTGATAATTGGCGAAATTAATAATTTTTTTTAAATGTCTTTCCTCAAGTGCGTCTTGATTTTTCATCTACCCTACGTTGTAAAATACAGCCAAAATCACAATTGTAAAACATATCAATGATTTATACTATAAACGATATCCAGCTGTTAGTTTCCCTCAAAAAATCGAAAAACTCTTAAGCGAAACACTCAAAATTAATTAACTAGTATTTCACAATTTTGAAAACATAAAATATTCATTTAATTTAAACGACATTTTCAGAACATAGAATACAAAGCAATTAATGTCCAGCTGGAAGCTTTTGCGCACAAACACACACACACACAAATAAGAGAAAAACAACAGAAAATCGTAGAAATTCTCACGATCTCTAGGGATAGGACAGAAATTGTTGAGCTTTTTTTGCAGAAAAAAACTGGAAATACTTGAATGGCAAGATCCTTTTCAAAATGAGGGGCACTCGGACAGGCGTTCACCCAATTTACCAAGTAACGGCGCAGTTAATGTTCTTGAAGGACATGCAACAAATGGACAATGAAATCTAAGACGATCATGACAACATTTGACCGTTGGTCATTTATTTTTGCCTGTCAAAGCAACAAAAAGGGGTGTCTTGGTTATCCCTTTCAAGTTACGTATGCGAATGTTATAATAATGTCCTTGCTGTAGCCGAGTGAGACAGCTTAAAACATCCCCTATTCCGTTCAGTATGACCATATGCTTTTTTGCTCTGTCCGTCTTACGTACATCATACACTTGGGTGGTCTTTGGTTTCTCTTTTCTCTTTAATGTCTTTTATGAAAGTTTAATAGTTGCAATATTTAATTGCTTGCGATATTGAATTTGAAACTATTGACATTTTTCACTGTCATCCGGAAACTTCGCTATAGCTTGTGACTTTAAGCCCCCCTTAGTGGTGCCCTAATTACACTAATGATCTCGTCATGTTTGGACGAATGGACATTGGCTGACCAATGCCCAAGAATTTCAGCTTGCCACCATGCAGCAGACAGACTATGCTGTCAGCTAAAGCAACTATTGTACCGCAATCATTGCATTGTCCAGTAGCTGCAGAGTATTCTATTTGTTGCTACACTTTTTTTTTACTAAGCTCCTTGCGCCGGGCTGCTTAAGCGACTTAGTTGGAGGAGAGCATTTTGATAATGATGATTTTGTATATAAAGCCAACCAGTCAGCCAGTCGGAGTCGGACAGCCCAGTTTCATTCAAACGAATTGGCGAAAATAGCCATAAAGTTGCGATTGCCAAGGGGGAAGGATGCTAGCTTGAGAATATTGAAATGAGATTACACATTACACTTTTAGCATTGTATTTATAAAATGTTAAACTGATATTCTTTCATTATATTTGAAATAATTGCCAGTCTTTTTGGCATTTTATTAGAATCAAGCCATTGTCCCAATTTGTTTAAATTTTGTGTCCAAAAAGGACATATTCCAAATAATCGATAGTTTGAAATAAAACTGATGAATAATATTTTGCTTAGCATTGATAAAAGAAAACATTTTTATATATACTTATAATCTTTCCAAGAATAAATATGGAAATTATAAAATTATGGTCAATAGAACAAGATGACTTTTGTTCTATTGCAAAAAATATTATTTAAAGGAGATTCCATCGTAGCCTTTTTATAAAAGAGTATAAATTAAAACATTTTTGACGTACAGTTTAAAAATCTTACCTGGTATATGTTTGAAGTCACGTTTTTTATGGAAATACAAATATGCTTTGTAAATCTGAAATTAAACAAGAATATTTTCATAAGTTAACTGAATTTAAGACATTTCTTGCTAAAACAAAAAAGACCGAAATTAAAAGTTGATGTGTTCCATTGTTTTTTTTTACTTGTAATGTTTAGGAATTTTAGAACTAGTTGACAAAGTATGATATGTCTGATATTAGTGAAAGTCTATTAAATGGCTTTATAAAAAGTTGATATGTCCTTGTCCTAATAAATTTTAAGATCATCGAAGCGGATTCCTGTAAAATTATAAAATTTGACACATAAACTTTTTCCAAAATTGTATGATGTATGACCTCGAAATAGAATATTTACGGGAAGAAAAAATATGTCCAAAGTGGCGTAAATTTATGACTAATGGAGTTTTCAACATTGCAGCCTATGGCGGCCATGTTGTTTTGTCGGCAACTGTCTAGGTTTTGGACACGTATACTTAATTTATTTCCCTTTACACCTCATGCTTCTCGCGTTGTTGTGAATTAACACGCTTTCTATTTATAGATTCACAACTAACGGCACCTACTTGCTTATCGACGAATGCGAACGTCACTGTTTGAGAAGCTCTTACTAGACATGCCGATTGACTCGACACTTAATACTGCGAAGTTGCTGTCAACAACCGACAATGAAAGAAATTTTTTTTTTAAGATGGCTGGAGCTCGGAATTGAACCTGTGATCTCCCGCATGGTAGTCGCATGTTCTAACCACTATGCCACGGCCGGTTCCAACGTGGACACGTATAACCTGTTGAAAATCAGATCACAACACACACCAAGATCTGTTGATACATTGTGATTGTTCGTTAATGAAGGAGAAAGCTGAGGGATAGAGAGAGAAGAGAACATCGAGGAAATTTCCCAATCATCTTGGTCCAGTTAGCTAAGGAAGGCACCGTATGAAAACTACTTATATGTATACTCAAACTGAGTAGAGAGACCTCTGTATACTTTTTGCCTAAGTATCTTAGTATCTTTCCGTAAGTATCAAGAGCAGTACAGCAAGAATGGAGAATGGGCCACAGAGATCTAGCACTTATACAGTCGGTTCTGGAGATCCAGCGTATGCTAGCTGCATAAAGCCAAAAAAGTGGCAAATGGGTGGGTGAACATCTTTCCGAGAGTTATGATCAGGCATTGTATGGTCTCCTCTGGTCAATAAGTCTGAGATTCATTACGAGGGATCTCGCAATGTCCGGGACTCAACAGAGGCTGACATCCAGAGGCCTAAATCAATCAAATTTCTCCGTACAGTTTCTCACTCACTTGGTCAATCCACACTAATCGTTATCCGTCCACTAGTATTGATTCGACATCCTACAAAACCCTCAGCGGTTTTCTGAATGGCTAGAAAGAAAAGCTGCTAAGCTCGCTGCATACATCAGCTCTTGTGCCATGTTCAGTAAAGACAGAAATGGAGTCACCATAAGGTGTCCCACTGTCATTCCATTTCGATTTTTCCAAGGTGCCAACTGAAAGGAATTGGCATTACACAAAACAGTAGAACATTCGCAGAAGTTTGCGCGGATTATGACAATCGCCAGCGTCCAGGGGCGGAAACCTAAGTTTTTGACCTCCGTTGAAAGCTTCAGTTCCATAGCGTTCAGTTACGTTGGTCTAACGACATTGACCTTTTATCTACAGGTTAAGATAACTAAATCCGTTTTCTATAAGTTCATCTACAAAGCTCACACCATTGCCCATCGTAGCAGCTTTCCAAGGACATAAGATCACACATGGTTGGTAGGAATTTCCCAACTTAAAGGGTGGTTAAATTTTAAGGGGCGATGTTGATTTTGAATAAAACACAAATTATTTAGGAAATAATTGTCATTTCTTTTAATTTTTAAAATATTGGTATGGTTCAATTATGTATGGAACAAAATATTGGTCAAAGGGCAGCCGCGGCGACGATGGTTCAAATTTTTTATGACGCTGAGGCATAATTAAGGTTCTATGCCGTTAATGTGCCGAATTATTTCATCCTTTAGCTCTTGAATTGTTGCTGGCAACAGCTTTCCTTTCAAATAACCCCAAAGAAAGAAGTTCAACGGTGTCAAATCACATGATCTTGGCGGCCAATTGACATCGTCACCACGTGAGATAACACGGCCATAGAACTTGTCACGCAAAAGAGCCATTGTTTCGTTAGCTGTGTGGCAAATGACACCGTCCTGTTGAAACCACATATCGTCCACATCCATATCTTTCAATTTGGGCCATAAAAAGTTCGTTATCATCTCACGATAGCGAACACCATTCACAGTAACTGCCTGAACGGCCTCATTTTGAAAAATATAAGGTCCGATGATGCGGCGAGCTCATAAACCGCAGCAAATAGTCACTTTTTGTAGGTGCATTGGTTTTTCGATAATCATTCTTGGATTATCATTCGCCCAAAAGCGACAGTTCTGCTTATTGACGAATCCACGGAGGTAAAACTGTGCCTCATCACTAAAGATGATTTTCTTCGAAAATTGATCATCCACCATTCTGACGATTGACGACGTTTGGAATGGCCAAGAGGCTTGAGTTCTTGAGTCAATTGCACCTTGTTAGCGTGTAAATATGCAAGTCTTTATGCATAATGTTCATCAACGACTAGCCTGAGATGTGCAATTGTTAGGCACGACGACGAGTTGAGGTAGACGACTCTTTAGCCACGCTATCGCGAACAGCAACAATATTTTCTGCAGTACGAGCTGTACGTGCATGCACTGCTGTTTTCACATCTCCTACAGACCCGGTTTGCCCAAATTTTTGCACGATTTTTCCGATTGTGAGCACATTTGGACAATAAATTGACCGAAAAAATCACGAAGTGTACGGTATGCATTTTACTTTGAACGCCCATTTTCATAATAAGCCTGAATAACTTTAACGCGTTGCTCGATTGTGTATCTTTGCATGCTTCAAATTTAGTTAGTCTGAAATTGAGAAATGTCAAATGAAATGCAGAAAAGAACATGACGTTTAGGTGTGGTTCACACTCTACATCGGCCCTTACAATTTAACCACCATTTATCGTGATGTTAGTTGAAACAAGGAGCCATAGGAGAGGGGACAAGACTCCCCCTTGAGGTGTTCCTCTAGTAGCTATCTTGTTCACGCTGCATCCACCAAGTTCTGAGTTGACGACACGTTGTCCCAGCATGTAATCACTAGCGGACGTGGTAAAGTTCTTCAGAGAGTTCCTCATTGTGCATGACGTCATATTATTGAAAGCCTCATCTATATCCCAAAATGCAGCTAAAATAGGTTGAGTTTCATAAAGCCAACCACATCATTGAGAGCGCTCTCAACTGACTTTCCAGCGATGTACGCATGTTAACAGCTGCTCAGATTGTGAGGACTTAAAGATGATCTTATATACATATTAATCATCTTATTTGCATAATAGCTATTATGCATCATATTAATAATTTATTACCCGTTTTTTCCAAAAATTTTACTGAATATGAAATTTTTCACAGAACTTAAAAATTTTTATGTGGGACTAACAAAGTACGTCCATGGTGGCCGTTTGGAGTGACTTGCGCCAATTAGACTAATGGCACGTTGTAGCTATTATACAATAGTCTAAAAAGGAATAACCCGTTATTCCAAAAAAATGGCCTAATATGAAATTTTTTTTGCTGAAATTATGTCCAAAAATCTTTCCTATTTCCAATTTGTCTCTTAAAGTCTTCACATTGCCTCCTGGGATTACTTCCCCTGCCCGCACCGCCATGGAATGGTCACTTATTTACAATTCCAATTGGAAGTCAGTGAAATTCAAATAGTTTACTAGTTAAACCAATCAAAAGAAAAGTGAACTACCACCACCACCGCCACCATTACCATCAACGGGAGCTGCAACAAGTCGACATTGCAGAAAATTACAAAGTCAATAATTTTGCGCAATATCAGAATTCAATTAACCACAATAATCATTTGGCGATTTATCATTCGATGAATTCAACGAGTCAACAAGAAATGCTTTCTCGTCCCGTATTATGTCCGCCACTGTTTGTCTATGCCAACAAAAGACTTGAGAAATTATATCCAGCTGATTTGATGCTGCTGTTATATTGCTGCTGTATTGTAGCGAGCGTAGTTGTTAATTTAAGTTGGATTGTTGCCATTGTCTGATTTAAGATTTTGCGCTGTGTGTCTGTGTTCTTTTTCGCAGCTTTAAGAATTTAACTACTGACTGGCTGGCACACAGGGGTGTTGTGAAGCGAAGAGGAGGAGAGGAGAACCACAACGACTTTGTTGTTATGTTCATTGGTACGAATGGTATTGTTTTGTTTCGGTACATCTGTCATTGTGTCAATTTAGAATGAAAATGTTAACAGAATAAAACAGCAACAACAACAACAACATCTCACATGCAACTAACTCATGCTACATTTAGTAACACATGTGTGTGTGTGTCTCTTGTCTGTCTGAACGTAGCATAATAATGTTGCAGCAACAATAAAACACTGAAGTGGGCCATGATTTGGTTTTTTCGGTTGAACTCTCGTTTTACTGCCAGGCAATTATGTCATTTTGTTAACGAAAAAATCTACAATAGTGACAAGCAACAGTCGTTGTTGTGGCTAATGCTGTTGTTGTTGTTGTTTTGGTTGATGCTGCAGCCATTGTATTGCACGATATTGCGTTGAACTGAGTGAAATCAATGCCACAAATGGCTGCAGGACTACAGCGAGCCAACATTGAAATTATATAGCGTCGGTGTTAGAACTCAAAGAAGGGTGATGTGAACCACATAACCACAGTGTGGGATTTTCTAAAAACAAAACTAAAACACGACATCAAAAGTGTTGTAAATCTTCAACATATGAATAACAAGCACAACATGTCCCTACCAGCGCTTGACCAAATCACACGCATTTTTCCCCTTTACGTACCCTTTTCTCGGGATGCCCAATATTTTGTTGACTTACTTGAATGATAACAAAAAGTTCATTAAGAAACAGAATCTATTAGGAGGCTGATGGAGCTGGGGATGTATTCGGATTCAGGAGATCATTTTACTTAAGAATCAGCCGTTTTCTCGGTACAGACCCCCACCCCCTCCCTCCATCAGTTTCAATTGCATACTTCATTTTTTGTTATCATTCAAGTAATTGAAAGAAAATATGGGGGCGTCCCAAGTAAACGTTACGTGATGGGGCAAAATGGGGATGATATTTCGATTCAGGAGGTCATTTCATACCTTCCTTTATCACATATAACGAAAACTTATTCCATTTGTCACAAAAAAAACAGTCCCCAAAAAGTCCGACACTGTGCAACCGTAAATTTAAAGTTATATTTCAGTTTGCCGCAGCAGTAGACGGAGAAAGATTCGATAACAAACTATGCCTCCGGATGTAGTTTATGTTTTTCCTTCGACGACTTCTTAATACGGCTGTCATTGCTAGACATTGTTGTCATTTATCCCTGGCCTTAAGCTTTACCTTAGTACTTGCACTCGAACTCATTGCTGCCATAGTCTGTAGCTTTACAATACGTATAGTCCATCTTGTGCGGGGTACTCCAAATAAAAGTCAACCTCACGCACATTAAACCCCCAAACATCTTTGTAATAGTCCAACCAGCGAGTCTGCCGGCCAGCTAGCCAGCCAGCTAAGCCATTCAAACATATCTCTCTCCCGTTGACGTCCACGTCCTGTTTGCACATCAATTAAATGCAAATATGGCAAAATAATCGTTCATGACTGCAGCTTCTGTGGCAACATCTGCATACGCGGCCAAAATCTCTTAAAATCCAGCCGCAGCATCAGTTGCACTCAATAGGTAGCCGCCACAAATGTTGCACTTAAGCGCAAAGAGTCTTTGGAGGTGGTGGTGGCTGACAGACTGGCTGCCTGGCTGGTCGATCGGTCGGACGGTCACTCCGTTCGTCGTTTACCGTGTATGATGCATTCATTCACTCAAGACATTGCCCGGTCGTTGGACGATCCTGTAACAACAACACCAACAACCAAAGTAGACAGTGAAGAAGCTAAAAAAAAGCCATTAAGTCAATGAGTTGCAACTCAGCGCTAAATGAAGTACAACATAAGTGCGTGTAGATGTGATCAGTGCCTTCAAAGCGGATCCATTCGAATGTGTTTACACCTACAGAGATCTGTTTTGTAAAGCTCTCTTCCTTCAAAACGAACGACGGCTCGATTGAGTGAGTATTAAATGTCCATTTGAGGAGGCCAACAACGGATGTTTTTGTCTCTAACTTGATTTATTGATTCGACAAATGGAAATGAAAGTTGGAAATGAGTGCATGTAGGACCTTATCAGCCAATCTAAATATTGTGAAATGAAGGCTATCATATATCCTTGTGCTTGGGTTGGACAGGGAGCATGAGATGGGAGCAATAGATGTCTGTTGTTGGAGGAATAAATGGAATGGAGTAAATAAAAGGGGATGACAAGTAAAAAAAATCCACCCAATTGAACAATAAAATGTACAATACAAAAGAAAACACTCAAGATACTTTAAACAATTTAAAATTTAATAGGTTGACTTGATTGAATTTAAACAATCATGTTGTTTTACGATTTTTTTATCTGCCTAAAATTGATTAGATGTATTAAATAAAACATAAAACAGACGCATTAAAATTAATCGGCCTCGTCGAAGTGTCAACTAAAGGGAGCCCCGATATGTTTGGCATAAAATCTGTTGACTTATGTTTATTTTCGTATACGCGTTCGTGTCTTAAGTCTTTTGTTTTTATGTTCTTACAAACTATCTGCTGTAGTATAGTTTGTAAATACGTAACAAATGTCGTTACATGTCATATATATAAAATGCTTAACAGATGTAAATGAAAACAAACATGTTCGTGTCTTAAATCTTTCGATTTAAACGTGACAAGGGTTTGGCTATATGCGTTTACATTGCAAATTATAGTCGTTTACATAGCATTTAGAAGCGTACGATTTTCGTAATAGATTTTTATGCAGTTGGACTTTTCTGTTGTTATACTATTTACGCCGTGTATATATATAAAACACAACAATTAAATACTAAGAAAAAAATCGGGCATGGTAATAAATATTTTAATAAATTTATGCTGTGTATACATTCACAAAAGATTTTCAAACGTCATAATAAAGTGATAAAATTCAAATTCTGTTTTAGAAGAATATAAAGCCAAACTTTAAGGGAAGAATCTAGACAAATTCATTATAAAAATCTGACAGATTAGTTTTTTGTGTTGAGCAACAAGTAGTAAATGTAACTCGATTCCTACACATACATATATTCATAAGGATATAAACCATTCCCTGATCACAATGTGAGAAATCAGGATCGTCCGCATGCTTTTAGAGCAATGTCAGGTCGAAATCACGCACATACATTTGTGAAAGTGAATGTGAAGCAAGCGTTCGTGGTGCTGTTTTCACAACACTCAGAAAGAGACAGGCTATAGACTGACTGCTTTGAATCAAACACAGCTTCGAGTACGTGTAAATTACAGATCATATCTGTGTGACAAAAGCTATTATTGCCGGCCTCGCGAGGCTATGAGATGCCTATCACTGTTCTACAGTTATAGCGAATAAAATAGGCAAAGTACTAAATAAAAATATGTTGTTTACATAGTGGCTGGACTACCATGGAGATTTTTGGAAAAAATTCTCGTAAACACAGGGAAATCAAAGGTGTATGACAATTTAGACTGTAGATTGACGTTTCAGGTCTAGAATGAACGATTATCAGCATGACTATATCAAATCCTAGCCATCATGAATAGTTATTAAAAATGCAGGAAGCTAAAATCAATGCGACCACAATAAAGGGCGGATTTAAAGCCAAATTATATTTGAATCGGTAGATGCGTCGAGCAGCGACGGCGGATTAGGGCAAAGGGACTATAAAATGTAAGAGCAGTTAATGGGAATTCAGTGCCATGGTATCATTTAGCAAAGCACAAAGTACGTTCTGAATACACGAGTACTATCGCAACAACGCTACCGGCCGTGGCATAGTGGTAAGAACACGCGACTACCATGCGGGAGATCACGGGTTCGATTCCCGCCTCCAGTTATATACATTTTTCTTTCATTTCCGGCCCCCTCGATGTTGTCAACAGCAACTTCGCAGTATCAAGTGTCGAGTTTATCGGCATGTTTAGTAAAAAGTGACGTTCGCATTCGTCGATAAACATGAAGGCGCCGTTAGTTGTGAATCTAAAAATAGAAAGCGTGTTAATTCACAACAACGCGAGAATATATCCCATACCTTATTCATGGGGTGTAAAGGGAAATTAAGTAAGTAAGTATCGCAACAACGAGTCTTTGACAGTAGCGGAACGAAAATTTTGCATTATAACATAAGGCACAGAAATAAAGCTTCCTCGATTAAATTAATTACAAAGTGGGTGCAGAAGTTCAAGAAGGCAAGATCAATAATAAATCAATCACGATCCAGTCGATCTAGAACTTCAAAGGATCCCAAAAGCGTAAAGCGTGTAAGAGCGTTTGTTAGTAAACAACATATACTGCCTACTCGAAAGCGGTCTAGTGTCTAAATTGTGCCCAGAAAACCATCATCAACACCGTTATTATAGACTCAAAACCTTTATCACAGTCTCCAGTTTGCAAACGAAGTGCTTAAAAAGGTTTGCCAGCTTTACCAACGTTGTTTTCTCAGACTAGGCACTTCGACCCAAATGTAGTTATTCTACTAACATTATTTCTCAATCGAAGCATATAAACCTCCTGCATTCATCTGAAGTTACTGTATGGGCAGCTTTGTCAGGAACTGGTATTATGGTTCCTAACTTTTATGATGATAGAAGAGGACAATTCAATACAAAAAGTGATATCCAAAAGTATAGTACAGTGGACCCTCGGTTAACGAACACAATAGGTTCCAGAAGCGTGGTCGTTATGCGAAACGTTCGTTAAGCAAAACCATTATTTCCATATATATCAGTGCAAAATAAAGTAATGCGTTCCGAGTCGGAAAAAGTACACACTAACATATTTCAACATCAATATTTATTGAAAGTAATATAACATATATTTATTTATGTTCCTTACATTTTTAAGGAACTGAATATAGAACGAAATGAGACAATCTGCAATGGAAAAAACGAAAAAATAACAAAAAAAATAATTGTATGATACCTGGACGCATACCTAGTTCTTCTTTAACAAAAAACTGTCTATAGTCGTTTGTTTTTGGCGACGCTTCAAAATTTGTTGAAAATGCGACATAGCATTAGCATTGAATAAATCTGTTGAGCGTTTAGCCACTGTCTGATTGGGGTGATGCTTTTTAATGTATGATGCCACAGACTCCCATGCTTTAAGCATTTCTTTAATTGCACAAGACGGTTGTTGTTCTTCTGTAACCTCCTCGGTTGATAAATTATCCTCCACATCTTCTTGCTGTAAAGCACATTGCAAATCCATAAGCTCTTCGGTAGTCAGCTCCTCACTGTGCTCTGCTACAAGCTCACCGATATCATTGTTATCTACCTCTAGGCCCATCTGGTTAGCCAGAAATATAATTTCGTTGGTTACTGGCTCCGTGGACACTGCGTCGAGCCCCTCAGATGCGCATATGGCAAAGCGATTCGGTATTTCCCATTTTGCGTTGGTCGTTATACGAAACTTTGTTCGTTAAGCGAAACCTTTTTTTTTGTTTAAATGTGTTCGTTGTGCGAAACGTTCGTTAAGCGAGGCGTTCATTAACAGAGGGCCGACTGTATATAAATATCTACCATAATTCACCTTTTTCTTCGGCGTTACCGTAAAAGTTAAGTTTTGAATAGCAACTCGGCATTTCTCAAGGAATGTACTTTCATTACACTGCGATTCATTTTCGGGGTCATTGTCTGGGAGAACTTAATTTATCCATAATATTGGAACCAAGTGCATATGATTAATATTAAATCTGCATAAAGTTAATATTACTCATACGTAATGCAAACTCGCTTCATATGTTCAATACAGTACTTCAGTGAAGGTCGTCATTCAATATCATCAGCAATGACCAGTTTTCATGAATTTTCAACTTGAAGTTATGTAGCAAATTTTATAGAAAAAAGCGGTAAATGACAGATTTTTGAAAGTTTCGTTCGATAAAAATCAGTTCAATTCGATTTTTTACATGGACATATTAATTCAAATTATTTATTTAAGCATTAGCTATAATTCTGCTAAAGAATGAAATGAGAAATCATTAATGGATCTTGAGTTATAGCTGAAAAACTAAGTGAAAAAAGCCATAGAATGCCAAATCCTTTAGAGGTTATACTACAGTACCTTCACTTTAGCTTTGAATTCCAAGAAATGATAATTCGTTGTTTCTCCTTCATGCAGCATCTTTAGGGAGTGTTTTTTCTAAGGCCTAATCTAAGGCGTATTTTCCAACAAGACAAAGTCCAGTTTGTGTTCCTATAACTGTGGATATCCTACTTCCCGGTAAGTAGTAGCATAGTCCAATTTTTATTGATTCAGAACACTATCTAGAGTACATGTTGAATTGAGTCTCTATTTATCATTGAATGTACTATCGGCCCTTCATTCTTTGATTCTCATCGAAGATGCAGCGGCAGCCGATTTAGCCATGATATCAGCAGTTCAGATACATACAAAAGCACTTAGTGCTATACCTGCCGTTGTGTTCAGTGCCGCACTTACACTTATCAATGCCGATCTTTGTTTTTTTTTAATTCTGAACGTATTTCTCATAAAGAGACCTCCACTAAACTAAAACTATGATACCGTGGAAAAGTCTAACTATTGCTCTATAACTTCTCATAGTGACGTTTGGTCCATTCCCCAGTATGTATTAGTGACAACAAATGTCCTTTAGACTTCATACTTGAGTCTTGGGTAGATCGTTATAATTTTATACCATATTTTTTTTTTAAAATAATTTCTCAATAATCATATGTATTTTCTTAATTTTTACACAAATTTTTCGTCATTTAATAATGGCTAATTTTTTGATGTTGTATACATTTGCTGGGAATTTTCACATTTGTATAACAACTACATGTAGTTTTATTTTTTTTTTTGCAATATAATTTATTCGATTTCACAAGTAATGTCTTCCTTTGACATATATTACTATTTAAAACTGTAACTATTGATGTTGGTCGTCAAATAAAAGCCTTCTTAACCAAAAAACATTTTAAAAATGTTTTTATTTACTACAGTTTGCCAACTAGACCGTTTCCCACATCCTGATAAGTACACCAAACTATCCATTCCAAAATTTGTAACTGATCCCTTGTTATTCCCACCCTAAATTTCTTCTTACCTCAGACTTTATGAAATCATTTATAATCGCCAGCAACAGTTCAACTCGTCAAATGTCAAAATATCTAATTGCTCTTTAAAATGAATCTGCTGTCGTAATGTACAATATCTTCAACAACAACAAAAAACGTATCTCTCGCCTCTTTAATTGCAATGATTAATTGACGGCCATTATAAATCTATTTGTGATCCCTGCAATAAAGATGTGATGGCGATGCAAGTGCATCATCATTATCATTGCCAGTCACAGCGACAGCGACAGCAACAGCGTAAGACGATTTTACTTCTGCGCCATTTTACATAATTCATTTCCATTTCTTCCCCTCTCTCACTATCTCACTCTCTTGCTCGCCCTGCGCCAAATGTTACTAATGAGCAATTGCAAGCAAAAAAAAAGGATGGAGAAAAAACAAATCACTGGGTCGACCTCCGGACAATAAGTATATTGTTTAAAAGCTCATGGCAGAGTATAAGAAGAAGAAGAATAAAATTTACTAGCATATATGCGCTTGATGGACAAAAAAGGTCTGACAAATTATGGCATCAGCAATAGGGACAGACAAAGTCATATCGCGTCCATAATTATGGGTTCACTTACATGAACATCATCGAGTCCAAGCATAAGAAAGTTAATATGAAGTTATGGATGAGTTTTGACGTTTCCACAGATTTCTTGTAGGTCTTATTTTGTTCATAATGAAAACTTTTGAACGGAAATGTCCATGAAACAAGAGGGGGAGAACTGGGCAATAATCAAGCTACTGCCTTCGTTGTACTGTAAGGTGATAAGGATATTAGGTTTGGCATTCTATTGGTAACAAAATGTAAGGGATTAAAATTGGCTTAAAAAAGTTTTGTAGGCCCCTAAAGTACTTCTATATTTGGAATGGAAGCAACGAATTAATCATGGGCTTGGCGAGGGAAGATGTTATCCATCTATGATAACTTTTGACAGTGCTTACAATGTTATAATGTTCCAAATCGTTAGCATTGCTGACATCTGCACAGTGTTTCTTGTGAAATTAAAGGAATGTATTCACGAGGTAATTCAGAACATTTCAAAAACACCTATCAAGCCGTCATTGAAATTGTTTACTCCAGATTGCAGCAGAGTTAAAATAATGAAGGATCACATGTCAAAGGATGCAAATTTTTAAAAATAAAATCGCTATGTATATACTTTCATAATAAATAAACAATTTTTATCTCTTTTATCTAAATTTGTATCATCATTATCATTCAATAAAAAATATATAACTTTTTCAACCTTTACCCTTTACTTTTCAAACCTTTAAATCATTATCAATGTAGGGTATACAAGAATTCGACCTTTTAGCCCAACTTTACGTCAAACCATCTTGCTTGATGTGACTTATCAGCGCCAGATCTCATAACCAAGGCACTGAGTACTTACTTGGTGTGGTTTGATTTAAAACTTTTTGTTATGTTCTTCCTTTTTTTCTGGCTTAAAGCAAAAGCTCAGCCTTCTAATTGATTCCTTTCCTTTGGGGGTTTCAAGGAAGTGAGGATAATTGTTTTCTCACTGGCCTGGGACTGGGAGTACATTTGTGTGTGCGTGTTCCTGAGAGAGAGTGCTGCGTGAAAGACACCACATTTATTGCTGTCCAGGTTATTTGTTTTTTCCCTCCGTTAATAATCATACTTTAACGACTACAATTTTTGGGATGATACCATCCTTATCGGTAATATTTCCCCTCGAAACAATTGCAGACCACTACTTTGACCGGGTAATTTAGCATTGCTACGTTGTCGGGGCTGGACTGTGGTTACGTTCGCGCAATTAAAGTTATAATAAATGACCAGAGCCATCAGTCATCACATCCCATGTACTCCATTCACATTCACATCATCGTCTATGGAGAGGAGACCAAGACAAACAGACCAGCGATTGCCTCTTGTCCACTGCGGCCATAAGTAACATGTCATCGATCCATGTGGAAGAGATATTCATGTGATTTTAAATGTAAATCTGCGTTTTCAATTCGCTAAAGAGGGAGGGTGCTGGGGCAGCAACCCATCAAGCCAAGACAACTACAACGACGACAACAACAGCAACTACAACAGGCAGATAAACTTTGTAAAACAACATAATCTCTTAAGATCTCAAATGGAGATTTATAAGGTATTTTTCATGAATAATAATTAGAAGTTGTTGTTTCTTTGTGGCGTTGCTGTTGTTTTGTAATCTCAAGAAATCTGCGACTCAAGACACATGAGTTTGTAATTTTCGGGGTCTCCATTGCAGCAACAGCAGCAGCAGCAGCAACAGCAAAACTGCTGCAAATCAAGCAAATACTACGGTCGTATCTCACTATCGGAACGAATTAATCAACAGCTTCAACTCAAACATAGATTTTATGTTGGTATGCTGTATATCTTCCCCGTCTTTTTGTTGCGATAACATAATTTATTTTATATTCTTAACACCCAAGAGACAATTTTATTTATTTACCTTAGCCAAAAGAGGACATATGTAGTAGGTTCATGCATACACACATATCTGTAGGCATACATACATACATATTATATATACACATATGTATAGTTATGCGAAATCATTTATGGCCCCTTCGGTATTGGCCAGAAAGTAGTATAAGCGCGCACAGAAAGTGTTGTCCAACTGTGCCAACACACAATGAATCACAGATTGTGTGACAATGTTACATGAGTCGGACGACGAGTATAACCAGAAGGTGGCCGGTCGGTCACTACATATGATATAGTATTTACAGCCTTTACAACGCACTGAGTACAATTTAAGGCTTAACCTCGATTTTGTTGTTGTCGGGGAGTTTAACTGGAAACCTTGATGGTCACCACCAACTAGGAAAGAGCATTAAATGTACTTAACATTTCATAAATTCACATTGGGAAAGATTAAGTACAACTTCAAAGGCGTATAAGATAAGGCTAAGGAAAATGAGGTTTGGTTTGGGTGAATATACAAATAATAAAACGATAGGAAAATATAACGGCTATGTGGTAAGAAAATCTTAATAGGGGGAATTGCATTGAAGGGAAAGGGTGGGGTGTGATTTTAAACGCATAGGTTACGCTGGCGGATTCATATATTTTTTTGTTTTTTTTTTCACTTCTATGCACATTAAAATATTTTTGATTTTTCGACTTTGACTCAGTTTAGTGATGGACGCGTGAGTTGTGTCTGAAGCGACGGGAAGTCAGGCGTCTTCGGACGCCTATAGGCGTTATTTGCTTGAGTGCAAAAGTTTAATTAAGAGTGTGAGAGTATGATTGGCGTGTTTTTGGACATAGGCATGAGAATGATCCCTAGGGTCATGCTTACCGGATTTGTAGGTGAAGAGGCAGGAATGTGGACTTCTCAGGTTGGTTGCCGAAATTGGAAAGATGGGAGATTGATGTTAGGGTTGCGCGTGTGCGTTCTAGGAGATCTCCTGGTATTGATGGGATAACTGGAGAAATGTGTAAAAGCATCTGAAAGGCTACCCCTGATTACCTAGAGTGTCTTCTAGCTCGCTCTGTGAATGAGGGATATTTTCCGAGTCACTTGTAAATGGCTAGAGTGATTGTGCTCCTCAAGTTCCTCGATAAGGTCAGGAGCAATCCAAGATCCTACAGGGGCATTAGTCTCCTCCCAGTACTTACAAAAGTACTGAAAAGGATTATGGTGAATCGGATGAGAAAATAGTGAGTGATACCATGTGTCCCTTGCAATTTTGTTTCAAACGAGTTCGAAGTGTTGAGGATAAGTGGATGTATGTGAAAGGTTGTGTCACTGGCTCGGCCAGTAAGTACATGTTAGGGGTTTTTGTTGATTTTAAAGGTGCGTTTGATTACCTAAGTTGGTCTAGTGAGATTAAGTGGACTTGGCTGCCAGGAAATTTAACTCCGGATGAGTTACTTTTCTGGCAGGCGTGCATGTGTTGTGAGTGTAAATGATACTATGTGTCTGTCCGCAGAGTTCAATATGTAGTCCATTAATATGGAATCTCATTCTGGACCCACTATTGCGACAGTTCGGTACAGAGTGCAAGGTATGTGCGTATGCTGATGACTTGTTCATCATGGTCGAAGCGCAGTCTCGCTCTGCTGTGTAAAAGCTGGCTAGCAGATTTTTGAGCAGCGTCCTTGAATGAGGCAGGATAGTAGGAGTTAGTGTAGCGATGGATAAGACCGAGATGATGTTGCTGAAATGCAAGTTCTCTGCGGGTCGGCCTCCGGTTGTCACGGTGGATGGGGTCTCGCTCAAGTATTCTACTTCGGTAAAGTATTTGAGAGCGACAGTGAGCGAAAGGGTTAACTTCCTTCCACATTTTGATAGGGTTAAAACCAAGCTGACTGGTTTGGTAGGGCAAATCCACAGGGTGATGAGGTCTGGATGGGATCTAAGCAAGCGTGCTGTACGTACCATTTATGGTGGCTTATTCGTGACATGTGCCACTTATGGAGCACCAGTATGGTGCGATGTAGTGAAGTCTGTTCATGGCCGTAGGAAGATTGTGTCATGTCAACGAGTCGTTCTGATGGCGTGTTTACTCGTGTGCCGCACAGTGTCCATGGATGATCTGCAGATACTTATGGGCGCTTCTTCTCTTGATCTTAAGTGTATTCGCCTTCAAGGTATTTGACCTTGCAGTCCGAAGATTATTTGTATGATGCACCAATCAGTAGTGCATGCCAGTGTTAATGGCTCCTGATTGACTTTGTAAACTTCAGGTGGCAATCTCGATGGGACGTCAGCACTAATGGGCGTGCCACGTATCGGTTAATACCGGATGTTAAGTTTGTCAGTGAACATCCGTACTTCGATTTCGGTCTTAGAGCGGGTCATGGGTCATTAAATCCATTCTTGCATAAAATGGCTTTGGCCCCCAGTACGTTACACAGCTGTGGAGTAGAGACAGAAGACTGCCTATACGTTTTGTGTGTAAGACCGTTGTATCCGGATATCAGAGATTTGGCTAGCATGGGCTTTATTAACGCCCCAGGAGAATTTAGAGTAGGAGGTGTGCATGCCTGATTCGCTAGGTAGATTAAATATGTTTGGTAGGCAAGCTTTCGCAATAAAGGCCTGAAGCGTTCCATTCATTCTACTTGTACAAACAGATAAAACAAGTAAGAACCTGATATTATCGGTACAAATACAACAAATAGTAGAACAAAACATGTGCTCATTCGTTTTGGATTGAGTAGATCGCGTCTCATCTCTTTCTCAAGTTCTCATTGTAGTGGAAACTTTTTTTTCTCTTTATCTGTTCTTCTCAGTGAAGTAACTGTTGTTCCTCTTTTTTAAATGGATATATCCATTTAATATAGATATTCCAACCATACGCTTTGCGTTGATGATGTTTTCTTACTATTTTTTTATTCTTTTTACCAAAAGTAATGGTCTAAATTTCATCTGTGGCAAATTTTAACAAAAAAGAAAACAAAATTTCGCTCTTTATTCTTTATGCTTGCAGCGTCACGCTCCCCACATATTCCAAGCACAGATAACAAGAATACCGATATATCTGTTTGTTATGTATGTATTCATACAAGTATTTTTGATACTTGGTACTTTCACTCTCTCATACCTATTCTATCGTTATCTAAAAGATAAATATTCCATACGCACTCAATCCAAAGAGAGCGAAACAGTTACAAGCAGATATAATAAAATTGAACTACATACAACAAGTGTGTTTGGATGGTTCTTTGCAGACCTATATTTCGCAAGTCGGTAAGAGCTTCACTACGAAACTCCAACCGATAAGTGTAACCGGTAGCGTGGGATCAGGAGCCCCGGGACATAATCTCCCGCCTAATCGTTGGTTGTAGGCCCCTTTGTGGGAGCATCACGCAAGCTGTGTTTAAAACCAAAATCGCTGGTAGAGTCTTCGTGCTCAGTGTGGTGTTGTATTGCAACAGGGTGCTACAGACACATAGAGTAGCGGAGGTGTTAACATTGGCCTCACCTTGGCCAAAGGGGGGGTACGCTCCATACTAATATACCCAATTTGGTATCTTCTGGCTGGAGGAAAGAGCCGACAATTGCGGTAGCTTGCTCCCAAAATTGTCGACTCCAATTCCTAGGTGGTTCAAGCATGCTTTGACCATCCCAGGGGTTGCTGGCAATCGCGTTGTTATATGCCCAGTGTGTTTAGCACATCATCGGTAAGGCCTACACGGCGACTCTCAAGTAAAACAGTGTGGACTCTGCCACTATTCGGTTGGCTGCCGATAAACTTTCTTCAACAAAGTTGATCAAAACGCTTTGGGCTTTAACTTTTGGGAACAAACCTTATCCCTAAAACCAGGTTTGATTCAGAAACCAGTGAAAGGTAGTTTTGATATTTGGAATACTCAATACCAAGAATATGTGAACGTGCTACACCAATTAAGACCAATGAACGAAACTATATACATGTGATAGTAGTGACGATGTATAGTAAAACTGCATACTCACTTTTTATACGCACCATTTAACATTCTTGTTAAAAGTCATACAAAACTTCTTTTGACTTTTATGTATAAAGATCACTTATAGATTAGGTGTATTTCGTTTTTTACGGACATAATAATCGTAACCGTACTTTCGTAATATTATATAACATCTTTCTATTTACTCGAAACCTTATCCCCCGAAAATGTCCTATATATCAAAACTCTAAATACATCTAATTTTTTAGCGTGTCATACACTTTCGAGTATCAAACTTTCTAAAACGGTCATTCAGTCGACACCAAGGCTGACAAAAATTTTGTAATTTAAGTGGCACTTCACAATTTTGTGATAAATGATCGTTCATGTTATTTTGGGGGTAATTGTTTTACGTCCCACGTTCTGTCGCGTTATGTTTGTTGTTTGTTATTTTTTTTCTCTTTTTTTATTTGTTCAAATTTTTACGTACAAGGATGTGCGGCTTAACACTTTGGCTAGGCGAGCGACCTCAAGCCAACGGAAAACCTAACAGCAACAACTACAAGTACAATAACAACAACTGTACAAGACATCCGCATACACAAATCTAAGCTTGTAGCTAGATATTAATTGAGCAATAGCACGCAATATACAAGTGTCCATTTTGATTAATTGCATAGGAACAAAATAATACGTACGATCGTTATTGTACGAGTACTCGTACTTACAACCCAAAAAAACAAAATTTGTACGTTTATGTGTCGGTCGGGCCAGTCTATTTGTCGCAGTAATTCATTCAGCGTACATTTTTTTTTTCTTATTTTTTGGAAGACATGCTGAGACTTTATAAAGCCTTTGTAAAATAGAGAAGATGTAGGATATTAAGAGGACAGCCGCAGCAGTGGTATTACCAATTTTGCGTTGGCTTATTAGAAGCCCCCTTGCAAGCGAAAGGTGACTGTAGCCATCGAGACTAACTACCGTTTGGCCATAACATATTAAAGTGTAAATGGTAAATGGGCTTCCTTTCTAGGGAAGGAAACAAAGTGGGGAGTATTTGCCAGAGATGCCATATGCGAATGGACATTATTTGGCAAATTGTAGCACAATCAACGTATTGTCAACATTGTCTTTTACAAGTTGTTGCTGTAAGTGTAGTAGCGAGTGGGCCCCCCCCCCTTTTGCGCCTAATTTCACCTTAAGATCTATGGCAATGGGGAAGAGCCTGCGAGCTAGCCTGCCGGGTGGTGCAATGCAGTGCGTTGGTTGTGCGTGCCAATTGGCGATATCGTTAATTGTCGTTACGACATTTTACATGCAGATACAACCGCAAGATTGCTGCGATCGTCGACGACTACAAAGTGGGCAATAACTGTTGTTGGTTAAGTTGTAGGTATTGGCGTTCAATCGATCGGCCAACAATCTGGCTGGCTGACTGGCTGGGCCATTTGCAAAATCAAAATCTATTTGTAGCTTCCGCCCTCCACTTTGTAACAGTAGCATTTGGCCAAGGATTGTTACACGCTACCTGCGATGTTTCTCTTTCCTTTTGGCGCGTCAAACTCACAAACCACAATTGCTTACTGGGGGGCCTTGGCAAGATCATATTGCAAACTTTTTTTGGTACAAGACAACAAACAATATAGATTCGCCAGCAACAGCGGGAGCGGCAGCCAAAAGTAGCAGCCACAGCCGCCGCACGACGGCCACTGGTGCTGCTGCTGCGGCGGCAGCTTTTCGGATTGTCGATTGATATTGTCGATAGAGTCTCATAGTTTGTGTTTCAATTTGATTTCTGCCTGGGTTTTAAGGAGAAAATCAAAATCTCGTTACAATGCCCGCGATACAATGCGCGCGCGAGTACTCAATCGTACATTCACTTTACGGGGGCTCTTCTAACATTGTCCGTGGTTTTGCTGTACAACAGCCCGACATTGGCTCCCCGCTGTGGCGTGTTACAAATTGCTACCATTTATGCGGAGAATGTTTATTTATTTTTTGTCGTTGCTATTGTTGTTGCTGTAGATTTTACTTTTGCTGGACGCTGTACTAAATGCTCATGCAGTCACTACCAGGTTCTCGTAGCAGCTGAGTTGGCTCCTTTTCGACATATTTTAATGGCTTATAGTAGCGGATGCAACGATGTCGTAAGTACGGTAAAATGCCGCTGCAGTCACAATGCCAAAAAGATAAAGAGACACAGGATTTTCGAATTACGAAACGTAATAGCGGCAATGGTAAACGTCAACATGCACAGTGGGCCTAGGTTGGGTAGTTGATATGAGAAAGTTATCGTGAGGAAAATAAAGAATTTACGGACATGATGCCAATAGAAAAAAAATAAATTAGACTAATTTACAAAATAAATTCAAAATACTGTGAGCTCAATATACTATTTTTCTTGAGATGATATACAAATTAATTGGATGGATAGTATCGAAAGTCTTTAGATTTTTCTAGAGTTACATATAGATTACATATAGAACATGATGATGCCGCTAAGAAAACAACCTCATAGATCTCTACGACATAACTTCTAAACTTGCGGGAAAAGAATAGGAACAGTACTTGTCTGTTTACATCTGAAAATTACAAACTCAAAACCCGGCATGAACTCTTTTCGGAGACATTTAATTGAAGGCCCAATAATCCGAACCAATAAGACCGATGACTCTATTTTCAGCAGATGCTGGTATTATCTCATCACACCCCAGTACCAATGGGATCAACCAGGCCGTAGAACAATTAAAAAGTGGAAAGCTCCGGGTAATGACTACATACCCGCTGAAGCTTTAACGGCTAACTCTAGAGTAACGGCCCCCTTTTTGAAGCTCTCTGGAAGGAAGAAAGGATCTCAAATAACTGGCTGGTTAGAACCTCGACCCAAGTACCTTAAAAGGGCAAACTAAGGGGGCATTACGCTTCTAAGCTCTTCTTCTAAAATTCCAGCAAAACTGTTTCTCAAACGAATTAAGGACAAGTTGGAATCAACTCTTCGCACCATTCGCTCATACATGAACAAGTCAAAGAATGTAAATCCAATATTCATGTCTGTTTCGTAGACTTCATCACTGACTTTGACAGTATATGCAGAGTCCATATGGGGATCCCTACAGGCTAGGTTCGTACCAGGTATTGGTAAATATAATCAAAGCACACCACGACGGATTCAAAAGCAGGCTTCTCCACAGCAACTAGCTGTCCAAACCAATTTCAACAAATTCTGGGGTCAAACAGGACTGCCTTATGTCGCCACTGCTCTTCCTAATTGTGCTTGAAGACATGCTAACCTCTAAAAAGAGTTTAACCATGGAACCAGTCCAGTCAACTAGAAGAAGTTGCCTATGCTGATGATATCGTCATTATTATTAACCTACAGACTAAATTGGATCTTCTCAGCCAAAACACACAATCTTTCGGTCTGCATATAAATACCACCAAAACGGAATTCATCTGTAACTCGAACTTCAGAACCATTCTGCTCTAAGGATGAGGTCACAGCTGCGATGTCGTGTAAGCTTCATGTCTTTATTAGGAGCTGTCTACGGGACCGGCCGTGGTATAGTGGTTAGAACACGCGACTACAATACGGGAAATCCCGGGTTCTATTCCCGCCTCCAGTCATTTACATTTTTCTTTCATTGACAGCCCACTCGATGTTGTCAATCGCTGTCAAGTCAATCGGCACATCTAGTAGAAGCTTCTGAGACAGTGACGTTCGCATTCGTCGATAAACAAGTAGGTGTAGGAAGCGTGTTAATTCACAACAATGCGTGAAGCTATCCCATACCTCATTCATGGGGTGTAAAGGGAAATTAAGTAAGTTTTTATTATGGCTTAATTAGTAGGAACAAACATTCCAGGCTGTATCGGCTGGCTTCGCAAAAGCGCATTCTGTCACTCCAATTTTCCAAGAACTTGTTAATGGTTTCGGGTTGTAGCTCACGGATTGCTTGGATATTGGCCTTAAGTGCTTGAATCGTTTCGGTCCTTCATGATTATTCACAAAAGGGGAAAATCAAAGGTTGTCAAATCGTAGCTCCAAGGGCTGATACGACGATAAGAGAATTTTATGCTCAAAAGATTTATTGTTTAAGCGTAAAGTAACTCATTTCGTTTTGCGAATTTGTGATACTGTCTTCCTATAAAGATTTAGAAACTAACCTACGATTTAAAAAGAAACTCGTATTTGGCCCACCTTATATATATTTGTATCCCTTTGCATAAGGACTTTTGTTCTACCTTGTATTAATGTACATTACCCGCCATGATGAACAGTAGCAATGGAAAATCCTCAAAATACATTAAAAGGGGATAAGGCAAAAGTACCCTTGCTTTTCTAGGACCTTATCCCCTTTAAAAAACTTATCTCTTAAATAAATTTAAGCAATGTCAATGTTCTATAATCCATTTATATGGGAAGTAAAAGAAGGCGTGGTCCGATTGGAACCACTTTATATTTTGTTATTAACTCAAAAAATTACAACCAAATAACATTTATCTATAACATCTGCTTCTATTCTTCCAACCATTGCATCGCGATCTATTACTGTGCAATATACAGTAGCAAATCTAAGGATTCGGATTCAGCACGTCAACAACTTTCGGCAATATTGATGTCTGCCTATTATATATATAATAAATGTTTTCTTTTTATTTTAAATTTATTTGTTTTTCTCTCCGTGTATTATGAGCTATCACCTCTAATGTTTCGCTACACTGTTCCTTAAAGCCAATAAAAATGTTTTTCTATAAACCCTGATAACACGCACTACTATGCAACCGGCAAAACGGAGAAAACATTTCGTCAGCACTAAAAAAAAGGAGTGCAGATCAGTCTAGTGGATGGAGTAATGTGACTGCCGTGGAGTACTGTCGTATTGCATGCCTCTATGTGTGTGTGTGTGTGTATGTGCGTACACCCAAATGTCTGTTACAACTTATCGATCGTATCATCACATCCTGTATGTCAAGTTATTTTTTAATGTGCCCACCTTTATATCACACACCGCAGAAAATGAGTGCATTAACGTCTTGATCGAATGCCAAACTCTGCTCCATTTGACGACAGTTTGACTGCAATTAACGACGACGCGTTCCAACGTCAAGTGACGGAAAAGTGTGCGAGTATGTGTGTGTTACGCGCGTGTGTGTGCATCCCAAGCTAGGGGCCGCTTTAATTGGTGTAAGCTCCGCCAAAAAGCGGTGGACATCAAACGATGGCCGCCGTCTCACAAACAGAACAGAACTTTACAATTTCCCAGCCGACAACGATTTCATCTTTTAAACTCTTCCAGCAGTTCCATTGGCAGCCGCAAACATCTCGCGCATTATAGCGACAGCAGAAAGTGGCAGCACTCGTAAGCATCCAGAGCATCAGAATCAGAGCCAAGTCGACGTATTAACTTAATCATTAAAGCTATGTGCGTCTGTCTGTTTTCGTGCTTGTGATGGCCACTGAAATTAGACGACCTCTTATTTTAAGTTTTTTATTTTTATATTATTTGTGCGTTTTTCAGTTTTTTTTTTTTTGGTCGATTAGCTGCTGATCTGACGATGTTGTTGCATTTCAGTGCAGTTATAGTTGTTGCTGTTGTTGTTTGTATGTTTCCTAATGGCTAAAATTGAAATGTTTGTTGGACTGTTGAGTTGCATAGTTGTTGTTTGTTTGGTGTTTGTTGTTGTTGTGGTTGCTGTATTCTCGCAATTCTGTAATTTACGACTTCTGAAACATTTATGTGTTAAGTGTTGCCTGAGCATGCAATTAAAGTTATGTCTGCTTGTTTTTCAAGTGCAAAATGTTAGTAACTTTTTGCAGCAACTGTTGTTTGCGAAGTGTTGCCAACTGTATACAATATTGTCTTAATTAATGGAAGTAGAAATTGCCAACATCATTGATATATTGAATAATGCTCAATTGATACTTGCTTCATAGGTTTTTCTAATCTTTATCTCTTCTCTTCTTTACCTTAAGCTGAAGTCTAATTTACAAAGTTGCTGTCGACAACATCGAGGGGCCGGCAATAAAAGAAAAATGTAGATGACTGTAGCCGGGAATCGAACCAGGGATCTCCCGCATGGTATTCGCGTGCTCTAACCACTACGCCACGGCCGGTCCCGATATTTGAACACAATAGAAAAATACCCTATAAGCTACTTTCGAAATAAAATTATTACCTACTACCCAGCAAAATATTTTGTTGCAAAGAAACAATTACAGAACAGCTTTTACTGATAAGTAACAAGTTCCACTTTCGGTTGCACAATATATTATTTTTGTTTGAAATTGTCCCAAAACCAACATGTTCTCATGGAACCTGTTATGAAATGAATTGCTACATAACTGAATTAGATATGCTGTTTTTTGAAATTTCATTGATTCATCAATTGGGTGCTAGTTCTAAATATATTTTAACTCAGATTTTTGAGTTTTTCTTAATAAATACCCTCTAAAAAATACTTATTTCGAATACGAATATTCATTTTCTGTTCTACGGAATCTGTGGTGCAACATGTTGTACATAATCGGTTATATAGAACCAGAAACAGAATAGAAAGTCGATTAAAAAAGAAACGATTCTAGTATCAATACCATTCGCAACAAGTTCTAAAAAATTTTCCTGGGTAGGTTGCAATCTCTTTTCGAACTACTACGCATTTAATTAATTTTTTAAATTTAAATGAAGCCATCAACGGCTTTTGTATATTCAAATATTGATGTTGTTGCTTGATTGTTAAAAAATGTATTTAAAAATGTTTATGTACACTGAATTTATTCTACGTAAGCATCCTCAGAAATTTTGTAACGTATGTATTCCCTTTAACTCATATGTAAATGTCTTTCCCCTGGCAACTCTAGCGATCGTTACGATTGAGGCAATTTTCGAATAATGCAACCGCTGTTTGTTGTGTTGATTGCACTCTAATGGGAGGCGCTTCGTTCGTTACGTATGTACGTTGGTGTAAGGCTATGTCCGAATGGCAGCCATAGCCATACACTCTCGTCGGTCGTATGCATTCATTCGCATTGTGTATTAAGAGGCTTAAAGCATTAGAGAAGCTAATTGCAAGTGTGACAGTGTAAAATAGTTTTATTACATATAACGAAATATTTACGTACGACGACTGTGTCCGTAATGTCCGTTCCCAAGTAAAGCGGGCTGGCTGCCGGGCTGCATGCAGTGCATGTGGTTTCTCATCAATTCAGAACGACTTGACCAACCAACCATCCGACTGACCGACCATCCATATGAATGAATGAATAGTTCAGTGTGTGAAACGGTGGATGTTCGTACCATTCGTAGTGTTGTTGCATATTTGAACAATGTTTAAAATAATTACAAATAACTATTGCTATTGCGAATGCAATGGCATTTAACAGATTCAATGTTATTGTTTTTCACTAAATTCATCGTAGTCGTTGTCGTTGTACAAATAAATGCGCTGCATAGAAAACAATTTCGAAATAACTTTAAAATAAATTTTGCAAAGTAGTTACATGCATCGAAAGAACATATTCTGGACAATTACAAATGCAAGTAAAGGACAAGAGACCACACGAATATCTTTAGGAAAAAAAATGTATTCCGTGTGAAAAATTATATATGTAATTCAAAGATAAGCTTTAAATCCCCTTACGAATGTCATGTTATTTTAGGAGAATATGAAAAAACTGTACACATTAACCCCATAAATCTTATTGTTGTTGTAGTCACTATTGATTCAAAGCTGCTTTACATACAATATCATAAATGTCACCCATTTATGGGGCAAATCACTGATGATCTTAAAGATCCTAAATGGAAATGTTAAGAACTTTTTTTATCGATTCATATCAATTTTAACTGAACTTATTGAAGGAAGTACAGTAGTACCTAAGAATTACGAAATGAAAGAGCAGCTAATGGAAATTCAGTGCCGTGAAGTCATTCAGCGGTGCTCTACGTGTGTTATGCGTACGCGAGTAATACAGCAACAACAATTCTTCCAACTACAGCGCAACGAACATATTCCGCTCATTATAACATACTGCAAAGAAATGCCTTAAAAGAAATGTCTTAAATGTGCCCGGAACCCAAGGTAACTAACTGTATTGGCAGCTTTGTCAGCTAGAAGCATTATTGAGCTATACCAGTGGTAGGCATAACCGAACGCGTCAACACAATAATATGGTGTGCGGTCGCACAAGAAGCGTCAGCGCTGTCGAATTGTAGACAGTAAAAATGTTATGTTCAACTACTAAACGTGCTCTCATGCCATCCCAACAATCGTTGAACATTGTTTCTCTGTATTCTTTGTATTGAATGCGAAACAAGCGTGTGTAATACTCGATGAGAGACTGACTGTTTTGAATTAATCCAATATTAAGATCGTGTCTGTGTAAAACAAAAAACAACTATTGGGGGCCTCGTGATGCTATCAGATGCCTATGACTGATCTATACAATCATGAAGATCAAAGAGAAAACGCTGGTACAATAAAAAAAAGGGCAATGCATTGTCATGCTAAAGAGCTTTTTTGCTCCAGGGCTACAGAATATCATTGGTTTTAATCGTTCCTCGTAGGCCAGGCTTATCGCCAATGATATTTTTTCTTTTCTAATTTTTATTTATATTTATTATTGTTGGAAATGAAAAATATAATTTGTATACACCCTGTAATAAACATTTATCTAATAAGAAATATCTTACGTTCAAAAATTTCAAATAATGCTATCTAAGGAACTTTGAATAATTGATTCAGTAAAAAATTTTAAATTTTAAAAACGCCACCAAAATACTCATTTATACGAAAATATATGAAAGAATAATATTTTCATCTCGAACACACTCCATTTCCCAAATTAATGAATGTTTTGTAAAATTTGTTTTAATACAAACCGATATTTTTACCAAGATTCCGCTTATATGCCATAGAAATGATCTCAATTTCATCAAACACCTCAAATTTTCTAACGAGAGTTTAAAATTTGGCGTTACTTTACACGATTTGACTAAGTCGACAATCGACGATCAAATACTAATTTAATTTTCAAAACAAATATTCCGTAAAAAACAAATCTCACAATTTACATTATTGTGATACATCAGGAGCATGAAAAAAGTAATTGTTGTCAGCGTTACAATTATATGAATTGTCATACTGTCAAACCAAATGATGGGTTTAGAAGCAAAGGGATACAAGTTACAATAAGTTATTTTGGAGATATTCGCCTTCAAAGTTTTAAATTCTAGTGCAAATGGAAGTATTACATGAACTATGTTTTGTTCGATATTACTAATCTGGTAATCAAAATTGATCTCATCTCATGCTAGTAGCTAGAGATAGTGTCAAGGTACATAACTGCACTTAACTTAACTTAATTCCCCTTTACACCCCATGAATGAGGTATGGGATAGCTTCCTTCTCTCGTTGTTGTGAATTAACATGCTATCTATTTTTAGATTCACAACTAACGGCACCTACTTGTTTATCGACGAATGCGAACGTTATTGTTTGAGAAGCTTTTACTAGACATGTCGATTGACTCGACACTTATACTGCGGAGTTGCTGTCGACAACATCTAGGGGGCTGGCAGTGAAAGAAAAATGTAGATGACTGTAGGCGGAAATAGAACCCGGGATCTCCCGCATGGTAGTCGGTGTTCTTACCACTATGCCACGCTCGGTCTCAACTGCACACTTATCTCAATTTTTGTCACTTGCACCTCTTTGCTTCTAATTCCCTTAAATGAAATAAAATAAAATAAAAAAATTTCGCTAAAACCAATTGCAGAGTTTTTTTTCTGAATTTGTCTTTAATTTCTTATTTATCGCTGGGTTAATTTTGTGACATTGTGTATACGACATTGCATACGTCCTTAAAGAGGTCGTTAATGGATGTAATATTTATCACATTTAATCACAAACCACAATTGCTAATATACCAAAAAATATTTTTTTTTAGTTTAGGTTTTTAATAACTTGGCTTGACATTTTCTTAAATCTAAGCAAAAACAATTTTTTTTTAATAAATCAAACTAAACGACGTAACAAGTGATTCTGTTGGGAAGTGGACAATTGGTAGCGCCACAGCGCTACCTCTTCTCTATGTTACGTAGATATCACTATATTTTTCTCTTCCATATTCTATTAGTAAATAATCAATTAGCAATCACTTCTCAATGCTGCATATATATCATGGAGCCATATCATCCTTTTCAAATAAACGCTTTAAATCCTTCACAAATGTTCGACGTGTTTGATATGCTCCGAGTTTTTGTAATGTTTTTAATTGGAACCTGAAAAGGCCAATGTGCATTATTTGATTGAGTATTAAACTAATTCTTAATTTAGGATTAATATTAAATAAGTTGATTAATTTAACTATCGAATTTGTATTAAATTAAGAATAAACATTTTATAAGACTTTCCTTACTTAATGTTAATAAAATTTTTTTTATTTTGCAATTGCATTTAAATTAAAGTTTTTAACATATTTACAATACCACCCTGCCAAAATATTACACAAAAATGTTATTAAATTCCTTTTGAGTTATCGCATTTTATTTACATTTTTAACATTGAGTATTTTTTTGCTACCACACTGCGTAAAGTACCTTCTTTGTTGAAGTACCATTTCACAAATAACATTGCACATCCCTGATGTATTCCTTTCATCACATCAACAACATCATCAGTTCGCATTATCACTCCCTCTATCTGTCGTTCACTGTATTACTCCCTCTCACACTCTCTCTCACTCTCAAACCCACAATGCATACATGCAAACTTAAATCTAAACATTTGCAACACAACATGAGCACGCATAAGCAAAACTTACCTTAATTTAGTAATCGCATTACGAATAATTGCACAATTCTTGAAACACTTTTTGGTACTTAATGTCTAAATGTCCGTTTTCACAACTATGTATGTACGTATGTCTCATTGGAAATATTGATGTTAACACAGAATCACTACTTGTGGCACTAATCGCTGTCACTAATCTTTGGCATGGCAATGGCCGCTGCAGCTGCACTTTTAAGCGAACTTTAAATAATTTGTTCATTTTCATACGCAGATTATTGTTGTTACGCATTTGTTGTTCACTGTTTGGTTAAATGCAGCTTAACACATTTGCAACAGCAACACAATTTGGCCAATGTTGTTTTGCTGCTGCATTTTAAAATGATTTCAAACAACAAAGACCGCAATTAGTTTCACTCGGCGGTATTAACAGATAAACAAAACTGCATTGTGATAAGGTAAATACTAAAACAACCGTTAGAATTGTCAAATGTCATGAGTGTATGTATGTGTATGTCAGAGATGTACCAAACAGAGTTGCATTGGGGAGTAGGAAGAAAAGGAGCACCAGCTGGGCATCCTACAGCTCCGGCATATGCGACAAAAGGAGAGAAGTTAAGACGGACGTTGTAACATGAAAATTTCATTGCGCAAATTTATTGCAGCAATTATGCACAAATGTCGTTTTTATTGAAATGATCATATTACACTCGTTCGTATTCTTGGGAGCATTGAATTGCAACGAAAAAATAATTGCTTTTTGCTGTTATAGTGTTTCTCTTCATGACTTCTTGCAATTGGTGCGGCTATCGCATGTGCCTGTGTGTGTGTGCGCGAGTGGTTTGCCTGATTACTGTGGCTCGTACAAGGAACTGCGTAAAAAATATTTTTGGCCAATGTACAACAAAAAGAGGAGCAGAAAAGTAATACTGTAGTCAGGTCAAACGAACTTTATCCCTAGATATAACACAACCATTACCTTAGTATTCGGACTTGATTACAATCTCAAATTGTATTCACTTAATTTCCGATTTGGTCCACTGTGCGGCCGCTGGTCCTTATTCGCAAACGCCAAACAGGTCCAGTTTAGACAGCCGTTACAATAAAACATAACAAATAGATTTGTTTTGTGACTTTTTGCGAATTATAATAAAAAAATTTCACTAAAAACGGATTTATACAAAAAATGGCAATTAAAATTTATATCGAACATTACTTGGCACACCACTACTTAAGACGGATGGACGGCCTCGTCAACGTTACGCACATACCTATGAGCGGCCGCCTGAATTTTTGCATTCAAAAACTAAAGACGGTTACAGCTACATTAAACATTTCCGTTAAAACGGCAATTTTTTGCATTCACACAAAGATAACTGAGTATCTAAAAAATTTCTCCTCAATAGTACAGCAAGTAGTAATGTACGCCCGCCCCACCATCGGGGCATCTTTTAAAAGTTGTTGTTATTGGAGTTTTTTTCTTTTGCCTTCATCTTGCACAAAAAAGTGTTTAGCCTAAGCCATAAATTTTAATTGTACAAATAACAATATTTGAATAACATTTGTGCAACCCAACAACCACTGGCTGCCTAACTGCAACTGCCGTCAACCACGGGCGGACAGACATTGGGTCCGCTTGGAATCCCCCATCCATTTTCTGGTATCTCTTAGATTTTGTTGTTGTTGTCGTTTAGTGTGCTGCCATTGCATGTTTGCAGAATAGACAGGCTTTTATTAATAATTTTATTAGACACATAGGCCGCCGAAGGAGCGAGCGAGTGGTGTTGTTTGGGTGCGTGGATCACGAGTAACAACAACAACGACAACAAAAATGTAACGGTAGGCCTGTGGCAGATTACAACTAATGTACACATTCGAATGTTTGGCATTCAAAAGAGACCACACATTAGGTCACAAACATGTTGAATATGTACGTAGGTATGTACCTATATAATTTGTATATATAGTTAGATGTAGTTGATATGTACATATATATAATGTCTCACGTCTTAGGTATGGAAAATTGTTTTTAATAGCAAATGATGCTGTTATCTATATATCCTATAGAGCACAGGATATTAATTGGATCGTGGCATAAGTTATTGGTATTTATTAAATTCCGCACTCTGGTGTCGTGATTGCTGTTGCATACGCCTGCCATAAAGTTTGCAAAATTATATTATACCAAATTTATTTGGTACTATTTCTTTGCTGAGTGTAATTTTTGATATTATCCGGTCTATTCTGACGTGGTTACAGTAATCACCATGGTTACAATAGACTACTTTGGTTACAAAATCCAAAAATCGGTATTCCGAATCCTTGTCACCGTGACAATAGTTACATAAATTGTTACCTGCCAGAAAGGAGGTAACAAATTAGTTACAGCTGTTTTAAATAATATTTTGAGTTGTAACAAACTAAATGTTGTTACATTTTTTTTGGATATGTAGTAGCAAAAGGTGTGGAAAAGAACAACTGCCCAGAAACCTGCGGGACAGCAGTGACCAAATCTTCATTGCACAGTTTTGGTCTAATATTTTCGACTGTCCACTTAATTTGGGCACTTGTCGGACTCTTAAATTCATTCAAATTTGTATAATTATTAAAAAAGGAATTTTTTTTCTCATTTTCTCATTTTCTGTATTCTGTTTTCGATAACGAATAGGGTTATGGGTGTTCTCAATACAACTGATGTTCCCCTATTACTAGCAATATTTCCAAAACTCTAAAATGGAGTTTTTTATTGAAAACAACAACCACATAAAGTATTCAAAAAAAAATTCTAATACAAAATTTAAAAAGAACAAAAAAAAATTTTAAAATAAAATTAAAAAAAATTATATTAATAAAATTAATAATAAATAAATTTAAAATATAAAATAAAAAGTTTTTTGAAAACTTAAGAAAAAAATTAGAAAACATTTTAATAAAAAAAGGGAAAAATCAAAAGTACAATTTTATTAAATTTAGATGACTGGAGGCAGGAGCATTATTATATTTTATATTATTAAAAATTAATGAAGGACGACAAAATGAAAAAAAAATAAAAAAATTGTTAACATAATCTATTAAAGATCAAAAAATTACATGAATATTAGAAAAAATATTTAAAAAACAAACAAAATTTGTGAAAATCGCTAAAAAAAAAAATTAAATGAACTACTTAACAAAAACATATTGGTAGAAAAAATAAAATTAAAAACCAACAAATCGAAAATAATCACAAAAAATTAAAAAAAATATAATAATTTAAAAAAATAAATAAAAACATTTTAATTACAATTATTAAAAATTTATTAAATAAAAAATAATATACCATAACAACAAAATTAATAAAAATTAAAGAAAAGGAAAACTATTATTAAAAAAATACAAAAACTTCATTTAGTGCTAAATTAAATAAAAAACAAAATACGAAAAAATATCGCAAACAATAAAAAAATAATAAACAGTGTGAAGAAAATATATAATTAAAATAGCTGTTAAAACAATTTTACAATATAAATCTTAAAAAACACGTTACGAAAAAACGATATATCCTCAGGTAGAAAAATATATCAAACATTTTTGTTAACCCCACATTAACTAAAATTGCAACACTAAAAAAGAAATATAAAATAAAAATCCTGCAAAATATTAAAAATATTATAGAAAATAAAAAAACACAGGGTATTTGTTTACTTTTTTCCAGTAAACTCCAATTTTCTAAATGCCAACATCATTAACAAATCTTAATTTTTTATCAAGAAATCACTTTATTACATAAATCTATATATACCAGCTACATTAGTACTTAATACTCTATTTATATTAAATAATGTCATAGTACTTCAACTTTACTACACCACCTGCAACTGTAACGATATATCCTCAGGCTGTGCTTTCGGTGCATTATCATAACGAACGAATTTATTAATTTGGAATGATTCATCATCGTGATAATCAGTGTCCACCACAAAAACATCTACCACTTTATCAATGGTATACTGTTCCTGGAGTAGAGTATTTACAAAAATCAATGGTGATACCTTAATTAATCCCAATTTAGAGGGACATATCGTTAGGGGAAATTCACGATATTGATTTGGATCCACCACGCCCAAGGTGAATTCAGCAGAGCCTGTGTACGGACAACTATATTCCAAGGGAGTAGGTAATTTAACCATTAAATCCATTGGTTGTTCTGATGTATTGGTCACACGACAGGTGAATGTAAAAGGCTCGCCGATTTTCACAATATTTAAAGCATCGATAATCTCTAAGCGGACATCTTTGTATTCAAAAGGCTGTAAAGAATAGAAGGAAAGATTTATTTAAATATGATGTATATTGGTTAGAATAAAGATAAAGTGCAACCTTTACTCAATCACAAGTAATTAAGTCAGTCACTTATGGATGTCACTATGTAATATCTGAGAATTAATAAGACAGCAAATAAAGTATTTTTGCTGTCTACTATCTAACTGGTATAAAGAAGAACATTTATGATGATAAACAACTTACACTGCTTATATAAATCTGGACAAAGACGTACATAATTATTTTTTTATAACGTGCCACTATGTCCGTTTCATATTAATTTGATTTATATGTATACCTATAATCGAACTTTTGTAAAAGAAAATGTGTTATGAATCTAATAAGGCGATTAGACTTTAGTTATGACTCGTTGAGGTTAACATTTCTGATTTTACTATATCTATAATCGATAATAAATTTTCCTACAATTTTTTGGATACTTCTCTCTGTAAATGTTTTAGAAGCGAAAACATTCTGCATTTATTGCAGAATGGATAGGTTTTCATTGTACCATAACAATATGTACACCTTGGTTATCTTATCGGCATTTCTTACCAATCTCTGTAGTTGACTGGTCTGCAGACGTCCTTTTTCTCCCAAGTTAGACCGCCAAACAATATCCAACTTTCCCACAGTATTCGCCACTCGCAGTGCTCTAATATCCTTGGCTATCTCGGGTTTCGGCTACAAAGCAATAACAAGAAAACTAAGCTATGCATTTTGTGTATATGCTTAACGCCATTATTACCTTTAAACAATATAGAAATTGGCAACTATTGTTGGGTTGCAACATATTCTTGGAGGTGAATACTGATTCTCCATTTGGCAGAGTATTCAGCGATGTGACTGTGTATTGATCTGAGCTATCCAACTCAACTTTCTCTAAACAAAAAGGACCTGTGGTTATGTTTTGTATTTGAGCTTCCAAATAGATTTCGTCCAACTCAGCGTTATAGAACTTGGTTTTCACATCGAGCGGTTTTAAAACTTGGAATTTAAAGAATTTCCGGAAATATTGCGGCAAACCAGCGGGTGTTGTATAGTTAACTTCACACACAAGTCTGAAATTGAACCACATAATAAAAGTGTTACGCTAGTTCTTGGTATTCATTCTACTTACATATGAGTTCCAATTTCTTTCACCTCGTAGCGTATCACATCGTCTAGGGTTTCATCTGGTCCCAGTGTAGCTGGCTTAGTCTTATTTTCATGCATAGGCAAATTAATGCGAGTATTGTTCGATTGCAGGTCTGCCTTGACGGTGACTCCCTCCACAGGATGTGAAGTGCAGTTGTGAACACAAATGTAACTGGAAAATGTCTCTCCCAAATATATATTTCCAAATGATTGGGGCAGTAGCATAAATTGTCCAGCGGCTAATGTCTCAGCACCGGCAATGGCTGTGCCCTCCGACTCCAAGACTTGTTTTAGGCTGAGTTGCGGCAAATCGCGAGGTTCACAAGAAATAATTTGAGGAGCCACCAAAGTTGGACGTGTTAAACGCATCACTGGAACGAAGAGCGTCAAAATAAAAATAATCCATGAGGACGAAAATGTGAGACTTACCTTTTAGGGCCAGCAAATGTTCACTTTGATCCAAAGGATTCATTTTGAGATTGCTAAAACACTAATTGACCTACTAAACTATGCCAATCTGCAGAAAATTTACATCCACAACTGAACAGCTGAACAAGTAATGACAACAGACACAGCTGTTAAGGCGTTTGAGTTATCGGTGCTGTATCATCTCTAATTGTAGCAACTGTGAATCGAATGGCTGAGAGGGACTAGTATGTTACGATTTGTTGAGGTTACCTTAGATTATTTGTACGATTTGTATATAATACAATATGCAACTAATAAAATTGTTTTAAAAAATTATCTTATTTATGTTATTAAATTTTAAATTTATAAATAAAACGACTAATCGTTCTTGAGTTTGTCTAATTTAAATATATGATATTTGTGTAAAAAGTAGTACTAACTAAATCCTCTAAAACTCAATTTTTTCTCTTAAAAAATTACAAAATTTAAAAAGATATTTTTCGAATAACTTTTAATATTTCAATTCCTCAGGGAAATTTAATTCTCATTTTATAAAGTTTTTTTTTTAAATTGTATACAATCCATAAAATGTGCTAATTATTTTTTGTGTCTGAAAAAGACAACGATAACATCAAATCTTGATTTGAAAAACATTTTTCTCTACAATTCCAAGAATAAAAATTTATTTGACATTTTTAAAAAAATGTCAACAATAATTTTTTATTTGTTAAATTTAAAAATTGTATTACTTTTTAATATAGCGCGATTTTTCTTTGATGTATTCCCATTCGACAAGTAAGAAATAAAATCATTAGAAAAAAAAATTTGTAAATCATTTAAAAATTACTTTTTTTTAATTTTTTATCAAATTATTTTATATTCCCTGTTTTTAATGTTACTTTTTTTAGTTTTACATTAAAACCTAATCACTTGCTTCTAAAAAAATTATTTGTTTTTAAGAAATATGTATTTATATTTACATAACTTCGATTTTCATTACACTGCTTTTTGAGAAAATAATTTTTAATATTTAAATTTGTATTTAGTATATTTTTTATATACATTAATGTAATTATTTTTAACCTGAAAAAGAACTGAAAATATAACTGAATGTTTTAGAAGGAGATTATGGTAATTGTTTTAATTTTTACCCATTTTAATATTACAAGGTAAGAATATATTTTTTACACTTGGTCTTCAGTTAGAAATATTTACATTGTATTGGTGTTGTTATTATTAAAACAAATGTTTTTATTATTATAACAATTGGATTAATCTGTTGACATATCCCTCTTGTTTGACACAAACATTTTGTTTAATCCGCATACTCAAATTTGTAAATACCTTCAAACGCAACTCTGATAACACACGGTTACTTATATTTTCCTCATATGTTGTTTAACGGCAACAGCTGTTTTGTCACGCACAAAACGGGAAGGCTAAAGCCAGAAAAGAAAACAAACCAGCAAATCGTGCAATCCGTGCAACTTTGTATTATTTCTTCAATTAAAAATGTGGCCCATAATTATGGCAATTTTACGGCGAAACGCTGTTTACATTACTTTACCCATAGCCGGTGTTGTGGGTTTCATTGGCTACAATTTGGAAAGTCTGTTATCTGATAAATATACACCATATAGTAGTATGTATCCGTCTCAACCGCAAGAGATTAAATGAATGATTGTGTTTCATTAATAATTTATTTCCCCGTTTTGTTTTCAGAATCTATACAAGAAAATCGCGTTGAAAGATTGACAGAGGAGGATGTGTTAGCAAATGCCGGCCAAGTTGATAAATTGCGATTAAAAGAAAATGTACTAGAGAGAAATCTGTCACCTTCGCTGCAAAAGAAAATGTAATTTAGTTATGGAATTGTATAATATTAGATACATTTTTATTTTGTTGCTGGTCATTCATAATGTTATTTAAAAATAAGCTAATAAAAAAAGCGCTGGTTGGCTGTAATTAGTCGTGTTTGATACGCAAATGTTCATGTAGATGTTTAGGCAGGCGGTAGTCACCAGCCCCAGTGGCCTAATGGATAAGGCATCGGCCTCCTAAGCCGGGGATTGTGGGTTCGAGTCCCATCTGGGGTAAAGCTAAATTAATTTTTTTATTCTAAAATAATTATATGTTTTTTAGCATTACTGTTAAGTCAGCGTGTTTTCTTGGAAATTAATTGCGTAAATATTAGGAAAAATTAATCAATATTTTGTAATAAAAAAAATTGATCGCAAAATTTGGATATTTGTCATCCCTTGCGGGGATCGAACCCGCGACCTTTGGATTAGAAGTCCAACGCGCTATCCTCTGCGCCAAAGGGACAGTTGTTGGGTGCCTCACCAATGCTACATTTGATACTGGCTGTCAGCTCTACAGGGCAATTCATACGGTGTATTTCATATATTTAACACAGGGTTGTTTTTCACAACTTAAAATCTAGCAAATGAGTCAACCTACGCACATGATGAACGAATGGTTATGATAACAATTGTTTTATATTAGAGCATCGATAATATAACGTTATGTTAATTTAATTAATTAAGTTGTTATAAACGATTAGTGGACATATGTATTTATGCATTTATTTCCAAGGATTTAGAAATATTTGTTTTCTATGAACTTTTTTTTTGATAGTTTTGAACTAAAAAATTTAGTTATAAGAGAAAGTTATTTTTTCTAATTTTAAATTTGTCGGTAAAATCGGGAAATTCGTTAAAATTATTAATATATTTAGGAAATTTCTAAGAATTTTTTTTTTTAAAAAATAACAGTTTAAAAAATTCTGCATTTAAAAAAATAAATTAATTATTTACAATACAAATTCAAATTTAATTTTGTTTTTATCAGAAACTGGATATTTCAATATTACAAGAAATTTAGTTTCTTATGACTAAAAAAAAAACTAAAATATTTCAAAAGTAAAAAAAAAATATTTTATAAGAAACGAAAATGTTAATTTAATTTTGTTTTATCAGAAACTGGATATTTCAATATTACAAAATATTTGATTTATATGACAAAAACAATTACTATATTTAAAAGAAAATAAGAAAAATATTTTATATTTGTAAAAACTAAAGTTTCCCAATTTGATTTTTTTTTCAAAAAGTAAATTTTTATAAATATTTTCTTATTACAAATTGTATGCATTCTGAAAATATGTTTATAATTAAATAAAAGAACAAATGTTATTCATAGGGTAACAGGCATTTTTAAAAATTACTACCCTAAATAAATTAATAAAAATAGTTAAATAAACTTAATAAATGTTATTATTAAAATTTAAAAATACCAAACTAAACAACTTTCAACAAACACAAAAAAATATTTTGTAGAAACATATTTATTTCTCGATCATGCAAACCAATTATTTGCTAAATCTTTTATTTTTTATAAAAAAAACAACAATTGTAATACATACTTATTTATTAAAATTAAATAATGGTACAAATTTAATTTTTAGGAAAAACATTTTTTTAAAATTGTTTTTTTTTTAATTTTTTACTTTCTTATAAAAACTAAAAAAAAATATATATATGGTCCTGAACGGTTGGAATCGTGTTACCCACACAAAAGAGTCAAAATATAACCCAAATGACCCCTTTTTGAGCCGGCAGAAACTTTCACCTTGAAATCTTTTCATCAAGATATGAAATCTGTTTATCTAGATATTTTCCATAGAAAGGTACCTCTTCACACTTTTCATATTAAATTTTTGCATAATTTTTATTTAACCATTTAATCTCTAAATTTTGATGTATGTAAAAAATTATATGTCTTAATGCCATCCCTTGTGGGGATCGAACCCACGACCTTTGGATTAGAAGTCCAACGCGCTATCCTCTGCGCCAAAGGGACACTTATCACCCCGATTTGGAACTAATAAAACTAAGTAAAATTTACGAAAAAATAAATAATTTTTTTTTACATATTCATAAAGTGTCATCGATGTTCACTGGCATAATTTAATTTACTACTACTTAATTTCCCTTTACACCCCATGAATGAGACATGGGATGCTTCTCGCAACAAACGGTACCTACTTGTTAATCGCCGAATGCGAACGTCACTGTTTGAGAGTCTTTTACTAGATATGCCAATTGACTCGACACTTATACTGCGAAGTTGCTGTCTACAACATCGAGCTGGCACTGAAAGAAAATTGTAGATGACTGGAACCGGGAATCGAACCACGAATCCCCCGCATGGTAGTCGCGTGTTCTAACCACTATGTCACGGCCGGTCTCCAGTTAATTTATGGGTTCCAATAATCGAGACCACACTGTAAGGTTATGTTAATTGATTAAAAGTATTAACTCACATTTGTAAATTCTCTGCTTTTTAAAAACATTCCTTTGGCAATATTGAATAAATACAACCCTTCATTATTTAAGACTTTTTTACTGCATAAATAGAATTGCATCAAAAAGTAGCAATATATACTTTTAATCATAAATGATTTACTTTAATTATGGCATCATTTACAAGTTCTTTTATGAATTTCACACGATTTTATGGATAGTTAGATAAACCACCCCCCACCCTTTTATGGGCTTTAGAGTTATAATCGGAGTTATCTTTATATTATTAGGTATCTAATTTTATTTATATTTAACTGTATGTAAATTGCCGCGCTTGCATACATTTTTAATAAAAACCGTGTTACAAGGCGCTGCCATTTTCCAATTTTCGTAGAAAACTGCACACGCCCATATATTATCATCCCTTGTGGGGATCGAACCCACGACCTTTGGATTAGAAGTCCAACGCGCTATCCTCTGCGCCAAAGGGACACTTGCGGTATGTGTTCAAAAGAATTACCCCGAATCTGTTTGAACTATTAAAATTTATATAATAAACGAATGTTTTGAAACTATTAAAAAAAAATTAGTATTATTTGTTATCATTATTATTTACACATCACTTTTCTGTTCTATTGTTTATTGTTATACGATCTGAAAAATATCGTATGCTTTGATGGATAACATTGTTCTGGTTGTTTTAATACATGTATGTATTCATTAGAAGGTACGTGTGTAACAATTGGTTAAATTTCAATCAAGAGAGTGACTTCGATGTAAGACTGTAATAGGATAAGCTTAGACGACCAAATTTTTTTGGACATCAAAAGTGTGGTATTGCCCGTCGACGAAACAAAAAAAACATTTGCCATCTGTACTTTGATTTCAAGACCTACATCCAAAAAAAAAAAGTAGAGAAATCTAGTGATGTTTGAAAAGTTAATTTCAAAAATATATAAAAATGATTCAAAACCTATACAAAATACCCGTACAAATACATTAGTTATAAAAAATACATAAATCGTTTGAGGCGTTCTTTGACTCATAATCCACAAAGAAAGGTGTTCTGCAGAAAATATATTTTTTGTGTGTTTAAGCGCAGTTGAGACTTTATGCGATTTCGTGAAGTAGCGTTCAAACACAAGGAATCTGTCAGGAGTGTTATCGATAACGACATTCTGGTTGTCGACGAAATGTTTTCGCAGATTTGACAAGTGCGTCGACAGCTCCGTGTGTCTGAACCGCCGCCTAACGTACATGTAAAACAAATATAACCTTAAAGTATTTAATGATTTGCGATCTTAATAGAGATTTTCTATCTAGAAGTGTGTGTGATTGCAAATTAATAAATTGACGGCAAAATAATATTTCACAACTCATCCAAATTTCATTATCAATTTTTATAACAATAGTGTATATCACTAACAATATTGAACATAATAAATTATCAATTTATATTGTATGTATTTGGTAATAACCACTTGATTAGCATATTTACATTAAGATTTAATGTGTGTTGACCTGATTCTAGCTTTGGAGTTTTGAAATTAGCGCTCTGTAATTTTGCCACCAAATTTCAAGCGTCCCTTTGGCGCAGAGGATAGCGCGTTGGACTTCTAATCCAAAGGTCGTGGGTTCGATCCCCACAAGGGATGACACAGCAACCGATTGAGCGCCCAAGTGTCCCGGGTAACCCGGGATAGAAAAGCGCAAAAGTTGTGTTGTGTAGTTCGATTTTTATTAAAATATATATTTGAATAAATAAAATAAAAATATTGTCTCTGCTATTAATAGAAAAAGGGAAATGATAAAGTTAAGCGACAAGAGTCTTCTTGTCACAAAAGAAGTAAATTGTGTAAGAAGAAACATCTGTCTCACTAGCAATAAAATATTTGTTTTGGTAAAAGATATTTCACAACAATACACAATGGTTTCAAATCAATTTTTTCTGGCCAAAATTATTTAAGTTAAGAAAATGATAATTTTTGTTCAGAAATATATTAATATTGTTATATGTTGTCAATTGTATAACTTTTTCCTCCTAATTGATCCAAAGTTCTGCTTCCTGCTTTGCTAATTTATAATTAACAAATAAAAACAAATATTAATTCAATTAAAATCTTATTTTTATGCTGTGAAAATAAAATTATACATTATGTGTCAGTTATGTCTAGCTTGCTCTCTTAGATTATATTACCATCTTCGAATTCGTCTTCATATTTTTAAAGCGAAGGTTGTCTAGAAAAATGTATATACATTTAATAATCCCAAGTATTCGCAAGATGTAATTAAAGAATTTAGTTGAGCAGATCACATGTTGTTTTTGAGAGTAAATTTTATGCTGGACAAACTTGGACTTTTTTTTAAACTTTAAATCAATTTGAATAAAGTGAAAAATTATAAAATTAAATATGCATATAAACGAGGTAAACTGTTTTCTATTTATCTTTCTTTTTTCAAACTTGTTATAGGGAATTATTTTAGTACTTACTATGAGTAAGATTATCCATTACAACATATTTTTAAATTTCTTATATTTTAAAAAAAAACACCGTACGACAAAATACATATGTTGTACTGCACTCAATTGTTTTCGAAACTATACTAAAAATTTCTAACTTTGTCGCTCCAATGACTAACGGTAAACAACAGTTTACAAAAAATGGAATTTAGTTCTGGTTGCTTTGATGTGTTTTTAATTGTTGTGTAACGACAAAAATGGTAAAACACAAAGTCAAAAAATTTAATTTTGGTCATGTATTTGCTCAAGGAGACCATTGTGCAGTAGTTTGGTGAAGTGGCCAGAGTGAATATTTTTTATATATAATATTTCGGCTTTTGATTTTTTGGTAAACTGTTTTAGTTATGTCTGTATTTTATAAATGTTAACATAATTTTTAATGTAAAACACTTGTAACATTCACGGTTATTTACTAAGTGTGGCAGCACTCCGCATGCGACATTCTTTGTTCTTAGTAGCCAGAAATATGGATGCTTCAGTTGTCAAATCGATTAATTCCATTTAAAATATTACCGATTTTTTTTTAATTCCTGTTAAATTATTAAAACAAAAAAAAAATTAATGAATTTGAAATGGAAAATGTCTTTGTTTGAAATTAAAAATTTAAAAATATCAATAATTGGCGTAAATTTATTTGGTTCTGAGCCATTCATATACTAGTAACTCTCTTACTTATACCAGTAACTCTAAGCGTCATAAATCATCTTTTCAACAACTTTTATATCTTAAGGCTCATTTAGTTTAATATTGCATTGTATTTAGGCAAATTTCATAGAAATTATTATGCTTTAAAATAAGTGTGGAATAGTAGGCATTGCTTGCAAGACATTGGCAGCCAAAGTAACAGTTAAACATTATTGCTAGGATAAACAAAATGTGCATTGTTCTGTTTTGTTTTTTTTTTTTCAAACTAAACTAACAACTCTTGCTCATGATAAGTTTTCATCTTTCAAAACCAAAACATAACTATAACTATTGAAGTAATATAATTTATTTGAATGTTAAGTCTGCAGTTTCTTATTTTTCAAGGATAAAGTAATTTTGGTACGAAAACAAATCTTTTTGATACAATTACACTGCAAGTATGTTACGTCAAAGTGACACAGGAAAACGCCAAGATACCCCAACTTAATTTTGGGCCGTAGAACACAGTGATATACTCCTTTTTAAAAGATTAGGTCAAATTCAAGAGATATTACATTTTTATGTTTGTATTGTTCCACAAGACATTTTATACTATTTATAGAAAATGTCTTCTTAAACTCTTCTAAAATAATATAATTTATTGCAGTATGTTTTTCATTCGATTCCAACCCAAGACAATTCATTTAATTCACAATATATAACAAAAAAATCCATAAAATTTATCAAAATTAAATAGTATCACATATAAAAAATAAGTGAATTTTGCTAGACGGAAGGTGGAAGATAAAATCATTTTCCTAAAAATAGAAACAAATCGTTTGAGAGACAATACAAACTTAAAAATGGAATATCTCTTGATTTTGACCTAAAATTTTAACAAGGAGTATGCCACGGTGATTTTTTGTTTCATTTCGAAATTTAAAATTTTACTTACAGTGTTATTGGCACAATTAAAACACTTTTTGGTGCAATAAAAATACTATTTGGTAAAAGAAAAGTACCTTTTGGTGCAAAAAATTTACAATAAATTGTAATATTTGGTACAGTTAAAGTACTTTTTGGCACAAAAAATTATGTCATACGAAAAGTAAGCAATTTTTGTTATATTAAATTGAAGTATTTGGTAGAATAAAATAAGTTTTTTGTACAATAAAATTTACTTTTTTTGGTAAATAAAAATTCTTTTTGGTGCAATGTATGTACTTTTTGGTGCTATAAAAGTACTTTTGGTATAGTAAGAATACTTTTTTGGTGCAGTAACAGTACTTTTTTATACTATTGCACTATTTGGTACTACAGAAATACTTTTTGGCACAATAAATGTTAATACGTACATATTTTTTTATATCATGTAAAACGTATCGAAAAAAAAAACACAACTCCTTTCGGAACCGTGTCACCATGTGTCATCCCTTGCGGGGATCGAACCCGCGACCTTTGGATTAGAAGTCCAACGCGCTATCCTCTGCGCCAAAGGGACATGTTGCAGAGCGCTGGCGTAAAACGTCAAACAAACGTCAAGAATAGTTTTTTATTAAATCGATTTAATTAGTTTTATTCTAACACCAAATTAAACTTGAGCTAAAAATGTTAACAAAAATCAATCGTAATACATTCGCTAAAACAATTGTGTACACAACTTTAAAACGCAAACAAATGAAAATATATTACGAACTCTAAAGTGGTGGGCAAACAAAACAAACATCACACACATTTTAGGGTAACGGACAGCTGAATGAAACTAGTTTTTAATATTATTTTTTTGTTTTGTTATTTTTTTTACATGTGTTCATTAACACATGTTTTTGTTTGTTTTGATCATTATTAGATTATTTGTGCCGACTTCAAATAAATCTGTTAGTCGATTTATGTGTTTGCTTGTTGTTTAGTGTTAGAATTGTTCTTGGGTTTGTAATAAAAAGTTCTTATGCGTGTGCGATGGGATTGCTAGCATAGCCTCGGTGGCGCAGTAGGCAGCGCGTAAGTCTCATAATCTTAAGGTCGTGAGTTCGAGCCTCACCCGGGGCAGTAATTTTTTTAAACTAATTTATTTTTTTGCAGATGAAGAAAGGACAGCATGCATACTCGGATACAAACTCTGCCTGCAACCCATTTAATAAATATCGAAACAGTGGATATCGGCCTAAGTATACCTTATATGAACTTACGCATATCGCCGATGTAATGCAAAAAGGTCTGAAGTCCACGACAAATTTTAAGCGACATCCATTTGATCGCTTGTCAATTTGTTTAAATTTTTTGTTTTAAAAAGTTCATATAATTTGTTTGCAATTTTTGTTGTTCTATAACATTGGACTACATTTAGCTCGATTGACATTGTCTATATTCCATACGAATATGTAACGTGATGAAGACAAATATAAAACATTTTAATATTTTCAGTGCAAACAACTTATAAGTACATCTGTCAGAAATATGAAACATTCACCCTGAAACAATATAATCTGTAGGGTTTTGCAATCTTTTTGTAAGCAATTTTTTATTCAATACCGGCCATTTAATGCTGTAATACACTGAGATTTTCAGAAACGAAAAACCAAAAATTTTAAATTGCCATCGGCGAATATTGTAATGTTAAGTATTTTTGTATTAGAGTTGGAGAAAAATTAATTACGCCTATAGCAATTCTCCATTCATTTAAAAGATAATAACACTGTAAGTACGTCAAAATAACACAGAAAAACGCCGAGGCACCCCAACCAAATTTTGGGCCGTAGAGCACAGTGGTATACTTCGTTTTAGAAAAAAATAGGTCAATATCAAGAGATATTCCATTTTTAAATTTATATTGACTCGCAAGCTATTTTTATACTATTTATGGAAAAATTGTAAAATAAATAAAATAACATTATTCATTGTTTATTTGTCGATACTTAACTCTAACAATGACAGCCGTCTAATTTTAGGTGATATATAGTATGATTTCCAACCGATTCCAAAAACATTGATTTAATTCGAAACATACCACAAATAAATTTAAATTAATCAAAATTTGATTATATAGTACCACATATTAAATATAAATGAATTGTGTTAGCCGGAAGGTAAAATCACATTATTATAACCAGGGCAACCGGAAATATGCACTAAAAATTGGTTTTATGCGCTTAAAATATGTTAAAAAATGGCAAAATATGGTCTAAAAATCACACAAATTTTCTTGTTTTTCCTCGTTTAATGGACTTAAAACTTTTAAAAACCCTTTATAATTGTTGGCATAGTAATTAACTGATACAAGCCGTGTTCCCAAACGTGTTGTTCCAGGTTCTGGATGTAAAGCAAGATATGGATGCATTTGTTTAAAAAGTTCCACTCCACATGCAGCTTCAAAAATTCCTAATTGACGTTATAGCTTTATTCACGTTGTCATATAAATGCTCAATACAGTCACACAACCGATGGAGACCATGAGCCATATATGTCACATACGTCACTATGGGATAAATACCTCTATAGCTTTTGCAGCCTTTACCATGTATGGAGCTGCATCCGTCACATTATCCGTGGAATTATGCCCAGGATCGAAATAAGTGGTTGTTGCAACACTTATTTTATGTTTTCTTTATTTATTGAACAAGAACGCGCGTGAAAATCCAGTTTTTTAAATGTTTTTATAGGAACGACAAATTGATGAGAAAAATATGAAATATGCTTAAAAAGGTATATTTTTTAAGTAATATGCTCTAAAAATATGAAATAAGCTTAAAAAATATTTTTTTAAATATGCTTTTAAAACAAAAATATGCTAAAATATGATTATTTGGGTAAAATATGCGAAAATATGCTCTAACAATTAGGTGTCAAAACACTTGTAGGAAAATATATATTCCTTAACCATTTGTTAATATCTTGTTCACAAAAGAACATGCATTTGCATATTTCTGGTTGCTCTGATCATAACACTTGAAATTAATAGACATGTTGATGTATTTTCCTTAAAACACCAACAAATCGCTTTAGAGACAATACAAACTCAAAAATGAAATGTTGAACTAACTAACTTCAGCATACCCTCACCCTTAGAATTTCGCGAAAGATTGTTTTCTTTTTGTTTTAATCATAAATTATTTTGACAGCTGTGTTCCGCTCGAAACCTATATACATAATAATTTTCAAAACTCATACGTACCTTTATTTCGTATTTATTTTTAAAAATATGTAGTTGCTGTTAACACATTCGTGTATGTACGTTTGTATGAGTATATTTACGATGGTGACCAGAAATTTTTTAAACATAATGCTTTATTTCTCGAATACACTTTCAACTTAATTATCTAAGCTCCATTTAAGCTGGACACGAGCCGGCAAGATCTTATGTATTTAAAACAAAATCGGCCATTCTGGCAAATATTATTTGCCCATACGTTGTATGGACCATTCCTGTTGGCACAGGGGACAGCGATTATTCTGCTTCACCCACAAGGACATGCAGCAGTGGTGGAAAGAATGATTACACTCGCCCCAGACCACAACGCAATCTTGGCGACCCAAAACGTCACGTTTATTCTCAGCCTGACAGCGCAAACAAGCATCTGAAAATAGAGTAGGAGAGATGAAGAAGAGAACATATATGAAGGAATTGCTAAATGAACATTGTTGAGTTGAAATATTAAGGGGTTGGTTGGTGGAGACAAGCACGTACACCGGGAAAAATACTTTAATTATAATCAATTATTATAAGAAATCTAACCATTTTGTATGGAAATTGTCAATACCTTCAAGGGCATGTGTGTGTGTATGTATTTTGTTACAATGACAATCTTTGCTCATTGCCGACATTGAACTTCAATTTACATTGGATGGCTGTGATTTTTTTCTGGTTTGAAACCACTCAGAGAACACACTGAGGGACAAAAGTGTATACTTAAATTTAGATGGATGTTTCTAGTGTTTCTTAGTGTTTTAGCGGAACTTCGATAAGAAATGTCTCAATAAAATTTAACAACGATTTCTTTGTAGAATATTTTCACTCACCATCTCGATTCCTTACGTGCCGTTTTCGTTCTTAATTCGAGAATAGTTAGAAATGTACCTTAAAAAGAGACTTTTGAAAATAGTCAAATGTTCTACAAAAATTTTTCTCGGAAAACGCTATAAGGATTCTTTTAAGATATCTATCGACTAGACTGCTTGTTCTCTTTTCAAAGCACTGTGTGAATGGCAACCTTACTTTATTTTATTTAACGCATTGCCCTACGTTCACTTTCGAACTTCACTGTATGCATTTCTCAGAGGAACTTCTTCGCTGTCACATCAAAAAATAAAACAAATGTAAATAAGTTGTTCATTTACAAAAATGTCTCAATGGACAAGTGCCAATTGTAAGAAGTGTTGGCCCCCTTTTTTTTTGCTGTAATGACGCAAATTCAAATATGTATTGCAACTTGTCGCATCACATGATAAATGATGTTGACGACGATGATGTGGCCGGCCCATTGTAGCGGACGACGATCAAGCCCCCTGCGATCGGTGAGTACAATTAGAATGCACGGCGGCAACGGAGCTAACACACCTCCCTTTAAGATTCGGTAGCTGGTTGACTGGCTGGCTGGCTATTTGACGGGGCCGGACCGCCTCTGTGTGACTTGTGTCAATTTAACAAATTTAGATGAATAATGTGCAAAACAACAAACTTAATTGATTGAAAATATTGAAAACATTTCACTTAAGTCGAGAGACACACAAAAAACGTGCATATTTACACGTTTTGGCAAAAATCTGCAGGAGGTGACATTGAAATGCATCGCGCAATCAATTCGTAAATGTTAAATAGTTTTAATAATAATAATAATATGTTTTTAAATTGATCGCATTTAAAACGCAGACGTTGACAAAACTTAATGAAATTTTATTTCCCAACCATCGCAGGTCTCAGGCTCCTCCAACCAACCAACAAAATTCATTCATTCACATTTGTGCGAAGCGATAATATTTCAATGAGTATTTCAGAGTGGTGCGGTCAGTGACTCATTGCCTGCAGAACGGCCGATTTCTGTCATATTGTCTTACAATTAATTCTGAGAATTTTAACCTGGAAAATGCTTACGCTTATGTTGACTAAATTGTTTAACAAGTTCATACGCCTTATTAACAAATTAAGCTTAGAGTGTATTATATTGTTGGTGTGAAGGTGGCGGTGGACTCTATGGCACAGTAATTTGAGTTGTTATGATCAATGGCACGTCCGTTTTTGGGAAAACTTAAAAAAAGCAGAGTTTAAAACAAGAACAAGAGTCATATTTTCATATTGATTCATCCTTTAAGTGATCGTATGTGCTTCAGTAAGCAGAATACAATGTGGGAACTATAAATGTTGTTTGTTTGCCCTTTTAAACACTCTTCATATTCAGTTGATGCAGCATATTTATTTACGTGCTGCATGTAAATACTTATATCATCAATTTATTGTGTCAATTTGTGGAATCATATGCGTGTATCAACAACCAACTATCAATTGTTTCGCTTTGTCTTTCTTTTTATTTCGTTTCTTTTGAAATTTTTAATGTCAAACGTTCGGTTTGTTATGTAGTCAATTTCTTATTGTTCTTTTTCTTCTGCGACAAATTAGTTATAATTGAAACTCAATCAAGTATGTTGAACTTAATTGCAGGCTGAGATAAGTTGTTGCGTCATTCGCCAATGTCTGTCTGTCGGTTTACATCTGTGAGTGCAGATGCGGAAGAATACAGTCGTAGAGAATAAGAAAACAATATTCAGATTTTTAATGAAAAGCTACCTTATGAGAAGATGTAATTTTTCATGAACAATTAAATTTTACTATATTTTTTAAGACAGGGACAGAGTAATGTTAATAATCCTTAAAAATAATAGTCCTTGTAAAAAAAGGATATTCTAAATGAATATACAACGCTCTTTTAATTAACGTAGATGTAATATAAGTTGTTATTTAGAAATTCTAATTAAAAATTAGAAACTCTGAAAAACGTAGTTATTAACGTTTTTCAGAACAAAATTTTTCAGCTCATTGATTTGGGACTCAATTCTGAGAACTGCACGTCAAACTAGCCCCAAAAAGAACAAGTTCTGCATCATTCGTTTTGTCAAGTTACATGCCATAATAATTAAATATCGATTGAAGTTAGTAAGTATCTTATAGGGGAATTTGTCACGTTTTAGGCTCTTTTCTTTGACATAACTCGAGAGCCACTAGTTCGATTTAGCTGAAACGAATTTAAAAAAAAAAATAAGAATTACAATTCCTTTAATCTGTTTATATAACGTTTTTCTATGTAAGCGACAGTTTAACTTTTCCATTCATCAAATGATTTTGAACTGGGTTTATTTTGTAGCAGTTACAATAAAACTGCTGTACTCCGTGGCGTATGATATACGTGGAATATTGATAATCATACGCCACCATATAGTGTTTATGTTATGTCAAACAAAACAGCCTAAAACTTGAATGGCATGTAGCTTGCCAAAACGACTGATGCAGAACTTCTTCTTTTTGGGGCTACCTTCACGTGCAGTTCTCAGAATTGAGTCCCAAAATCATGTGTTGTACTGTGTAAGTGTACATCTTGCGCATAATATATCAGAATTAAGTGTACTTACAAAAAAGATAAGTAGGTAAAACAATGAGGGTGAATTCGGTCATTTATATGGAAGATCCCAGAAAGGGTGTGGGAAACGGTAATTCGGTTAACTCAGTAGTTGTTTTATTTCAGTGGACCTTTATGTGGAAATGCCCAAATGTAAAACTATGAGGGTGAGTTCGGTAATTTGTATGGGAGGTGCCAGATGAGAAGTGTTTCGGATTTCAAGTTTAATATTTGAAAGTGGTCGGCCGGTATAGTCCATATTCATTCCTGAGTCAAACTCACACAAGCGTACATCTTACACAAAACATGTCTGAATTTAGTGTATGTACTCACAAAAAAATTTATGTATGTAAAACTATGGGGGTCAATTCGATCATTTGGACAAAGAATTCGGTTTTCTGATGGTTCGTCTAATATTACAAGATAATTATAGTGACCTGAAGTCCATTTCGACTATCTTTAGCAGTTTTAGGGAGCTCTCTGTCATAAATAAACACAAACTTATAATTTTATTTGAAAAACTTCAAGTGGTACATAATTCCGTTATATTAAGCCTTAACATAGGGTTTACCCTTCGAGTATTTTCTATATATACAAATGTATTTGTGTTTATTTATTTATTATTTCAAGAGACAACAAAATTATGAATAAATATCCAACAAGTATGATGAAATTGAAGATTTATATGTCTGTATGCACAAAGCCTTAATACTATGGTATAAACACGTTTCCATATTTCAGTTAGTGGTATTTCAACCTCAACATCTACACGAGTGTATAGCTGCTGCTGCTTACGTGACGTCACGCACGGGGGCTTGTCTTACGTTTCAGTTTTTTTTTCTTGTCTAATATAGCTGTTGCTGGAGGAAGAGCGGCAGAGAGTGGAGAACAAGATAATTATTACTCGAATGAAATCATGATCTTGCAACCGCAGCAGAAACTCTCTCACAAGTACATGGACATACATTTTTTGTATACATTGAAAGTTAAGTTGTACGAGGTACTTACGATAGGTTGGTAAAACAAATGAGTTGTTTGAAAAAAATTTCTAGAGTTTTTAAATTTTTTTCCAAAATTGTCAAGGATTTTCTGCTACCTCTTTCTAGTCCTAGTCTTAAAATAATTAGGATCATCTTCTTTAATGCATTACACTCATTAATGTGGACCTTAATATTTTTTCGGTTTTCCAAAAAAAAAAACTGTTAGTTTTGTGTGAGGTTATGTTAAGAAAACATTCGAGCTCTATGATCGTTTGAAAATTGGCGTGCCGCCGCTCGCGGTTTGATATTTGTGAACCCTACGGTAAATTTTTTGTTCACAACAATTTATAAATTTTGAGAAGGGTTAGATAAAACAAATTTACAAAATATGGACCGATGGTAACCGAAAATATGTTCCACTGCGAATGTGTTGGTATAAAGCAATATATATCGCCCACACTCTTTGAACAGCCCTCGTATGATGAGGCATGGCATTCGAAGTTGTATGGTGCAGCACATCAATTATTTATTTATTAAACATTACGTTGCAAAATTCTCAAGAAACTGGTTTATGAAAGTGGCGCAAGATGTTTTACAGTTCCCCTTTCAACAGAGAGTACAGCAAAGGCAAGGAGACCCTTGCTATATACATATGTACAATACATGATCAATGTGGCATAGACATATTAAAATGTTTATGTTAAATGTACATGTGTATGAGTACATGGAGACTATATTGTCGTACTAAAAAAATATTTTTTTTCGAGAAATGTATGTTTCTTTCTCTGCCAGGCTGTTAACATAGAGTGTTTGGCGTTGTTAGGTTTTATTTAATTCTCAATGCATGTGATGATGACTCCAATGGAAAATTTTCAAAAACGTGCAACGTTCCAACAAGAAAGGCTTAATTGTTGCAGTGATTGATGAACGCAATTGAAATTTTCCACATCATAATTGACCTGACATAGAAAAGTTAAAATATTAAAAAAATAAATTATAAAGATAAATTTTAATATAATTATTCTTTAAAAAATTATTAAATCAAGTATGCCAATGGATATTTGATACACCGCAAAATGTTTATAACTTATCTAGTAAACACTAACAACACTTCTCGAATATTTACATAATGGAATAATTTTGTTGTTATATCTTTGTTAGAACACAACACATTTCTAACGTCCTATCATAAATTTCTAATAACATTTGATTAATGGAATTTTTTATTTGATCTAAATATTGCGCCTTGACTCACTCTCAAATTCACTTTGTATGATTCAATATTTAAAAACAAACGAGTAACGATCAGCCACCAAAGTCAATGGCCCGCCCAATCCAGGGGAGATCAGTGTGAGAAGATTTGCCATCAAGATAACAACAACGACTGCAGCAGTGCCCTTTCAAATGCAAAACAGTATCTTGAAACCCCACTCACTGCCTTTGCCGGCAGGTTTAGTGAGCTTACATATGTAACGTTGATACACTACCTTAGCCGGCAGGCTCAGTGAGATAACACATGTAACGTTGTTAACCGTAAATCAGGTGTGGATAAGTATCTGAGAAATTGTTTGCCTAATGCGACGTACCCATGTCGACATCTCCATCTATATGGGTAGGTATGGTCGTTCGTTATTACGTAGCTAATAGTTGTATAATCGTATGTTAAAAAAATATAATATACTTTAAATTGCGAATTATTTAATCCCTGTCAAGAATATTGATAGGGCAATGGGGGAACATATTTATTCGCTATTGAATAGCTCGAGTTTGAAATGACACTTGAATGGTGGTGCTGCAGTTATTGTTTGCATTTTCTTTTGGTGTCAGTTAAGCCCTAAATTCCGCAGGTTCACCCAACTAAAGCATGATAGCGTAACCAAACTGCACGTACACATACACAGACCAATGCGCGTATCGCGTATATGGTAAAAAAAAAAAACACAGTCAGTGCCACCTAAAAGTTTACTACAACGAATGGGTTCATGTACAAAATGGTATGTCATAGAATTTGAAATTTGTAATATTAGTTTTGTGATAAACTAAAAATAGAAGCAAAATATCTTCTATATCTTATAAGATATGTACAACAACAACAGTAAAACACATGATTATGGGACTCAATTCTGAGAACTGCACGTAAAAGTAGCACCAAAGAGATAATAATTTAATATTGATTTGAAGTTAGTAAGTATCGTATAGGGGAATTTTACGCGTTTTAGGCTCTTTTATTTGACATAACATAAATACTATATGGTAGCATATGTTCATCAGAAGTAATATTCCACGTAAATCATACGCCACGGAGTAGAACAGTTTTATTGTAACTGCTACAAAATAAACTAGGTCAAAATCATTTGATGAATGAAAAAGTGAAACTGTTGCTTATGTAGGGAAACGTTATATGAACAGATTAAGGAATTGCAATTCTTAATTTTTTTAAATTAGTTTCAGCTAAATCTGACAAGTGGTTCTCGAGTTATGTCAAACAAAAGAGCCTAAAACGCGACAAATTCCCCTATACGAGACTTACTAACTTCAAATCGATATTCAATTATTATGGCATGTAACTTGACAAAACGAATGATGCAGAACTTCATCTTTTTGGGGCTGGTTTGACGTGCAGTTCTCAGAATTGAATCCCAAATCAATGAGCTGAAAAATGTTGTACTGTGTTATTCATGGGAAGCATAGGAAAATTGGGTTTTTTGAGGTTGGTTTGTTAATTTTATTTGACACAAGAAAAAGTTTAACACATTAAAAGAGATGAGTATCTTAAGACGAAATTTGTTTCAGGGCTTTTTTTTGAGCCATGTATTTTGCAAAATGAAGTTATGGGATTCCAAATTGTCAAAATAGACCCATGCCTTCTGGTACATTCCATACAAAATTATATATTTTTAGAATATTGATATTGATTTTACTCTCATAACTACCAAATGGACAACTGGAGGACATTTGAATTTAATAAGTTTAATTATCTTGTAATTGTGGACAATCACTCAAATAACCGAAGTCTTGCATTTCGCCTTCTGGTAACTTCCATATAAATGACCGAATTTAACCTCAAAGTTTTACATACATATCTTTTTTGAAAGTACGCTGTATTCAGTCATATTTAGCGTATGATACACGCTTATAAAAAAAAATTAATGAAGGAATGAATGTGAACTATATGAGCCGACCCCTTATGGTACTTTCCACACAAAATTACTATTTTTGGAAAACTTGTATTTCTCCCACTGACTTGCGAATAAAAATTTTAAAGGTTGTGCTGCCACAACTAGTACCTTCTAGACGAAGCTTTGCAAAGGGGCGAAAACGATTAGTAAAAGTTTGAGATATCAATTTTTTGTATTAGAGCACCTCTATTAATATTTTCTAATTTTGTAGAACATTTGAATTTTTTAAACTCCCATCTCTACAATATTTATTTGGTTTTTGTCAATAAAAATTATTAATTTTTCTAAACATGAATTACGATTTTCTCCACTGCAACTTCAAATAATATACGTCCCCTTAATGCTGTCCCATATATTTTTGCGTATAGTGTACACATTTCCATGACATTCACTGTTATTCTACACAACGGGCGTTTACAAATTTCGTTACAGTTTTGAAGCTCCGTCACTTTGCTGCTATTCCTCTAAACTATTTTTTATTCCCTTATTTTTGTTGTTATTCTTTGTAAACGTTGTTATGCATTTTTGTCGTAAACAAAGCATTTTTGCTGCTCATTTAGTGTTTACAATAAATTTAAAGTATTTAATGGATTAAAAATTTTATTCCTCCACTGCTCAGCCGCCTTTAGTTTAGTTCAATTCAAACAAGTGAGGGTAAATATTGTAAAGTCAGCCATAGAACGAATGCGCACAAATGTGATTGTAAGTTGTAAAAAAAGCTGTAGAAAAATTATCTTTAACAAATAACAAATACTAATAACAATGACATTAACTTTAAATCATCATGAGCAACAGCACGACGCGATGACAATGCCCATAAGGTGCATAATTGTTGTAAGTTTATAAAGAGCCATCGCCAGCGTGCCAGGTAATTGGCTACTAAAATACCTAACGTGACACTAAATGGTCATAAAAAAACATTCGAATTATATATAGCTCAATTACTAGAGAGGGGCAATAGGTACATAGTACGTCGATGGACATTCCAGATTTTTGTAAAAAGCGGACGAATATCGGTCATTTCAAATATGTATGAACAATGAATGTTAGATGTGATTCATTGCATGCTATGAGGTTCACGTGCAATGTGCAATGTTTTAAGGTAATAACATTTACTCTTCCGATTAGGGTTTTCTATATGGGTCAACAATGGTTTGTTTCCCTTCTAAGTTGTTGATGTAGGTGGTGCCAGAGGTACAAATATGCAACTAGCTGCAAAACTAAAATCTATTCGTTTAGTGACAATGATTGGTAATGAAGAACCCGAATGATACGTGAAACCTATCACATGTCTCTCACACTCAAACATACATGGTGCAAGTTATGTGAGCGCTGGTATTTGTGCAAACACATCATCACATGCCAATGTCAGAGACGTGGTGTTGATTTGACAAGCTGAGATTGGTAAACAATATTAAATATATTAAATGGTTATAAAAAATTGTTAATAATTTTTCCTAGGAATTTTTCATTCGCTATAATGCAGTTTATATTTCGATTAGGAGAATTTGTTCTCTTTCCAAAGTTCAATATTTCATTCATAAGGAAATATTATAAAACTCATAGAGATTATTTTTCTTTTCGATAGCTTGGGACATTTTTGGATTAGAGAATCTATTTCTATGGTTTATATCAGATGTCACTTTTTGTCAACTTTGAGTTAATGATGAAATGGATGAATCGTTTTGAGATATGGGCCATTCCACTGGGACGGGTGTGACCATGTTAATCACATTTTTTGGTTATAATTTATAAATAGAAAATGTTAAGAATGTTTAATGTTCATTAGAAGACAACGACTGGTGTGACTTTAGGAATTTGAGCTTTAACACAATTATGACTTTTAGGTTAATTTCTGTACAATTTTCCGTAGAAAGTCGTAATTATTGTGATGTAGGTAATGGTTGATATTGTTTTTAATTGTTTACGTAAATACTTACTGTTCGCAAAAAACAACTTTTTTTTAAAAAAAAAACTAAAAACATAAAGCTAAACTTATAAGAAAATAATAAGACAAATATATATTTAATTGTTATACGTGTTATCGTATACATCATGGGGTGGGTCAATTTTTTCGTCGGCCAAGCGGTTACCAAAATCGTAATCTACGATGAATTCGAAGAAAATTTGCCCAAGAAACCATGGGTCTAAAATCAAAATCGAGCCCTCGGATATTAACAAGACATGTATTGGGAAAAAACACAACAAGCCCCGCAACTGGCTCGGAATCGCCCATAGAGAGTTCAAATAAGTGACCGACCCCCAGTCATTTTCCCAAATATACCTACCCCCAAACTAACCCCCTAAGACGGCTTCTATACAAAAATCAAATTTTTATAAAATTTACTCCCACCGACCCCCAATATTTTTGCAAGCCCAACAGTTTCTTAAAACATATCTACCCTCTATTTTCAACCCTTAAAATTTTTGTATTTTTATAATTTTTTTTAATTATCTCATTCCGATCCCATGGTGCCTCCTAGAGGGATAAAATGTATGACCGACCCCCACTATTATTTCCCTTTTAAGATTTTTTTCTAACATACCTACCTTCCATCTTAACATCTAAGGAGGCTCTGATACAAAATTTTCTTATGTTTGTGCTTTACTATGGTCAGCAGCAAAAAAAAGTGCATGTCAATCACATTGTGTTTGTTATGACTTATGGCACTCTTAATTTTTTAGCCAGGGACAGGTGTGACCAGCTGTTATCTGTAACTAAATACTCAAATATTTATATAAATGTTCACAAAACATCAATTCTAAAAACTGCACGTGAAAGTAACCCCAAAAGAATTCATTCGTTTTGTTAAGTTACATGCCATAATAATTTAATATCGATTTGAAGTTAGTAAGTATCGTGTAGGGGAAATTGTCAAGTTTTAGGCTTTTTGTTATATGGTGGCGTATAATTATTATAAGTAATATTCCAAGTAAATCATACGCCACGGAGTAGAACTAACTTCAAATCGATATTAAATTATTATGGCATGTAACTTGACAATACGAATGATGCAGAACTTCTTCTTTTTGGGACTACTTTCACGTGCAGTTCTCAGAATTGAGTCACAAAATCATGTGTTGTACTGTGTTATTAATTGCACTTAAATTGTTATTGTTGTAAATAAAATAGCATGTAAAGTAAACATTTTATTAAACTTTTGTCATATTTACGGTGACGGGTGTGACACAAAATTCATATATTTCTACTTACTCATAAAACTTTTATTATTAAAACAACATTCAAAGCCGAAACATCATAAGAAAACAAACAGAAGTTTTGTCTTTCGGAAAATAACAGCTTTTACTCATCAATATAAATGGAATATTAGAAAATTTTAATGTAAGTCGTTGCGTTTAAAAATTAAGATACGAGTGTTCGTTATAAGCTCATTTCAAACTGTTGCCAAATTGATAAAAAATAAAAAAAAAATATATTATATTTTTTCCTATATAAAGCCGTTTTACGTGGAAGTGCCCATATGTAACTTCTACTTTCTGCGTTTTCGAATCGTTTTTGGATTTTTTTATAAATTTTCTTTTAAGGCGCGAAAGATATAGAACTAACCTGTATGTAGTGTGCATGCATAAAAAAATTGCTGTTTTGAGATTGTCATTGGATAAGCTTTAAACATAGGGGGTGTCTACATCAACTTTTTTACGATCCATGCTGCTATACTGTTCCTTTTCTATAAACGATGATATACATAAAAGTCAGCTTTTTCAACCCGCTTTCATCCCACTACCAGCTACGCTTTTAGGTACAATCGATACACAGCCCTGTCTGTAATATCATTTGTTAAAATTAACAAACGCTTGCAAGTAATAAGAATAATTATACATATGTAAGTATATGTACATATATACCAGTTAGGGTACGCTTATATATACGCCGCTGTACGCCTCTCCTTTCAATACGAACTTGAAGCTTGTCATGCAACTTATGATAGGGTTTTTTGTGTGCATTTTTGTTTGCACTCTATCTTGTATGCCGTCCGTATCTGTATTTCGTCTCGTCTGTCTGACGGACTGAAATACGAACAGAAAAACGTTTGTTTGTACGCTCACCGCAATTGCCAAGTACGAGTAGTACAAACAGCGGCTGGTTACTGTTGCGCTGCTGTTGCTGTGGCATTAATGTGATTGGTGTCGTTGCTATTTCACAGTGCAAAAATAGCAATCGCTTTGGAGGCTCGTCTCGTCTCTTGTGTGGGTGTGTATGTGTACGGATATGTGCTTGTAAGATTATGACGATCCCCCAGTTTCGCGCGTATGTATGTGCTTGTATGCTCGCATGGGGTTATATGTATGCGGTAAGTGGAGGTAACTAAATAAAAACTGGGCTAATGCAAAAGAAAATTTACAAAAACCCGTTGGCGGTTTTCCCCTCTCCAAGACTTGAAATCGTTGTCATTCACTGCCATGCCATGGAGTGGAAAAACTAAATGCAATATTAAATTTTTTTTCCGCCATATATGACATTAACGTGTAACATTTCACACACTAAACAAACGCGTGAGGATGATGGTGTGACTCAGTGCAAACTGGTTTCTGCTCGGGGGGCCAATGTGCAGCAGCAGGAATGGCGCCCGGCAAAAAGCTACAGAAAAAAAAAACAGTAATTCACGCGAATGACGTTAATAAATAAACGCAAGAGCATTTGTTTGCAGTTTGTATAGAGCTAAACAAATGTTAATTAATGAAATATAACATGAATGTTTAAAAATTTATTCAACATTGTTAATGAATTTAACGAGTTTTTGTTGTTGTCACTTTTTTTTAACAGGAAGGGAATGCCTAGCGTGTGAACGTCTTAGTGTTGGCGGTGTTGGTTTGAGGAGAATGTCATGTCAAATAACTCAATGCACAACACTTTTGTGCAGCACACGCAGCTGCTGCTATACGATGCCACATAAAAATGTCCAAAATCCAAAAGTCCGTCCGTCCTCCATAAGATCATACATCTGATGCAATATTTTGTACTATACGCTAAAAAGATTTTTGCGCATTTCGTTCGTTGCAATGCATTGCCCGCCCGCTCTTCACCTCCTGAACGTAGGCTGCTGACCACAAAACAATACAAGCAAGAATAAATACGAGTACATTCATAAATTACATATTAGTGGTTTATTTTTAGAATCACCAGCTAACACACACACACGGATCAAAACAATATGTCACAAAAATGAAACACACAAAAAGTGAGGTACAGGCGAGGGGGTAGTAGAGATATTTAAATACGTTGAAATTTTTTTTAATAACAAATATATTTATTTATGTAATATACATATTTATTAACAACAATTTCGAAAAAAATTTAAATATTTTCTAGAATAAGGGTATTATTTATTTTTCTTTAAGCTTTTAGCTAATTAATGATTGGACACTAAAAACCTTTTCAAAAATATCCATCTTATTAATAATGATAAAGATATAAAAATGTCGTTGTATGGAATTTGTCAATTAACATTTATAATATTAAGAGAAATAAAAAAAGAGTCCACTTACAAACAATTTAGTGTTTTTTTTTAATTCATACTAAATTTCACGACGAATGCCTTTATCATCCCCCAGATATTACGTTTTAAATAATACAGTGATATGGGTGGGGCCACGCCCACTTTTATAATTCAGTCTATTTATGGCTAATCACGCATATTGGTGGTAAATGCATCCACACCTAATGACAAATCGGATATATCATGTTTGTTAATGGGGCCGTATGGGTGGGGCCACACTCCTTTATCCGATCCCGCCCATTTTTCTTTAGACTATGTATATGTATACTAATCTCAAACGAATCCATACCATATTTCAAAGAAAATGGTGTAATAGACCTTCAGATATTGCGTTGTTATTAATAGGGTTCTTTGGGTAGGGCCACGCCCACTTTAATATCAACATTTCATGTGGCATTTTGTTACTTTGAACAATAAAAGTTTGTTGTGTAAGTTATTGTGATTAGAGCGTTTTAATTTCACATTTTTTCTTGATGGGAAGAAATTGCTATAAAAATGTTATGGGGACTCCGCTTCGTTTACTTACGTACTTACGTAGTCTTAGAGACACCCCTAGTGCAGAACGCAGTGGACGTTGAAATGAGGCGATAATACTAGAAAACAATGAAAAAATCTACAAAATCGTTTGAAATGGTGGAAAAGTTCAGATGCATGAGTCAGCTGGTATCGTAATGATATCAAAAGAACGTATTGGCTTTTTATTTCATGAGTATTTGTTCATGAGATACTCTGTCCAAAGTGGGTGTCGAGTTTGCGAATTGTTTCCACATCCAGATTTGGCTACCAGCGACTACTGACTATTCGCAGATGTCAAAAATTGCTCGAACACTTACACTTTTGGGCGAGTACTTACAAGTCAGTGTAAAGGTACTAGGTCAGTATATTAAGACCCCCAAAGGGTTTGACGTTCTTAGGGCAAACTTTTTTATGACCTTATATATTTTCGTTTATATTTATGTTTTCGCTTTGTTTTTCAATTGAAACTCAGGAACCATTGATGATTTCTCATATCATTCCTCAGCAGAATTATAGCTAAGGCTTAAATAAGTAATTTGCATTAATATTTCCATGTAAAAAAATAAGTTGAACCAATTTTATCGAATGAAATCTTCTAAAAAATTTTATTATTACTTAACTATAAATCCACAATATTAGAACGAGGTGCGTATGATTAATATAAAACCCGCACAACATCAAAATTACGCATACGTTGTAGATACAAACATACATACATACACACATTCATGCACACATTAATACATACACGCAAACATACATATATGCGAGTTCAATAAACAATATGAGACAGTCTTTAGTTTGGGACTCATGGGTTGGATAATATCAAAGTCTAGACCGGTCATAAATAGGTGTGTTTTCTTATAATGACAGAATAGGTGTTTTTTATATATAACATTTCCAAAAAAACCTTTTAGATGATAAGACTATTTAGAAAACCGATCTTTCAAACACTGTATCGAAAAGACAACATATTCTTAGATATCTACAGTGTGGCCAAATAGTCAATCTACTTTTTAATTGATAGTAAAAAACTATTGTTTTAAAAAATTCATATTTGGCACTGCTGCAATATGTAGTCATATTTGTCTATTTAATGCTAATTTTGAAGAGTTCAGTTGAGAAAAGTTTTTTTTTTATCAATATATACTTGTAACTATTATTTTTGTCACCTACTCTTCATTTTGGTCTGTAAATGGAAAACGTTTTTTTATCAATATCTATTTGTAACTATTATTTTTGCCACCTACTCTTCATTTTCGTCACACACTGTAAATGGAAACAAACATTTGTCTCATACAAGAGCGAGCAAGCGAGTGCGACGACAAGTGTAATGTTAAATAAACCATAAAAATAATTTTTATAATGAGAAAGTAAACATTTGAAATTTGTTAAAAGCTTACATACAAATAATGTATGGATATACACAACGATACATCTAAAGGTCAATGAAAGGAAAATTGTTGATATTTTTTTCAGCTTGAAACAAACAACTTATTAAACGAGCCTTTCTAAGACCAGCCCCCAAGTACTTTGAACGTCTATCGAGACACAAACGCCATTATAATTTGTCATTTATTTTCCTATTACTATTTAATGGCTACGCTGAGCTGTGCTATCTGTATACACATATGATCATCTTAGATTTGTAACATGTGATTTTCCACATTTGCATTTTATTTAAATTGTGTGTTGCCTATGCACAACTATCTAACAAATTAATTTGTTTTTTTGCCCTTGGGATTGAAAAGATATCCATCCACAAATGAAATATCTATACGATATATGTTTTAGTATATTGTGGTCCTAAGCAAGAGCAAGAAACAATATGAACGACAACCAGCAGCCGCCGGCACTCATTCAAACAAACCATCGGTAAATTCATTCAATTTTATTTGGCATTTATTTCCCTGCTCTTCTTTTGTAATGCCCCACTCTCACTAACTCTTATGCACTTTGAGAAGTGACAAACCAAACAAGTGGATCACTTACATTCAAACTACTCTACTGCTCTTTTATATAGTGAAGCCGAACACTCGTCTCTGGCTACAATGTAAAATGTACTCACATTTGTAAAAGTTGGCTCTCTTCAAATGTAAAAATTGCAGAATGCCAAAATTTGGGTTGCCATGTAAACTTTAAAAAAGTTAACCTTCCGGGATGGTTGGAAGTATATAATATATATCTAGAATGTTCTTTGTTGTGATAAAAATTTAAATTGAATAAATATTTGAAAACTAAAGAACAGTGAGTTTTGACGCATTAGAATTGTTATTATTTTGTGGTTAATTCGTGACGTAATACAAATTTTAAATAAGATGGTATGGATCAGCTACAGTGCTATGAGCCTGGAGAAAATATATTCAAACAAAAGAATGAAATTTGTTGAAGAAGCAGAGAAGCAAAATTATAGAAACGCACTGTGATTGATGTAAAGCCCAAAAGTTTAACCAAAATTAATGTTAGAGACTGCAGTGAGGAAATTCCTTTATGTAAAGAATTATATGTATAAGTAATACGCAAGCATCAAAATTAAATACATCACGTCAAAAACCGAATTATAAATAAGCCACCGATAACAATAAAAGATATTTGAAAGATTAAAACGGTTATGATGACGCGAAAAAAATCGGAACAAAATTTCTTCGACTATAGCGCATCCGAAATTTTGCGCTCATTACAACATATGGCATAGAAATCTTTCGATTCTAATGATTAGAAAATGGGTGCAGAAGTTCGAAGTGACAGTTTCAACAAAGGATCAAACACTGATGTATTGGCAGCTTTGTCAGCAGAAGGCATTATTGGTGTATACTTTTATGAAGATCAAAGAGAACATGCCGTTACATTACCGCACTTTTTTTGAACCAGCGCTATATAATTACAACGTTTAAAGTTCTTGGTTTCAACAAAATGAGGCAACATGTCACACTTCTACCGACTAATGGGGGCAGTTTTTGAAATTTTTGGGTAAAAAATGATATCCAAAAGAGGTGGCATAAACTTTCCACTTCGTAGCCCTGTCTTTTTCCTTGGAGATACCTTAAAAGTAACCCAGTGTCATTTAAGAAATTAAGAATTAAATTTTTTACTATACACTTATCATGGGAAAGTTCCTCAAAAGGTTGCAGCAGTGTCAAAATAATCAAAGATCACATATGGAGGATTAAATTTATAAAAAAATAAAGTCCCCATTTATGTACTTTCATAATAAAAACATTTTTTACCTCATTTATCTAGTTTTAATACCCTCACCCATTGGAATGAGAGTATATAGCATACGAAAAAATGAATAACGCATTAAAGGAGATGAGTTCAGAACAGTGTTCAACTTGTCCTACTAGAGAACTTGTCCATAAAGGTTTTTGACATCAAGATATACAAAATATGCTAATAGATTAGATAGATAACATGACATTTTTTATGTTTATTATTGACTTGGCTAAACATAGAGTCGGATCTTTATTATCTTGAGACTAAATTTGTTTCGGAACTTTTTTAAGTCATGTCCGTCTATCTGGCTGGTGGTCACGATAACTTGAGTTAACCTCCACATTTACCAATATTTATCCCCCTTATTATGTATGTCGAAGTTACGTCGAATCTTTGTCGTTTTTAAAATATGGCACAGCTAATGTCGTTTGTTAGACTGAAATACGACTGGTCGTGCTCGTATCATGTTCTTCTTCATGAGATGATGAAAAACTTTCAACAAATAACATTTCTGTTAATTATTACTAATTTTACTCAAATAAAAAACTGTCTAAATTCGACGTCGACATACGTTATAAGGGGGAATATTTTCCAAAATAATTTTTCGCCCATAAGTTCCAAATGGATAATTGGAGGATATTTGAATTCGGTCAGTTTAATTATCCTCGGAAAATCAAAACCTTTGCCACAACCCTTCTGGTACCTCTCATACAAATGACAAAAATCACATCAAAAGTTCTTAAGGCATATTTTTTTGTAAGTACACTGAATTCAGTCAAATTTTGCAAGAGGTAAACGTTGTGTAGCTCTACTGGCACCTCCTAAAGAAATTAGCCAATTTCTCCAAAAGTTTTTTTTTCCAATAATTGCTAAAATTGCTCAAAACATTGTATTTATATCTGAAGTATAAGAGACAGGGAGGTTATCCCCACTTATTAGAAATTGGTATCCCTAGACAAAATTACCTTATGCTCAGAGATATTGAATTAAACTTTGTGTACTGCAACCTTTTGAACAGTTGTAATACATGTCTGTAAATGTCTGGCCATACGACCGAAAGTCCTATATCATTCATAGGATAATAGATGTATCACTCTGTTCGCCTGACTGAGTTTTCTGTACTGGTTGATTTCATCGTTTAAAAAATGATGGCCATAAAATTGTAGAAATTTTTGTTACGAAATCTTGTACTTACTTAAAAAACTTAATATCCCTTTACACCCCATGAATGAGGTATGGGATAGCTTCTCGCGTTGTTGTGAATTAACACGCTTTCTATTTTTAGATTCACAACTAACGGCACCTACTTGTTATCGACGAATGCGAACGTCACTTTTTGAGAAGCTCTTACAAGACACTTATACTGCGAAGTTGCTGTCAACAACATTCGAGGGGAGCCGGCAATGATAGAAAATTTTTCTTTTAAGATGACTGGAGCCAGGAGTTGAACCTGTGATCTCCCGCATGGTAGTCGCGTGTTCTAACCACTATGCCACGGCCGGTCCACGAAATCTTGTACAACTGCATTTAAATGTTGGTACCCAAGTTCTCAGTAGTTTCATCATTGTATACAAAAGCAAGGTGGGTTTAATTAAAATTAGAGTTGTGCATTTTTTGAACAGACTATTTTCAATGACTGCCTAGCTTTCGGGAATGATTTAAACTACATACTTTCTTTCCTGAATTTCCTTTTGTTCAATTCATTCTTTTACTTGTCCGAATCATGTACCTGTTTGAATTGTTCACATCAGTCATTCGTTTTTGTATTACACAACTGATTCGCAGGGTTGTCAACATCAATGATGTGCAATAGCAACTAAAGCACAGCAGTGGTGAGAAATTAATTTAGTTAGTAACATCACCATAAATCATTTCTTATTTGTTACAATAATTTTAATAATTTATATTAATATTAATATTTTATTCTTTCTCATAACTTTCTTTTGCATCTCAGTTCGATACCCAGTTCAATAATTTCCAGAAGGTTATACCTATAAATTACAAACGAAACGACAACCGTGTGGTGGAGCCACAACATGCCCCCATATGCAACGTAAATATATCTACCTGTGGCATGGATGGCAACTCTAAGGCATCATATGCATTTTCTGGTAATTTAGCAAGTTAACCTAGAGAGAGAGATTCAATGCCTAAGACTCTTGTTGGCCACAAACGAAAAACTGTTGAATGTAGTGGTGTCAGAAATTCACGTAAATTTATGTGTGAGTGAGTGTGAGTGTGTAATGAGAAATCGGGTTCTAGCGTTTTAGGGAGGACGGACAATGTTGGCCAACCGCTTACTATATAAACAACTGACATTCACATCTCTTGCTTTAGTTCCACTGTGGATATAATCAATAAACAAAAGGTAAAACAGCCGTCGTAGTAGACACCGACACTGTCAGTACGGAAAATGCACTGAAAATGCATATCAATGTAGCGCAAAAACTAAAAAATATAAAATATTTTACGCGAAATCCGAAAATCGAAAAAAGCGTAATTTGTATTTATATCAAAACTTTTAACAACGACAACAACGATAAGGGCTCTGCTGATCGTGTTACCTAAGTGAAATATGATTTGTGGTTAAAGCGAGTGATTAAACCTAAAAAAGATTGCAACAGCAAACTATTAAAGTACATGAAAGCAATACATCTATATATATATATAGATATATGTATATATAATATATAATGGATATTAAAGTCTGGCTTGAGTTTCGGTGCAATAATACACAACAGCAAGAAATAGCAATTAAAATAAAAAGAAAACGAAACAGAAAAGTCGGCTGACTGTGATTTCGAATGAAACGTGAATTATTTGAAATATTGCGAGTTCCGTAGTAACGCTGGAATTCCCAAATGTGGTGGTGGGGTGGTGGTTCATGCACAAACACTTTGAGCTGGGCATGGTTCATTGGTTTGCATTACTGTTGACTGACGCAATTGTAATCAAAATTAAATATTAATGTGAATTTGAAATTAAAACTAAGTTTAGAATTCCTAGATAAGCTAACTTTCGTTAAAGGTATTGCGTCCTACCTATCCCGGCCCTGCAGCACCTTCGTTCGCAACCCCAAGTTCAACTGCGTTGAAATAAAAAATTAATAAATAAAAAATCAATAAAAATGTAAAGTTATAAAACAAATAAAATGTGTATGAATATATATATTTTTGCAAATTTACGTAACGTAAAATACACAAAACACAACAAATTGAAATGAAACAGAAAAAAACGTAAGATATTCGCATTAGCCACAGCGCGAAATTTGCCAAGGGCGTAATGTCACTTCGTGTAAAAATGTTCAGATATGTTCTCTCTCAACAAAGCAGCAGAAACTAACTCGGTTGCAACGACTTCAAACGTGATGGCGAAGACAACAAAAGATCTCGACTGAATCGTGTGACAAGACCGTGAATTTGGTAATTGTAAAAATAGACCGCAAGAAAGTGACAAAACCGTTTGCCTCAATCGCCTGCGACATTTTTAGCGGTATTTTGCAGAGTGCAACAGCACAAAAACATCGAAAATATTGCAAATCAAACGTATACAGTCATCGTCCAAAATAAATGTAAAAGAAAAACAAACAAAAAACCGTTTTGTTAAGTGCAAAGTGCATACAGTGGTAAAAATAAAAGTGTTTAACAAAAATGTGTAGACAAGAACACGAGTTGTAGCCTTGAACAGGAATGGCGCCAAAAAGAATGAAGACAATGCTACTTTTTTTTTGGTACATGCTACTCGTAATAGAACCAATGACAAATTTTTTAAATATTCGATCGGCTACGTCATTAGTTTGGCGAAAAAAGCATTTAATTTCGGTATTTTTTTAAAGTGGAAGGAATTAAATAACAAGCCGGCTAATAAAATATATTACGTTTTTAGAAAAGTATTGTGGACTTTGTGGTTTCGTTGCCATGAATATAGTATTTTAAATTAAATTGTTGATTTTAAACGCAACCGTACTTTCAATTTTGCCAATATTTTTCAAAGCTGCTTAGTATATTTTGCCGAAAAAACTGTAGTAGTTTACTGCCGTTTTGTCACAATCACATCAAATAAATTGAATGAATACATATTTAAAATTTTTTTTTTATATTTAGAGATTGATATATCCGATCAAACTCAAAATCGTCTTTATTTAAATTGTAATCGGTAAAGACAGTACAGTGGGCAAAAAATTTAAAAAAAATTATCGAACAGGAAAAATTAAAAAACTTCGTATTTGGAAAAAAAAAATTATTTATATTTAAGAAAATTGCCAAAAGCAAGAAAGTAACAGAAACAGTTTTAAGTGTCCTAAAGCGCTGAAAAAGTAATACATTTTAGAAATATATTTGCAGAATTGTGTACAAAATTATAAGCAATTAACAATGAAACGGACGCGTAAAAAATAGAAGTTCTTTTGAAGCTCTGATAGAAAAGTACAACGTTCAGCGATTTTCTTGGTAGACCTTTTTGGGCAATGCCCATATACGAAATATTTTCATATAAGCGTTCAAAAAATTTGCAATTCAAGGAAATCTTTCCATATACTTAAAAGTATACAATGGTCTACAATGCAGCCTTAAGGTTTCAAAAATGCGATATTTGCATACATCCAATCAAGTTTATTGGAATTACTTAGGAATATAAATGCCTTAATTCTTAAGTATGCTAAATGAATCTATATCCCATTTTAATATCTGGTTGATCTGTCAACCCTAGTAGAAGCTTTAAGAATCTATATAACTTAAAAACTCAGAAGGAGTTCCTGTAAAAATTACAAAATTAGGGTATCGGTATGTCTGAAAAATAGTCAAAATCCATTGTATCCACTAAATTCCAACTTTGTGACTCTCTTTATTTCTATTTGTGGAGGTGTTCTCAAACTAAATTCATCGAAAGTAAAAAAGTATTTTCATCGAATAGGTACTTCGCATGGATGATGGATGGAACCAGAAGGGGCGTGGTCATTGCGACCTTATCCTAGATCATGACATGAGATAATATTACCAATGCTAGATCTTTTTACATTGATGGGGATGGGCTTTAGTTATCGTGTTGACCATCCATGCAGATTGACGGACATATGTCAATCGTCGTTATAACTCCTGAAACAAATTTTGTCATTGGATACCTAGGGTTAAATCTTCTTTTTTAAATATGTGTCAAAGTTGATTTTTTAATTCAATACGATAAAATAATAATTTATTATATTATATAATTATAGTTTATTTGCAGCTTTTTATTTAAAAGAACATCCAATTTGTTCTATTTTGTGAACTAATGTAATTTGTTATGAGTTAAATTACACAGTGCAACACACTTTTTCGGGGGTGAACCAAACCAATATCAAACGATAGCATTTGACCTCAGTAACAAAACCCTAAACTCCATTTTGACCCACTACGTCACAAATTTTTTTTACAGTGGTTTAAAGTTTGATTTTTTTGGTCAAAAGTCGAATCAAAGAATATGAAAAATCATCAGTAAAAATACGTTTGGGGTGTTTCATGTCTTCGGAGACCTATATTAAAACAATCAGGGGAATATTTTCTCGGAACATTTTAACCCTCTAGCTCCCACCCATATGGGACATTTTAGGCCCAATTTTGAAAAACTGTTTAAAAGTCAACTTTGGACGGAGGTCAAGGATTAGAATCTTTGATAGAAATATTCTCCGGAAAATTTGACTAAGAGTCACCGAAGACAAATAACCTCTACGAGTCAAAGGTTTTAAAATAAAATCAAAATGAAATGTTAATGAATTGTTAAAAAGTCTATTTTTGACAAACAGTGCAACGCACTTTTTCGGGAGTGAACCAAACCAATATCAAACGATAGCATTTGACCTCAGTAACAAAACCCTAAACTCCATTTTGCTCCATTTCGTCACAATTTTTGTTTACAGTGGTTTAAAGTGAATTTTTTTTGGTCAAATGTAAAATTAAAGAAAATGAAAAATCATGTGTAAAAATAGATTTGGGATAGTTCATGTCTGCGAAGACATACATTAAAATTTTCAGAGGAACATTTCATCAGAACATTTGAACCCTCCAGATCCTACCCTTAGGATAAATTTTGAAAAACAGCTTAAAAGTCTAATTTCTCAAAATGTTCAAAATGGGTGGCAGATAGAGGGTTAAAATGTTTCGAGGAAATATTCCCCGGAAAATTTTAATGTAGGTCTCCGAAGACATGAACTATCCCAAATCTATTTTTACACATGATTTTTCATTTTCTTTAATTTTACATTTGACCAAAAAAATTTCACTTTAAACCACTGTAAACAAAAATTGTGACGTAATGGAGCAAAATGGAGTTTAGGGTTTTGTTACTGAGGTCAAATGCTATCGTTTGAAATTGGTTTGGTTCACTCCCGAAAAAGTGCGTTGCACTGTTTGCTCAAAAATAGACTTTTAAACATTTTATTAACATTTCATTTTGATTCTATTTTGGAACCTTTGACTCGTAGAGGTTATTTGTCTTCGGTGACTCTTAGTCAAATTTTCCGGAGAATATTTCTATCGAAGATTCTAATCCTTGACCTCCGTCCAAAGTTGACTTTTAAACAGTTTTTCAAAATTGGGCCAAAAATGTCCCATACGGGTGGGAGCTAGAGGGTTAAAATGTTCCGAGAAAATATTCCCCTGATTGTTTTAATATAGGTCTCCGAAAACATGAAACACCCCAAACGTATTTTTACTGATGATTTTTCATATTCTTTGATTCGACTTTTGACCAAAAAAATCAAACTTTAAACCACTGTAAAAAAATTTGTGACGTAGTGGGTCAAAATGGAGTTTAGGGATTTGGTACTGAGGTCAAATGCTATCGTTTGAAATTGGTTTGGCTCACCCCCGAGACAATGACCATCAAATTGTGTCATAGTGTTATACATTTTTATATTGTTTCTTATAACGAATCAATATATCAATCAACAAATGTGTTCAAATAGGCCATAGTTGTTCTTTGATGCCAGCGACCCAATGAAGCATGAAAAGTTTATAATCTACGTAATACTGATTTAAAAAGTCGAAAAAATTCTTGTATGTGAAGAAAATTCAGAAAATCAATATATTTTTTTACTTTCGTTGTTAATCACGATTAGTTGTTTTATTTTTGTTTTTAATATTTATATTATAAACATAAATTTTGCAATGAAAACCAAAAATAGATTTTAGAATCAGATTAGATTAGTGGTGATACAATAGTTTCTTATTAAATTCAATTCGATACCTAATATATCCCTGATAAATTTCCAATTTGATTTTCTAATTATATCGTTGGTACACTTCGCAAACTGACCAACTCCACTTTTGATCATTTACAGAAAAATTTAATTTAATATAAGGTTTATTTAATAAGAACATGTATTATCCTTAACTTCTGATTTGAAGTTTTCTAGATACAAGTTTATACATAGATATCGCGTAAATAAACCTCTAATAATTAGTTTTATTTAGAGTAAAATTTGAATTTGGATTTGGTCAGTTTAGGCAGTATACCAACAATATATATTTATACACAATTGAATCTGACTATATCTTTATATATTCAATTACATCTGGCATATATAATAGTATAAACTGTAATTCGATAAGACCTTTATTGTAGGGTCGTCTACATAACTCTTGTGTGGATACAATTTGACACGATTTGTGTAAAAATACATTAAATATCAGAAAAAAATTTGAATTACATATAGATTTAATTAGATCAGCACAGATCTTACTGACCTTATCAGATATAACCATTTTTCGTATCTAATGAGATCAAGATTAAATTGAATATACAGATTTTCGGGTATTAAATATCAATAAATGAATATTAAATTTTTTTTATGAAATATTAACTATAACGTTACGGAAATTTTAAAGCAAATGATTGCTGTCATTTAATATAATTTGAAACGTCAATAGTAGATTTATACAAAAGTTACAAAATGTAATGGAATACTTAGTCTTCAACATAAATTTAATGTCTTCAACACAATTGATAATGTTCAAAAGTTGTCTCAAATTATAGACATTAATTTGCAGGTTATCAATAAGTATGTAAATGCAACAAGATAATGTTTTCGCTCAAAATTTTGAATTCTACGTGTTTCCTCCTTTACAAGTAGAAATTAAAAAATATCTGATATTTTCAACGAATTTGTCGCTATAAAGTGAATATACAACAACCTCCGCAGTACATTAAATCAATAATAATAGAATTGTTAGTTTCAAAACAAACAAATATTTTTCCGATTTTCTCAATATTTACATGTGTACGTGACTGTCTTCAAATAAATCTATTGACTGCACATTTTTGACGCCCACTGTATTTTGCACAAAATTTAAACAAAAACGAAAAACATTATTCAGCTAAATAAAATGCCAAAATAAATACAAAACGCCAAAAGCATACTATGTAAATGCTTACACATATTGTAGAAATGACTCGATGATGAACAAAAACAATAATAATAATATTTTTGTGTTCTTTTTTTTGTTTAGAACAATTTTACACAACGTTTAACCAGAAAAAAAACTGCCTATATAGGCGAAATCGTTACACAAAAGCCCACTACAACAAATAGGGGAAATATTAATAACAAAAAAAAAACAAAACGAAAGATTTAATATAAACACAAATACCAAAACAAATTAAAAAAAAATAAATGAGCAGTTAAATACAATTATCACCGTTAAATATTTATACAAATATTAATGTACAAACTGTCTCTTAAACTAAAACGACCAAAACACAAATTCTCTTACAAGTTTTTTTTCTCTTTGTTTTTTTTAGCATTGACAAGAACCCTACGTATTTTAATAAGAGATTTTCATTTATATGCACACTCTTTGCCTATTCAGTGGTTGTGTTTTATTGTGTATAAACAAAACATCGCAATACAAGTAAACAAGACAAGCAAATATAGTGAACTTCAAATTTAATTGCAACTAAGGGAGCACAGAGATATATCCTGACATAGAATTAACTTAACCAGAGAGATGAGTGGCCGAGATAATCGTGGCAGCGGGCATCAGCCCTTGGGCAATGCCATGGGCAAAATAAAGGATCGGTTATCAAGGGTAAGTAAGGTGAATTTAATTATAGTTTTATGTTAACTGTTGCTAAACAGTTTAAATATTAATTGACATGTTTGGGTGGTATGGATTAGGGAGATCAATCACAACGAAGACCTTGACATGTATGGAAAAAAAAATAGTAACTGTTGCCAATATAAGACATTAGAACCCTTTGAATGGCGCTGATTCAATATTTTTTATATTTTTTTTTATATTTATAGTATTTTTAATACAATCACAACATTCTAGTTAAAATTCAAAGAAAATTAAATGAGATTCAAAAATTATATTCAAAACTCATCAATTGACATTCAAAAGTTCCATACAAAATTCAAAAAACATGAATTAAAATTCGAAAATGATGAGTTTTGAATTTCAATTGACAAGTTTTGAATTTTATTTGACGGATTTTAAATTTCATTTAATGTTCTTCAAATGTCTCAATGTCAAGGGACGAGTTTTAAATGGAAAATTTTAATTTCAATTGATGTATTTTTTCTGAACGTAACAATTTCCAATAGACTTAATTGTTAATTACAATGTAATCGTTTTTGCAACAGTTCACATTAATCACCCCTTAAGCTTACTTCCTTTTCCAAAATCTGTGATGTCTACAAAACGACTGCATTTGTCCGGAAATAACATTTATTGCCTTCAGAGATTTTTGACCCAACGCCTTATATTTATATTTGTACAGCAGCAACAATGACAAAGATAACGCAAAATAGCTTCTTCAAAGCGGGAATTAAAATTGATGAAATAAAAATACTGCATACACGTAAGAAACATGATAGAACAAGCCTGAACCACTTTTAAATAAATGCAATCCAATCCAAACAGACAAAAAAAAGGAATATACTTAAACTGAGATTAAATTGGCTACATGTCATACCGAACTTTAAAGGCGACCGACGTCTCCAAACATGTTGTGTTGTGATTGATCTCACAGTCTTTGTCTTATCAACAACCTATCACTGATTCAATTAATACAATATATATGCAGAAATGACAAGACAATATAACACTAATTTACGGACAGTAGTAGATAGTAGAACAAGTTGTTAATTCAACGGAAAAGTGATTTTCTTTTAATCATCGTATCTGACTTTTGTAGGAAGATCAACCGTATCAAAGGGTAGATCTAGACGATGTCAATTTGACAAATTCGAATGCAGCTACCAGTCTTGACACGATATTACCCGAGGATCCATTTTTATTTCATTCACCAACTAGACCCACAGCACCACCATCAACACCTTTAACCCTAGCCCAGCAGCAGCAGCAACAACGTCATCGGTTCGAGACAGAAATTCCTTTAAATTTTGGTCCTATTATTGAGGCTGATGACATAAATGAACCTCCATTGCCACTTAGTGCCAAAGCGAAAAATACACAAGAACCCGCTCCTTTACCGCCGCCACCCTCGTCCCAACACTCACACAGAGACCATCATACACGCAGTGTGGTTTCCACCGAGGATTTGCAACGCAGCAAGCAATCGCTAAAGGGTTCCAGAGTAGCATTCGAGAAACGCGGCGGGGGTCACGAAAGTAGTGACGACGATAGCTTTGAAGAACGTCGTACGGGCTATCAGCAGCAAAAAGCCATTAGTGTGGACCACAAGGGTATACTCAAGGATTTGAGAACAATTTTGGCCAACGACGATCGACGTCAATTTCAATCGAAAAAACACGTCTCATTGGACCTCAAGGGCACCCGTTATCTAAAAGACCTGCTCAAAGAATCTTCATCAGAAGAAGAATTTCGTAAAAATCGCCGAGATTTCCAAGGACGTAAACATCAGAGTTTAGACCCACGTGTTAGTTTTAAACTAGAGAAAGTACTACAGGGCTCAAGCACCGATACTGATGAGGAAATCGATGATGTAGAACACAAACGCCTGATACATCGTCCCAAGGATATTACGAAACCGTTAGTTATCGATCTTAAAGATTTGGAAAGCGAAAGTGAGGAGGATTACGTTTCGTCGAGGCAACATTTTCAAAATCAACGTTCCATTAGTACAGATTCAAGAAAAAGGTAAATGAGAAAGGAAAATAAATAAACAGTGATTGTGATAAACGTTCTGTAACTTTTTAGCATACGATTTTACGAAATGGATGAAATGGGCGGTCGTAAAAAGGGTGAAAATCTGCGCAGTGCTGTACCATTTGTAAGACAAATCACCGAAGATGGTAAACCAAAATTGGAAGTGTACAGGCCGACAACAAATCCCATATATATATGGACTCAGGTAAGGTATAACATAGTAAATGAATATCATATAGATAATGTACCTATTGGGTGACTACAAGGAAATGTTGTAAAAATAAAAAAACAAATATTTCAATACAAAAAAAGTTTAAAAACTAAATATTGTAAAGGAAGTAGAGCCCACTTACTTCTTTGTTTAGCTTAAATCAGTTTGCTTAATTTTTCTCTAAGGACAAACAAAGTTATAGTTGCAAAAGGCAATTTCAAGTAAGGTCACACCCGTCACAGTCTTCTAACGGACATTTTGAGCAAAACTTATGTTCTTTCTTTTTCTACCAGTTATTAATCGTTATCAAGATTAATATTCATGGGAATCGCAGACTTATTTTTAATAATACATGTTTTATTTTTTTAATTATGAGTATCGTGGTCACACCCGTCACAATGGAATTACCCAGAAGCGTCATAAAAAACTGTTATTACCAACTAAAAAACTCGTTTCTTATTTTTTAATTGATTTTATTTTGCTCAAATCATCTTTGCCAACTCACCTTTACAATGTCCAATGCCCCAAGAGGGGCTTAAAAGCAACTGTAAACTTAATCCCTATTGTTAATAGATAAACAAATGTGATTTTTTGGCTGGTTTTGCCTCAATCACATCTAAACAGCTTTCTCGCTTTCAATAAAAACTGAAAATTGCCGTAGGCTATAAAATTTTAAATTTTTGGCCTTATAGGCGCAGGGGGTGTGGCAAAACTTTTTAAGTCCTAGAGAGATAAAATTGTATATACAGATAGTACTCGGAAGGTCAACACATATGAATAAGCAAAGAATTGAGCGGAGAGGTCGTGGCCAAACTGAATTTTAGAAAGATACAATTTGGTATACAGATCGTACTAGGCGCTACATGTTCAAATTTTTAGACCAAATTTTTAGTTTTGATCGGTGGGCGGAGTGGGCTTGGCAAAATTGTTTTTAATTCCAGAGAGACGAAATTTGGTACACAGACGGTAATAGGCACAGCAGATACAAGAATGTTGACGAAATGTTTAGTAATTGGCAATACAGATATGAACATACGGACGAAATTTTCATTTTCGGTCAGAAAGTGGAGTTATATCGAAAATATTTTATTATTGGGCGGAGAGGGCCTAGCAAAAGTGTTTTCAAGCCAAGAAAAATACAATTTAGTCGGTTTAGAATTTACTTAGGTGACGTACTGATTGCAAGCGTTTTAGACGTTAACAGATATAAATTGTCATATGCCGATAAATGTTTTATTAGGTCGGGTATCACCTTTACTAGTTTATACTAAAATATCCAATACACATCCCTACTCGCTTGTAATAAGTGTCGTACGTAGGCTTTCTAAAAGAAAATATCTGATAGCAGACTCTGCACTGCAATCAAAGGGATCGTACACTAATTTCACCTTTGCGACTAAAAAGAGTCGTCTTACAGCCATACAAAGGTGTCAATAATTAAAATGAATTACATGCAAAAGTTTAAAATAAATTACAATAATTACTCTTCTTTTTCCACACATGTAAGTTTATGGAAATATCCGACAAAGGGTATTTTATACTTAAAGCACACGTTTAAGTACTTGGTCATACCTTTGCCACATTTTCGTGAGATAACAATATATTTATTTAAAAATTATCAGTAGTAATGATTATATTGATATATTCATTGTTAATTTTTCTAACGCTAATTTGTACATTAAACTTAAATTATAATATAAAATCTTCTATAATCGACGTAAAATGTACACATTACTTTAAAGCCGCAGATTCAATGACAATCAAACAGATTATATGTACATAAGTTTTCCACATGTAGTACCTCCCACACATCGCAATATTTATATTAATAACTATTAACAATAGCCATACAAATAACGACAGATTTATGTCGCATTATTTGTCTGCCTACCCTTTACTCGGATGTTCCCCTCTTAAATCTCTCAAGAGATGTGCAACAAATTTGCCAAAGTCTCCAGATAAACAACAGCCGGCGAATATAAGCTTCTCACAGTGATTTCGAAACAAATATTGTTGTCTTGGCTCTATAGAAATTTCTTCAAAGGCAATGTCTATCTATATGGCGCACAACACCTTTTTGCAGTGCCAACGTCACTTCAAGTCTCTTACATTTGCATACACCGCAGCGCTCTGAATGAAACATTTCTATAGATTTAATTGAACCCTCTAATTCAATTAAAAAATGTATTTTACGCGCATTTTTCCCTTTTTAGAATAATTTTATAGCGCCTGTCAACACAAAGTCATAAAGTAGTGAAGGTAATGAATATCACACAAGTGATGAATTATTATTCAATCATATCAAAAATGTTGCTTCTCCTTCGTATGCGATGTGATGATGTGTGACGATGATGATGATGAGGAGGACGACGACGACGATGATATGGTTTCCATACGAAATACCAGGCTAATGCAGTTCAGTGTCAGTGTGAACTTTAAACTTGCGTTATCTACACATTTCAAAGCTGAGAACAGTAACAAACGAAATCGAAAATCCTTCAGAATTTGCTCTTAATCATACGGTGGCAACGTGGTGCACTTTTTTCCGCTGCAAAGTGGAAACTGTGAGAAAAGTTCAGTTTCATCATCATCATTGAATCAGCGGAATGATTTAACTGCAGCTGTAGCTTTAAAATACAAATCTTATCTCTCATTACATATGTTGTTGTTGTAGTTGCTTTATTAATCGGAATTCATCTGAAAGCAACGTGATTTTACCGTCCAACACTGGCCTGCATAGATCGTAGTACGGTAGTTATAGAAATATTGAAGGATATTCGGACTGTACCTAAACATACATACTTTCAATAAGTTTCGAACAATAGACAGGGACAGGAAAGAACTTAAATCTTATAAATCGAATGTTAGAGAAGTTTCAAATAGCATATGATGTGTTAGATAATTACTGTGCTATGAATATAGTGAAATGTGGGAATTTTTAAAAAATTCAATTAATTTAGCGTTACCTTATTCTTAACCTGGAAAGTAACATAAAGAAGGTTGCAATAGCAATAGATTTTAATATACTTTATTATTCGATTGACTTCTACTACAAATTGTCTTCATATGTATGAAAATAAAAAATAAAAAAATTGCCTGAAATCTTCATTGTAACTCAAAAAACTTATGATGCATTTCGATTCCTCGTGTCCGAATTAGGGTAAAACCGTCGAATACGGTCTTACCTTCGAAAATGTTGCCAAAAACTATCACAGTTTTATGAGAGAGCTCTTATTTATAAGCGTCAGCTAAATTAACCTTAAACAATTACACCAAACATGTGCTTAGTAGGACTGTTAAGTAGTAACGTAAGCGTATAGACAGAAAAATCTTTATAATTGTTTATGACCTATGACCCTCTTCTAATCAGTGTTATCCTATAATCGAATTACACGTTCCTGTGCGAGTAACGATATTATAACAAATCTTAAGAATTATAAGCTCAGTTCTAATCATCAAACTCTCTACAAAAATGGTTATATGGTGTGTGGTCACCACTTTAGCAATCACAGTGTTTTCAGCATTAATCTAATTGAAAATAATATAATTTGCTTTAGCTTAATGAACTACAAAAGGTCTCTTTAATCAATGCCTCTGTGTAGTTACACAATTCTATAATAATAATAAAAGATGCAAAATTCTGATTAAGGAATTTAAAAACTAAAAAATAATTAGGTAAATTAGCAAAACAATCTGTCCGTATTAGTTGCGTAAAAATCTTTGCTTGTTTTCTAAGCATTACTCTTTAAGCGCTCACTTAATCACTCAAATCAGTCTATCTCTCTCGTTGCCGATTAACGTTAAGCTGCAGCCAACACCAAAAAAAAAGACAGCTACGCAGCTTAAATAGATCACCTTTCGTTAAACATTTCACTTTTCAAAAATAACGAAAGAAATGCATAGAATTTTCACATTTGCTGTATTAGATTCCCAATACACTATTGTACTGATTTAGTTCCTGTTTAACTTTCGAACGATCAATTTACAAACGGACAAAAGCAAATATTTTGACAAATCTCGTTGCACTTATGTGTGAGCGTTTAGTAATTGGGTGCGAACAACAATGGGCTTATAAGTTGCAGCCGCCAGTGTTTTTCTATTTTATGTGACCTTACTTTCAAATTATTGCAAAAAAAAAAAACAAACATACAAAACAATTTGTTAAACGTTACGAGTACGCGAATATAAGTTAAGCAGTTACATAGCAGTAAAGAATTTTTGGTCATATATTTCTTTGTGTTACGCGGCGCGCTTTAATTAAACTTAACCAAAATGAAGATTTTAATGAGGGCCGACACTCATGTGTCCTTTCACGTACCAGATGATGTACCCAAAGCGAAATGCACTGCAACACAGGTTAATTTTGAACATATGTGTAATTTGGTAGTTATGCTTGCAAACTAAACAAACAAAAAAGTGTAAAGTGATGATCAGTCATTAACTTGTTTAAAGTCAAATTTTATGAGTTTTATACACCAAAGGAAAAAAATAAAACAACACAAGTTTTAATTAATGAAAACAAAATACAATTGAACAGTGACCGCATCAGTAATAAAAATCCTTTTAATTAACAATAATATAGTTACAAGATAAGAAAGTTATTGTTATTTGTTATGCAAGTTAATGTCAAGAATTTTGGTTACTATACGATTTGAAAAGGCTTTCTTTGTTCTATACAGTAGCAGTCAAAAGAAAGTTCTTCAGAGCAAGAAAATACTTTTTGAAAATTAAATTAAATTAGTTTCACAAACATTTAATAATTTTATGTAATTCTGATAACATGAACATTGTGTTGATACTTAGCAAGCGCCTATATGATATAGCTTTGTGTTAACTTTTTTTGAAACCTTTTTGTTATAATGCTGTCATTTTTTGCATTTCAGGTATTGGCCGCTTTTAGTGTATCCATGGGTTCCTTAGTGGTCGGTTTTGCCTCAGCTTATACTTCACCTGCCTTAGTATCAATGACCGATCGTAATATAACTTCATTTGCCGTTTCTCCACAAGAAGTAAGTATATAAATTATAAGGTGTTTTTTTTTCGTAGGACAACAAAATTTTAAAATAGTTTTTAAAACAATGCAGAGGCAATTTTTGTATGAGAGCCCCCTTGAGGGGAAGATAGGGGTAGGTATGTTTGAGAAAAATGTAAGGAGGGAAATGCTACAGGAGATCGCTCATACATTTATCCCCTCTTATGAGGCACCATAGTGGCGACAGGTGCCGATTTCATAAAAAATTGCATGTGGACCTTAAGGGTTGAAGATATAGGGTAGATATGTTCTGAGAAACTGTTAAGACTGCAAAAATAGTCAGTCATACATTTGACTCCTCAAGGGGCACCTTTGGGGCAGTCAAAAAAATTGCAAAAATATGTGAAAAAAGGCTATTTTTTCATGATGTTTTCACCATAAAATTACACAGAACAACAATTTTTTGTAAACAAGATTTCAAAACAATTTTTCTATAGATTTTGACCTCCTTAACACGAAAATTATTTTTAAAAAATTTTCTGAAGTGTCGTTTTTTTTATAAAAATTTTCGAAATTTTTTTTTTTTTTAAATTTTTGGAGGTGCGCTTCATGTTTTGGTAATATTTTGGGTATCTCTTACCCGATCTTCATATATAACCACTTAAGTTAAAGACAACAAATTTCTAAACAAGTTCTTCCTTGAAAGTTTATAACTGAGTAATGTCGTTTCGATGCTAGCGATTTAAATAACTTGAAAAATTGCATTTTTATTGACGTACGAAAAATAGAAAACGCAATGCAAACCCTAATTTAGCATTTTTTACATATAATTGACCTTTTTTCAAAGAAAACAACACTACAACCATAAAAATCCATAATCAATTTTAAGAGTTATGAATTTTTTGGCGAAAGACTACAAATTCGGGTTTTTAACGATTTCAGTTTTATTTTAGATTTAACCCCTTACTACTCGATAGTTGTGCTTTTTTCAGTTACAAATCACTGTCTCTCGATATATGTTGGCGTATTTATATATTGATCGCCATATATTGGCACATACATATGTAGTTGCAAAAAAATATTAAAAATAAAAAAAATTGTATGGAAACCACCTTAAGGGTTAAAGATAAAGGGTAGATATGTTCTGACAAACTGTTCGTCTTGCTATATATTAGAGGTCATAATCAAGCACTGGATGCAATTTTTTTGGATCAGTCTATTTGAGGCTTTTTTGCTCTGGTTTAGATCTACAACTTTGCCGAAGACAAAAAAAAAAAATTCCGAACGGTTTATGAAATGTGAACTATGTAAAAATGGTCCTTTTTTCAAGAAATCGTGTTGGAGTGAAAACATTGGAGTATCCATAAAAAAATGTTTCGATGTAATCGGGTCAAGTCCTATGGGGATTTTTTTAGTTTCGGTATATAGTTCAAAAACAGCTGGGTACCAAGGTGGCACCAGACGATGACCTTTGAAATGTTGCACTGTGATATTTGAAACTGGTATTTAAAATAAATTCATATAAAAAATATAATTTTTTCTAATCTTATAACTATATTTCCTAGAGAGCAATTCCTTTCTGCTATTTCATTTTTTGAGCCGTTGCTTATAGTACCTTTTCAGTTTTTGGTTTAAAATTGAAAATTTTAAAGTGTATCCAGAAAACTGGATAATGAGGAAGATTTTCGCCTTCTACACTATCAATTAAAATTATTAATAATGTGCCCGTCCGTAAACTTTATAACTTTACAAGAGATTTACTTATATATCTAGTAAACTATTGTACAATCCCCCTTATTCGCAAACTTTTCATAACCATTTTCTTTCTATATTTTTCTCTTCTTAGGCATCCTGGGTTGGTGGTCTTATGCCTTTGGCCGGTTTAGCTGGTGGTGTATCGGGTGGCCCCTTCATTGAGTACTTAGGACGCAGAAATACCATCCTAGCCACCGCTATACCCTTCATCATATCATGGCTTCTCATAGCCTGTGCTGTAAATGTTGGTATGGTTTTAGCTGGACGTGCATTGGCTGGTTTTTGTGTCGGCATTGCGTCACTATCGTTGCCCGTTTACTTGGGCGAAACAATACAACCTGAAGTCCGCGGTACTCTTGGCTTATTGCCCACTGCGTTTGGTAATATAGGAATCTTAACGTGTTTTGTCGCTGGTACTTATATGGACTGGTCGATGTTGGCCTTCTTGGGTGGAGCTTTGCCAATACCATTTTTGATATTAATGTTTTTGATCCCGGAAACGCCACGTTGGTATGTCTCACGTAATCGGGAGGATAGGGCACGCAAGGCTTTGGTTTGGTTGCGTGGCAAGGAAGCGGATGTCGAGCCTGAACTTAAAGGCCTTATGCGTTCACAAGCTGATTCTGATCGTTCGGCCACGAAAAATCAATTAATGGAATTGCTGAAGCGTAACAATTTGAAGCCTTTGTCCATTTCGTTGGGTTTGATGTTCTTCCAACAGTTCAGTGGTATTAATGCTGTCATCTTCTATACCGTCCAAATTTTCAAAGATGCTGGTTCAACAATTGATGGCAACATTTGCACCATTATTGTGGGCGTGGTGAACTTTTTGGCAACATTTATAGCTACTCTATTGATTGACCGTTTGGGCAGAAAGGTAAGTTAAAGCTTAGAATGTATAACATCATAATACAACTAAATTCATATTATGTTTTGCAGATTCTTCTATATATCTCCGATGCAGCTATGATTGTTACGCTGTTCGTTTTAGGTGGATTTTTCTACTGCAAATCAAGTGGCATGGATGTGTCTAATGTAGGCTGGCTGCCACTTGCCAGTTTTGTGGTCTACGTGGTAGGATTTTCTTTGGGTTTCGGTCCCATACCCTGGCTCATGATGGGTGAGATATTACCATCCAAAATTCGAGGCTCTGCAGCATCGGTTGCAACTGCATTTAATTGGTCTTGTACTTTCATTGTCACTAAGACCTTCCAGGATATGATAGGTACACCAAGCAACTTTTAATTCATATACCTATATTATATATATTAACGTTTACATTTATCCTTAGAAACCATTGGTGGTCACGGTGCTTTCTGGCTGTTTGGCATTATTTGCTTCATTGGCATGTTCTTTGTAGTTATCTACGTTCCCGAAACTCAGGGCAAATCTTTAGAAGATATTGAGCGCAAAATGATGGGACGTGTAAGACGCATGTCGTCGGTGGCTAACATCAAGCCCTTATCTTTCAATATGTGAAAAATGTGATCGTGCTAACGAATATAAATTATAATTGGAAACAAAACATATTAACGAATTCAAAATTCTCATTTTGTGTATAAAATAATAGTTAGTGCCCTCCATTTGTCGCCTCCCATGTTCCCACTATAATATACATAGTTAAAACCAAATATTAGTTTGTAAGTAGATAAGTGAGCAAACAATTATTCAAAGTTACGACAATATTCAACAACATGTCGCATCGTGTGTCGAATATATAGACATATAGAAAGTTAAGCTTTCATTATCGCCATTAAACAGATGAATAGAATAATGTCATCATAATTGGGATATTATTATATTATTGTGTTGTAATTGTTGATGCCTAATTATAATAATTTATATTGTATCTTTTTAAAACGAAAACAAAAGAATTGCTAATTAGCAGTCCCGTCTCCTGATCGCAGTAGTGAATTTAATGTATTTTGTAGCGCTGTTGTATTAACTGAAATGATTCTATTCTTATGTCATAATTTTTATAATATCTAAATATGGACCAACAATTTTCCTTGATACTATGAATATAGAATTTAAGAGACATTAGACACAAAATTATGTAAAATGTGCTAATGCATAAATAGTTTTAATTGATAAAAATTCTTTTAAAATATATTAAAACTGTAAAAGAATATAGTTATTGATTTCTTAATCTACCATCAAGCTGACATGCATTCTGAGAATGTAAGTAAAGTTCATATTTCAAATCGAAAAAAAAACAATTTTCATCTTTTGTTGCGTTTTTATTGAACTGCAAGATAAGGAAAGGTCCGTCTTTTAACTATCGACATACGTATAGATCTGTATGTGCATATACGTGTATTGTTATTGAATTTACGCTTGCAAAGAATATGTAAAATATTCTTATCAGTTAGTAGATGTTTACTATCATAATACAATTGTCATACGTCTAGCGAATGCATTGCAGCTGCTAAAGCATTACAGCGAAACTGCCTACGTAAGCGGCGTTTATTATTCGATGATCGAGTCGAGTCCATCAATATTATTTTACACTAGTGTCATTAATTTGCCATTATCTCTATGTAAGTATCAAACATTTTTAAACAAAATGTAGAAATTGTGACAAGTGCGACAAGTTTTTAATTTGAACCAAATGTTGACCTTATTCAAAGCCCGTGTATGACTTTGGAAATGATTAATGTAGAGGGCACAATGTGTAGGGTTTCAAGATTAGCTTAGTAACTATAAAAGAAACAAGTTTATGCGATGCTACGGTAAAGTATTAATAACAATTGATTTTAAGCAATAACTTCGTTTACAAAAGAAAAGTTTGTACATATTTTGATTTATGTGTACTTCATTTGTCATTTATATTTTTTGGAATACTACATGAATACATAAGATGAGAATTAACTTTAGAATGTCATTGAAGACTTCTCTAAATAGATATCGATACCTTAATATAAAAAAGACCCGCCTCATGGAAAGCAAATATACAGGAGGATGAAACAGTGATAAAACAGCAAATTTGTTTAATGCAATTATGGTTCAAAACTTATGTGGGATTTAGTCATATAATATTTTTTAGTCAGTACGATTTTAAGGATTTTACACGAGTTAGTTCTTTTGGACTTTGAAAAGAAATTAACGTAGTAATTCCTGCTATATAAAGTTCATTTAAGAAGAAATTCACAACAAAACAAAAACTTCATTCTGGATATTTTTATTTTTTTTTTAAATAAAGAGAATCATGTGTTGAAACCTGCACTAGTCGAATAAGCCTTTTTACCAAAAGTTTGTACTCAGCACATATTTTCACATATTGTATTGTGCAAATAATAATAACAACAAAAAACAATTAAATAATCACAAAAAATATATTTTATGCGTTTCTCTTTTAATAGAAATACAATCCTGCATTCGTGTGAACCAATTTTTGGAATACTTTTTCCACACAGAAATAGTTACGCTAATCGACACGAGCTTCTAAAAAAATATTTATCAAATTATGAAATAATGTGTGCGGGTCCCACTAATGCTCAAAGTAATTAGAAATAATATTTAAGCATATATTTTCGAAGGTACATTGTTTATAAATAGCGAAATAAATATCTTTTAGCTTTCCTGAAAAGTAAATTTTTTTAAGTTAGCATTTATTGAATACAGCTGCACGATATATTTATTTCATATATAAGAATTCCAATATAGTAGCCATATAGATAGATAAAACCAAAATTTTTAAATGCATTGAACTAAATAGTTTTAAAAAGCAATACAGGTAGACCTCGCTTAAACAATAACTTATTTTCTTTCAATAAACTAAACTTCTCTTAATCTAAAAAAATTACAATAAAAAAATAAAATAACTAAAATTTACCAAAATACAAAATATTATTTAATTTTACTCTTCATCACTGCTAATTGTCAAACGTGCGCGTTTTAGAAATGCAGCCGTGTGGTCCTTTGTTAAAGAAATATCAGTTATTTTTGAAACATAAAGCCAGTGAATTCAAATATGTACGCCGCTGGAGGAGGTCTACTTCTACTCCACCAACATTTTGGTTGGAATCAGTGTAATACCATTAAGCAGTAGATAGCGTTCTTGTTCAAATTTAGATTTGGAGCCAACACATGTCAGTTTAAATTTAAATGTTTTGTTTTCCAAAAAATTAATTTTAAAGCAAAAAAAATCTGCTAATTTTTTTTCCTGAACCGTGTTAGAACGAGGCTAGTTAGCGTATTAAACGAAAAATTGTCCTAAAAAGTAAACCGTGTTAGAGTGAGGCCATGTTATAAGAAGCACGTATTATGCGAGGTCGACCTGTATAATATAAGACCCAGGCACAATTAACCCGACTAATATTAATTGATTCTAACTTTGGTGTAGCACGTCCAAGTCAACAATATAAAAATGTATGCCAACTATCAAAGCATTTAAAACATTCTTATAAAATGGGCTGTGTCCAAGATTCCTTCCGTGGTTAATACAGCTGTTGCTGAATTGACAATCTTTGGCCGAATAATCTTGGCCATTAGTTTTTTGGCTCACTATTAACCCAAATTCCGTTCCCTAACTTAAGTCATGGTTCCTATGTAAAAATTTAAATATTATTTTGCGGCTTGTTTTATTATGAGCATATGTAAATGTTTTAAGAATCTAGACCTGGCAAATGTAACTTTTCATTTATTTTTATTTGTTATCTCTTAATTGTGGTACTCTGTAAATCATTTTGAATGTACGACCTTTATTACGGCGACAATTCTTATTATTGGCAAGGTTAGACTCAAGGTTCTTAACGCAAATGTACTATGCTTAACAAACAAGCACTAATCTATTTAATGAGTGCATTTTCAACGTCATAGGGAACTTGCAACTTACCCATCACCTGCACACGACAAATGGCACAAATGTCGCACTCAACGTCCCAGCTCCACATAGCCACAGCATTCCATTTCTTCAGAGTAAACATTTTCTCCGGTTTGGTGCCATCGCCTTCGTCGATTTGTTTATCCATTGAGTTTTCGCTTTGGTCGTCCATTGTTTAACAGTTTGCCAAATTCCGAAACAAAATTAATAAACTTCGGGCACCAAAACAAAAAACACTGCGCTTTTGTTATTGTTGTTTTTTTTGTCGTGATTTTTGCAATACAAAGCAATAACATAGAATGGTACAGAGTTGTTAATACGGCAGGGTTGGCAAAATTGTTAATCGGCACTATGCCGAAAGCTCGGCACACCAAAAAAAAATGAAGAATGCAATTGGGAAGAAGCATGTAAAGTTGCTTCTTTTAATTTTTGCAATTGTTGAAAGGCAACAGAAAAACTTATAACACACTGCTCAATAAAACAAATAATCTTTCAATAGTTTTTCCCCGTGATAAGTATAGTGCCCACCTTGTCGTTAAAGTACCACCAAAGTCTATTATCATTTCTGGCCATTACTGTTTAGTGTTGGAAAATGACGCAATATAACAGCAGCACAATCTCTCTTAATATTTTTAGATGGCGTTAGTTGAGAACTGAAATTCAAATTAATAATAATTTTGCAAATGTTACAAATTATACATTTAAACTTGAGAAAGATGTTTGCATTCACATTCATGATTAGAAACATATGCGTGATCATTACCCCAGTATCATTTTTAAAAATCATCACCATCATGAACACATTTTTTTTTCAAAATTTAAGAAAATAAGTACTCTAATTTATTTCGAAATTTGTTTGTTTAATCAAAAATATTAAAATGACAAACAACATTATACAACAAATTTTAACAAATTTTTTAGTAACGACAAAAAAATTAATTATAATTATACTGAAGAAAATTGTATATTAAATGCAGAGTTCACAATGCAAAAATGCCGTTGTAGTTTTTATGTGGTACACAAAGCAAATGTATTAATGTTTGTTCGCTGAATTATATGAATATCTAGAAATATTATGAAATACAATTGGCTGTATAAGTTTGCTTTCTCTTTGTTGTTGTAGTATGTGGGAAGAACTTTTAATCCGTTATATGTTCCGCCCACAAATCTTGTTTTAAGATTGATACATCTTTGAAAAAAATTGAGATGTCTACGGTAGTTGTTTTATCATTGCCATAGTTCTTGCATTTTTTGCATGAAGTTTGGTTTCTTCTCAAAATTTAGTTGTCTTATTTTGGGTAATTTGGTCTAAGAGATGGTCAAGTAATATGTAAAGCTTTCTTTATTTAGTTCATTGAAATTGTTTCATTTCTCCAGTTTGTGTTTGCATTTTACTAATGATATGTGATGTTAGATATTTCTTTTCATTCTTCATCTTGATCTGTTATATTTGATAGGAGTCTTAGGTGATTATCTAAAATTGTATTAATTTTTAAATAGGTAATGTTAGTAAGATTACAAATAGTGTTAAATGTAAGCAGAAAATATTAATACTGAAATAATATGTACTTAAAAAATTAAAAATTATATCTAATATATAAAATTCTCGTGTCACGGGGTGCGTGATTGAACTCCTCCGAAACGGATCGACCGATCCTCATGAAATTTTGTGAGCATATCGAGTATGTCTATTTTTGATCCCCCTAAATGTTAAGGAAAAAATGTTTCCTAGAAATAACATGCACGGCGAAACAACGTTTGCCGGGTCAGCTAGTTTTAATATAATAATAAGCTCGTTAGAACAAACAATTAATTAGAAGTACAAACCATTTTTAAAAAAGAAATTTCTAAGCATTATTTGAAAAGCAAATTGAAAATCAAATATAAAAAATAAAATAATGTTTAACAACGTTTTATGTAAAAAATTAAATATTCGTCCGAATGTTTTTAAAAAATTAAGTGATTTAATTCAATTTTGGTAGATGAATAGTCACAAATTTGTAAAAGAAATGAAATATATTGCAAAAATTGTTGTTTAACAGGACATTTGAGTATTCCTAAAATCAACGCCCAGTCATGTAGATACTAAATTATTTCTATGCTTCAGTAACTCACATCTGTCAAGAAATCTCGTATTAAAATGTGACATGCCTCCTAGAAAAATATTGCTTACGGAGACTATTCTTTTCGTGGAAGTTATAGTAATATTTGTAATCGATGTTACGCCTTGAAACTAAGGCAGAATCTTTGCATTCGTTTCGAATCGATGTCTGGATGTTCATTTAATGGGTATATTATACTTTTATCTATAAATTCGCTTTAAAGTACCAAAATTTGGAAATCCAAATGACGGAAATCCTCCATGAAGTTTAATTGCTAAGAAAGTTCATCAACGCATTCTCAATGTTTTTTAGTTTACAAATTATTATTACATAAAATTTCAGTGTTTTAAAAGTTGTCTTATTATTTTCATGTTTATTAAAGTAGTAATATAATATGTATATGCATTTGTATGTAACTGTTTGTTAAATGTATTGTTTATAACAAAATTTTTAAAATATACTAGTAGTTTTAGTTTATGGTCCTGTTTTAAAGAAAGAAAACATCTAGATATTCTTTTGTATTGCTGTGGCAGAGTAACAACCACAAGAAAAATTCAATTGTTTTTTAGCGCGCACATCTAAATGTTTTACAATTTCTCTTTCAGTTTATAATAATTCAATTCATGTTGGACCATAAACTTATAATTTTTATGGTAAAATAAAAAGTTAAAACTTCGTGTTTCAATTTCAAAAGTAAATAATAAGAAAAAATGTAATAGTAAAGGAAAATTTGTTACAAATTTCCTCGTATTTTGTGTTGAACAAATGTAAATTTTATATGCAAATACGGCTATTAACAATTTTTAAGGCACTTCTTTTTTTTATAAACGCTCCAAGTCGTTTTCTTTAAGCAATTCACAATAATATAAAAACAAAAAAAAAGCGTAAGTAACTGTTTAAATAAAATATAAAATTAAAAAAAACTTGTTTGTAACAAAAAACAACGAAAACTACGTTTCTACTACAACTAAATATTGTAGACAATTGGTTTGGCTAAAAAATAATATAAATAATGAAAAAAATTACATTTTTTTAATATTGTTGCAGCAACATTGGGCATTATGGCATTTTAAAGTTGGAAAGTTTTTGCAAAAGCTGGCATTTAGAAAATTATGTTCCACCATTTCTCAAGTGTTTCTTTTTTGGTTCAGTTAGATGCCACTACAGCCTGAGGAGCCGGGGGTGTTGCATTGTTAGTTTTGTCGGTAGCAGCCGTGGCAGTTTCAGTCGCCACTGGTGTTTCAGTTGTGAGCGCTGTGTCGTTGTTGTTATTATTGTTGGCGTTAACATTGTTATTCTTTTGTGTGCGTGGGGTCCGCTTGGCACGGTTAGGTTTGGGTGATTTCGTTGTGGAATCCGGCAAGTTGGCTGAATTAGCACTCTGTGTTTGTTCTTGTTGCTGTTGTTGTTGTTTATCACCGCCGGCACCCTGTTCGGCGCCGGAAGCTGCACGAGCCGTATTGCCATCGTTTCTGTTATTTGTACGCACTGTAAAATGATAATAAGAGACGGTTAATTATTTTTATTTGAAAAATAAGTGTATGGTTAGTTATTAAACTAAACTGTTTTTCAAAACTTACCACCACGTCTATTATTGCGCGTTCGATTGATTGCTTTCACAACCGGCTTAATAGTCGTCTTAGCTGGATCGTAGTAACTATCGAATAAATCAGCCAATTCCGTTTTATCCTCTTCCTTGAGTTCTTCAATAACCTGCAAGACTTCAACAAGGCCATCCCGCTTCCTTTCAGTCCAAATGGCATTGAGAGTTTGCAAATCATAGCCGTGCTCGGCCAAGATAATACGGAATTTAACAGCACGCACACGATGATACAGAGTCGTCTTGAAGTAGTTCAAAAATACTGGACGGAATGAATTCTGTCGTTCCAGATTCTCATTTTGAGTTTGCAATTCGTTCAAATCACACGCAATGGGCTGAGCGTAGGGATTTAATGCAGTGAACAGTTTGTCCAAAGCACCGGGCGAATCGACAGACTCATTGGAGTCTTGATTGCTTAAATGCAAAGCAACTTCATAGGCTAATTTGGCACGCACACTTGCACTGCCCTCAAATAGTTCACGTTCATTATAATGACTACCTTTGTAGTTGTTCTTTTGAGGCGATTGTTGCTGTTGCTGTTCCGGAACAGCAGCATTAGCTGTGGTCGAAGAGTCCACATTATTAGTGTTATTGTTATTGACAAGTTCAGAATTATTATTGCTATTGGATTGCAAAAACTTTGATAGTTTACGTAGAGTATAATGCTGCAGTGATTCATCAGCATTGGCCTTTGCCAAATTAAGGCCATTGGCAAACGATTTAACAGAGTTAAGGAACCTGTCCAGCAGGTTGTATTTCTTAAGCGATTCCAAAATCATATATGGAATGAATTTACGTTCTTCGTGATACAATAGGATAACGCCTTGCGAACCGGCATCTTTAGCCTTTAAAGCTTCCAGCCAATCGAGAAAATCTTTAAGAGCTGCGATTTCCGATTTAGATTTAATAATCTAGATATGAAAGACAAAAAATATAATTAATAAAAAATATACACAATGAGACAATTAATTTCTCACCTTAGTAGTTTGCATTGATTTGAGCATACGATAGAAACCAATTGAAATGACGCGTACTTGATGACGTTGACGAGCAGCTGGATTTAGATTCATATAGGGCATTATATATTGTTCAAAATGATCTTTTGGTGTAAAGGCAGCCAATTGTACGATCTGTTATGGAAGAGGCAGAGAGATGAGTATATATGTTTATGAAAATGAACATGTGACTTTTATAGAGAATAAAATTAATTACTTTTTGAATGACTAGTATTTGATTTTGTAAATGTTATTCTCCTCATACTTTCTCATGCATTCGTAAGATAGAGGATATCGAAGATACAATAAATCTATACCATTGTCTTTTAGAACAAGTTAGCTAATGATAATATGTCTAAGAGAAGTGGAAGTCTGACAACTAGACATTTCATCTTATGCCAAAATGGCACAGAAAAATAGCCCAACGTTGAAATTGGGGCGCTACTTACCATTTGCTTTTATTTATTTATTTATTTATTTATTTATTCAGTCTACTGATATATATCTTACAGACTAGTATACAAAGTTAGTTATAGAATACATTTAATTAAAAATTTTAAACAAATTTAATTTAAATTGATTTTTTTGCAAACTAAAATCCAATATCGTCGAAAAACTGTTGCAAAGTTTTAAACACCTTGTTATTGGTTCATTAATACCATAGTTAGTACGGTGGAAATCTTCATAAAAAAGCCTTTCTACCCGCAATTCACGGGGAGGAGAATGCAAAATTACCAAATCAGACAAATCATTACATTTAATTACATTATTCAAAATATTGAAAATAAACATTATAGAATAGCTAGATCTACGATCCCTTAAAGATTGTAGACCTAGGAGTTTTCGCCTATTTTCATATGTAGTTCCATCTAAGCTCCAATTAATCTTTTTAAAAACAAATTTACAGAATATCTTCTGGATTCTTTCAATTCTGTCTGAATGAATTGCATAAAATGGGTTCCATATTAGAGAGCAGTACTCAAGATTGCTTTTTTAATGTATAGGCAAATTGTTGAATTTCTAACGGGTTTGACATTATTTATAAATATTTAGTTGTAGACTTATTCCCCACATTTGTCATGTTACACATGTATTACTTAAACCGCATTAGGCAGTAAATATAAAACAGAAACCAGTGATTCATAACAAAACATGATGGAAAGAACGCATAAATATAATGAACAGAAATAAACACTGTATCGAATTTTAATAAAACAAAAATAAGATACTATTTTGAGGTAAAAACACCGAGACAAATCAAATACGTTACGAAACAGAGTTAGTAGACAGGAACGTGCCTCAAAACACCGTACAAGGGCTTAGATGTCAACGAACACTTACTACTTATAATAGACACTTTCTACATGTAGAAAAAAATTCTCTTGCCCAAAAATTATTTTCTTTTACAGTAGAGATGTATTAAAAAGTAAATGAAAATATTTTTTTTTTTTGACTCAATGATTTTCAATTTCCGTGGAATCGGCAGAAGTTTATCGGTAGTAGATTAAAATAAAAGCTCTAAAACATATTTTATTAAATATAATATAATTACCCACTTAAACTTCCAAAAAAATAACCTCAAATGAAATTGAAAATTTATTTATAGGAATTTCTTTTAAGGAATTTGGATATCAATTGACGAATTATGATTTTCAATTAATGAACTTTGAATATCAAATGGGATATTATAATTTCAATAAAAGTTTATTGAATTTCAAATATCAAAAGAAGATGTTGAATTTCAAATAAAATAATTTAATTTTCAATTAGAATTTTTGAAATTTACAGCCATGTTCTAGAAAACAATTAACAGAGCAAAATCGGTAGAAATGTATTAAAAAGTATTACCTTTTTAAATTTCAATTGAAAATGATGTAGATTTTTAGCTTTTGTTTGGTCAATTTTCAATTTTTTGACACAAAAACGGCTGGTGGAAATTTGTTTTTTTTTTGCTTATTTTTCGATTTTTTGGCACAATAATTTTTTGATTTCCGGGAGAACGAGATATTTAATCTAAATCCAGTTTTGAAACTAAAAACAAGAAGACAAATCCATTTAGGCATAGTCGGCCGATATTCTCATATCTTCAAATAAAACAAATTTTTGACATATTCGTAAAAGATTATTTTCCATTTCATTGCGTTCTATCATTGTATGTTCCCCTCATGTGTCAGATGGTATAAAATACAAATAATTAATTCATGCTATCAACGAAATGCGAGACATTTCACTTTTTACAAAAAAAAGCATGTCACCCTTTTCTAAACATAGCAGTGTAAAAAAACATCATAAATTTGCTTCAGAGCGTGACTTTTTCGCTCTGAAGAGCCTTAAAAAGAACAAAGAAAATCAAATACTGAGCTCATCACTCTCACAATCATACACTCACCTCGTCAATTAATCTGCGTCCGGTGGTATCAATATCAATGCCCACTAAGGTATATTTACCCTTGGGCAAAGTTATATTACTGCCACCATTCACGATATTTGTGGGCACGCCGTTAGTAGCTGCTGATGCAGCAGCAACTTCATTGTGTTGAACAGTAGCAGCCGCTGGTGTTTCTGGTGTCGTTGAAGCGACCATTTCGTTAGTTTGCAACAAAATTTATGTCTCCTTTTTCAAAAGTTTGTAAAAAAAGAACTGAAAAAAAATAAAAAAAATCGAAAACAAAAGAATAAGTATCAATCGTTAAGTATTCAAACATTCTCACACATTGCAAAAACAAAAGCCAATCGTGTAAACAAATGACTTATTTTTATTTTGTTCTATAATAAAGTGTTGTTGGGGGTCTTATCGTTGTAGATGGTCTCAAAGTTATTTACGTTTGAAATACTTATGGTTATTGTTTTTGTCTTTCTTTCGTCTTTTTTGCTTATTCATAACTTTTTGAGAAATGTAATTACTCAGGCAACTGCAAAGGGTGTCGCGAGAAACATACCAAATCAATGCTATTGCAGAGTTCTATGAAATTTGTTTTATGAACTGCGTATGTGTGTACAACTAAGTTTTATTAAATCGCTAATAAAGTGCTCAAATTAAGAAGGGGATTCCCTTTTTTATACAAAATGTTGACAGCGCTAAGAACTGTGCAATTAGATTACGTTTGTCAGTAATTACATTTATGATGTTGCAATATAGTAATACTTTAGAGAAAACACTACACATGTACAACCGCCTCGATTATGAATAGCTAGAAAATATTAAATATGGTATTAAAAATTGTTTTAAACCGAAACAAATAAAATGGGTATAACTTTTATTAACTCATTCGGCGCAAATTGAATATTTCTCATTTTATTTATTTTTTTATTTTTGAACAAATAGAATAACATATTTATATTTTTCTGCACATTAATCAAATTTTGACCGATAACTGTAACTACATTGTAGATAATGTTATATAAAAAATAAAAAAAATTTCCCACGAGCTAATTGCATTTGTTGTTTGCAATACTCAGTTTGAAAGTTTGCTGGAACAAACTGAATTCCTTGTATTGCTGTTTTATCGCCATTTGATTAGCGATTTCCCATGCATTCGATGGCATTTAGATAAGAATGGACGATTCGGTAATTTATTCGTACTGATAAGGAATAAACTATTTGCGGTCCAGTCCAGTGACAAACGTTAATACATCTTTTAAACAAAAATCTTTAAAGTGCCAAAAAAAACCGTTGGCCACATTTGGCAAAACGATTTTTATAAAACACGGATATTTGCAAGGATATATTTGTTTTTTATTTTTTTTATTTCAGATACTTTAATTTAATTATAAGCAATATAATAAGAAAAAAGAGACTCAAACAAACAATTATTTGTAAAGTTACATATTACTTATTCTCTGTTAATACTTTTAAAAGGGATAAAACATTCTGATACGTCTGATAAATGTACTAAATTACTGATTTATTTATATTATTGTATGATCAAAAGTTTCTAACCAAGACAAAGAAAACAGATGGAAGAGAATTGTCGTAGAAAATATGATAAATTTATATATAGAAAAGAATTGTGGTTGAATACGATACCAACAAGTTAAAAGATTTAGTTGTAGAAAAAAGTAGAGTGCATGTTAAAACGTTCGTTTTTTTATATTTTAAAAATACGTTTGTTTTGAAACTAGTTTTTATACTTTTTTGATATTTTCTAGTTGAGGTTGTAATAGTTGTAGTTTTTTGTTGATTTCAGCGTCCTCTCTCTTACGCTCTGACGGATATCTTCATCGTTATTCCCTTGGTGTTTGGGGAGGTCAGTTTCTATTTTTCTGGGCCTTTGACACCGGCTTGATTCATAAGATCAGTGATACTTCTTTCTAAATCATCTAGCCGATTTCCCATGTCATCGATGCGTGTTATAATCTGATCGGACATTATTTCAAATTTATTTTGGAAATTTTGATGAAGATTTTGGACATAAACTTTCAATTCCTTCATATTTTTTTGGTGAGCATTGCTGTTCAGCAAGTAGTTCTGGTCCAAATCCCTGTCCATGTCGTTGTTCATATCGGTCGTGTTGCTGCTTTTTGGTGATTTTAGTATTAAAAAAGTGATACGATTATTTTTAATATTGTTTCGTGCTGATTAAGGTTTTTTGATTTTCTTGCAAAAAAAAAAAGTAATAATAAACATATACATAATACATACTTTCAAATATTGTACTCTGAATTTTTTATATTTGGAGCTTTTTGAACCTAGATTAGGTTAGTGTGGCTGTCCGAAAATCTGACTCACAAAAGACTATATCAGCTGTATATAAAAACATTTATCAAAGTTTATAAAACAAATTTTCATAGTAAACTCGTTCTATAAACAAATCGCATCTGTTCATCAAAAGTGACACAACTCAAGAAATTATATCTTTCACTTTTTTGAAGAATACAGTGTATGATTACCGTATCTAACCACTGTACAATTTTTGGGATTCTATTTTTAATATTTCATGGGAGAAATGCCTTTTATGTCTTCCTTTGCGTACTCATATTGTTTATTTTGATTCAATTAAAGAGTTTTAATTTGAGTTGCGTTGAAATGTTCAAGGGTTACGTTACTCAAATGTATCAGCAAAAGTGTATTAATTCGACTTGTGATTGTTTTCATGTTAAAAATCTGTTTAGCAATAACTTATTCAAATGTGTTTGTTTATAACAATAATTCCATTATATTGGCGGAACTAGTTTTTTGCCTCTACTGAAAAGTCGTAAATTTTGAGTTGTGTTACTTTTGATGAACAGGTGCGATATATTATGGATAAGGTCTTAAGTCTATAGTGATAGAACGGAAACTAGCGAAGATACCTAGTTTTACCAGTTGAAACATTATGAGAGCCTCAAAAGCCCCTGGTTCGGCCTTTATACATTTTGGCTTCTAAACATAATCCTATCGTATTGAAAGATGTCCGTACCAAATTCTAAAGTCATGAAGCACACTTTGGGCAAAATTACACTTTACAGAGCGAGGTATGAAGTACAAAAAAAAAAATACCTTCCCAAGGTCAAGGTATTAGAAAAGCATAAAACGCTGCAGGAATCTTAAGATAAAATAGAAGAATAATTAGAATTTTTAATTTGAAATTTTTAGGATAGTTTAAATAATTTTTTTAAAATTTTTCCCCGACATCGAAATACTTTCAAACTAAATAACGGTATCTTGTCTTAATGATTTTTTTTTCTAAAAAGTTGTATAACTTAAACTTAAAGAGGATATTCTTATTAGTAAAAGAGTAGCATTTAAAAAAGGCCACGAAAATCATAATGTATTAAATTTGTGAATGCAGATGTGAATAAAAAAAAAAAAATTTTTTTATTACAAAATATTGCTTCGGACTTAAAAAAACATTCAATTGAAATAACGGAAATTATGTCTTAATGATTTCACTTGCGGTCCCCGAAAGTACGCGTAATGTCTTACTTGCTGTAGGGACCCAAAAGAGCATCTTTGGAATTGTGGATGCAATAAGTCCGCTTCATTAATCGTCATAAACACAATCGGCGCGATTTTTTTTTTTTTTTTAAATTATTTTATTTTTAGTTCGTTCAGAATGATAACACAAGGGAACAAGGTATTTGTTGTTTAAGAACTGAATATTGTTTTAAAGGTAATTTGGGACGCTGAATCCAAATCTGCACTTGGTTTTTTTGTATCAGCTCCACTTTACGCGATATAACGTTATGTCCAAAACTAAGGCACTTCCACTACAAATATTTAAATAACTTAAAAACGGTTCACCATATCCAATAAAAAAAACAACTGAAACTCGTCAACAAAATTATCTTTAATCCGTACCTACATTGTTTTTTATTTGGCCTAGTAGTTTCAGAGATATCGTTGTAGTTTTTAAAAAAAAAAAAAAATTATACAAAAAAAAAAATTGTTTTTTTTAAATTCATAAAAAAAATAATGCAACAAATATCAGAGTGTTGGCCTTAAAACATTTAGTTTAATATAGTTTGAACAAAATGAGCTTTATTTCTTTGAAATCTGTGCACAACTTTTAATTTTGTCAACAATTTACTGAGATAACTAAATGTATGGAAATCGCGATTTTAATACAGAAATAACATTTATTAATAAGTTTGTGAAAGTGTAACTCAAGCAAACCTTAACGGATCGTTATGAAAATTTATCAGTATTAATATTTTTCGAAACGAACTTATGGGATTGTAACTGGGCGGAATAGCCCCACCCCTTCTGGTACCTCCCATACAAAATTACCTATTTTTGGATAATTAATATATCTTCGATAGCTGTCAAACAGACTACCGGAGAATATTTAAATTTTGTCAGTTTATTTATCTTGCAAAAGTAGACAAACCCTAAAAAAACCGAAACCTTTGCCCATACAAATGACCGAACTGATCCCAATAGTCTTACATATATATCTTTTTTGTAAGAACACTGAATTCAGTCAAACTATGCGTAAGTCTTACGGTTATGAAAATATGAATCAGGAAGGAATTTGCACTACATCGGATCACCCCTTCTGGTACCTCCCATACAAAATGACCTACTTTTGGAAAATTAATATTTCTCCCTTAACTTCCAAATTGACACCTGCCGATTAATTAAATTTGGTCAGTTAATTAATATTGTAATAGGAGGCAAAACAATAAATAAATTTGCAAATTTGTCATGATTTTTAAAAATACAAAATTTTATTTTTTTTTTTTGGGTAGAAACAAAAAAAAGCGAAAAAATCTGTTATCACTTAACTTAGCGTAACTCATTCAATTATCAATCGATTATTATGTACATACATGTTTTATAAAGCTACTTTAATATGATATTCAATAAAGCTAATAAAAAGAACAATTTGCCTCCAACCGATTAACTTTCAGCGTGAAGAAAATTAAAATGTATAAAATTTTTTTTTTTTAATAAAACAGCCTTTACTCAGTCATTTTTTTTTTGATATTAAAAAATTTGATTTTTTTTCAAAGGTAACAACGATATCTTTAAAAAAAAAAAATTTTAAAATCCGGCTTATGAAAAAAAACTATGATTTTTTTGAACTATAATTTTTTGCAAAAAAGGCGAAAATACGATTAGTACCTGTAACTTAAAAATTCGAGCTGATGGAGAAAAATGGAGATTAGATTTAAAACCAGCGACCTCAAATTAGTAAGAAACTGCTATAGAATTCCAAACAACACTCAAAAAATTCCATTTTGTTCCCTTGTGTAATCAATATACTATTGTTTGAATTTCCATTTAAGTTGAAAAAAAATATATATCTAAACAGGTCCAGGTCCCGCAGAAACTTAAAAAAAATTCGGGACGATTTTTTCTAATAAAAATTTTACCTGTGGCGCAACGTGCTTTATCCACCATTTTTTTCCTATTTCTTTTTATTTTTGGTCACAAATAGGCGTAGGTTGTTCCATGGGTCCCGAAGGGTCACACAATTTACAATCTTTCATTTTAGTACCCGCACATAGGGATCACCAGGAGACCCAAGGGCAACCTTTCTTTTTTGTCTATAGGCAAAAAGCATGTTCTTAAAAAATAAAGAGTTGGATTCGTCCCGAAAATATCTTACATTTTAGTACCACCCAGCGCAAATTTTACCCTTGATTATCGCATTTTATATTTTTTGTGTGGCATATTTTTTACCTGTTTTGGGCTCCTGCCCTATTTTCTGTACATTTGCCAAAATATCTATCAAACATTATAAGACTAGACCGCCCAGATTAAAAAAAAAAGTCTACCAGTTAAAGTGTGCTTAATTTTATACGATTGCTGAGATTCAGAAAAATTAAACTACTCTAAACTAAGGGTAGAAATAATATCTTAGACTAATGAATCATATGAAGGATTAGAATGGGCGCCATCTTTGACCTTGGTTTTTGGTTTTCTGTGACTAAACTAAAGAGGCGTTTTTATCCGACAGTAGTGATAAAGCTCCCTAATAAAAATCATAAATTTTTTAGAATATTTTTTACTGAATTTATTGATGATATCGATATTTAAATAGAATTAGTAAAGCATACACAAAAAAATAAAGCGTTTGCTTGAAATATCTTCAATAAAAATTACGATAACTTACCAGCAAGGATTCTAACCTTAAAAATGGAATGACTTCCCACAAATTAAATTGTTTCGTGAATTAAAACAATTTTAATTTCATGCGATCACTTATTAATGATTAAACGAAGATATTATTCTCCGAAAATGTTAAATTATTTTATAGGTTACAATCTTTTTTGACCAGCAAAAAAGTCTCGACTATACTTGTAATTTTTACAAATCACTTTTAACAAATGAACGTCACAAATCCCGACCAATAACCTAAAGTGGAGGAGCAGTGACTTTATATGTAATAACGGTTAAATTCCAAAATTTTAAATATATATACAGCAACATAACTATGGCTTAAGTATATAGAAAACAAAAACATGGCAACACACAAGAAATTACAACTCACTCCGTCTCACTCTGATACTCTATTGCTGGCTGCAGCGGCACGATTGCGCAGTACTCTCCAAGAATGTCTTTGAAATTTCTCTTTATTTTTGCGAGTACTGGAGAATAACTTCCAACAAACTCGTGCGCAAAACAATGCACTTCAATTGTGGCTGCTTATATTTCCTGCTCCCTGTGGATAACTTGAAATGTAAATAATCGCAACAGTTGGAGCTACCGCAAAACGCAAAATTTGCTTGTTGGCACGCGCTTCTTTTGCCGGTAATTCGATGGTTGGAGTATCACGCCGCAAAAAAAGAAACGAAACAATTCGCACGAAAAAAAAACAAAATTTGTTTTCCGTTTATAAATGCCTACGAAAGCTTTCTTTTTCAATTTTAAACTGACTGTAATTTCTATCAACTTTTCACATGTTTTTCCCCAAAAACAAAGAAAGCTAGGAAAAGCAACAAAGCCTTCTAGTAGAAAATTTGTAAACTGTCGGGTTGTTTTCACAACAAAGTAGTTAGGGAGGATTTGTGCGTTGCGTGCGTCTAAAAACATACACCCACTATTATTGTATGCCACACTTGTCTTGCATCTTCCATAGAGCACAATGAGGAAAATCAGGTTAATTAATTTTAGAAATTCCTATATTCAGCTCGTGTAAATACACATTTCCTCGATTTTATTCGATGCTTTTACGAATCGGGGGTTTTCTCCTTACGTTGCTGTTTTTTTTTATTGTTTCTCATCAAAATCACCACCGGTGGGTGGGTGAGGAGGGGTAGACGTACATAGAGAACTTACAGAAAATGTGATTTTTTTTTTGTTCGCCAATTCACACCGCAACAAGTGTTTTTCTTCTTCGTGTCACAATTTTCTTTGCTGTTGGTTTATTTGTTATGTATGTAGAGTTGTTTTGGAACTTTTGTGATCTATTACTTTATTTTATTTGAGCGACTAAAATGCAATTTCTATATTTTTATTATAATTTATGTGTCACTTTTTATATCTTCTTGGTTTTTTTCCGATCGGCTAATAACCGAAAGATGTTCTAGAAGTCAGCAGCACACTTTACGAACTGATAAGAGGAAGAGGATAAAAAAATTAGTTGCAGTGCTGCATTCCGTTCTATTACAAATGATCATATGGCACTAGGGTTGCCAAGAAAATTTATATATTGGTATTCAAGGTGTATTTAATAAGGTGGCCGCACTATTCAGCTGATTTGAACTTTTTTTATTTCATGGAGTCCGGACCTGTCAAATTCGAATGTTTGTTTATGTTTACAATTTTTTGCTTACTTTATGAAGCGCTAATGTTTAAAAATCAAAAAAAGGAAGAAAAAGTGAAAAATTTGACGGAAAAATTTAAAATAAATAAAGATAAAATGCACAAGTGCTGTATTTTCGGAAAAAAGTCATTATTTGCAATACTGTATGCTATATTTCTAAAAGAAAAATTAATTGTTGCCCATTGGTTGTCAAAATAGTCGAACAGATAACTACATTTTTCTTTGTCAGTGTTGTATTTCTGCCACTTGAATTTGACAGTATAGAATACATTACAAAAACAAATTCCCTGTTGTTGCTGTAGTGGATAAGTTGTTGTACTAGTGCGACCACCTTATTAAATACACCTTGGTTGGTATTATTGAATTGCACAAAACGCTAAGAAATGAGTTGAATTGCACATGGCCGCCCGAGCTGCGGCTGGAGAAACTGAAAATGCCGTACTCATCAGTTTAATTCCAGAAAACCGAAAACCAAGGTTATATTTTTCTCCAGTGCCATTAGGGCCCTAGGAAGCTCAAACTAGGAACTCTCTGTATCCTATTATAACACCCTATGTGTGGGGACTTAAAGGTTTTGGAACCACGATTCAAACAACGCTATTTTTATGTCTTTACGGCAATTGTGGACTAAGTTAAAATTGAAAAATTAAGATTACAAAATAATTGAAGTGCTCTTTTCACTGGCAGACATATCTGAGAGACGGCAAATCCGTGTAGACATCTGTCTTCCCTCTTACATTACAGACATATCTGTCGAACTTTCATTTTTAACATTAAGGGCACTTTACACTGGCCTACTTGCCTGGGAGACAAATAATCCGTGTATACATCTGTGTTCCTTTTTTACATTACATACGTATCTGTCGACATAACTGTGTAGCAGACCATGCCTTATATTTGTATTTTATTTTTTCAAAATTTGAGCACAACACTTTTTGAATGTTAATTTCTTGAAGGATTTCTTTATTTGACTTTTATTCGTATATTATCTCGAATTTAACAATTTTTTCTATTTTTATCTTGAAACTTTTCTTTGATACGAAAAAAAAGTCTGTTGAACCTGTCCCAACATTATCAGACATTTGATTTTGATTTTTTACAGACAAGTCAGCGCAGACCAAATACATCGCCTAATCTGGGGGATTAATCTGGGCAGACATTATATCTCACATACTTGTTTGCCAGTGCAAAGTGGGCTTTAGTCCACATGAACGGTATAGCGAACCAAGCCTGATATGAATATTTTTTTTTTCAAAAATGTATTACAACACTTTCTAAATGTCCATTTCTTAGTAGTGTCCTCTATTTGACTTTTATATGTGTACTTTTAATGAATTCAACGATTTTTCCTGTATCTATTTTGAAATATTCTTTGACATAAAAAAAGTGTCGAACTTGTCCCTACATTATCAGACATGACATATTACGTCTGCCCAGACTTATCTCCCAGTCTAGGGCGATGTATTCGGTCTGCGCAGACTTGTCTGTAAAAAATCAAAACGATTTTGATTTTCATAAATCTGGGCAGACATGTCTGATAATGTAGGGACAGGTTCGACAGACGTTTTTTTCGTGTCAAAGAAAAATTTGAAAATAAAAATATGAAAAATTGTTAAACTAGTTAGAATATACAAACAAAAGTCAAATGAAGAAATATTTTGAGAAAAAATAACATTCAAAAAGTGTTGTGCTATCTTTTTGTGAAAATATAATAGAAATATTAGGCATGTTCCGGTACACCGTTCATGTTGACTGCTAGTGAAAAAATAAAGTTCGACAGATATGTCTGAAGTGTAAAGAAAAAGACAGATGTTTACAGGGATTTTTTGTCTCCCAGATAAGTCTGCCAATGTAAAGGGCCCTTTAAAAACGTTTTGAGATTTGTCAGACATGATCATAATAATAAAAATATTTGTTTTTGTTGTCACAATTATAAAAGTAAATAAATACAAAATTGAACTAAAACAGACCAAAAAAAATTTTGGAATAAAAATAAGATGAAAATTATCCAATAAAAATTTAGATTTTTGAAAAGAAAAAAAATTTGTTTTTGTTAGAGAAAAAACATTCGAAGAATTAATATAGATAATAAATTTTTTTTAGTAAAACTTGATAAATGTTTATCGAAATAAAATTATTATAAAAACATTTAAGTTTATTAACTATTTAAAAAGGTATATAATTATTTTAAATAAAAATTGGATATTTTGTTTTAAATGATATATTGTTCGAGTAAAGTTTATTTTATCCAATATTTCGGCAAAACTCTCTAATCATCATCACGGGTTCTGCAGAAATACGTTGGTAAATTAACGACATATTTTCAAATACTTATTGAATTATAATTAATAATTAATAAAATTACTATAGACAAAAAATTTTTCATTCATTTTTTTCTATCACATAGGAAGATTATAAATTTACTGCTGAAATTTTCTATAAAAATAATATGCTGTTAAATCAATAAAATACCATACAAATCGAACAAATACATTCAGTGTATGAATACCGAATTGGCATTCGAAATTAGTAAATTTAAAATATTACAGCAGTTTATATTTTGTTTATGTTCTTTAAACTCTTTCAAATAACTTGTATTTGTAAATGTAATTTTTATTTTGATGTAATCGCAATAAAAATAACATTTACATACTCAATACCATGAATAAAACGGCTATTTACATATAACACATTTTTTTGCGCATTTGAATCATCCTTTATTGCCGTCATTTGCATTAAATCCACATGAGAGTCTTCTTGTGTGCCATTATTTACTTAGAGCATTTATAGACTACCCTGTTTTGGTATAGAAAACAAAATAAAAAACAGCTGTGTCCAAATCAAAGACGCACTGGGGAAATTTCTAAATTTCACTTTTGTAACGAAACATAACAAAAAGAATATAAAAACAAAAATAATCTTATTCTAGAATTTGTGAAATTAAGACGAGTTAAGTAATAAATAAATTCTAAGCAACATAATAGCTGCCAACTTCTAGTAAACGAAAGAAAAACGTACTGTAAACAAATTAAGCCATTGCACATAAACGTAAATTAGATAAACATTAACCGACAGCTCCATTAAACCTACGAATTTTGATAAGAAAACCCATACCACCACATACATACTTCACCCATTCCCAATATGTTGTCTTTTATAAAACGTAAACTATCAGAATCGGATTCCACTACGAATTCAAACACCACAACAGACGCCCATCTGGCACGTAAAACATCACAAATGTCATTGGGTTCAACGTCCGGCGAGGATGCGATCGAGGAGACAGTCGATGTGGGTGAAGATGCCGTATTGCAAGAACTGGGCTATAGGAATGCCAACGATCTGCAGGAAACTGTTTATGGTAATTTAATTCTGGATTATTTAAGAATCCAATATGGTACTAGTTTTACCTTTATTTTTTCAGACTGCTTAAGAACTATACGAGATCCTGAAAAACCTGCCACCTTGGAAGACTTAAATGTTATCTATGAAGATGGTGTATATGTAATGCCGCCAACCAAGTCGAATGTATCTGTGGTGGGTTGTCCTCGTTACACTAACTCTGTTTAATTCTAATAATAATACTTTGTAATTATTGCGTAGGTTCGCATAGAATTCAATCCCACGGTCCCTCATTGTTCCTTAGCCACTTTAATTGGCCTGTGTATACGCGTTAAAGTGGAAAGAAGTCTGCCACACAACATTAAACTAGACATTTACATCAAAAAGGGTACCCACAATACGGAAGAGGAGAGTAAGTGCCACAGATTCACTATTTCGCATTTTTAAATTTATTATTTTCTTCTTTTGTTCAGTCAATAAGCAAATTAATGACAAGGAAAGAATTGCCGCCGCTATGGAGAATCCCAATCTTAGGGAATTGGTAGAGAATTGCATAAAAGAAGAGGAGTAGAAAAGTGCTAGTAGGGAGAGAGACATCACCATAGACAAAATACAGCACTATAGTGCAGGACAATACTTTCAGACCAATGGGTACATTGCGGGTGGGTTTTATTTTAAGTTAATATAATATGATGTTACTTCCTTATCGATTGATTTTTGTAAATATAAATCACACGTTTTAAAAACAGTTCTGTTTTGTGACTTATTAAAATGTGGCCATAAAGGAGGCCGTGTGCAGTCATCACTTATGTGATTGCGTTGGGAAAGGTTGAAACATGGCGTTTCGAAGATGGCGTTGACCGATATTTGTGAATGAATGTGTTATCTCTGTTTGGAGTAAACGAATTATCTATGTATGTAGGTGTGATAACATACCGACAACTTATTGATGGTTGTAGTGCATTGGTTTTCAAACCAAAGTACAATTGAACGCGGTCTGTTACGCCGTGTTTATTTTATTTAAGGCATACAACATGAAAGCAAGTAACAAATGTTAGCGTTAAAAAAATTATGGATAAAAATTAAAACAGGTAACATCTTAACTGCCCTTTTTTGATTCCTGTACCAAATTATTAAATATGGAATTTTTATAAGATTAAACAAATACGTATTATTATAATAATTAAAATATTAAATTAGATTGTTGGAAAGCTTCCTGTAAATTTATGTATTAATTAATATCTAATTGAATGAATAATGAAATAATGAATACAATTGTACAGTGAAACTTCGATATTACGAACTTCGTTATAACGAAAAACTCAATATAACGAATTTTTAGCTGAGACCCTTGAAAAAACCTTTTTTATTGCAAAGTTTTTCATACAAAAATGCTCTATAGCTATAACGAAAAAATTCTGATCTATAAAGCCTCTATATAGCGAAGTATTTTTTCAAAAGCCTCTATACAACGAAATTATAATTGAGTAATACATACATATAACATTTTAAGTGTGTAAGTCATTATCAAAAGCCTCTACATAACGAAGTCTTGAACTATAGTCTCCATACAACGAAGTCAGAATAAAGCATAAAGCAAAATTAAATTTTAAGCAAAACGGGGAATTCCCTTTTAAAACCAACGAAAGGTAAATGTCTTTGCAGGTTAATATGTAAAGCGCCACAAATTACATAGTCAGTTCTGTTTTGGTTCTTTGTCAAAATGAGTGTATTAAAGCGTAAATCAATTTCTATACGAGAAAAAACAAACAAAAATTACACAATATTTTACTAAAATGTAATAAAATAAAAAAAAAATAAAAACTTAATTTTTTATTTACCTCTTAAATAGTTAATTTTTATTATTATACTAGTATTTTCGTGTAAAATAGAATTCGGACAAAAAAAACTATAGTTATAACGAATTTCTTTCGTATTTCTTTAAATTTCGTTATACCAAGGTTTCACAATGCATATGTATAACGAATCAATAGCTATAACGAAGTATTTTTCGGTCCCCTCTAGATTCGTTATATCGAAGTTTCACTGTACAATAAGGGATCCCTTTCGCTTATCCAACAATTGGAACTCAACAAGTTACAATGTTTCCGATAAAGAATTTCCAAACATCAAAGTAAACACAAAAATTGTTTCAATTCAATTGATATTTATTAAAAACTATTATATTAATTACAGTACGAGCTCGATTTTCGTAACTACCGATTATTGCAACACCCCGATTTGCGCAACCGCTCTTTTTTCCACATGAGTCTTGATAAGCGCAACACGTTCAAAAAAGCAGTCTCGATGAGCGCAACTTTTCAATGTATTCGCAGAAATTATATGTTTTTTTATTTGCATGCAATGTTACGTCACTGTTCAATGTGAGTGAGCAAATGACTGTTATAGTGACGTGGGGCATTTTGCACAAAGTAAAATAACAATTTTCAATAGAGGTTCGGTAAGCGCAACAATCTCGGTAACTGCAACCGGCTTGGGCTGCTATCGGTTGCGAAAATCGAGCTCGTACTGTACATACATACATACTTATTTATATTTATTAATTCATATAGCAAAAGTTTTTATACTAAAATTATATATATATATATATATAATATATAAAATTATATACATTATATATTATAATAATACACAATCATTAATTAAAAATTAAAAGTAATTGAAAATTAAAATTAAATAAAAATTTAAATGAAGTTATTATTTTAATATTTTATATATATTTACATTATTAATTCATATATTAAAATTAAGTTTTTTTTATTTATATTATATACATATGTACATATATTAAAATTTATTATTCAATTGAGTCGTATTTATTTTTCCGTATCAGAAATTATTGTCTTTTGTTCATATTGAGCGCGTTGTTTTTGCCTATTTTTGGCAAACTTGAAAAATGATTTGGATTCCTGAGCAAAATGGCCTTCATCCAAGCCACGCTTTATAGCAGTACCTATTCAAAAGTTAAAAAAAATAATTTTGATATCATAAACCATAAACTTTTATATGAGTTGGAATTACTCACTTTTTATGGCCGTTGTAATATTGAGGCTTTGGATACTTTTTTTCTGCTGTTCCCATCCATGAATATTTTTCAACGAATTCGTCCGTTAATATTTTACGCCAGCAGAACTTCACAAATCGACCACCATTTTTTGAAATTTAAATATTATTTCACCACTTCTTTTCCGTACATTTTTTTATATTTATAAGGCATTTTTACCTTTTACACGAAACAGGTCAATATTTCAGCAGCAAAAACGTACTTCGTACTTTACGCACTCATAAGCCAGTTACGCGGATAAATATGAACCGATTTTAACCAATTATATAGTTTGTTTTGTTAAAGTTAAATAAATACATTATATGATTACAAAAACAACAAGTTAAAAATATAGCAATTTTTACTATAAATTCGTCCGTTCTTCCGCTGGAAAGACATATGTAAAAATGTGCTGAAATAATTTAAATATTTTTTATAATTTTGTATTTTTATATATTTAAATTTATATATTTTGTATTTTTACTTTTCTATATTTTTCAATATTTTTATTTTAGCATATTTATATTTTAATATTTGATATATTTTTATATTATTATTTTTTTTATATATTTATATTTTTATTTTTTAATATTTTTATGTTTTTATAATTTTATATTTTTATATTTTTATATTTTTATAGTTTTATATTTTTATAATTTTATATTTTTATATTTTTATATTTTAATATTTTTATATTTTTATATTTTTATATGATTTGTATATTTACAATACTTCTTTTTTCATACATCCATACGACCCTTTGCAGTGGTTCACAGTGTAATGAACTGTGCCAATTCCTTTGCACCTCACGCCCTTTTCTTTCCTATATATATCTATAGCAATATTTACTTATGATCAAGTTTAAAATTAAATTCTGAAATGCAATTTTAACTTAAAACTCTACGCATAAAAACTATCTAACAGCTCTTAAGAACAAAACATTTCGGCAAACAAAAACCTCAAAAGAAAATTATATTTCTTGTCTTGTCGTTATCTGCGATTCGAAGGCACTGCAAAAACGCACATATTCACTATTAGAGAGAGAGAGGCATCCGTGTTTTTACCTCTTTATTATAGTCCGTATATGATACCGCTTTTTGTGTTGTGGTCTTAGTGGTGGCCATTTCTTTAATGCCCTCCCGAGGACCATACACCATGGAGCTACAAAGCGAGTGCGTACTCGTTCCCATAGCCGTACAAGACAAGATTGTTATATAGATTTGTCTGTCCAACGAAATGTTCGTCTTCATCTCTTGCATCGCTATAGTATATTTCCTTCTCTAATGTCTTTAGTCCGGGCGTTTTAGTTTTTACCATTTCACTTGTGTTGGTTATTGTTGTTGCAGTTTTTGATATGGTTTTCTCCTATGTTCTTGCTGGTTTATTTTTTGGTTGGAACTGCATTATACTTTAATTATGTTAAAAGCTTTCATTACTTCATTCTTTTTCTTTGGTGATATCAACAGAACTAAGTTAAGTTCCTTGTGTCGGTTCGGTTTTTTTTTTTAATTTTTGTTTTTGGTTTTATGGCTTTGGTTAGTTAGGTTTAGTTTTAAGTTTCTTCGACTCTAGCACCTTTCTTAGCTGACGTAACAATTCTAGAAATACTTTAAACAAATGGCGTCGTAAGGAATTGTGTTTTGGTCTTGTCGCTGTTTGTTTGTCCTGCAAGCTAAAAGGAACATAAATATGACTACAACTGAATTTAAGTTATAAGTCGGAGGCCTTAAAAACTTTACTAACGACTGCATATATACGATGTTAATCTTCTTCCACATACACAATGTTATCAAAGCTGCCTCGGTGCCCACAAGATAGCCGTAAAAAAGTCATATCAGAAAATCTGTAAAAGCAAACCTAACATTTTGGTTATTTTATAATTCGTAACCATATAAATATTATTATTATAATATAGAAATATAAAAACATAATATATAAAATTTGAAAATATAAAAAATACGAAAATATAAAAGTATAAAAATATAAAAAAACACTTTAACATTAAAGTGCTGAAGTGACTTGCGGCCGAGACCATCGTCATGTTTAGCTTACATCGACCCCAGCTCGCGCGGTATCAGGGTGAGAAAGAGAGGTGGGTAAAAATTTAAAAATATAATTTATACATAATATAAAAATATAAAAATATAAAAAAATAAAAATATAAGAATATAAAAATATAAAAATATAAAACTATAAAAATATAAAAATATAAAAATATAAAAATATAAAACTATAAAAATATAAAAATATAAAAATATAAAAATATTAAAATATAAAACTATAAAAATATAAAAATATAAAAATATAAAAATATAAAAATATAAAAATATAAAAATATAAAAATATAAAAATATAAAAATATAAAAATATAAAAATATAAAAATATAAAAATATAAAAATATAAAAATATAAAAATATAAAAATATAAAAATATAAAAATATAAAAATATAAAAATATAAAAATATAAAAATATAAAAATATAAAAATATAAAAATATAAAAATATAAAAATATAAAAATATAAAAATATAAAAATATAAAAATATAAAAATATAAAAATATAAAAATATAAAAATTTAAAAATGTAAAATTTTACAGTGCAACGCAGACCTTTACTTTTGCCTACATCACCATTAGATACTTAGTTTAGTATATACATTTTAATTGTGCTAAATATAACACGTTTAGATTAATTTATACTGAACAATTACAAATCAGGAAAAGCAAATACTGCGTGTCTCGAATCCTCCATTCCTCCCTTACTCCCCATTATATTTAATACAAATAATAATTTTATTCCGCTACTCAGACTAAATTATATCGTCAATAAACATAATTTCTCACTACTGTTTTCCCTCCCCCGTCCTCTGCACTCTTTTTTCAGCCATCTTCACTAAATTTTCACTATGCCATAAAATCTTGCGAGGAAGACACATTTCTTTACATAGCCATTAACTTTTGTAACAATTTTTGTTTTATTTGATCTTTAACTTAATTTCATGTTTCGTTTTCATTTCTTTTCATTTTACGGTGTTTTTTTTTGTTTTCCGCACGAGCGGATTAGGACTATTTAAAGTTGTAGATTAACTTGTTGACTGCACGTCCGGCTTAGTTTTGTGCGTTCATTTGAAGTCAGCCAAAGTCGACGGCGGAAAACGTGAAACGCGGAAGGCAGTACAACTACTATGCAACATGAAGGCATCTAATTTGTGAGTTCCTTTCTGGCGTTTCGGTCCTTTCGTTGCTCTGGCATTTTCAACGTCTTCGTTTTACTTAAGTTCAGAAGTTATTGCAGCAATTAAAATGCAGTTAAAATTGAAATACTACAAAGTTGTTACATTGCATCTACTGTTGGATGGAAAATAAATGAATTATTTAGTAACTTTATAGAAACCAGTACGTGTTTTGTTTAGTTAACTATATAAATTTGGAGATTGAAATAGGATTAAATTTTAATAGGGAAAATATTGTAAAATTATTAAAATTAATATTAAATCATTGCAACAATATCTTATCCTGAGAACTTTGAGTGAGAGTTACATAAGCCCAGGTAATTGCTGAAGTCACTTAAGTATTATTATTTCGGTAGTTATGATTCATTACCTAATTACATCTCCAATTCTATGAAATTAATGCAACGTGTTTTACTTTCAAATATTCCACAAAATGGTTTAACCGGAATGCATAAATAACAACTTATTGAAATTTTTTTTTAATATATAAATTTTTGAGCCCTAAATAGGTCCCGTTAACTACAAATTATGATGCATTGCTCTTACGTATTTCAGTACCTTTAGTAAAACACTTCAAACAAACTCTTTTCTCTTTGCCAACAGTAACGAATTTTATGGCCTTCTTATTAATCCTTATTGCTGCAATTCCAAGTGATGGCCCAAAAAATTCCTTAAAAGAATATAAAATCAAATAATTACCATAAATTGCCTATTTTTTTTGGAAGTAAATGCAATAAAGAATTAAAACTCTTTTACACATTTTGCGCCACTCGTCCAATTAATGATGATCACGATGACGATAATGGCAACAAAAGATATTAGGATTTTATGGCAAAAGTTGAATTTTATTGCACAGCAACTTTTACCTGTGCGAGTGAGTCAGTAAGTGGGTGAGTCAGTGAAGTACTCTTAACAATATACTTTACAAATACAAATTTCAAAAGATTGACAATACACGTAACACATTTCGATGACATTTTCATAAACACCATGGTCGAGAAACGGTGTCATGACAATAGCATAGCCATCGTCCACAATACTCACGACAACGTCATTATTACCAATACCGTTGCCAGCAACATCACCGTCACCATTGTCATCGTCCACAGTGTCATTGGAGAATATTTAAGCCTGGTCCATTAAAACTTATAATCATGAACTTTGTATGCAGATCACACTTACATTTAAGACCACTTGATTACTGCAGAAAAGCAAATTTTCATTTATAACCAAATGCAGCAGCAGCAGCAGAAGGAGAAGAAACAGCAGCAGCAAAATGATACGGTTTAGTGTGGCAGCAACAGCAACAGTACCAGTTGAAGTGCCACCACAGTGTCGAAACATCTGTAACACCAGAATTGAATGCTAAATTGTTGCATAGGAAAAGGTAAATATGTTAAATCTGTCATTTCGTTTGGTAACACAAAGGATTTATAAGAAAATGGTTAGTTATGAATTTTTTTTAGGGGTAAATAAATGTGTTTTCTCTACAAAGAACATAATAAGTGAAATATCAAGTCATAACGGTCTGTTTTTATCTTTACTGCAAAAAATTGTTTAAAGTATCAACTTCTCACTGAAAATCAGGAGTCAGCTATTTGGTTAAACTTTCATAAAGCTTTTGGATATTTTGAAATATAATTATGTATAATATAAATCTATAAATCTAATATAAATAACATCACCCAATATAAGATATTGTTTAAGTCTTTATATGGGAGATACCAGAAGTGATGTGTCAAATAGTAAGATTTTTGAGGTTTTGCCCCCTTACTACAAGATAAAATAACTGACCATATTTCATTATCCCCCAGGCGTGGGTGTGGAAGTGATAGGAGGAATATTTATTTTCCAAAAATAGACTTTTTTGTAAAGGGGGTACTAGAAGGGGTGAGGATATTCTGTCCATGTACAATCCGATTACATCGTTTTAGAAAATATTAATACTGGTAAATTTTCATATCGATCTAATAAGGTTTACTCGAGTTATCCTGCTCCCCAGCCAACCAGCCAGCCAGCCGAACATACGGACATAGCTCAATCGTCTTGAAAAGTCCTGAAACGTATTTGGTCTTAAGATATTTGGGGTCTTACTCGTCTCCTTTAATGCGATACACTTTCTCACGTATCAAATGATTTATACACTCATCTCTAAGGGTAATGGTATAAAAATTATATTGTATAAAAAATTTATTTATTCCGGAAATTCATATTGTTTTGAAATTATGTATACGTTATGTGATTAAGTAATTTGTTATTACTCATACGTAGTATACAAAAAGTAAGGTAATAATATTCAGACTTTTGTACGAAAAATTTACTTTTAAGTTTGATTTTATAAAATGTGGTACACAATAGCAGGGTGTTGCGTTATTCTATTGTTGGCCTCGTTTAATTCACGGCATAAAATGTTATCCTGAAAACCCAATGAATTTGTAAATTGTGTTTTGATGAAATCCAAATTTTGTTCAGTTACGAGGCACATTTGTGGCGCAATGGATTAGTTAATTAATAAAATTCCCGCTTTAGGGCTGATGACCAACACGAAGAGATTCTTGAACAAATATTCACTGTTGGGTAAGGTTTATGGGCTAGCGGAATGATTTATTAAATATGAATCCGAACAAAACATAATCGTCAATGGCGACCACAACTGCATCTTGAAGCACGTAAAAACGGCGTCATTTGGTTTAAGCAATGCAGTTCTAGGATACACACACCGCTAGATTCAATGGCTTTATTGAGTAATCCTTTTGGTGTCGATCAAACACAGTACAGCAAATGATTATGGGACTCAATTCTGAGAACTGCATGTGAAAGTAGCCTCAAAAAAAAGAAGTTCTGCATCATTCGTTTTGTCAAGTTACATGTCATAATAATTTAATATCGATTTGAAGTTAGTAAGTATCGTATAGGCGAATTTTACACGTTTTAGGCTCTTTTGTTTGCCATAACATAAATACTATATGGTAGCGTATGATTGTCAAAAGTATTATTCCACGTAAATCATAACAACAGTTAAATAATTTACAAAATAAACCCATTTGATAAAAGTGAAAACTGAAACTGTTGCTTATGTAGGGAAACGTTATATAAACATATTAAAGGAATTGTAATTCTTATTTATCTTTTAATTTGTTTCAGCTAAATCGGATTAGTGGTTCTCGAGTTATGTCAAACAAAAGAGCATAAAACGTGACAAATTCCCTTATACGATACTTACTAACTTCAAATCGATATTAAATTATTATGGCATGTAACTTGACAAAAAGAATGATGCAGAAATTCTTTTGTTTGGAGTTACATTCACGTGCAGTTCTCAGAATTGAGTCCCAAATCAATGAGCTGAAAAATGTTGTACTTTGTAATTTGAAGTTTTTCAGTTTTCAACTGGCCGTCTAGATCGTGTGATATAGTACTCCTGTATTCATTTTTTTTTTAGTTGGTGTTAAGTCAAAGGTCTTCAATAACATGAAGAGGTGTAATACTCGAGTTACCGGTAGAAAAGCTGGAAACAGTCATCGAAAGTTGCACCTCCCAAACAGACCAACTACGACGTTGTAGCTGTCAAATTTTGAAAGAATTTATCTATAGAATTTAATGCCAGAGTTCGTTCTTTCTGGTTATAATAGTGCCTCTATCTTGTAATTCTATTTTAAGTAGTTTATTAACAATTTTAAAACTAGGTTTTAAATGAATCACTTGATCATTCTTAGAAAAATGTCATACTTAACTGTTTCTTTTTAAAGCTTTACCGAAATTAAATGCAGTTTTGGATGGGTGAAAGGTTAACTAATTTTTTTTCAGGGATATTTTAGCTTGAGCTTATTTCTATTCTATGAAATAAGACAAATTTAGTTAAGAAGAAGATTTTTTCTAGTCCAATTCGTGAATAACACTGTGCTACACACAAAATATACAGGGGTTTTGATAAAGCATTTATGTTATACTGTAGCCCATAGAGTACAGAGATACTTATAGTTTTTCTCCGCCACTTCGTTAAGTAATGTTTTTAAAGCAAAATTAGTGAAATGACGATATTCCTAAAACTACAAGTTCAAAAAATCATTATTCTTATCTTCATTATTTTAAAGGTGTGATATTTACCTTTTATGAAAATATTAATAACGGAGAAAAATCAGAAAAATCACACCTTTAAAAGAAGGAAACCTTTTGAAATTCGGATTACAAAGAGAAGAAATATAATTTTTTGAACTTGTAATTTTTGGAATATCGTCATATCACAAATCTCGTTATAAAAACATTACATTACTATAAGTATCTCTGTACTCTATGGACTCCAGCCTAACAGAATAGCTATATTAGAACCCCTGTATATTTTTCCTTCACATTTGTATCACTGTGTAATTATAGGGTGTTCCAATAAAAGTGCACGATTTACTTAATAAATAAAGCTCCTACCTTTTAACTGAGTGTTGATATTTTTGTTGCATTTGATGGTTAACATTTGATAGTAAGTGTGGAATAAATTATCCCCTAAATAGCTCCCATGGCTTTATATATAGGCCCTTACTTTTTTCATAACATTTTCGATGAGTTCATAATACATGATGTGACACTTTGAAGGGTATTCTCAGCATTCTACCCATTCTGAATAATACACTTGGGATCATGTTTTCATTGCACTGTGACAATGCTGCTGCTGCTTCTTGAGCTCTTGATTACGATGAGCGTGCTAGCTAGCAATGGTGATGATGATGATGCTCAGTGGCACTTTGTTTTTGTCATAAGCATCATTTTGAGTGAATGTACATACAACAACAACGACAACATTAACAAAAGCATAAGGAGAACCAAATTTAAATATTTTTCCCATCAAAAAAGGACTTCTTTTGCTAACGTTTTCTACGGCAGTTTCCATTAGGTTTTCTTCTTTTTTTTTCGACGGTTGCCATCATCAACTGCTTAATTGCAGTACATTTTATACCTTTAACAAATTACTGTTATAGTTTTGTGTCGGTCGTCTTTGCCTTTACTTCAGCTGAGAACATTATAAGCAGACATTTGACTGAACACTCACTCACTTACCGTGGTGGCATTGCCTTTTCCCTTCTCCTTCATCTCTCTTCACCCTTTCTCTTACTCTAACGTTTGTTTTTCCACCTATTCTATATGGGATTTTTTCTGTTTTCATTAGATGACACTTTGTTGGAATTAAAACAAAAATAAAAAAAAAGGTAAAAAAGGTATAGTAACAACAAAAGCGAAGAGTTGGTTCCTTTTTTTTCAAGTGAAAAAAATCTTTTTGTCTCCTAATGACTATGGTGGAAGGTACGTGGCAAAGGATTAAATAATAATTTTTGCTTCATTCCCCCCTCTGCTTTCGCTAGAGCTATCAAGTATTTAGCTATTTGAATAGTTGTTAGTACTTGTACAATGAATGCACTTACTCGTTGGTTCTCTAGAGGTTCGTGTGTAATGTTGTTAATGTCATTTTAATTTGTCATATTTATTTCATTGCCAATTAGTTTAATTAGCTTACTTTGTGTGAATGTTTCTTGCATTCTATGTAGAAATGTTTGTGCTACATTTGCCATCATAATGTAAGCAAGGTTACAAAGAGGGGTGGCGGCGGCGGCGTATGAGCTATGTGGAATGCACAGTTGCAGTCGGTATGCCAAGTGTATTAAATTAAAGTAAGCGTTGAGGTTGATCTTAAATTTGTGTAACGAAATGAAATTGTTGTATGTAACATATTGTCGTTTATGATGTAAATAATGTAAAATACTCACTCAAATATGTTAGCTTGGAGCTGTTTGAAAAGCTTTTACTTGAGATGCCGATTGTCGCGACTACTCAGAAGTTGCTGTCGACAACATCAAGAAGGCCGCAGATCAAAAAATGTAGATGTCAGTGACAGTTCTCGAACGCAGGTAATCCGCCCGATAGTGACGTGTTTTAACCATAAGTCACGTATTTTAATGCTTTTACTCATGAAGGAGTCAAATGTTTTTTTAATGTTTTAAATTACTTAAAACATTTAAATTACCTTAAAAACTATTCGTATGTTATACAAAATACATATGCCAGTACCTTAGCTAACTGTGCAAGTGTAGAGATGACATACAAAACAATTGTCATTACAATAAAAAAAAGCTTGGTTTAAAACCTTTAAATTGTAATTTTCCCCATTATAACCCAAAATCACCAGCAGCGAAATGTACCCTTTTCCTTACATGAGTACTACCTTACATATTGTAACAAGTTTAACAAATGATGCAGAAGTCTTTGTGTGTTATAACCCTTACGGCGATATATTGTTTCCAAAACATGTAGTCGCTTTTGTAAGAAATCAATTGTAATGTATTGCATTTTTTTTCTTTACTGCATTTACATTTTCCAGCATTAGCTTTCACCACATGTGACCATTTCAATTATTTTGCAATTTCATGTACAAATTTGATATCGGTTTTTTTTGTGTGTCCTTTAAATGTTGTTCAAATCATTACATTTAATACAGCACTTGTCATATCCGGCCAATGGAAAGGGTAGTGTAGATGCGATAACATGAATAATTTTCAATTTAAACTTTTTCTTGATAATAAATTACATTAAATTACATCTTCACTTTGATGTGTTTTTTTCACATGCTTTGTTGTTGTGGTTGCTGTCAACGTGTGTTCGTACGTCTTTGTAATTTAACATTGGAATACACTTGTGTTTTGGTTGTCTTCTGGTTTTGCTTTTAATTTGTACAAATATATAAACAGATGGTGCATTACATGCAGTCTCTCCCATACCCACATCTTCTCTCTTTTGCTCTCTTCCGAGCCCGAGCAATTGTATGCAATTCCTTATACACTCACGCACTGGAGAGGACAACTAATGACCAGCTTGTAGTGTAGTGGTGACCTATATGCTGTAACTGTGATTTGCACATACTAGTATTGTATGGAATGGTGGGGGGAATACAACTGTTTGCATGTGTTGGCGTTTGTGTCGTGTTGTGCATTAGTAACACTTGTGTTTTGCTGGATTTACTTAAATACATGTTTAAAAGCGGAAACGGAAGCGTGTTCCTCGGCGTTACTAAGAACTGTATTTAAAACTAGAGGACTTCCTCTTACTCGCATGTTTTAACAACTTGCACATAAAATAGATAATAATAGAAGCGAGTAGGTGTTGGAGACAATTATTAGTTGTGCAAGTTGTGAACCCGACAACGACAATGACGATGATGATGACTTAAATCTCGGCGCACACAATGCCATTGTATTCGTAGCTCATTGTTGGAAATCAACTGGGCGTACATGGTGTTAGACATGATGTGACATGACGCTGATGATGGCGATAGTAATAACAGTGATAACTCTCAAGGACAACAAAGGCTAAGCTGGGCTCTATTATTAAAGCCGAGACTTTCGACAATTCATGTTAAATTGTTCATCATCTCGCTTGAACCCCAAACACAATGATCATCATCATGGAGAACAACAGCCTCAACGTCATCATGATTATGATGGGCGGCGGACGTTAAATATATTTATGTCATTGTTTTACTCATTGCTTGACGATGATGTTGATGATGAAGACATAACATACGTACGTGTGTGTAAATAAATGGTAGTAAACAAAGAGAAATACAAAAACATGAACATGAACACGAATGAAGCCACTTATTTATTACACGTGTAAAATGTATTACACTCATTGCAGTAAACACCAGTCACATTTACAACTACACACAACGGACACAAAAGATACGTTTTTGTTTTCGTTTACGATTTTCACAAATAAATATTTATAGTTACACAAATTCATGTACGTGAGAGTGAGCGAGGCAGGGGGCATGTGTCTGCGTGTGTGTGTGTGTGTGCGTAACAATGACAGTTACAAAAGTAAAGGCAAACTGTAAACATTGATTGTAATCGATCAAGCTTGAACAAACCAAAGATTGCTGTAATGGATGTGGATTGGTAAGAAAACTCAAGAGGGCAGAAATGAAAGAAGTCAATATGAGGGAACATTTGAAACGAGAGCTTGACAGGTGTTTCTTTAAATGTTCTGCATTTTCTCTTGAATGCTTTTCCTTAATTCCTCCAGAGACAATAGACTGCTGAAGAAAACTTTAGTTTTAAGGCATTCCAGACAACGAAATTCTTTTGGCCGAAAGTCTGGGCTACGGGTTGGCCAATTAATGTCACACACATTACCACATTATGTCAAAAAAATTAGCACAAGGACTGTATCATTCGAATTTTGTAAGGATGTAAATGCAAATCTTTGTGAAGAATGCGGTTTAAAGATGTTCATGGACCTTTTAAAATGCTAGACCGCTTTCGAGCAGAAAGTCACAAACAGTCATAGGACGACCGGGTTTGTGTTTGATTCATTGTTGAAAGTGTCTTCGCAAACATCTGCACCCATTTTCTACTCAATTGAATCGATGGAAGTTCAGTGCAGTCCCCTATATTGCAATGATCTCAAAATTTTGATGCGTTGTAGTCGAAGAATCGTTGGGTGGATACCATCATTACAATGCAAATTGTGCACCCCTGAATTACGTCATGGCACTGAATAGCTATTGGGAGCTCTTGCATTTTGCAACCCCTTCGCCCCACCACTCTGTGGTCGCGTAACTTAGCTGTCGATTCAAATGCAAACGTACTTTTGGTCCACTCTATATGTCATTACCTTATATTGATACTCAATGTATGAATGCATATGCATATAAGAATTAAGCAAAATACTAAAACAAAATCTAGCATTTACATCTTAAACGTTTTCCATATTTCACATCAATTGTCCCATGATTAACCCATTGCGTGTAGGGCACTTTGTGGTTGTGGATCGTTTACAAAAAGAGCAATAAATACGTGTGCTTTCAATAATGTGTAAACATGTGCAACGTTTTATTTACACAATCATTTGTAGCGCTCACATAAACACGAACCCAAACAATAGCATTTTCGCCACGCAACAGCCACCCACCCTCACCAGCCCTCTCGCTTATACGCTTACTCTCGCACTCACGTACACATTTGTTGCGACAATTATTATTCTTGTTCTTTACTGGTTTCTGTTATTGTCGTCATTCTTGTCGGTTTAAATTATCACCGGAAATTGCCCTCAATGACACTTGTGCTGTATCCTTTGTTGCTGAACGCGTGAATGCTTTTTCGCTACAACAAACGCATACACACGTCACGTCAATACCTATAGAGACATTACAATACGTGTGCAGCACACACACACAAGCACAGACATTCGTGCACATTTATATAAAGAGTTACTGCTATGCAAATACGAATTGTTTGTGTAGTAGTAGCGGTAAATGTATAAATGCGTGATTTTTATACGATTTCGTGTAGTAAAGAAAAAGAGTTTGCAAGTTTTGCTTAATATTTATTGGTGTGGGGTGCGGGGATGGGGATATATGTAGGGTTGTTACTTTGATTTGTGTCAATAAATTATAAAATAAATTACTTACTTTGTTATTGCAAGATGTTAGAAAGAGCAGAGGTAAACGTATAAATCATTTCTGTTGTTTATGGGTGTATTGACGAAGAGACAGATGAGTTTAATACAACAAATTGGCTTTGCATCTTAGTAATGACAAATAACCGACCTGCGAGGGTGTACTAGGCCTTAAAAATGGGGGGTATTGCAATTGGTAGAAATTGAACAACAGTTGCTAGTGTATCAACTAGTCTAAACTAAAATAGTCAAGCTTCCATCCCCTAGGCGAAGGTTATAGGGTATCGGAACTTCGGCATAGCCAAAGATAATTTTATATTACATATTACAATTGTACGCAGAGCTGTTATACTCAACTTTAACAAAACTTATTTTTCCTTTGCATCCTATTAATTACACAGTACAACATTTTCCAGCTCATTGATTTGGGACCCAATTCTGAGAACTGCACGTGTCAAACAAACGAGCCTAAAACGTGACAATTTCCCCTAAACGATACTTACAAACTTCAAATTTATATTAAGTTATAATGGCTTGTAACTTGACAAAAGAAATGATGTAGAACTTCTATTTTTTGGGTATACTTTCACGTGCAGTTCTCAGAATTGAGTCCCAAAATCATGTGTTGTACTGTGTAAGATATAGGAGATCTTCTCGCATTTGAGTGAGTGTTTTAAGCTTCTATTTGTAGACCTCACACAACAGAACCTACAGTTTAACGACGTTTACTTTTGATCATCTTCTTATTTGACAGAAACAACAGATATTAATCCGTCAATTGTCGCACGTAGAAAGTAAGCATACCAAGTTTGGTTAACCGCTCCTTTACCTAGTCCATTCAACAAAGTTTTGATAGTCGACAAAAAAAATTATTAGCCTTGATCTGAATTTCTTGGGTCCCCTCCAGGATTTGTCGTAGAGTGAATATCTGTTCAGTCTTGAGTTTACCAGCTATAGAACTACTCTGATATGGTCCAACCAGTTTCGAGAGAATGGGCTTTAGTCTTTCACAGGACACACTTGACAGATCCTTGTAAACGATCGGCTCTCAATCATCGTGATTGCATTTCTTTAGCCAAATCATCTTTATGAGCTGGTGCAAGTACGTTAACAGCTCATTGTAGCCAGCCCTGAAAAGCTCTGCAGGTAATCCATCGGCATCCACGACTTTGTTATTCATAAGTCATACAAATGCCGTACTGTCAACATTTAGGTTATGTGGTGGGCATTCAACTCCGTTATCTAATACAAAAATGCTTCGTCCATACATGCAGCACGCTCTGCGTGTCCGTTACCAGATTTCCATCTCTGTCTTTACATTTGTGGTTTCCTGTTCCATAATCTAGTATTTTTCGTACCCTTACACTTTTTACCTCCACACGCTTTTACCGTGCTCCTTATATTATCACATCAATTTTTACCATAAGCTGTAGTGTGGCCTTGTATGCAGCATCCTTTTCTTAAGATAGTATGCGACATTCTTATTTATAACAGTATTTGTCTAAGCGTGGTTTCTCATATACAAGTACGGTCGTGGCGATAGTGGTCATAGAATGTGTGTCAGGAACATTGGAAGTAGGGGCATTTGTTTGCAGTAATTGAGAGAGTTGGTTAGATTAGAATTGACATTGGTTATCTCTGGAGCATGCAGCACTGCGATGTCTTCCTTTGAGTATGATTAAATTTTTGGCACTGCTTCACCTCGTGTGTACCTTTGCTGCAACTATGTAAGATGGTGTTCCGGGTCGGTATTACACGCACGTCCATAGAGCTTGAGACAAGCCTTATTTTGGTTACCACATAATCAATTTGGTTCCTTTTCTTTTAATATTTATTATATAGGAAGATAACTTTGTGTGGCAATCCAGTTATAGTTACGGACGTTGTGCTGTGTACTGAACTGCATTTTTTCGGCTGCTTTACCAAGTTTATCTTCCCTTCCTATTTTAGCATTAAAATTATACATTTCATATATTTTATCTACGCGGTCATGAATGCACCTTTAGAGTCCAAGTCTTTTTCTTCCGTCGGGTAGGGGGCTTTCAAAGGTGGATCTCTATCCACTTTTTGAAAGATGAGTCTTTTTGGAGCCTCTGTTTTATCTTTATATAGAGTTCAAACATTCCAGATGCATATCCTCAGATAAAAATCATCCTACGGTTGGCGATGGTTGTCAACATTTGGCGCCTGGTTCTTGTACCTATTTTCTTGTACCTATTTACCTATCCTAGTTTTTTTGGGACGACTAAGAGAGCCGTTGCACGGTTGAATGGCTTTATACATGTATGTGCAATAACTATGTATAAGGAGTGGCTCTAGATCATTAAAAGTTAGCATGAAGCTTTATATTTACAGTACAACCTTTTTCAGCTCATTGATTTGGGACTCGATTCTGAGAACTGCACGTAAAAGTAGCCCAAAAAAAAAAAGAAGTTCTGCATCATTCGTTTTGTCAAGTTACATGCCATAATAATTTAATATCGATTTGAAGTTAGTTATTATAGTATAGATGAATTTGTCACGGTTTAGGCTCTTTTGTTTGACATAACTCGAGAACCACTAGTCCGATTTAGTTGAAACAAATTGAAAAAAATTAAGAATAACAATTTTTTTAATCTGTATATATAAAAGCCTTGGGTGACTGACTGATCACTCCCCGACTAAAGCTAGAACCGTGAAATTTGGAATGTAGGTTCCATTTATGACGTAGGCGCGCACTAAGAGATATTTTTGGAAATTCGGACTGCAAGGGTGTGAAATGGGTCTGTCACCGCCCCATACAAATCGAACTGTGAAATGGCGGTATCTTTTAGACCATTATATGTACGAAGTCGAGATTTGGAACTTATATCGGTCGTGTAAGAACAAATAATTTGTGGGTAGAAAATGGGAAAAATCCAATTTTAGAAAATCCAAAATAACAGAACGAAAAAGGCCAAATAAATGGAACGATTGCAATTATGTTGTCATTGTATGTTGTCACCGCCCACACAAACCGAAATTTCAAACGGTCATATCTGACGAGCAATTAGAGGTATAAAGATGACATTTGCTTATATGTCACTGGTACAAGGGGGATTGCGTCTCGATGGGAAATGGGAGGTGCCACGCGCCATTTATTAAAAATCGTTATCTCGGCGAAATAAATGAAACGATTCCAATTAAATTTCCACTATGTAGTACTATCAGTAGGGCCTCTATCATGGGCTACATTAAAACATAATTAAACAAAGGGGCATGGCACCGCACATCCAAACCAAAATTTCAATCGGTCATATTTCACGAAACATGTAAGGTATGAACATGAGTTTTCTTACATATGTAAATGGTACATGGGGGAGCCCCTTTTGGAAGAATTGTTATGACGGTCATATTAATAGAAATTGCTTGACTAAGTGGTTAGATGAAATATCTGTAGATAGGGTGATAAAATTTCGGTTGGTTGTTCGTAAACGTCAGCTAAGAACATATTTTTGAAAATTCGTACTTTTAGGGATAAAAATTCCCAATAAGAGATAAAACTTACACCATCATCCAGATCAATCGACTAATGCTATAATCGCGAAAATGCTCACTATCAATTTGGATTGAAGGTTTCTTTGAAACCCGATATTTCTAGGTAAAAAAAATGAGAAAGGTATAAAAATTGTACTGTCGCCCAGACCAAACTGCTAATGATATAATATAATAATATAGATAAAACTGGTACTAAACGGCTAAAGGTATAGTCGCAAAAATTGGGGTGAATATTTTAGTTGTGCGATATGAAGTAATTATTCGAAATTCGTTCTTAAGGTGTAAAATGTATATAGAATTGCGGAAAGGGAAAAAACTGGAATCATCACCCAGACCAAAGGGCTAAAGCTTAAATCGTATATGGGAAATTTTCCTATAGAATTAGAGGGGGTACCAGTCCATTTTTGTTGTGCCATACGAATGTATATTTTGAAATTCGTACTTTTATGGGGTGTCCGTTCATTTCCAGTTTACCTGTACTGCTTAAATTCTTAAGAAGATCGGGTGAAGCAACGCAAACCGGGAAAGCTATTCTGTTCATATAACGTTTCCCTACATAAGCATCAGTTTCACTTTGCCATTCATTAAATGATTTTGAACTGGGTTTCTTTTGTAGCAGTTACAATAAAACTGTTGTACTCCGTGGCGTATGATTTACGTGGAATATTACTTATGATAATCATACGCCATCATGTAGTATTTATGTTATGCCAAACAAAAGAGCCCAAAACGTGAAAAATTCCCCTATACGATACTTACTAACTTCAAATCGATATTAAATTATAATGGCATGTAACTTGACAAAACGAATGATGCAGAACTTCTTCCTTTTGGGGCAACTTTCACGTGCAGTTTCCATAATTGAGTCCCAAAATCACGCCCACAGGTGCTGCCAGGTCCTATAAGTACATCTGCATGACATCCCTAGACTTAACTGGGACCAAACGATGTTGGTAAGATGTTGTCCACTCTATGACTATCCTTTAAATTGGATTATAACATTTTCTGAAGTAATAAGGAAATACCCTACGCTTTCCGAAATTTCTTCAGAAATATCAAACTGAAACCCTATTAAGAATCTCCTTTAATTTTTTGTATGTAATTTTGTGTGTGTAAATGTGTGTTTGTATATGTTTTTTTTGTAGCAAAATGACTTACTTATTTTTTATGCAAATACAGGACACTATTGTTTCTGCTGCTGCTGTGGCGCTGGTGATGGTTGCACGACGACGACGACAACGACAACGACTACATAAATATTTTTCGGAAGTGTCTGTTTAAATTTTTTAAAATTATCGCATTGGGCCCAATTACATGAGGTTTAATGCCATACATTTTCAACATTCCGCCATGCGTCTTGCTCAGCTCTGCGGCTCGAACATTTGATGCCAGAGGAGCATGCGACGGACTTTAGCCATTGCAGCTGTTAACGCTTTTGTGTGTTAATTTCCGTCTTTTGTGATTTATATGCTGATTTGTCTGCTTCTGTTGCCGTTTGCATTCGCCTCTGTTGTCCTTTCTTGTACTTGTTTCTCTTTCTTTTCCTGGCACAGAAAACTTTCAAGTGTTATGGGTCCACAGGGTAATTACTGTTGAAATGCAAACGACCTAGGCAAAAAAAAAGAAGAAGGCCAAAAATTAAAAAACAATCGCAATTACAAATTTATAATTTTCAAAAAGTTAATAATTATGATGCAGGGTCGCATCAGTTGTTGTTATTGTGTAACAATTCAAGCTAATTTAACCGAGCGTCCTGTACAATTCCGCGCCTCGCCCTTTGCTACTGTGGTGATGTAATATTCATGACACATGTTTTCAGTGACCAGAATAGTCACAGCCGTTGACTCCTGCTCTTGTGTCATGCCGAGTGGTAGTTTCAGTCATGCGTAAGTGTTTACTTGTGGTTTTTCGACATTTCCCAGCAGCGGAAAAGACGAGGCATTATAAAAATATGCCTGCAAACATGCCTTCAAAGGCAGTTTGTTGACATTCAAGTACGCCTTCCTTTTCCAGGCATGTATACAGGCTATAATAAGTCCTTCACTAAGCCTAACAAAAAAATTCCATACCCATGCCCATTTCGCTTCTCAAATGAGACCTGCAATGAGGCCTCTTACTAGGGTGAGAAAAGATCCCGCAGACATGCCTCTTTCCCTTCTAAAAACTGGCCTGTGAGCAGCCCTACTGTGTACCCCACAAAATACCGTAGATGTGCACAAAGGGCATGCAAACTTTCTTGCCTTAAACAGGCCTGTTGACTGTCCTATTAGTAGAAGGCAGAACTGACGTTCATAGCCATGCACTTGCCACTTCTCCGATTAGCCCTGTAGACAGGCCTCTTAAGGGAAGGAAAGACAGATGCTGTTGTTTATGAGAACCACATGTGTGCTATTTGTCGTACAACAACTATATCACATGATAGCCGAGTAGGTAGCATGCCCAACTATGAGAACTGAGGTCGCGAGTTCGATTCCCGCTGCTGGAGTTTTAAAAATTAGTTATTACAAATTGTAATAAATATTGTATTAAAAATTTATAAAAAGTAGGAAATCATTTAATATGGAAATAATTCGCATATGTTTTTTTTTTTTTATTTAAGTCCTTCTATAAATGCTCTTTTGCAGGCCTGCAAGCTGGTCTGCAGTAGCAATGCCTCATAGAAGGCCCTTGTTATTAGGACTCCAAGCAGGACATACTAGGCATGCCTACTGAAACGCCTTCAATGAGAAAGGGAATGTGCAGGCCTTGCCTGCCTATGACACCCTATGTTAATTTGAAATGAAGACTGCATTTGAAGGGTAGGGCTTCTGACTGCCTTTGCAGGCCTGTAAGAAGGCATGCAAAGCCCCATTTTTTGCTGCTGGGTTATAATAACGTTATTAAATTTTAAATTAGGTTAACAAGATTATTTGTTTGGACGCTAAACAACAAACGACGGCAGTAGCAGCGGCAGCAGTGGCCACAGCAACAGTAAAGGCCTCAGTAAAATAATGGGAAAACTAACAACGATATAGTAAGAGAATGAAATTAAATTATATTAATTTATACTGTGGATGTGCTCAAAAGCACATACAGACTCACATATGTATGTGTGTGTGTAGAATTGGAAATATGTGTATGAGAGCGTGTGTGAGTTGCATATTTAAGTATTTGAAATTACATCTAATTTAAGCTAACAATTTGTAAAATATTCTGCTCTTTTGCTATGGTAATATAAAATACGTTTTCCCACTAATCTCATTAATTTAAAGCTATATATATGTATGTACGAGGGATGTTGGATAATTGGTGAGAACCGAAAGAAAATACAGCTGGAATTAGAAAAACATTTAAATCGTGGGAGAAGGAGGTATATATTGTCACCAACATCAATAAAAAAGTTTGAGTTTAAAAAATGTAGTTTTAGTAAATGCAAATAAAATCTGTTAAGATAAATTTTACTGGGCCCACAAGGTCGTGACCAAAGCCTAATGAATCATGCCGTCCGAGTATTAAGTGTAAATCATCACCAAATAGGATGGATATTTATTTTTTTTAATATATTTAATTTTATAAAAATACATTTGTGCTCAACTTTACGCAAGATCTTTCCAATGATGTCAATCTTTAACAATATTAATTGCGTTAATCATTGCAAGTTAGTAGCCAAAATACTTGTCGTTATGTAACGAAGAAATTTTGCGATATGACTTCTTTGGTCAGGGTTTTAAATTGATTTTATGCTATTATTACTTAAAATCTATTAAAAGCTCAGAGCCCGGTAATGCGAGAAGCTTTTTTATATATCATTTATAGGATGTAAAAGTAAAGTTAAGTTATAAAAATAAAATTTAAGAATCCAATCAATACGGACGATTCCTTACGATTTTTTCGATGATTACACAGTACAACACATGATTTTGGGACTCAATTCTGAGAACTGCACGTGAAAGTAGTTCTGTCAAGTTACATGCCATAATAATTTAAAACCGATTTGAAGTTAGTAAGTATCGTATAGGGGAATTTGCACGTTTTAGGCTCTATTGTTTGATATAACATAAATAATATGTGGTGGCGTATGATTATCATAAGTAATATTCCACGTAAGTCATACGCCACAGAGTACAACAATGTTATTGTAACTACTACAAAATAAACCCAGTTCAAAATTGTTGCTTATGTGGAAAAACGTTATATGAACAGATTAAAGGAATTGTAATTCTTAATTATTTTAAATTTGTTTCAGCTAAAACTAGAGCCTTAAACATGACAAATTCCCCTATACGATACATACTAACTTCAAATCGATATTAAATTATTATGGCATGTAACTTGACAAAACGAATGATGCAGAACTTCTTCCTTTTGGGGCTGCTTTCACGTGCAGTTGTATTGTGTATTCAGTCTATAATTTATAATTTAAAAAAGGTAAAATTTACACCATAATTTTGCTGTACTACTATTTCACTCTGTCTGCAAAATTTATTATCTCCAAAGTTATATCTAAATATATATGGCACATTTAAATATTTTATACATTTCTACGCCTGAGAGACTTTCCTAATGTTATGAGCTGAATTGAATGCAAACAAATGTTTTATTATTTATTTTTGTTTGGTGGGCGGCCACCGCACATTGCAATGTGGCCATTTAATATTTGACTGAATGACTGCAGCAGTAGCAGCCGCTGCTGTTGGTGATATCATGGCTTTGGTTGGCTTTCTGGTAACGTTTTGGTGTTTACAAAGTAAATTAACGGTTTGCATAAGTCATAAAATGCCACTTCCTAATACTAATGCATTCTGCACTATGCGCGGCGATATAAAATAAAACTATGAATGCTAATGTGGCGGGCTCAGCTGGATGTGAGGAATGAATGCTATAGGCGGTTGGTGAGTTATGGCAGGCGTGGGGAATATATCAAGGTCTGGTACAATATACGTATAAGTTACCAACATAACGTTTACGCCTTAAGACACTCTTTATTATTATCAATTATACGCCACAGGCCCATATCTGTATCCATGATCGTCCATGTAATATTCTTTCTGTACTTTTGGATTAAGATCGTTAATGTATAAGCAAGTTTTTCAAAACATTTTTTCTGGAATTTATTTTCCATTTTAAAAAATCTTTCCTCTCTTGCGGCAACCTTCCCCAATATGCAAGCAATATATTGTGTTGTATTTATTTTTAGATTGTGTTGCTGAATAAATAACATCGTGGCTTTTAGTTATTCGCTTGCCCATTCAGCGTGACCTATAATTTTAACAATTGAAATGTATAGCTGTAAAACTACAAATATATGCAGCACAGCAGCCACTCACTCACTCATTCACATGTATACAGCCAGCAGTACACTTTACATTGGTATATTTGCTCGCAAAGAAGAAATAATTAAATTGATTTTATAAAAACTAAATATCGTCGTCCACTTCAGCAATTGAATTCACAGCAAATAAAGTTTGTAACTTGCAAGTTGGTTTTGCACTATTTCTTTTTTTGTTGACCTTCCTGCCCTTTTAAGTTAACGTAACTTTTATCCGTTTAATTGTATTAAATTGCAGTTTTATTTAAATACGGATCCCCCTTGGGAAATGCACAATTTTTTTATGCTTTGTTTATGTATTTGTTTGCTTCGGTTGACTACTTGTGTGTTTAAATGAATTATTAATACTCATTGAATTGTTCATTTGTATGAGTATTTACATTTACATATGCGATTACTCATGTAATATTATTGTAAATTCATATGGCGCCCATGAAAATGCGTAGAGGGTTATTTTGTGTAGCGCGACTTAACTGCATGCAAAATGTGAAGGTTTTCTTAGGATATTGATACGACATTAATATGAATCAAGGAATAATTCTGATGAAAATAAATCACATCAAAACATGTCCAGCTAAGTTCAAAGGTCCTGTCTACTTATACATATACGACTAAAAATTTCATGGTGATGGCATGTGCATACGGCGAAACAAAACATATCATTATCATTGGAAAATTATCAATTAAAAAAATATATATGTTTACAATATAATAGTGCTAACTCTTCAACCAAGCCCTCCCCATTGCATTGCGTTTTTCAAAATAACCGCCACATTTGTTGGCAGGTTCTTTTCCTGGCAACGTTATGTATGCAACGCAAAAGGTGTTTGCGGTATACCAATTTCACACTGACGCACACGCGTGCATGTAGACAAAAAGTACGACGAATTACAACCACTTTTATGGTGTGGGCTCATATAGTAAAACACGGCTTAAATTTTACACACTTACTCTCCCCAACTAAACATTTATTTCCATTTGCAATTTACAAAACCTACACAGCCACAGAAACACACATGCACGAGTGCATATGTGCATGGCGCGTTAACTCACACACCCTCACCTACACATGCACACTTGTACGTAGTAAATTGAGTGGGCCCCGCCATATGTCTTCATTTAATTGAGTTTATTTTGGAATTGTTCCATTTATTTGCAAATAAAAATGCAAGTGTTCAACATATTTTCACCATGAATATTTCAATATTTTATACGTTTGCTACAGTCACTTGAAATGCGCGCGTCACTGTGTGTGTGCGTGTGTGCAAACAATAACGTGATAGAAGTTTAAATATATTTTGAATAAATTTTTCCCAAAAATAAAATAATAAAAAAACAACAACAATTATTGCCCTTGCATAGGATTATGAGTAAAGCGCTTTTCTATTGCGAGCTGTCAGAAACAATTTAGTCATTTGAACTAGAATTGATATGTATAAAACTTTAATTGCATTTTTCTAAATGGTTTCTGTGGGGCGGCTTGAATCATTTAAATCAGGGTGAAACTGGAAAGTAGCATTGATTGCCAAAAGGATCAATGATATTCATGTAGGGTTTCTGTAGAGAAACAAATAGATAAAATGATAGGGGGTAAATAGATTTATATATGTATGTATAAATGTTGTCAAATAGATTTCTGGTTTGCTCACAAATAAAATGAAAATAAATTAATGAGAATCCATTACATTTCCAACGATGGGATTAATTGTTGGTCCAGCTAGTATTCTAAACACCTAACAGGGTCCCGAATAGTTCATAATCATCTGGATAACTTAAAAAACGCTTCTCGCATTGTTGTGAATTAACATGCTTTCTATTTTAGATTCACAACAAACGGCACCTACTTGCTTATCGACGAATGCGAACGTCACTGTTTGAGAAGCTTTTCTAGACATGCCGATTATCTCGACACTTATAATGCGAAGTTGCTATCGACAACATCGAGGGGTCGGCAATAAAAGAAAAATGTAGATGACTGGAGATGGGAATCGAACAACAGATCTCCCGCATTGTAGTCGCTTGTTCTAACTACTATGAAACGGCCGGCCCTGGATAACACAGTAGCTTTAATCCACAATATACACACATGTTCTTGTAAGCGGCTCATAAGTTTTAGAAATAAATTAGAATCAGAATAAAAAATTTATAAACAAAATTGTTGTGAAGTTTTCGAATTTTTATTAAATTATTATTAAATTTTTGTAAATTTTATTAATACTAATTTTATTAACTTTTTTAACTTATTAATTTCATTAATTTTAATAATTTATTATTTTTTTAAGTTTATTAGTTTTACTAATTTTCTTAAATTAATTTTATTTTTATTAATTTTTTAATTTGAATTATTAATTATGAATTTTGTTACTAATTTTACGAATTTTTATTAAATTTAATCAATTTTATATATTTTTTTTTAATTTTTATGAATTATATTTAATTTTATGAAATTGAAAATTTTTCCGAGACACATTTTGTGGAATTAATTAATTTTATGATTTTGTTAAATTTTATGAATTTAATAAATTAAATTAATATAAGGAATTTTATGAATAAATTAAATTAATGAGTTTATTAAATTAAATAAATATAATATTTTATTTTTATTTATTTTATGACTTTTGTGTATTTAATGAGTTTTATGATTTTAATAAATATATTAAATTTAGTGAATTAATAGATTTAATTAAATTTAATGAATTTGATGAAGTATATGAATTTTGTGAAATTAATGAATTTTTAATTTTTTTTAATAATTTTATGAATTTTACGAATTTTATAAATTTTATGAATTTTATGAATATTATAAACTTTATGAATTTAATAAATCTGATAAAGTTTAGGAATTTTATGATATCAATGAATTTTTGATTATTTTAATGAATATGAATTTTATAAATTTTATGAATTATTGAATTTGATGAAGTTTATTAATTTTATGAATTTTATGATATTAATGAATTTTTGAATGAATAAGAATTTTATAAACTTTATGTATTAATTAAATTTAATGATTTTAATGAAGTTTATGATTTTCGCAAATTTAATGAAATAAATGTGTTAAATGAATTACATAGATAAATGCCATTAAATAAAGTTAATGAATTTAACGAGTTCAATGAATTTAATGAATTTGATGAATTTAATTAAATTAATGAATTTAATGGATTTAATGAATTTAATGAATTTAATGATTTTAATGAAATTAATGAATTTAATAAATTACATGAATTTAGTGAATTGGGAATTCAATGAATTTGATTAAGTAAATGAATGTAAAGAATTAAATGAATCTTAGGAATTTAATGAATTTAATTAATTAAATGAATGTAAAAAATTAAATGAATTTAGTGAGTGTAATGAATTTAATATATTTAATGAATTAAATGAATTTAAAGAATTAAGTTAATTTTGGGAATTCAATGAATTTAATTAATTAAATGCATGTAAAGAATTAAATGAATCTTAGGAATTCAATGAATTTTATTAATTTAATGAATTGAAGAATTTAATGAATGTAAAGAATTAAATGAATCTTAGGAATTTAATGAATTTAATTAATTTAATGAATGTAAAAAATTAAATGAATTTAGTGAGTTTAATGAATTTAATATATTTAATGAATTAAATGAATTTAAAGAATTAAATTAATTTTGGGAATTCAATGAATTTAATTAAATAAATGCATGTAAAGAATTAAATGAATCTTAGGAATTCAATGAATTTTATTAATTTAATGAATTGAAGAATTTAATAATTTAAGTGAATTATATAAATTTACTTTAATAAATCTAATGAAATTTATGAAGTTAATAAATTTCATGAATTTTTTGAAATTAATGAATTCTACAAATTGTTAAAATTGTCATAAATTTTATGCTGCATTTCCCATTACATTAAATTTAATAATTAACTTCAATAACCTTTTTTTAAAATATTTAAAATTTCACTTTTGCTTCACAGCAATACCAACGCAGAAGGTCAACAAACTAACTTTGCAGTACATTAAATTATTTTCGAAAACTAATTCCACATTTGTGACACTCAATTTCTATACAGAAATTTGTCCGGGTCGCAAATCTAAGATATGTCCTCTGTTGCCCGAAATGGAAACGGAAATGAGCATTAATATAATTAAACCCACACGGCGTTTAAGCATTTGTCGTCCATGTATCTGTGCAAGCTGATGTTTTACTTATAAGTCCATGGATGTGTGCAGTTGTGGTGTTGTCGTTGTCTATGTTGACCAATGTATTTTATCTTCATTATCCTGTCTCATTTACTTCATTTCCCCCTAAAGCAAATTATTTTAATTAAATATCCTTAAAATATACGATCTCCCAAATTCTCTTAGTCCCATTTAGTGGTCTTTATGTCATTTGCGCCATTTTAGTGAAAATTAAATAAACACAACAGCAACAACTGCATTGCCACTAAAATAACTACTCTAGTGGCAACAGCACAAGCTGCAACCAAGGTCATCGCCATCTAAGGTTGTAGAAGTCACTAAAATAGCACATAAACGATATAATGATATATGCAGATAGAGAGAGAGAGAGAGAGGGAGAGAGGTAAACACATGGTAAGGATGGACAAGTTGCAATAGGGGGGTTTCAGTGGCATGTTTGCAATAGCTGTAGGTGTATAATATATGGCACGTGGTGACATTGTTGTTGCAGGCTATAGACGCACTCCCACAGATGGGATATTTACGACCTTTTAAATTCTCACTTAGGCTTGGATACGGATCCTCACGCACACACATACTGCAGTAGAATAACAGATTGTTAGAGTACGCATGAGTAAAGGAGAGGGCGCAGTGTATAAATATTATTAAAAACGGAAATCATTGTAAGTTGTGGTAAGTGGCTAGCGGCATCGTTGATGGCATTAGAACAACCGGCAAACATACTTACAATTTATTAACAACGAAGCATGCTAACGTTCACACTAATTTCGGCGCAGAGCTCTAACGGTGGCAAAGAAAAACATTTCCACTAATGTTTTGTCCTGCCACTGCAAAGTATTATTTTCGCATTAAAAAGGCTGCAATGCCGGATACGCTCAAATACATTGCTGCTTTACGAGCATTTAACACTTTTGAATCCTCTGTAGTGCAAATGTGAGTGTGTTAGTAAGTGTCATCCATGCGGTGACTAGAGAATATGAGGAATAATTTAACAGAAGTCATGGTAAACTAAATTGTCTTTCTGCACCAGGCGTTCCCCCCAACTCCCCGCGGGTTGACCTCACACTCACGAGCGCGTTTGTAGATTAAATGTGGTTTACAGTGGGGAAAACAACTTAAATGATTTCTTATATTAGAAATTTTTTTAAATTGTATGATTTTGTAAATTTTGTGTATTTTATGAATTTTAAGAATTTAATGAATTTAAAGAAATTAATGGATTTAATGAATTTTAATGAATTTAATGAGATTATTGAATATTAAAAATGTTATGAATTTAATGTATTTAGTAAATTTAATTAATTTAATGAATTTAGTGAAATTAATGAATTTAATGAATTTCATGAATTTAACGGATTTAACGAATTTAATGAATTTAATGAATATAATGAATTTAATGAATTTAATGAATTTAATGAATTTAATGAATTTAATAAATGTAATTCATTTAATGAATTTAATGAATTTAACGAATTTAATGAATTTAATGAATTTAATGAATTTAATGAATTTAATGAATTTAATGAATTTAATGAATATAATGAATTAATGAGTTTAATGAATTTTAAAATTTTTAAAATCCATAAAAATTAAGATTTGAAGAGTTTTAGCGAATTTTATGAATTTATTAATTTAATGAATTTTTTAAACTACTAGCTGACCCGCAAACGTTGTTCTGCCATACAACTTTGGACCCGGCAAACTTCGTCTCGCTCCTAAGGTAACGACTCATATAATAGTAAAACACAGATAGTTCAACGTTAATCTGATTTACTTGAATTCAATCGAAATCTGTGAAGAGCGATCTGATATACAATGTTTTTCGATTTGTATCTGGCGTAAAAACAAACAATGAAGACAAACTCACAGCTGACCGTGTGAAAAGCAGGTAGATTCAAGGTTGATTTCAACGATTGGCCTTACGTTTTATTGATTGTTATCGCAAATATTGAATTCGCTTGAATTGGAAGGGAAGATCGGTTGAAATAATAGAAATTCGAGGGATAAGAACTTCATCTCCTATGAATTTGCCCTTGATGATCGCCGCTTTAATTACAATTTCGGATGATTCAGATTCCTCAAAATGATCATGATCGATCCCACCTTCACCTCGAAAATTATTCATCGTTCGGTCATCTGCCTTCAAAGCTCGTTTATGCGCCATCGTGCATTCATTCCAAATAATGATTTAGTATTCTCGTCAGGAAGGCGTAATGTGCAGTTCGACCGCCTTTCAACATTATGGAAGCAATACCAGAGGATGCAACAGCCAACTCAATTGCGATCTTGACCGAATTGTTGCCAGAAACAAAGAAATTACGAATGTCTTGCCTGTCCCACCGGGATCATCGAGAAAGTAAATGCCTCCCGTTCCATCGTCAACAACCTTCATCAGCGAATCGTATACGTTCGTTTGCTCGGCATTTAAGGGCGGCACATTTGTTCGGACTCTTTCAGTCAGCTCAACTCGATCAAAGTCTTGCAATTCGCGATTGAATGCATCAGGCATCGAACGATTTGGCGCTGATATTCCCAATTTCGACAGTTGACTGCCACACATTAACACGCACATGTCTTTGATCAGAAGATAGAAGAGAAGATCGGAATTGGATGTTGTCGTGCGAACTCTGTGCGAATGTCGCCAGCCATTTCGTCCTTTTATTTGTCCCACAATGCACTCGGGTTCGGCAGATGCAACGTGGCTATGATGATCGCAAACAATGTACGAATTTGATTCGCTGGTGCATAAACAGTTTATGGCGAGATTCTCGAAGTGTGGCGACTGATTAAAACTAATAAAATTGAGACGCTCCGTTTCGACTTTGACGTTCATGTCAACGCAGTACTGTTGAAATAAACGCCGATATCTTAAAAGATGATTATCAACATCTTGTGAGCTAAACATTTTATTCGTTTCTTCTCCTGAAATACGAATTCGAACTTAAAGGGATAATGAAAAAGAACTGATGACTTGTTAACAAACCTTTCGTTCTATTGACCATCTTTAAATTGAGGTGATAGCCAATCTTTCCACTACAGAACATCAATCATATGACTGGTGAGTCTCGCACACGTGCCTAACTTGTCCACCATCCCGAAGCTTGAGAACAATATTGCGTGATTTCACATTCTCTCCAACAATCACCCCTGCGATTTCATTTAAAGTGGGAGCATTGAATTATCTTACATGGCATCCAGCGGGTCTATTGTCTGCTCTGATAATGATTTTGTGGTAACAAAATGCATTGTCTTCAATGCGGTTTAGCACAATCGGACCAATGCATTATGCTTATGCAGAATATTTTGAAATTGTTCGACCATTTCGCGTTTAATCTTTTAACATAATAAATTTTACAATATTCCGAAATTTTTCAAGCATCATAACGAATTTTCCATCTTCTAAAATCATCAAATCAAGCGATACAATGAAAAATGTCGTCGAAAAAATCCAAAATTTTCGAGTTTTCCACCAAGAATTTTTTTATTTTTCCATTTGAAAAGTCATTTTGGAATGATTATCCAAAATTTTTCACATTTGCATCATTCAAAATTATCAAAAAATACAATAAAATGTAAAATTTCGTCGAAAAAAAATTAGAATTTTTGAAATTTTTTCATAATTTTCTAACCAAAATTTTCTATTTTTCCAACCGAAAAGCCACAACGGAACCATTACACACAAAATGTAATACAAAAATTCAATTTGCTGTGCAAAATGTTTCCGAAAAAATCCAATTTTTTTGAGTTTTTCCTGAATTTTCCGAGTTTTCCACCGAGAATTTTTCTATTTTTCCATTCGGAAAGTTACTTCGGAATAATTATCCGAAATGTTTCACTGTTACATCGTCCAAAATTATCAACCCACACGACAATATGCAAAAATTTCGTAAAATGTTTTTTTCAATTTTTCGAATTTTTCCGGCATTTTCCGAATTTTCCAACAAATTGTTTCTTTTTTATTCCATTCGAAAACCCATTCGTAACAATTGCACACGAAATTCCATACAAAAAAGCAATTTTCGATTTTTCCAATTTTCCGACTTTTCCGGAGCATTTTTTCTTTCACATAAACATTCTCCTGGCAATTACGAACAACTGAAAAAAATTTCAGCTAAATCGTCCAACCGTCCTCAATTGATGAATTACTATACATTTTTGCCACAATTTTTTTTATATATAGATTTTAATTTTATAAATTTTGTAATTTTTATAAACTTGATGAATTTAATGAATTTACAAAATGAGTTTTATGGATTTTATGAACTTTGTGAATTTAATTAATTTTTTTAAAATTTAATGAACGTAATGCATTTTTATAATTTGCCCCACTGCGTTTGGTGGAATACTTTTAAATTTTCTACCGAAGGCCATTTAACTACGTTGGCTTTACAGTGATTACGGCCAAATAAGTACAAGTATTTACATGCATGGATTTTCGTTCGCAGTATCCCCTCAGTGCTGCATGAGGTGGCAACTGCGTATCGAGCGTGTGTGGTGTGAACGAGCTTTAGCATGAGGAGGATATGCACGTCTGTTGCAATTTCCTCTGCTTTGCGCCGCTTCCGCTTCAGATATCGTGTTTAAGAGGTGCGAGCGGAGTACGCAAGTAATTATGCAAATGTATGCGTTTGACTAAAGTGAACAAATGAACAGAATTTTTCTTCTACCAAACAGTATTGAATGCCACCACATACTGCACTACATATACTATATACATATACGGTCTATATATGTACGGATTATGTGCATACATGGTCATGGGATATTTTTTCGCTGTTTAAGCGTATTTGCGTAAGCAACCAATTGTTATTCGGCTAGCAATTGTCCAGAGTCCAAATGCTTGTTGGAAATCGAAGGTCGATGAGGAAATGACAATGACAATGGTCGAAAACGAAATACATTTGGCGAAATGGTTTAGTGCAAATTAATTATCAGCCGAAGTGGAGACAGACTTCGCGTCAATTATGGGCGCCATGTTTCAGCGAGATTTCTTAAATTTAAATGTTGACAATGCTTTGGGGGGAAAATGACACCGAAAGGATTTGGCGCTGTAGAAATCATTAAAGTTTAAGTACCTGAGAATGTTTTAGTATTTCATGTTTAATATTGTTCTATAAGTGGATAGCTTGCAAAGATAATCCTTACGTTTTGATTTCAATGCATCGTTTTAAATTCGTTTTAAAAAACTTAAAAAAAACTTAATTTCTCTTTACACCCCATGAATAAGGTATGGGATAGCTTCTCGCGTTGTTGAGAATTAACACGCTTTCTATTTTTAGAATCATAACTTATATTATTGTTACAAATTTTTCGCAGATAAGTAAAGCTGTTCGACATGCCAGCGAATTTTTTTTTAAGTTGCTTTCTTAATTTCTAATTCATTTCTATTGATTTATTAACTAACTTTATAAATTGTTAACGAGTCATAATTTCGTTTCTCTACCAGTACCGTCTATTGACTGCAATTCTCTTTAATTCCTCCATACCCAATTCATTCATATGCTATGTCTGTGCGTTGCACCAACTGAAATCAGCTTGACAATTTGCCCACACACAGGGCAAATGCTGAGCGAGTCTCATACCAAATTTTCAACACAATCCTGTGGAAATGTGCAACACGGAATGTCGCCACATGCACATGCACACTCTCTCACTGCTCACAGACACACCTAACTGCAGGCAAACACAATAAACCACCAGAGATAATCTTTATGTACTACGAGGGCTGCTATATATTTCTGGCCTAGGCAACAATAAGTGTTGCCAGGTGCAATCTGATATTTCCATTGGAAAGGTTGACATTTTTTAGCATAACATCACTCAGAACGTGTTGTCATTTAATCGTGAATTGTTAAAGTTACAGAGCTTTGAACAATTCAATTCCGTTAAAAAAATAGAATTGACACGTGAGCATTTTCGTGCGATCATTTTTCACAACTTTCGACGTGGATTATCCAGACAAGAGTGCATCGATGAACTTAAGTCTTTGTATGGTGATCAAGCACCATCATATAGCACCGTGAAAAACTGGTATAACGAATTTAATCGTGGTCGCAGTTCGCTCAACGACGAATTCCGTGAAGGTCGTCCAAAAACGTCCGTTGTGCCAGAGAACATTGATGCCGTGCGTGAACTAATAATGCAAGATCGTCATGTGACATACCGGGAGATAGAGGCATCCTTGGGCATTTCTCCCACCAGCATACATTCGATATTACATAAACACCTGACCGTAAAAAAGGTTTGTTGTCGTTGGATCCCGCACAATTTGACAATCGCTCAAAAAAAGGCTCGTGTCGATTGGTGCAAAGAAATGTTGAAAAAATACGATCGCGGTGCTTCAAAAGATGTTCATAAGATCGTCACAGGTGACGAATCTTGGATCTATGCGTATGAGCCCGAAACAAAACAACAATCGACCGTGTGGGTCTTCGAAGACGAGCCAAATCCAACGAAAGTTGTTCGTGGAAGAAGCACTTCGAAGCAAATGGTCGCCTGTTTCTTCGGCAAAACTGGTCATGTGGCGACTGTTCCGCTTGAGCAACGAAGGACGGTCAATTCTGAGTGGTACACCACAATTTGTTTGCCTGAAGTCTTCGGAGAAATTCGAAAAACAAACAAGAGAAGACGAATCATTCTTCACCATGACAACGCGAGCTCTCAGACATCGGCTCAAACCAGCGCCTTTTTGACCGGCCAAAACGTCGAATTGATGGGTCATCCGCCGTACAGCTCTGACTTGGCACCCAATGACTTCTTTTTATTCCCGCACATCAAGAAAAAAATGCGTGGTCAACGATTTTCGTGCCCAGAAGATGCTGTTGAAGCGTTCAAAAACCATGTTTTGGAGGTGTCTCAATCGGAGTGGAAAAAGTGCTTCGACAATTGGTTTGAGCGCATGCAAATGTGTATAAATCAGGCTGGAGAATACTTTGAAAAACAATAAAACAATTTTTGATGATAAATATTCGCATTTTCATTATTAGGCCAGAAATATATATAGCAGCCCTCGTAGTATGAGTTTAAAATGCATTGAGAATGTATTGGCGCACTCCGTGTTATTTGCTTTAAATGAAATTAATGTCTTCTCTCGTTACCCCAACCAATGGAATTTTAATGAAAATTCTTAATTACAATTTAAAATGCAAAGACCACCGTCAGTGTATGTGTATACGAGTGGCTTAATATGAAACGTCCAGTCTACTCTCGCACACGAATGACGTGGCGACTTTATCGCTATCCGCTTCATATCGGTCTTGCTCATGCAGTGAAAGAACTTTGGGAGACAGGCTTTTGCTGCTGATCCATTTAAATCGCATACAATTAATAAATATTTATGTTTAAAAATAAAACAAAAGGCTTAAGAGAAATCAATTTATTATTTTCCGCATTATTTCTGTTAATGTGAAATGATACGTTGGGTATGGGGCGGGCGGGTGCGCTCGTCTCTCGACCTCAGGATCAACGCCTGAATAATTATCAGCTTATTTGCCAGCGAGCCAGGGATTTAAATGCAAATTATACTCAGTTATCAATAGATTAAATCAATAGGATTGATGGCATGATTTATTTGGAGTTATCATGATTAACTGAGTAGCTTTGTCGACAGCGGCGCATAGCTTTTAAAGCACCTATCATTTTGTATTAGCTGTATAGGGCATTTGTAGGCATTTGTTTAATGGCGGGTGGTACAAACATCTGTTATGTAATCGCATAGCTGAAATGAGTTTACAATCTTGTTAATACACTGTATACTCATACATACATATGTGTAAAACTTCAATTACATTTACAATTCACATAGGCAAATAATCCTGATTCCTACATTTGGTTATTTTCCACAAGGATTCGAAAATTGTTAGCAGTTCTTTGCTTGTTATGCCCAGGCAGATTATTTGGATAGATATGGGTGGAAAAAAATTGCATTATATTTGTGCATGCAGCATGCAAGTTAGTTACAGCAGACGAGGGCTGTTGAAAAAGTCGTAATCTAAAGAAAATGTACATATTACTAAGAAACGTTGGTGAAGAAAGCGATCGTGGCATTATGGTTAGAACATGGGACTATATCACAGACATCTTATTTTAACCCAGTGCCAGGCCCTCCATAGCCTCGCGAGGCGGGAAGTAATCGACTTTTCACACAAACACGATGGGCAATTCACATGTATGCGATGATATGTTTGATTTAAAGCAGACAGTTTTGTAAAATTGTACATCTTTAAGATACTTGCCTTGGCCCATCCTAGTGCAATAAAATAAATGAATTTCAAGTACATTTGTTTGTTGTTCTACCCTCGTAGTATACTGTACTAGCACGTTATATGAATGAGCTCTATGCATTTGTGGCCGTAGGCATAAAATTGCACATTTGTTTCATGTATTTACAACAGAAGCAGCAGCAATATGAGTGGATGGTTAAAGCTTAATAAGTAAATACATGTATTTACACCCAAAGTAGTAACGAAACAGACATATGGAGCTTATCATTCGATCCACAGTATAAGTACACAGGAATTTTTCAAACTATTGCATAGGCACGTTTTGGAAAACTTATGCAATTCTATATGAAATCATAACTACAATGTAGCATTCCAGCTCATCTTTAGTAAACTTTACAGCAGCATTTTCTTCGAGTGTATAGGACTAAAGAAAGTAACTAGATAAAGTAAAATGCAACATGTGGAAAAAGTAGTGCCAAGTTTTAGAGGATTTATAATTATGTGTTTAGTATTTCATCAGAATTGTGTAATCTCAAATATTTATAAATTATCGTAGGAGACTATTAGGCACACGTGCGTTGGTGGCATCAGTGTATGTTGGTCATTCCACGCAAGGTTGATGGTTTTGATTTCACAAGTGATAGTTGAGTAAGTATTGTTTTTGTAAATCGAGCATTTTTTTAAATGTGTCGAACTTTGTTTTTTTCTTTGCTTTATATTTAAAATAATTAAAAAAATCACATGAATTAAAATTTCCCACCTTAGACTTCGCATCAACTTATGCCGTTTATAAAATTGGAGGTCGGTGGCGCATCTGACACTGTCGGCCCTTCAAATTTGTATAGTTTTTTTATGGGAATTTTTGGACAATAAATAAATATGAACAGATAGGGCAAATACGATTTGCTATAAAAAAATGTTTTGTACAAATTTTCTTAAGTAAAAATTCACAACACTAACACTATAATCAAACACAGCTAAAGCATCAGTTTTTCTCTAGAAAAAATTTATTAAATTAAAAGTAAATACGACAGGGTCGTAAGCTCCACCATCCACATTTTTTTTGGTAATGCTTAGTAACTTTTTATTCCAGCCGAAAAGTGTCCAGGCAACTTAGCTTTGCACATCGAACCAATATATATAACATAGAATTGTTCTTTATATATGAACTAGGGTGATCAGTTCGGTTTTCAAAAACCGGCTACTCGGTTTTTTTCACTCATAAAAACCGTCGGTTTTTTTTAAATCCCTATTTTTCGAATATCGAATAATCCGGTTATTTTTTGTCGAATGTCGGTTTTTTGGCGTTCGATATTTTTTATTTAAATTTATTCATAATTGTGTTAAATGTGTTCTCGTACTTGTTTTTTTCCAGTGTTTCGGAAGAACAACCCAATTGTTAGTTTTATAAATCTTCAATGTTTAATAAGTCGGCTGAAAAGCGAAAAAAATTACAAATGCTTGTAAAAGACCAATTTAATAAGGAGCTTCAACTTATCCATGATATGGTTTCTCAATTTTAAAAATTGCACAAATGTGTGAATCATACTTTATTGGAGTTAGGACTGACCCCATTTAGTGAAAATGATATCGCAACTTTGTCTGTGCTTAGTGACACCCTTAAAACTTTGGAAATGTCTATACAAAAACTTTCTGCAAACTCTTCGACTTTAGCTGATGCTGAAGGTATTTTTAAATTTTTACTTTAACACTTTTCAACAATTTAAAACCAATTATCAATAAATTTATATGCAATTTTCAAAAGACTTATATCAGAACGACGTGTTCAAACCCCGAATACTCTCATTTTGTATTTAAGTACGAGTAAACTCCCAATTGGTGACGCATTTCTAAAATATTCAATATTATACGCCTTGTACACTATAAGTCAAAATAGTACACTAACGGCCCCATTCTAATAATTTGGTAACAAAAATTTGTCACCAGAAATTTGTTACAATTTTGTAACCAATTCTTGTTAAGGGTATTCTGGCAATTTCGTAACAAGGAAAAGTTCACCTCGTGGTGAAATGTAAATTATTGACAATTCGCAGCGGATTATTGAATTTTACAAACAAAAAATGAAAACACAATACAGAGAAAAGAAAAAATGTTTTTCTATTTTGGATATTTATACAAATTTGAATGCATTTAATGGACCGAAAAGTACCCAAGTTAATGGACAGTCGAAAATATTGGACAATAACTGTGTAATGGAGAATTGGTGACTGCTGTCCCGCAAGTTTCTGGGCAGACGTTCTTTTTCCACACATTTTGGTACAACGTATTCAAAAAATTTGTCAAAAAATTGTGTTTGTTACAACTCAAAATATTATTCAAAACAGCTGTAACTAGCTTGTTACCTCCTTTCTGGCAGGTAACAATTTTTGTAACTCTTATCACAGTGACAAGGATTCGGAATGCCGATTTTTTGATTTTGTAACCAAAGTAGTCTATTGTCACCGTGGTGACTATTGTAACCACGTCAGAATAGACCGGTAAGTGAAAGGGCATTTTCAATGTCAAGTTTTATAAAAACCAAAGAAAAAAATAGGTATACACCCAAGCACTTAAATTGTATCTTATTTCTTAAATGTTACTTTAGGTAAAACTAAAGATTAAATTAAATATATTTATATATAACACAAGGGAACAAAATTGAACTTTTTGAGTGTTGTTTGGAATTCGATAGCTGTTTTTTACTAATTTGGGGTCGCTGATTTCAAATCTAATCTCCATTTTTCTCCATCAGCTCGAATTTTTAAGTTACAGGTACTAATCGTAATTTCGACTTTTTTCCAAAAAATTATAGTTCAAACAATCATAATTTTTTTTTCATAAGCCGGATTTCAAAATTTTATTTTTTTATTAAAGATATCGTTGTTACCTTTGAAAAAAATCAAATTTTTTAATATTACAAAAAAAAATGACTGAGTAACGTGTGTTTTATTCAAAAAAAAAAAAATATATTACACAAAAAATTACACATTTTAATTTTCTTCACGCTGAAAGTTAATCGGTTGGGGGCAAATTGTATTTTTATTAGCTTTATTGAATATCATATTAAGATAGCTTTCTAAAACATGTATGTACATAATAATCGATTGAAAATTGAATGAGTTATGCTGAATTCGGTGATAACAGATTTTTCGCAATTTTTTGTTTTTACCCAAAAAAAATTAAAATTTTGTATTTTTAAAAATCATGACAAATTTTTCAAATTTATTTATAGTTTAATTTATAGTTTTGCCTCCTATTACAATATTAATTAACAGACCAAATTTAATTAATCGGCAGGTTTCAATTTGGAAGTTAAGGAAGAAATATTAATTTTCCAAAAATAGGTAATTTTGTATGGGAGGTACCAGAAGGGGTGATCCGATATAGTGCAAATTCATTCCTGATTTATATTTTCATAACCGTAAAACTTCCGCATAGTTTGACTGAATTCAGTGTACTTACAAAAAAGATATGTATGTAAGACTATTGGGGTTAGTTCGGTCATTTGTATGGGAGGTACCAGAAGGGGTATGGCAACGCTTTCGGTTTTTTTAGGGTTTGTCTATTTTTGCAAGATAAATAAACTGACCAAATTTCAATATCCTCCGGTAGTCTGTTTGACAGCTATCGAAGATATATTAATTATCCAAAAATAGGTAATTTTGTATGGGAGGTACCAGAAGGGGTGGGGCTATTCCGCCCATTTACAATCCCATAAGTTCGTTTCGAAAAATATTAATACTGATAAATTTTCATAACGATCCGTTAAGGTTTGCTCGAGTTACACTTTCACAAACATATTAATAAATGTTATTTTTGTATGGAATTCGTGATTTTTGTAAATTTAGTTATCTCAGTAAATTGTTGACAAAATCAAAAGTTGTGCACAGATTTCAATGAAGTAAAGCTCATTTGATTCACACTATATTAAACTAAATGTTTTAAGACAAACACTGTGATTTTTGTTGCAATAATTTTTTTTATGAATTTTTAAAAAACAAAAATTTTTTTTTTTTTGTAAATTTTTTGTTTTATTTTTTAAAACTACAACGATATCTCTGAAACTACTAAGCCAAATTAAAAACAATGTAGGCACGGATTAAAGATAATTTTGTTGACGAGTTTAAGTTTTTTTTTTTAATTGAATATGGTGAACCGTTTTCAAGTTATTTAAATATTTGTAGTGGAAGTGCCTTAGTTATGGACATAACGGTATATCGCGAAAAGTCGAGCTGATACAAAAAAACCAAGTGCAGATTTGGATTCAGCGTCCCAAATTACCTTTAAAACAATATTCAGTTCTTAAACAACAAATACCTTGTTCCCTTGTGTAATCAATAATCAACAAATGAATTGTTTTGTTTCGTTTGTCTTTGTTAAAATCACAAACTAATCTCACTAATGTTTTGCATTGTAATTATAATTAAACTAAAAGTTTACTTTTTATAGGTATAATTGATTTGTTTTCTGTTATTTTTTAATACAATTTTTTGTCAAAAATTGTGTTTTAGTTTGTTATTTGGCATAATTTTGAAAACCGGATTATCCGGTTTTTTGTGAATTTCAAAAAAAGCAACCGGTTTTTTTTAAATGCCATTTTTCGAATAATTCGAAAACCGGTTTTCGCAAAAACCCGAATAATTGATCACCCTAATATGAACCTAGTGGAGCCGGCAACGCTTCGCTTTTGCATAGTTGACGTTAACTTGTAATATGTTTGGCTTACTTATTTAAAGGGTCAAGATTAAGTGTCGATCTTGTACGCTCTCTAAACAATTTGTTACCCCAATATACTCCTTAACCTGATCAAACTAACAACGTCTCTCTAGCCGAAATTAAAAATTTCATCAGCAAATTCATATCTACTATCTGTATACAAATATAATCTTCTATAGTCTCACTGATATTAAATATTATGTCAGTATATTCATGTCTACATTGCCAAGTACTACAAAGGCTCATTTACACTATTAACATCATTGTCAGTATTTCCCTTCAAATTTTGTCAGCATCGTGGAAATGAGGTTGTTTTATCTGAATTTACCGACTAACTTTTTCTAACGAATTTTTGATAAAGCAAACTGACGCCGTGTAAAAAGTCCTTAAAATTTACTGACACAATTCTAAAAACATGTCGTCGAATTACTAAAAAAGTGCCAACAAATAAAATGTATAAATATTATGAAGTTAAGAACAAACAATTATAGTCCTTGATTTTTCCTTCAACAGCTGCAATTTTGATAAAAATAAAAGTACTTCTTGAGAAAATATTAATAATTGTGTACAATAACTACTTTTTAATACAATAAACTTTACTATTAAGTACAATAAATTTGTGGTACAAAAAATTTCCCTTTTGGGTACAATAAATGAACTTTTTAGTAGAATAAGTGAACTTTTTGTACAATAAATTGTAATTTTTAGTATAATGAATGTACTTTGTGGTACAATGAATATACTTTTTGGTACAATAAATGTACTTTTTGATAAATTAAATTGTAATTTTTGGTATCGAGTATTATCTATGTGTTAGAAATTATCTCTCTAGGGCAAAAATAAAGTTTTGTTTTTTCGCTCACTGATTGAGAATAACAATTTCGTCTTAAAATTTGAACTTGAATTACCGAGTACTATCTATGTACCAAAATTGATCTCTCTGGCGCTGAAATACAGTTTTGCCACGCCCACTCCGCCCACTGATCGAAAATTTAAATTTCATCTGTATATTCATATTATTGTTGGCGAGTACTATCTGGATATCAAATTTTATCTTTTTAGCTCCAAAAAAAGATATTGCCACGCCCACTTCTCCCACTGATCCAAAATTAAAATGTCGTTTTCATATTCATAATACTGTTGTCGAGTACTATCTGGATATGAAATTTTATGTCTCTAGCTCTAAAAAAAGTTTTACCACCCAATTCGCCCATAGGGTAAAAATATAAAAAAATATATAGTCTACGGTAATTTCCAAACGGTATACTAACTTTCTAAAACTTTTTTGTGTTATAGTTTTACTACAGAATTTGGGTACGATCCCGTTGGGTGTATTGATATAATTACTCGATTTCTAAACTTGGCGGAATGATGTATTTGTATAGGAGGTACCAGAAGGGGCGGGGCCATGTAGCCCATTTGCAATACCGTAAGTTGCGTGTTTCGAAAGTCATCGTACTCACCAGCCAGACAAACAGACACAAAACGTGACAAATTCGCCTATACGATATTTACTAACTTCAAATCGATATTAAATTATTACGGCATGTAACTTGACAAAACGAATGATGCAGAAATTCTTCATTTTGGGGCTACTTTCACGTCCAGTTCTCAGAATAGAGTCCAAATCATGTGTTGTACTGTGTAAGTTGACTTAGTATACTTAAGAAGAACCATCGTTGACACCATATTCATATTTAATTTATATTTATTTTATTATTTCCAAACACAAATGAGAAATGCAAAAACCGAATTGTTGGAAAAAGGTATTTTTGTACCGGTTTTCTGAAATATTCAAGTATTTGAACACTATAGTTTCTACTGAACAAATAATAAAGATAAGGTAAGAATAATTAACAACAACACTGTCTTACAATTAATCAGATTATTGAGAACTCAAGCATCAATAACACATCCAACATCTGTCACAAGTTATACAATTCGTTGAAATTTGTCTGCACAAGTTTAAGTTGATACATACTTATGCTAAGCCAGAATAATATTTTGTATGTCAACGTATGAAGAAGCAAGCCCACATACTTTAACAACAAAACGAAGCATATTTAGAGATGGTCTGTTGTTAACTGATAAGTAAGTGAGGTGAGCAAAATTTACACACTCAAAATTAAGAATTAAAAGATAAAAATAACAATATCTTTTATGTAGTGGTAACTTCATTAGTTATTAGTTAACATATTTATGGAAACATTTTTTATTTAGCATTCAGATTTAACATGGAATGTCTCGTACCAAAAACTACTTTGCTTTTACTTTTACGAAACTGAGTAGTTATTTAAAAGTTGATTTCTTAATGTTTTAAGTTAATGGATGTGAACTGAAAATATCTTTGTAATCAAAAACTCTAAACAAAACAAAATTTAAATTATAACTTGCATTTACGATAATGGACTATTCTAAAGATAGGGGGGCCAGCCAATAAAAGTAATTATGAAACCAGACTAAAGTAAAAATAAACATATTTATTTTTCCACACATTTAAGGGGGAGACGGACGGGGAAGCTGTGGAAGATACCGGCAACAAATATAAAATGCCTGTATGTATTAGTAAAATTATTGAGAGCATTCTTCAAACAAAAACAAAAATTACACACTGCAACATAACACATATGGCTATCAGATTATAAGCATTCCGTAGATTATCTATTTATTCCCTTGGTACCCTCTTTGCAGAAAGTACTACTGTTTTTTGAGAGCATTGACCTGCTGTCCCAATATGAAAAAGCCTCCACACGTATGTATGTGTTCCAAACCACTGACAATATTTCGAAATTAATGTTCCTTTTATCATAGGATAGAAAATGCCGCCACTTAACGACAAAGTTTGTGCGGAAATGGTTTCTTTGCCCCGCTACTGCATCCAAATTGCATATTTCCTAGTTATTGCAATGTCCAACAGTACTCGGCAAAACAAGAAATGTTTACTCATCACGTAAAATTAATATTTGCACTTAAATTGCAATATCTTGAAAACTTCCTATAGCGCTGCACTGGTGGCATTGTTATGGAGGTTTTCTAAACATAATGTTTACTTCAAGCCCTCCGCCCCCGGAACAAGTAATTTCCACTACCAAGTGGTGGAGACACATTTTTGGTGATGAATGTACAGCAGCAGTACAAAAACTGAAAGCAATTTCTTTTCGCAAATTCGTCTAAAATTGCTGGGGACAGTAACGGCTTGGTTGGTTGACGGGGTGGGGGGTTTGGTACAGGACCTTTGTTACCATATTTACAATTGCTGCATTCTCGGTATGGTTTGGAATTTCGTTTTGTACTCCTCCACTAAACAGAAACGAGGTTATTTTTCAATTTTATGTCGTGACTCAACGTGAATACGTGAGTGAATGAGTGGTGGCTGTGGTGCATTGTGCATGGTGCATGTTGCATACAACAATAATAGTGTTGTAGTTTGTAGTGTTACCAGCAAATGCTTAAATGTTTTAGAAACAGATTCATATGGTCACCACCAACACCGCCAAAACTACGACCAAGAATGCAGTGTGCAATGTTTGTCGCATTGTATTCCTTAACGGTTATATATTCATTTCCGGTTTCCGTGTTTTGTACACCAAGCAGAGATGTGTGCTCGGTTTGAGATATGTTGTGCGTTTTAGAGGGAAATTAAGGATAGCATCAGTATACGGCAATAGCATTGATGGGGCCAAGTTGTGGAGATTGACGAAATTGTTGTTCCATCGAAGGCTTCTAGAATGAACTAGGCGAGTGATGCAGAAGAGGGCGATCAATACTGGATAATTTGTTTGGAGCTTTTCAAAACTTATTATAACAGATTAGAGTAGAAATGCAGAAGACAAAAGAAGAAGAGGTTTTAATCAAAAGTTTATGTTTCTGAAAATTGAGGCAACATGTCACTTCTTCAACGACTCACTGGGTAATATTCTTAGGCAAAAAGTGATAACCAGAAGACGTGACATCAACTGGCCACCTCGTTCACCATACAATAGTTGTAAAATCTATAGTGATAACCAGAAGATAACCAGCGATAACCAGAAGAGGTGACATCAACTGGCCACCTTGTAGCCCTGTCTTATTTCCAAAGATATTATTTATTGGGGATACCTAAAAAGCAAAGTTTTCAACAGCAATCCAGTATCTCTTGAAGAATAAAAGAAATTTATTCGCGAAAAAATGCAGAATATTTCACGCCTGTCAAGCCGTCATTCAAATTTTCCAGTCCAGGATGCAGCAGTGTTAATATAGTCAAGGATCACATATAGATGATGTCAGGTATAAAAATAAAATCCCCTCTTATGTATTTTCATACAAAAAAAAAGCATTTTTTTCTGAATTTTCTCGATTTTTGTTTATCATCGTTCGAAAAGTAAAATATACTTTTGGTTCACCCCGTATTAAAAATGAAGATATTGTGATTCCATATATTGCATTTTTTTATCCTTTTCCATACAGTTCTTTTCAAACTTGCGCAGGGTATGCAACACTTCGTCCATTTCGACTTTGCCTTAGCCATTTGTACACACTACTGTTACAAATTGTCGCTCTTTCTGCTTTACAATTATATTTAAACGTTGTGAGACAACGAAAAAATAAATGAAATTGTTATTTTTACAGCGTGTTAAGCAGAGGGCGGGTGACAGCAGAGAAGAAATTGTGGGATATTTTTGCAAAGTGTTACCATTCATTACCAGCGCACACAAATGCATTTCACTTTTCACGAGGAAAACAAGTGTTGTGACACTCGTTTTCTGGTTTCTCACTTGGGACCTCTGGAAGTTGGAATTGAAATAAAATGCAAACCTCATTCATTGTTTACGCGCAAGGGTATGAATATTATTTGCACATAACTAAACACAAATCCTAGAAATTTGTTACTGTGTTGCAGGGCACATCATGCAACAATACTCGCACCATGGCATGTTGTGTTTCTGTACACTGTATTTCTCGTCGTCTTCACCAATCTCTGGAAGGTAGCACGCTCGAAGGAAAGGCCGCCACTGGTGTCGAGAGTGCGACATGAAAAGAATCCTTACATATTATATGCTATGTTGGCAATTTTTCATTGGATACTCTTTTGATGCCCCTCCATTCCAGTTGAGTACCAACATAATGCTGCTGTTGCTGCTCGTTGATCCTTGGGGAGAATTTCGCTAAAGAAATCTGAAAAATATTTTGTGTTAAATTCCCCCTGACATTTCTCTTTGCTCTTAGCTCTCAGCTCGTTTTCCGCTGCTAAGGAGCATTGGAAGCTTAATATTTCGTTAGTGTTTCGCCAGCTTACAACCATACAAAGTACTCAAGTAGCTAATTAATCATCATTTGTTGTTGATCTTAAAGTTGTTGTGCCACCAGTGTTGCTGTTGATGTTGCTGCCACCATTGGTAAAACCCCACCTCCCCATCTGTTGGTTAAAAGGTCGCTTTAACATGAGTGCAACACGCAGAAGGGGACGAGGGAGATGAGCAAAACTTTGAATGCTTTCATAAAGCAAACAATTTCAATTAGGGACAATGTTTATGCAACTGTATGAGTGAGTATTTGCATTTATTTGCATATGAAGTTCATTCGTAGTATTTGTAATTCATAGTTCGGGGAAAAATGTGTACAAAAGTTGTTGTTTTCAAATGAGAAATTTTTGCATTAAATGAAACACTGCACAAAATTAATAGAAGCAACAACAACTATACGAGTATGTTTTCTCTGGAACTATAAAATAGTAAAACTATAAAATAATAAAATATAACTTTTCCAAACAATTTCATATACATAGGTATTGTTGGTGGTAAACTATAGTAGTCAGCACTTTACATGTTAGTTTTGAGGATTAACTTGTATGAAACAATTGTACATGCATTACATTATAGAAGGTTAAGATCGATTGTATAATACTATACGGCAGTGTTTGAGTAGTAGATGAAACCAGGCAAAGTATGATTTCATTGCTTTTGCAAATGCAAAATAAACAACAGCCAAACATTAACAAAAAGAAGATAATTGATTTTGCTGTCACGGTACTATTGACAGAAAAAAATACCAAAAACAAGAATGGGGTACACTGTAAAAAATTCGTCTTAATACCACCCAAGAATATTAAATAGTAACAAATCACACATATTTAAAATTTTTTTTATATGAAACTCACTTTCTTACTACTAGGTCTCTTCGCTCTGAACTCTGAGAATATAGTTTAATCAAAGCAAAAACGTAAGAGTTCTATGAAAATTCTGATGGACAGTCAAAGAGCGGCGTTATTTGATTTCGAACTAATAAGTTGAAGTGATTTTGATAAACATTGACAATAATTCATGCTATGGGATGAATTGGTGTCCGAGTGTTCGCTTTAGATAGCATTGTGACACAAAATTGAGGTTATTGTCTGCGGGTGGAATAATTTGTCCCGGTAAAGTTTTAAGTTTACATAACGAGTTTGGTTACATTGTTCGGTTCAAGATCTTTTCTATTATTGCTAATAGAATTTGTTTTACAGTTTACCCTAAAAAAGAGTTGGAAAAAGACCCTAAAAATCTAACTTATTATTTTAGTGTATTTTCGATACCAGATGTCTTCAATGAAATCTAAACTCTCTATCTCGGCTGCTGACGTGTCCTTTTCGTCCTGATTGAGATAAAAGTTAGAAAAGAATCTTAAAATGGGACTTTAAAACATTCAAACTGTCCACAAATATTTTGCTTTAAAAATTGTACTTGGGGTGGTTCAAGACAACAAATAAATGTCTTCTCTCATTTGTGTGCGATGTACCAGAAGGGGAGTTGCTTACGTCTCTGTGCGTTTATCTGCAATTAAAAGGTAATAAAACTGATAACATTTAAAAGTTATTCTTCTGCCCATTTGGAAGTAATTCGAGGAATATAAATTTTTACAAAAATATGTAATTTTGTGTTAGAGGTACCAGAAGGGGTCAGCCGATACAGTCTATACTCATTCTTGAGTTAAACTGTCATAAGCGTACTTCTTACGGATAATATGCCTGAATTCAGATATGTATGTAAAACTATGAGGGTCAAGTCGGTTATTTGTATAACCGAAGTAACAAAGGCTTCGATTTTCTGAGGAATTGTCTATTTTTAGAAGATATTTATTAAGACCTAATTCAAATAGCCTCCCGTTGTCCGTTTAGAAGCTATGGAAGAAATATAAATTATCCAAAAATAGGTAATTTTGTATGAGAGATACCAGAAGGTGTGGGGATATTATGCCCATTACTTAATTTTGGTAAATTGTCATAAGGATCAGTTCAAGTTATCCAGGCCACCAGTCATACAACAAGCCGGGCGGCCGGCAAGCTAGACCAACGGTCTTAAAAAGTCCTGAAACGTGTTTGGTCTTAAGATACTTGGGTTGTATCACGTATTCTTTAATGCGTCACACATTTTATCGTATCATCCCGCATCCCTAAGGGTGAGGGTATATAAAGGACTTTTATAGTACCAAAAATTGCTTTGAGTGTACCAAAAGTACTTTTATTGAACCAAAAAGTACTTTAGTTTGTGCAAAAATAAATTTATTGTAAGAAAATTTACTTTTATATAACCAGAAATTAAATATATTGTACTAAAGAGTAATTTTATTGTACCAAAAAAGTGCATTTATTGCACCAGAAAGTACTTCTTTGGTAGCAAAAATTATTATTGTACCAAAAAGTACATTTGTTGCACCAAAAAGTTCTTTTGTTGTCAAAAAAGGACATTTGTTTCAAGAAAAAATCGTTTTACTGTAAAAACTAAATTTATTGTGACAAAATGTACTTTTATTGTACCAGAAAGTACATTTATTATACCAAAAAGTAATTTGATTGTGCAAAAATATACTATAATGTCCAAAAAACTTGTCTTGTACTAAATAGTACATCTATTGTACCAGAAAGTACATTTATTGTAAAAAGAACAATAATTGTGCAGTACATTTACTGTTTCAAAAAAGACATTTACATTTGCTAAAAGGTGCAAAAAGTCAATGCAAATCAGCGGACTTTGAGAAAAAGTACACAGTACAATACATGATTTTGGGACTCAATTTGGGAATGCACGTGAAAGTAGCCCCAAAAAAAGAAGTTCTGCATCAATCGTTTTGTCAAGTTACATGCCATAATAATTTAATAACGATTTGAAGTTAGTAAGTGTCGTATAGGGGAACTTTTCACGTTTTAGGCTTTTTTGTTTGACATTACATAAATACTATATGGTGGCGTTTGATTACACAGTGCAACATTTGTAAGGTCATCGTCTGGTGCCACCTTAGTACCCAGCTATTTTCGAAGTATATACCGAAACTAAAAAAAGTCCCAACGGACTTGGCCCCATCACATCGAAAAATTTTTTTGTGGATACTCTAATACTTTCACCGTAACACGATTTTTTGAAAAAATGACCATATTTCATAAACCGAAAAATTTTCGAACGGTTTATGAAATATGGACTCCGTTAAAATGGTCCTTTTTTCCAAAAAATCGTGTTGGTTTAAAAAAATATGGGGGTATCTATAAAAAAAATGTTTCGATGTGATGGGGCTAAGTCCTTTTGGGATTTTTTTAGTTTAGTAAACCCAGTTCAAAATCATTTGATGAATGGAAAAGTGAAACTGTTGCTTATGTAGGGAAACGTTGTATGAACAGTTTAAAGCTAAATCGGACTAGTGCTTCTCGAGCTATGTCAAACAAAAGAGCCTCAAATGTGAAAAATTCTCCTATACGATACTTTCTAACTTTAAGTCGGTATTAAATTATTATGGCATGTAACTTGACAAAACGAATGACGCAGAACTTCTTCTTTTTGGGGCTACTTTCACATGCAATTCTCAGAATTGAGTCCCAAATCAATCAGCTGAGATATGTTGTGCTGTGTTATTAACTCTTGAAAAAAATTATAAAACATCCGCTAAGCATGTGCACTCTCAATGAAAATAGCGTAAGAATATGTGTGTGCACCACTGTTTTAGACCCTCACAACGGCACCTATAGTTTAAGTCGACTACTCCGAAGTTATTTGCTACAAAATCGAGGTCAGTTATAAAAATTTAAAAATTATTTGCAAGAAATACATACATTATAAAGAATTCCTTACTTCCGTTTAGTGCATGTCATGTGTTTTACTTTCGCATAATAACAAAAATGCATATTCACACTTACTACATGCAAATGTTACAACTCTCAGCTGTTCACACCTAAAGTGCGAAAGTTATGAAATGTCAAATACAAAACACATGTTACAGTCTACGATCTCTAGAGTCTATGGCAGCAAACATCACAAGTTGAACGTATATCTATATCACTATGACTTTTTGTCAAATGAATGTTAACTCAAATGGAACCAGAAAAGTGCGTTTGTGTATCCAACTCTCAACTATTTGTTTGTACTTTTTTTTCTGAAACATTTGGAGACAAAAGGACAAAAAAATTTGCACAGGTTTTGTGGCTCTTTCTCTTTGTGCGTGTAACTATTTGGGTGTGTGTGTGTGTCTGTGTGCAAGAGGAACACTTGAACACGCAAAAGCATTAAAGCAATCAACTTTTTGGTTTTTGCATATTTGCAGTTGTTAGTTTTTTATACGTCACTTACCACAATACACAGTGGGGTAATTTGAGAAAAATTATAGTGGACATAAATAACAAAACTTTGGATGGTTTTCTCGATTTGCAACATACTTAAAAACTTAATTTTCATTTACACCCCATAAATGAGGTATCCGATAGCTTCTTGTGTTACTGTGAATTAACACGCTACCTACTACCTAAAGGCAAATGCGAACGTCAGCTGTTGAAGAAGGTTTTACAAAGCTTTTACTACGAAGTTGCTATCGACAACATCAAGAGGGCCGCCGATGAAAGAAATATAGATGACTGAGACTGGAATCGAAACCTGGATCTCCCGCATGATAGTTATTATTTATTCAACAAGCTACTAACATTTTTTCAAATGCCAAATATTAAAACGCCCTAATTGATAAAGCTTTAATACCCACTGTGTAGTTTCTGTTAATTTTGAATCCCTCATCATCTCATAATAGTCTTACATTTGCTTCATATATGTTTAGGTAACTTTTCATTTAAATCTTTTCTCTTACATCCTTATCCCACTGTGCATTGCACACAACCGCAAGCACCCATACACAGAATACGCACAGTCTCCCACTCACTCATTCCCTGCACACAGACGCACACAAAACCCTCAGGTATTAAAATTTGTATTTCACTCCAATTAAAATGTTGTTGTTAAACAAATACCGAAAAAAACCGAAAAAAAATAACTACAAAAACTCATCCTTTACGGCGCTCACAAAAAAATAACAGCGCTAAAAGAGAATTCTAAAAGGAATTTATTGACACAACAACATAACAGCTACGATGACGGCAACAGAAACAGCATCAGTATCAACACCACAACAGCAACACCGACAACATTTACAGAAATTGAAACTAAAACAAAGTCTAGAGTGTTGCTGGAATACATTTTACTGCTGCTGCAACAAGATATTAAAACCACACTAAAGCAATTGAAAATTGCGTTTTAACTCTACAATACCCCCAAAAAGCACATGATGGTGATAGTGATGCTGAATCTGGATACTTCTGTTGAATGTTGCTTGCTTGTGTTGTGTTGCGAATGAGAGTATTATACAAACAATATTAAATGTGACAGAGGCGGTCAGCGGTGGCAAAGGGCTCGAGGTAATGGCCAGAAATTAATATTTACAAACTAATGCATATTTTCGAGAAGAATGTTATTTGCTAGAAAGACATATTCTATATTTTTCGGATATGTGCATAAACACTTGAATTTGGGGCCATAGTGCCATAAATGTAACTAAACTATTTAGCAGAACAAATATTGAAAGCTAGTATTTCTTACACTCCGCAGGAAATACATTTTACCTTTTAATTTAAGTTAATCTACACAATTTTCAATTCAAATTCAAACATTCCATTTGAAATTCAAAACTCGTCATTTGAAAATCAAAAATTCCATTTGAAATTAAAAAACAACATCAATTGAAATTCACTTTCCATTTGAAATTGAAAAAATATCAGTTGAAATTCAAAACTCGTCGATTGAAATTCAAAGCTCGTCAATTGAAATTCAAAATTCGGCAAATTAAATTGAAAACTTATCAATTAAAATTGAAAACACATCAATTGAAATTAAAAAGTCGTCGGTTGAAATTCAAAACTCATCCATTGAAATTCAAAACTCGTCAATTGAAACTCAAAATTTGAAATTCAAAACTCATCATTTGAAATTCAAAATGTATCATTTGAAAATCAAAAAATTTAAATCATAAATCGTACGACTACGAATCGTACAGTCACTTCACAATATACTACACCTTAGTATATATATGTGGGCATAAGTCATTGAGAAATATGAGTTTTGAATTTCAATCGATATTTTTTGAATTTCGAATGGAAAATTTGAATTTCAATTGATGATTTTTAAATTACAAATGGAATTTTGAATTTCAATTGACAAATTTTGAATTTCAAATGGAATGTTTGAATTTCAATTGGAAATGGTGTCGTAAAATTTCCAAAAAGTTTTTTTTGTCTACATATATACAAAATTTTTGCAACTTACGAACGGTCAAACCGAATTCGATTAATTTTTTAGGGTTTGTTCGTATGGTCGTGTAAATGATTTTTAGAACATTTTTTATTATAAAATTGGGCGGTGTCACGCCTATTTTCAAAAATCGCTCTGACGGCTTTTCTAATAGACCGATTGATACGAAAAATTTTACAAAGTAGTAATGATGACCTGTTGATAGTCCGTGGCTATCCTTGATATTGATTGGATAAAGGGGCGTGACACCGCCCATACAACTTGAAAATTAAAAAGGATATATCTGATGAAGTAACAGAGGTGGGAAGATGAGATTTGGTGTATATGTTGTTGGTGCAGTATTAATTTCAGCCAGTACGGAAGTGGGCGGTGCCACACCCCTTTTTAAATATCGCTCTGATGGCTTTTCTAATAGACCGATTACGAATACGATACGAAAGTGTTACAAAGTGGTAATGATGACCTGTTGATAGTCCTTGACTATACCTGGTTGTGATTGGATAAAGGGGCGTGGCACCGCCCATACAACTTAAAAGTTAAAAAGGCTGTAATTTTTCATGAACTACCAGAGGTAAAATAATGAGATTTATTATATATGTTGTTGGTACAGTATGAATTACATGGTGGAAGTGGACTGTGCCGCCCCTTTTAAAACAAACCGTTATAACTGCCACACAGTAATAGTTTGATCGTCCTCAATATTTCACAGTATGTTGCAGTTCGCATAGAGATATGAACAGGCTATTTAGAACCAAGTTAGTAAATAGTGCCCAGGCGCTTCCCGCGCACTTCCGTACACCAGGCAGTTAAGGACATATCGTAGTTGCGCCGACTACTTGATATAGTTTTCATTTACTTTACAGGTATGTATTTTTCAACTACTTTTTAGGAGAGCGAATCGGTAATAAATCTTATAAATAGAAAATTTTCGAACCGTCGTCGTTGTCAACATCTCCGATTCTGCAAATGTTGAGGAAAGATCTTGGCCTACATCCATATAAGATCCAACTGGTGGAAGAATTAGATCTAGTGGACGATCAATTGATTTTTATTTCTCATGTCATTGCAAATCATTTGGAGGAAAAATGGTTCCAACACGGCGGCGTAACATGCCATACAGCACGTGAGACCCTCACTTTGTTAAATCAAACGTTTGGTGATTGAATTATCTCAAGAAATGGTAATAAGAGTTCGATACAAAGATAGTACTCGGCAATATTCTTGGTCAGTGGGAGAAGAAGACATGGTAACAGTGTTTTTGTTATGGCTAAAGACTTTGGTACTCAGCAAATAAGGCATGAATCTTCAAATAAAATTTTCATTTGCGATCAATAGACAGGGAAGGCATGCCAAAATTATTTTTTTACGTCCAAAGAGATCGTTAGTATACGGACGGCTCACGCTACTACAGATAAAAAAAATTTAATTTTGATCTTGAGGTGAATATCAGTTTCCGATTAGTGAAATAAGTTGTTTTTCGCCTTGCATACAGAAAAAAACTTAATCTACATGTCGGCGCTATAGATATGTCTTTGCTGATGAACTTTTTACTATCGTCATAGAGCCTAAGATATTTAGTATTTCCAACAACAATAAAACTTTCTTAGTTAACTTCCATGTTAAGGAGTTATTTGAAATAAGTTACATAAATAACTAAAATCAATATATTATTGTCGTGCTTAAGAACAGAAATGTGAAATAATATGTTAATATGCAAAAGCGAAGCACTAGTATTTTATATTTTCTATTCCAAAGCGAAAACATTTCATACTGTAATTTAATCATTCATATATTACTGTAACATAATTTGCAAAATTAAAGAATTATCTTCTAAATACTCATGGAACATTGTCGTTGAAAGCATTACATGGGCACTCTCTGCCGAAAAAGCATAACAAAGGATAAGTGTACTAATAAGTGGCGGTAGCTTATACTATAATGTTACTACTTGCATCTCATACCTAGGCATCCGATGTTGATCATATAATATGATATCTATCTTTCATTTCTAAGGCCTGATGAGAGGCCTCCTAAACCTATCTCTTAAACGTTCAAATACATCCTTGCTAGTTATTGTGTAATCTCATATGTAGTAAAGAGTTGTCTCTGGCTAAGTGTGTTCAGGCTTCTGTGTGTATGTGTGCAAGTGTGTCTTTTTCTAATTGTTTGTGTTGATGTACACAAGTATGTATATTGTCAGTCAATTTTAAGTTTAACAAGTTTTTCCTTTTTACATCAACTGTAAAACATATCCTGCTGTGCAGCAAGTTTGTCTGTTTGAGAGTGTATGTGTGCATGTATGGGTAATGGTGTCTACAATTTTCTTATATTTTTGCCGCAGTAGTAGAGTAGAGTATAGCTTAGCTTAGGTAATTATGTTTTTACTTTAAACAAACCGAAATAAAACGCACTTAACTCCTCTCTGTCTACATGTCACTGTGTGTGATTTTCAACTCTTGCATCACACACACACACACTCTCTACCACTCTTCCAAATAGACAGATAGTGACAGCTATCTGGGGTGGAGAGAGAGAAACAAAGAAGCACAAATTGCAAAATTGTTTGTCAAAATCAAATTCAAATTACAAAACAATTTTACCCGGATTTACACGAGACTCGAGTAGAGTAAAAAGTTTAACTTGCCAACAAAAAAACAAGGCAATTGTTTTAACCCCTTTTGAAGGCGGTGACATGGTTTACATACCTACAAAAATAAAAATTTGCAACATTTTGGATTAAATAGAAGGTATATACGAGCAGTAATGGCACAAAAGTATTCGTTTTCTAAATAAAAATAATGGATGGTGGGTTGAACATTTCTTAGATGTGTTTGAGGGGGTGTTAAGTTTAAAATAATATTTATAAGTAAAAGCAGAAAGAGTTTTTTGAGAAATCGAGAAATAAAAATAAGGTAAAAAAAATTGTTTAAAATGTGAGGCAGTCCCACAGAGAGTAAAGTTTTGAGATATTACTAGTATTACATTCGTGATATTATCATAAATACAACTTTTGCGTCTTGCACATGATTTCTTCTTTATTAAACATACCTTAAAATAGATTCAATTAAAATACCAATTTGCTTCAGTTAATTCTAGTTATAACCACTTCGTTGAACCAATTGGTCTTTACTCCGCATGGATATTTACTTAATTTGAATTTCTTAAAATAGCTTTTTGTCGATTTCCATTCGATGAAATTGAATTTTAAACATTCATGTGATTTCATCGACAGCCTTGAGTTAATTAAAAAAAAACCGTAATACTACTTTACTTTCTCGGTTTAACACAAGTCTTGGAACACCTTATCTGTGCCATTTGCAAACCTCACCTCAACCCACCTCCCCCACCCCAATCCTGTCGTCATTAACAAGCACAAATTACGAGAAATTGTAGAAAAGCGTTAAATACACAAATTGTTTTTCCGCACGAATGTTTAAAGGTTATCTTCAATTAAAATCACCTGAATTTTTGCGCTTTTCTTTTTGTTGCTTTTGGTTTCTTCATCTTCTCTTACATTTCCGTTCGATATTTGTTCTACGGTTTGCTTGGTGGTTAGTAACGCTGCTGCTGCTGTGGCGGTGCTGGTTGTGTGCTGGCGTATTTGCAGCAAGGTTAATTTAATAATTAAACATTTCATTTCAATTACATACAGCTGAATTAAATGAGCGTGCGTTGTTGTTGTTGTTTTTCCATTTGCTCTTCCTTTGGTTTTGTGTGTGTGAAAAGTTGAAAATCATAATGAAAATTGCAGTCAAAAAATACTTGCAACGCATAGCGTAAAGAGTCGGAAACGGAAATTAAAATTGCAAAATGAATTATGAACATTGAAGGTGTAATGATCGGATGTGTGCAGCAAGTTATGTTTGTATGTGTGAAAGGGGCGAGTTTTGGGTCAGCGTTTATAATCAGCTAGATAGTAGCATTTCCTCAGCATGAGGGCATTAAGGCGGAACATCAACGTGCAAAGTTGTTATATGGAGACGACCGTGGCAAAATGGTTAGAACATGCGATTATCATGCGAGTGACCTGGGATCTAGCCCTGTCAGAATCATCCGCCCATTTTCGAAAGGAGCTGCCATTGTTGAATAATCGGCAAGTCTAGTAAAAGCTTCTTACATATCTGACGTTCGAATTTATTATTTAAATGTAAGTTTCGTTGAGGAAGTCTATAAATTAGAAGCGGTCTAACTAACACTGTACAACATTTTTCAGCTCGTTGATTTGGGACTCAATTCTGAGAATTGCACGTGAAAGTAGCCCCAAAAAGAAGAAGTTCTGAATCATTCGTTTTATCAAGTTACATGCCATAATAATTAAATATCGATTTGAAGTTAGTAAATATCGTATAGGTGAATATCTCACGTTTTAGGCTCTTTTGTTTGACATAACTCGAGAGCCACCAATCCGATTTAGCTTAAACAAATTTAAAAAAAAAATTAAGAATTACAATTACTTCAATTTGTTCATATAACATATCCCTACATAAGCAACAGTTCCACAATTACTATCATCAAATGATCTTGAACTAGGTTTATTTTGTAGCAGTTACAATAAAACTGTTGTACTCCGTGGCGTATGATTTACGTGGAATATTACTTATAATAATCTTACGCCACCATATAGTATTTATGTTATGTCAAACAAAAGAGTCTACAATGTAAGTATCGCATAACTTCAAATCGATATTAAATTATAATGGCATGTAACTTGACAAAACGAATGATGCAGAACTTCTTACTTTTGGAGCTACATTCACGTGCAGTTCTTAGAAAAGAGTCCCAAAATCGTGTGTAGAACTGTGTGATATAAATGCTATCAGCTCTTCCATATCATGTTAAATGGACATTTGGCCCACTCTGAGTTTTGAATTCTGATGATTCGCTTCACTTACCTTTACTAACAATATTAAACAGTTTGTTTTAACATGTTTAATGTTTTTGACCTAAACATTAACTTCTTCCATCATATCAATGTCACCTCCTCTCCCATTAACAACTAATTTACCTTCATTTCTAGCATTGCAGCGTCGAAACCCTTTTAACAACCATTGCATTCTGTGATATCCACTTAAATCTCTAATTAGACAAAATGTTTCAAATATTCCCTTCGAACTACCCTCCCCCTAGAACCTTACGAGAGGATGTGTCGTCCTTGTAGATTGGATACCACTCACAAATAGATAATGCCCCAATAAAGGACAACAACGACGTGAGAAGATTGAAGCAAAGGGACATGACAACAATATGCAATCGCATTAGTGTCACCTTACTGTCACAGTCTTTGGCAAGTACGACTGCACTAGCCAGCAATGGGCACATTGCCTTAGCGCATAGTCTGTGATTGCCTTGAGTCAGTGGCCATTTGTCCTGTCACAGTACCTATGTCCTGGATAACTGTCTCTTGCTCAGTTGAATTTAAGTGATGTTATGAATTGTCACTGTTGTCATTCGGCACAGAAGGACATGTCTATTATCGAACGAGTACCAATGCATCTAAGCAAAGCTGATACATATATATGTGTGTGTGTTTGAGAGTATACACGTAAGACTTTAGGACAAATAACCTCATTTTAAATATTTTCAGGTCGATTGCATTAAAAGTTTGCGGTAGTAGTTTGTGGTTGGTTGCAACATTCCGAGTGTCATTTCAACGTAGTTTAATTTAATTTTGTTTTGGAGTTTAAGTGATCATGGACCTAAGTGCAAGACTTTTTAGACAAAACTTTTTGTTTTGCTATCGAAACTCTTGTGAGAATGACCTGCTTTATGTGAGTGTGTGTGTGTAAGTGTATTGCAAAATGGTAGTGAATGAATGTGTGGTATTTTGTTTAAGTTTATGCAGAACATGCAATTTCCACAAAACAGGTACTTTATTAACGTATTGCAAGTATTCCCAGTGCACATATTAACAGGTAGGTATGTACACTGTCTAAACATGTACTATGTTCGACATCTTTGACGGTGTTGGACACTGAGAGAAAAAGTTCAGTTCATGGCGCGAAGAGAAAGGAATAACCTTACAAATTTAAATGTCTACTAAACGTTTTCACAAATGTTAATGGCTGTAGGTTCCTTTGTGTGATTTTTAGAATAGCATGATCCTAACTCATTCAAATGTCAGAAGCTCTCCCTATATCTCGTTACTGGGATGCCAAGGAAAAATAAGTTCAATAATGTTTTCAAAATTTTAAATTAGTTCTATTCATACTTATATCGCTGTCCGGGATTTCATGTGCTTTAATTAAAAAATAAAGCAGATTCTAAGTAAATCAAAGTCAAAGTTTAAAAGTCATATGGAGCAATATGGTTCTGATCCATCTCGAAGAGATAGCAAATTTGAAACAAATTTTATTATTGCATCAATAACTGAAAACTGTCACAATGGCGTATGAAGCACATGAATCTCTGGACGACGATATGTTAAACGTTAGATTATTTTTATTTCGTATAGAACATTTTGTATAATATTGCAACAGTTTCAGACTCTGAATTGGGGATTTATGTAACATTTAACATTTTCATTTTCAAATATTACCTAAGACTCTTCAGACTCTGAATTTTTATGGAACACCTCATATTAAAAGTCCTATACCTGAACCGTAGATTTGCAATTTAATCAGGTTTATTTGTAGTTGCAACTATTGTGACTCATACCACACACACATACAAGTTATTTTATTTTTACATTTTTAATGGCTAGCCATTATATAATTATACTATTAAAGGTTACATTTAATAATGACATCGGCAGCATGATTATCCTGTTAAAAGACAGTAAATTTATTATAATATCAGTTACAATAAAAATAATTATATAAACAATTGCCTGATTGCATTATTATAAACATACTTAATGAACACCTGAATAATTCATATAATAAAATGTCAAAAAAAAAACATATCGCTCATACGTCATGTGGGCGCCATAATAAATATCACTCATTCGTACTGATTGCCCTGAAACACTCGTTTCATTGGAGAAGAGTTAAGTATGAACTGTTGCACAGCCAAGTAATATTTAATAGCAAGCGTTTGTATATTTATTTAAATCCATGATTATATATCGTCAGCTGTAAATGTAAAAGAATGTAACAGACCAAAAAAATCACAATTATTATTTTTTGCTTAAAGTTAAAAGTGCCTTCCGTCCAACGTCGTCAAAAAAATGCCGTGAATAAAATTTTATTTTATTGAGCAAAATTCGAAAAATATAATCCATTAATATTTGTGGTACTTCCGTAAAAAATACACAAAGTGTTTTAACATTCTTGTGCATTTCAGCTGACGATATGTGCTGAAAAGCGACTCATACCCTATTATTATTTACTATATGTTTTAATATAAGATATTTAGCTTTTTAAATGTTTTTGCGCTACTTCGGGGTATGGTATGGACATTTAATATTTTTCTAAAGTAATCTGGAAGGAGTAATAGGCCACATGCAAAAATCAACTGAAAGTGAAGTAAAATTTTTATGGTCAAATCATATTCAACAATAAGGGTTATTTCTGGCTTAACAGGTATGTTAACAAGCAGAATTGTCGTTTTTGGAGGGAGTACAATTCTCATAAGACTCAATAACATCCCAAATAATAATCAATGTTTTGTGCGGCCCCATAAGAGCAAATTTTTGAAAATGCGATATCTGGAAGACTATTGTGCCAAAGGTGATGAAATTTGGTGAGGATCGGTTTAAGGGGTGTAGTGTCTCCCATACGACCCCATTAACCAAAAAGGCAATACCTGACATACTATCACCCTAAGCAACTTGAGAAGAGATGCCGATGCAATTAATATCAACAGACGTGGTCAGAAAAAATATGGACAGGATTATGTCTATACCCTTTGGTATAGTTTAGATCGAAATTAATTTAAAAAAGATTTCTTAAAAACAACTTAAACGTCAACATGTTGTTCAATGTCTGGTAGGAATTTTATATTACTTAAGTATACTCTTGCATCGTTGTATAATCCTCCTCGTAAGTTACGTCATGACCGTATTTTTCGTGAAGATTTTCATCGTTCTAATTATGGAACCAATGAACCAATCGCAAGATGTTTAAAGCTATGGAATAGTTTTTCCCCTTTAATTAATTTTAATATAAATAAAGTAAATTTTAAATTGAACTTATTTAAAATTTTTAACTAATGGCATTTAATTGAATTACTGTAAATTAGTCCGTAAGATAATTATGTCAGTAGACTAAGTAAATAAATAAGTAAATAAATAATTTAAAATTTGAAAAAAAACTAGTACTATAATTTTTCGGCTAAGCTGAAGCTCAGATACCTCAGATAAATTTTAGGGATTTTCACGATCGTAAATATGATAATGAATTTTCAACCCCCAAAAAGTGGATTTTTGTATGGTAGGTGGGAGCAGTTTTTTATGATTTTTCTTTTCTTAGATCTTAACCTACGCTTAGGCGATGTAAGTATTAAGTTCTTAACCTACGTCTGACAGACGGACGGACATATTTAAAATGACTCAGACTTCGACGCTGTTAATTTATATATGTTTACTAGCTGAACCGGCAGACTTCGTCCTGCGTCCAAAATTATATGTTAAAATGTTGAGTACTTGTTCAAATCTAATAACAATTCGTTAATTTTCTTTGGCCTCACAAATTTTTAAATTTTACAGGGCGAGGGGTCTCCCAAATTTTTTTTCCGAAAAAGAAGACTATAAGATATTTTTGTTAGATTTGCTAATATGTGTCAGCAATACCACATCCATTCATTGATGAGAACTTACTTGGTTAGTTTAATGAAATTGTTGTTATTGTTTGCTTGTATTGTACTGCAAAGTACTTTTATTGTACCAAAATGTACTTTTCTTGTATCGTGATGAACAATTTTCTGTACCAAAATGATCAATTTATTGTGCCAAAAAGAACATTAATTGTACCAAAAATTACAATTTAGTATTTATATTGTATAAAAAAGTACAATTTATTATCTCACAAATTGTATTGTTAAGTACTTTTAAAGTACCAGAAATTATTATTTTGTATCAACAATTATTTTTATTAAAATTTCTGTTGTTGTACAAAAATTGTAATGGATTTTTCGTAATTTCTTAAAATTTTTGTTTTGTAACCATTTAGTCGGTTCAAATCGGCTGACATCTAATACTTGATATTTGTCACGATTATTACCTTCTCCGAATGTTAAAAAAGAGGTTTTATTCTCGGGAAAAGGTAATTCCCAGGGAAGTAATTTTCCTGTACGTAAAATATTCATTCTAAACTTTGAGTTATCATTTATTCTGGGGCAGCTTCAACCGTTTGCTTTTAGCGATTGGTATCATGTTCACTCCTTTTACTGTTTACTCCCTAAGGGAACAAATTTCCAAAAAAAACCCATATTACAACGCATCTACGTCACGGAAGGAACCTACATGCCAAATTTCAAGGCTCTAGATTTAGCCGGCTCCAGTCATTGCCGGCCCTCTCGATGTTGTTGTCAGCAACTTCGCAGTATAAGTGTCGAGTCAATCGGAATGTCTAGTAAAAGCTTCTCAAACAGTGACGTTCGCATTCGTCAATAAATATGTAGGTGCAGTTAGTTGTGAATCTAAAAATATAAAGCGTGTTAATTCACAACAAAGCACAACCTCATTCATGGGGTGTAAAGGAAAATTACGTTTTTTTTTAAGTAAGATTTAGCCGTTTTGGGTTGGGGGAGTGATCAGTCAGACGTAATCCTGATTGTATCAGTAAAATATGTAGCAAATCTCGTCTTCATAACTCTAATGGCTCGTGAGATATGAAATTTAAATTTCGATTGAAATTTCGGATTGTGTGGGCGGTGCCACGCCCCATTAGCCCTTAGATCCACATAGATCGGTTCATATATTTGGCCCATAAACTACAAACATTTTCTCATATAAACCGAATATGTACTAATGAAGATATGTTCATTTGAATGCCTATAACTTATAAACCACTAAACATACAAATACCGAATTTAAGAAACCTTACCGTTGACGTCAGCTTCCATAGGAAATTTAAAGGAACCAAAATCGGTTCACGCACTACAGAGAACATCAATCACTGGCTCAATGCAACTTAATTTTTATAAATAGATTGTAATACCTACCACTTTATGGGCGTTAGAAGTGGAAGAACCAACTGAATATACCCTACGTTCCACTTTTTTAAACCAGAAACTGGTTAATTTTTTGGTAAAATTTGGCTAACAGATTTGGGTTGAACCGGCAAGATCCTGCGGCTGACTCCGCTAGACTTTTCTAAAGATGCAGATCTATTCGTATAAACTGCAATAGAGCGACTAGGAAAAATGTGTTCGGTTTGCGATGGTGTTAATGGTATGACTCATAATTTATGACTTTCTTGGTGGTTATTACGATTATTCAACCTTTTCATGTTCGATGATGTTGAACAACAAACTATTTTTGCTGCGTCTATAGATTTCCACAAATTTTACATATTTAATACCCACATTTCCCTCAGTACACTTTAGCTCATAGCAGTCTCGTTGTTTGCAGCATGTTGTATTTATGATGTTATCATTGTTGTTATGTCACACAGTGTACAATATCACAGAGCTTGCTGTACTCCACTCTACCAATGAATGCACCTAAGTGGTGCAGCAGCAGTAGCACGGGCGCTGTGTCTGTGTCACTACTTTAGTTTACGTGTCGATTTAGTGTCAAAATTTTGTGTGCAATTTTGTGGCATCAGCGGATGTTCATCGCTATACGACGATAGTAGTATAGTCATTGTTGTTTTGCTGTTGCATCCTTGTGATCCTTGGCAGTGTCACAGTTAAACGACATTTGCGTGAGAATCCATGAAAATGTGGTGGATATTTAAATATTGTGTAAACATAAGTAGAATTCGCCGCATTGTGCTAACCGACGTTAGAGTTATGACATGCAATGGAACAGTTCGATGGGTTTTAAGTAGACTTGTACACATATCGAGTAAATGAACTTTTGTAAGATTTTCCATTACGGAGTAAATGAATTGATGCTGGATAACAGTCAGCCAGGGCAGACATCATTACAGAGTAAGCTTAATACAAAGCAACAATCCCTAAGGAGCTTATAGATTTTAGATGAATTCTTATCTTTTTACACTTTTAACACTATATGTAATCTGCATACCGGGCAAGCTGGCTGCCTGGCTGCCATAGTTCACAGTCTTGTTGTTATATCAGATTTTTTAATTACAAAGTTTTTAAGATTTTCAACAAATACTCAAGTGAATAGATGTTGCCACTATGTATGTATGTATGTGTGAGACAGAGTCCTACCCTACGAGGTAATTAAAAATTATGCTAGAAATTACTTTTGTAAGTTCATTAAACTTACAAGCAGCTTCCTTTTAATTGAGCAATTTTCTTCAGTTTAATTTCTTTGTTAACTAAGCATTTAGTTGTTACAGCCATGAGGCAAGAGACAGGTGGCAAGAAGTTGTTGGGTTGTTGTGAGACCACAAAATGTTTGCACATCATGCTCCGGTAAAACGTAGAGGGAATACCTAGACGGTTTCAATGTAATAGAATTGTATGTTTTTACATAAAAAACAGAAAGCGTTGCGATGCAAGTGCCTACAGAAAAAAAAATTGTAGTTGTCTGGTGTTAGAACAGACTTATAAAGTACTTAGTTAGTGATAGTGATTTCATAATTTCAATACCTTTGTGCAACTTACTTGATTGAAGGGACTTTTAAAAAGGTTGTTGCATAAATGTTTGTGTGAGTCTAAAATTAGAAGCCTTATAACTGACTTAAATGCCAGAAGCTCTCTCTCGTTTCATATGTAATGCAAAGAGAAAAAACATATTTCTGAAAAGATGTTTTGTGTGTAAGAGTAAATTCATTTCAGGAATTATAAATAGCTGTTGCGTATGTATTTGTTTGGTATAATCCATATATGGAAAAGAACAATGATGATATAGTTAAATATGTTTGGATTTTGGAGCTCTGTTAAATTTGAGTTAGTGTAGAAACAATTGTATACAACAATATTTAAATTTAAATTTTAAATTTAAATTTAAATTTTTACCTTTAATACAACTACGCACACTATTACTGAAATTATCTGCTACTTTGCATAATCATTTTCTTGTAAATTTTCCTAATGGTTTCTTTAGTCAGACATTTAATCTAATTACAAGGTGTTGTATTACAACCCTACTAGGGATTACAGTCGTCTCTTTGTCATTTACTTACGAAAATGTAACACTTGCAGCATCATATGTGCCTCATGCCATCTACAACCATCCAATAACAGCCTGAGTGTTTAAAGAGCACAACCTCAATTAAAAGTCCAAAGGCTTTACTTCCTGTAACATCAACACAATTGCCCCAGCATCAACATTAACAGTTAGTACAACAATTACAACAAAAGCGAGACGACAACAAAAATGTAAAACTTTAACACTCACAGTAGTGGCAACAACACAAACCTGCAGTAAACAAGTAACAACAAAAATAGTAACAAGCAGCAGCTGTAGAAGGATTGAATGAGGAGGCAATGTGAAAAAATAAGTTATCAAATGCTGACACATGTTAGTCAGTGTTGTTGTTGCTGGATGCAACATTATATGCATGCAGCCCGTAGGCTGTTTGTGCTGTTGCAACACGACATTGCACAGTTGCTCTAAGAGTATGTCGGGGCATTGTTTGTGTTACTATTGGTGATGTGTTTATTGTTGTGATGCCATGTTGTTGTAGTCTGACAAATTTGACACAAGAACATATTGTGTTTCATTGTGTCGCATTAAATGTTCTTTTTGCCTGTAACATGAATATATTTGCGAACAGCTGTTGCACGTTGCTGTAGTGTCTGTTTGTAAAAAATTTTCATTTAGGTAATATTTAGTTGGTCTCAAATGGCTAGACCACCCAGCTATTGCACACTTTTGTTTTACTATGAATTGGTGATGGTAATTTTTGGATTTGGATGTTATCTAAAAATGGGATAAGGAAGAGCTTGTTATAAAACTTAGCTTATATAACTCTGTATGCTACGATTCACTAAACCTCTGAACGGCTCGACATATTACAAACACCGTAACGCGTGACTTTTATATACTAAAAGACTAGATGGGGGAAAACTCTTGCTCATTCCTCTTATTACATGAATACACAGCAAAGCTATTTTTTTCTAAGCTTACCATAAAATCTAGTTTTTTGTTGAAAATTTGACATCACATACCTCCTACCTTAAGACCACCTTGTAAAGTTATTGGTCTCAGTGTTCTAAAATACACTTTATCTTCTACCAAGTGTGTTTAACAAATTTTGCTAAATTTTGTCTCCTCAATCGTGGTTGTAATGAATAAAAAAAACAACCAACACATGTTTTCACATTGTAAACTGCTGGCCACATTTAATGTTATCTACTGTCGTCCAGCTAAGCTTGTAAAAATTACTACATGTTTTGTGTTTATTTTACTTGTTTATAGTGAACAAAATCTGAGCATTCACTTTCCGGTTTTAGGAACTCTTAAATTTTATGCTTCTAGTATACAATGTCGCTTTTGAATAGATGACAAATGGGTTAACATAAACAAAAGGAAATGAACGTGAAACGTGAACAGCAAAGCCATTGGCCACTAAACAACATGGTGCGACCAACTAGCCATAGTTAGTTGGTGAACAACGTTGTCGTCAGAGCGAACAACTCCACCACTGCTAGTGGTAGAGGAGGAGTTCTTCTATGTGACAGTGTCGACAAGAGGGCGTTTAGGGGCCTCTGTACATATGACTGGCAAAGGTAATTGCTACAATGTGCCGCGACTTCCAGGAAGTAGCTTATAATGTAAACTTTGACATTATATTACATTGTTTTCAATTGCTATCAATTTGATTGTATCATGGCAAATACTTTCCATGTCTTGGAATTGATTTTAACAAAAACATGACATTTTTAATTCCTATGTTATATTGATATTGCAGTTAACTGAAATATTATTTCCAAGATGATGCACAGTTAGAATTTATACTACTGGAGAAAAAATTCATTACTGGGATGACTTCAAATCGATATTAAATTATTATGGCATGTAACTTGACAAAACGTATGATGCAGAACTTCTGCATTTTGGGGCTACTTTCGCGTGCAGTTCTCAGAATTGAGTCCCAAATCAATGAGCTGCAAAATGTTGTACTGTGTAGGTCTTAATGAGGCATCAAAACTTTGATTCAGTGTCCTGTAAAATTATGAAAGAGGGACATATCAACTTGTGCTTTAATGGTATACATTTTGGACTCCCTTAACTACGCCCATTTCTTTTTGAGAAGCTATTTACAGACAAATGCATAACGATTTAACTACTCGAAAGTTGCTGCCTACAAGACAACATCGGCAATATCGATAATATTAATACAAATGGCTGTACAGGACTTCAACATAGGTCACGCGATGTTTGTAGCTTGTTCTAACGCAACTGCAATGGGGCCCTTTTCATACCATTACCACAATGACGCCCCTAGCAAAATTTGTATATGCAGCTATTGCATCATATGTACGTACGAGTGTATACAAAGCTTGTCCATATTTTCATACCGCATGACCAAATGTTGATGACAATATTGTTGTTGTTGTTGCATTTGGAGTAACACACGGTTATAGTAAACAAACAAAATAATCCACCAAAAATTGTACATTTGAAATGGCTTAGTCCCATATGTTGCATACAGCGACGATGTATTTTCGGCGCTTTGGAATGCTTTCCATTTGTTGTTGCTTTATTTGTTGTTTTAGTTGTGGACTAAAAACGGAAATAAAACATTTGCACTTGTGTGCTGTAGTCTGGGGGAAGCTTTGCAAAAGGTAAAATTGTATTCATAAAATGTAAAGCACTAAATCATTTTTAGGGCGTTTCAATGTTTTCGCCGTTTGTTTTTGTTTTGCGCTGTGCTGAAATGCTCAAATGCTGCTTCAAAATAACGACAACGCTACTAAAACACCACTAAAAATAAACAGTGCCTAAAAGTATGCACTGGAAATTTATCGTTTCATATTTAGAGCAAAACGCTTATTGTGTGGTCTGAAACGTTTATTGTGTGTGTGTGTTAGTTTGATTTTTTCTCTAAACAATAAACAAGAAAACAGTTAAAATGTCGAAAATTTCGTGTAAAAATAAAAAGCAAAAATATAAAAACAAATATATCAGTTTTATTTTTTTTTTGATGATATAGAGAATTTAAAATGTTGCACGAAACTTTGTTGGTCGAAGCGGAAAGGTTTTAGTACATGTTAAACTTAATAGCAGTGATCAGTGGAACATGTCGAAAATGTAGAATGGAGGCATTTCTAATAACTTTTCAAAAGTCATAGCTCGGTTGTTAAATATTTCAAGTTTTTATGTGTAATGAACGTATGTGTTATATTTAACTTCTGGATATCATAGGTCTTGTAAATAACTCATGCGCTCTAATGTACACTTAAGGTAATTTTGTGGAGTTTTGAGTATGAATTTCCAAGTTACAAAAAAAAAATGTTAAATATGTTAAAAATTACTTACCTTACCTTGTAAAAAAATTGTTTGTTGAAGAAAATATGTCGATATTAAGACATTATTTTAAAAGATTATTTTCAGTATGTGTTAGTAAAAAATAATTAAAAACATTACACCGTGCAATAGTGGTTTTCATACTTGATTAAGACCATATATACGTGAAACTAGAGACCTTATGTTGTAAAACTGCGTTCTCAGTTTATCGGATTTTTTTTTAAGTGGACTTCAAAGGATACCACACTTTCAAAAAATTAAATCAAATATTCCACGAACCATATGATAAAGATATGGGTATCAAATGAAAGGTAAGAATCTCACCAATGCAAACAAATAACTGATTTTAATGGATCTGGACCAAAAATTTCAAAAATTTCCTTTTAAAGTTTTAAAGCTTAATATCATTTAAATAATTTTTTTTTTTTTAAAAATATATGTTGAAGAAGTTATATGTACATTTTATTAATCTAGCTTTACTAGTTTCGTAAAAAAGAAAAAAATATTAATCCTGTTTCAAAAAATTGTATGTATATAAAAAAACTGAACAAAAATTAATTTAAATGTAAACATTGACTTTGCCGCTTATGCTGATCGTCTGTGTCACGAAATATTTTCCAACAATATTCTGCCATCTTGTGGCATGCACTTTTTCCTCTAAATCGATTTTCAATCTTCGCGATTTCTTGATAAAAGCGCTCAACATGCTCATCACTGAAATTTCCCAAATTATCGGGAAAGAAGTCAAGATGGTTGTCGAAAGACGCAACCAATTGTTTTGAAACTTTGCATAGGTTAATATTTCCACCAAACTACTTACGTATTGCAAATGGTCTATATGGCCACGCCCCTTCTAGTACATCCCATACAAATGTAAAATTTCAGAAATCGAGTAATAATATCAATACACCTAACATGAGCTTGCCCAAATTCTGTATTTTATTAAGTTATAACAGGATAACATTTTGGAGAAAAAAACTGGAGGTCTGGCCACGCCCCTTCCGGAACCTCCCATACAAATGTACCGCTCCACCCACTTTAGAAACGAGTAATAATATCAAAAGACACAACACAATCGTGGAAAAAAATTCTGAATTTAGTAAAGCTATAACAGGATAAAGTTTTGGATAAAAAACTGCAAGTCTAGCCACGCCCATTTTGGGTCCTCCCATACAAATGTACCGCACTGCCTATTTTAGAAATCGATTAATGTTATAAATGCATCTAACATGATCGTGCCCAACTTCTGTATTAAGTAAAGCTAAAGCAGTATACAGTTTAGGTAAATCTGGAAGTCTAGCCATGCCTCTTCTGACACCTCCCATACAAATGTATCATTCCGCCCACTTTATGTTATATCAATATACTAGATTTTACTAAATTTACTGTACTAAATTTTATGTTTTACTGAGGGTGAGGGTATATGTAAGTCGATTTACCGACTGAAACTTTCTAACTGGTTACAGTACAATCTGGAAAATCACCACAATAAGATTAACACCAAAACAACGTTTAGAAATTGTGAAAATTTTGATCCAAAACTCGCGCTCTATTCGTCAAACTTATAGAGCAATTCGTCATGACCACATTTACTCCTTTGGATAATATTTATCCAAATCGAGCACGTGACGTGAGAGGACTCGAATTTATCAATCCGAAGCCATTCTTAGCAACACGGTCTCTGCCCGTCCACTACTTGGAAAATTTTAAGGAAATATTATGGCCTACATCTGTATAAGACCCAGCAGATGCAAGAATTAAAGCCAGCGGACCAACAGTGGTGTATTGTGTTTGGTAAGTGGATTGATAATCAACTGGTAGTTGAACCAGATTTCTATCGTCAAACCTTCTTTAGCGATTAGGCTAATTTCTCGCTTGACAAACAGAATTTTTGATTTTGGAGGAGCACATTCCTCATAAGACATTTGGGACTCCATTAACAAAAAACAATACTTTACAGCTTGACATTCTTTTGCACTTTACTTACTCCGCACAATCAACAGCCTGTCACATTTACCCAAAAAAACCATGACATAAATTTGCTTTTGCTTTTACTTTCACTATTTTTATATCATTGCTATCATTTCTGTCAAATGTCGCAATGTAACATAATTGCCCTACCTCTGAGGCTTAGCGGTGTTTCAAGATTTTATCGCAAAGCATAACTTGCGGCGTAGTTGCGTGATATCCAAATAAAGTGTTGAGCATTTCAGTATAATCTTTTTTGTCCCTGTTGCTTTTATGCAAACATACATATATCCTTTACGCACATACTCACACACACACGCAGTGTTCAACCAATACTTTGGAGTATTGAAATAGTTTATGGAACACATTTATCGAGCTTACCTTTAACACTGCAATGAATAAAAAAAGACTAAAGACAAAACAAAAAAAAAACGAAGCGGAAATGGGTACCTTGACGCTCGACACGTTTACACATTGCACAGTGCGTGTGTATGTATGTAAGAGTATTAGCAAAATTATATTCACACTCGCATGTATCGAATTGAATCCCTTTGAAATTTATTTTTTACACACATGTAAATGGAACGTATACAAGAAACAGGAAAAAAACTCGAACCAAATCGAATGTTCTGACTATCAGCCTGTCAGACGTTGGCATGGACGAATGTTGGCTTAGTACTCCATACATGGACACAAAGACGCGCGGTGAGAGTTGAATTCAATGCATATTGCAAAAAATATCATAAATCTTGTTTTGGTTCTCGATCTCAAACCTCAAAGGACTTGTAACAACAACATCAATAGAATATGGAAGCAGGAATCATGGTGTTATGTAGAGCATAACATAGCAGAGGTGTAATAAGGGAATGCTATGTTGGGAGGGACAATTAAGTTGATTATTAAGAAATTCTTAGATAAGAGGAAAACGCTTGTAGGTTACATTAGAATTAAGGGCCAGACATAGTTTTTAGTTCTTTGCTCGATCGCAGTAGCGGAAGCCATATGCCAAACATTATTTTTATACATTAAATGCTATGAAATGTTAAAGTTAATAGAGTCAATATTTTAACAATTCTTTTGAATTAGTTAAGTTTTATTTAAAAAAAAGGTCCCCTAAAAATACCCGATGTAAACCCTTCGAAATTTAAAGATATTAAAAAATTGTTTTGGCATAGAGGTTATTTGGTATGGCAGATACCTGAAGGGACGAGGCAGTTACGCCCATTTTAATCCTAGATCACGACTTGAGGACATTTTGTTACTGCTAGACTTATTGTGTATGCGTTTGACATGATTCTGTTGCCTCCTCATGCCCGAACCGAAAATGTGCAGGCATCATAGCATTGCAAATCATCGCACCCTAAAATCTCCTTTAGATTAACAGATCACCAGAAATGTCTTACGCCAGTGTTGGGTTTTTATATCAATACAACGGAAACTAATGACGAAAATCAGTCAAATTCTATGGAATTTCACACGCATTATGTTTAATTTGATACTTTTTTACGCTAATATTTGAGGCATCATAGGCATGAGTATTTTATCTTAATCTAGCTGAATCGTTTTTCCTGGGAAAAAAACTTGATTAAATATTAACACTCCTGTCCCAATTTATACATTCTTTCCATTTCGCATTTCCCTACGCACGTGTGCAACCTCACCGGTATATTAGGTTATAGTCTCAGTCTTGGTATTGTATTATGCAGCATTATCACTTTTTTTTCTGTGCTCTCTGGATTTTTTTCTTCTACACAACTTTACCCTAAGTACATTGCGTTCGTGTGTTATTTTGCGAATGTCCATGGATATGTTTGTGTGCAAATACTACATTGGATTACTTACATACATACAAATATGTATGAGTATTGTATTTTCACACGGTTCTGGTCGAAAGTGAAATGCTGAATTACTGTGGTCTACCTGCAGTTTTTAAGTAAACTACACAAAATAAAGTTTATGGAATATAACTACTGTAGATATTTTTGAGATTTATAATTGCTTACTAAGAAAACTTTTTTCAGATTGGGTTATAATGATTCCCATGTATATTATAGTCGTTTAGTATCCCAGCAACAAAATGCCAAATGCTTTTAGAGAATTAACTTTCTATTACTTTAAAAAATCATTGAATCTATAACTATTCCTTATGTATGAATATTGAATATATACCAACATCGCCTTAGCCACCACTGTGCATCGTGAGAATCGTTCGCCCTTGCCTTTGTTACTAATGTTTGTAATTGGTTTTCACTGTTTGAGGTTTTGTGTGCTAAATTGCTTGCACATATTTACACACACAGCAACCAATAGCACACAAACTCTGACACACACACCAGCGCGCACTTCCACCAACACACTTGTAAGTAGACAAAAAATAAAACGTCTGCTGAAAGTGCGTTTGTTGTCTTTGGGGATTTTTCGCCAAAGCCAAAATCCATCCATTGTGATATATATGGTGATTTAGAAGCAGCAGCAATATCACCACCACCACATATTGTTTATTTTCCTATAGGATTTCTAAGGGAAAACATATCGTTTTCATTTGTGTTTTCGATGCCATCCTTCCATCTCTCTTCTTACTTTTTTTGTGTGGGCAGATCTACAGCATTTAGGAGTCCGATGTTTCTGGAGAGTAATTACTTTGGTGTTGTTTTTAAATAGCTGGAAGGAATCAGCTAATGGAAAGTGTTTTTCCAAAATAAAATTTAAAGTGTGATAATTTTCTAATGGAAAGTTTTTTTGGAAATTGAAAATATTGAATGCTTAAAATCATTAAATATTACGAATTTTAAACATATCGACGGCTTACAGTCAATACTGTCTATCTACATTTTTAATGCTCATCACCAGGGCAACCGGAAATATGCAAATGCATGTTGCATACTCTTACAAGTGTTCTGACACCTATTTGTTAGGGTATATTGTATCCATTAAGTCGTATTTCAAAATTTTTTGGTTTTAAGAGCATATTTATAAAAAAAATATCCTTTTTTAGGCATATTTCATATTTTTTACAGAATATTTTTTAACAAATATCCCTCTTTAAGCATATTTCATATTTTTTACAATAATTTTTTAAAGAAGAACAACGAACTCGAAAAAAACAACAAGGAAAACTTACAGCTTAAGTAGGACGATTTCACGTGTTCACCATGGATGCCATCCATAAATGTAGAAATTACTGGTGGAACGAAACTAATGTACCACTTTCCGCTTCCGCTTTATTTCGAACATAATACAGAATTTACCAAACACACTGTCTAACTGATATTCTACCAATAATATTGTACTTTGAAGGTTGCAGTAACCAAAACCGTAACCACTTTATTGTCGAATTTTTCAATAAAAAACAAAAAATTCACAGAACAAAAATACTTGGCGAATAGACACACACAGATGTGACAGTGCTCATGCGAAGTTAGCGGCTAAGTTGAAAAACCAGACCATACATCAGAGTAACCAAATATGCCGCTAAAACAGTAAAATTTTTAAAAAGCCATCTGATGCATTATATTTGCATTAAATTTTCAAGTAAGATTTTTTATATTAGCCAAGTGGCAGCATTAAGTTGAAAACTATTTTTGATTACAATTGCACTAAACTTCCTATTAGAATCCAGCGATATGAAGGTCATATCAGATAAGAATACATTTACACGATCTAAGGGTGGAAATTCCTAAGGAGTAGTATAAACGAAAAATTATACTATTTTTGTGGTAGGTGCTAATAAGTACCTTTACCCAACTTATAAGTCAGTACCGTGGTTGTGTATAAAACGATTTTAGGTTTTTCAGCGAATTTGGAAAGGAGAAACTGCGGCCTTCTAAAAAAATATGTATATTAGAGTGGGTAAATTTTTTCCTCTACCAAGGGGTTATTAAAACCGTAATCTGCGATGAATTCCAAGAAAATTTGCCTAAGAAACTATGGGTTTAAAATCAAAATCGAGGAGAGAAACTTTTTGTATTTCATATTAGGGGTTGCGATAGTGTTGTATGGATATCAATAGTAACAAGATTTTGACACGGCTCACCCATTATTTTGTGTGGTTGGGAAAACAAATTCATAAGCCCAAAAATGGGGAAGGTGTGGTACGGTGGCTGCTCATCGTAGTCAAATGTTGTATAGAAGGGGAAAAAATCACAACAAGCCCCGCAGCTGCCTCAGAATCGTGCCTAGAGGGTTAAAATGTGTGACCGACCCCCAATTATTTTTCCCCACTAAAAATTTTCAAAACATGCCATTAAGGAGGCTCCCATATGTATGATCGACCCCAATAGTTTTTCCTTCTAACATTTTTTCCGAACATGCCTACCAAATTGTACAATTTATTGTACCGAAAGGTACAATATTGTGTACCATATAGTACAATAAATATATTGTAACATATATTGTATACAATTATATATATTGTACCAATAAATAGTATATTTTATTGTACCATATAGTACAATATTTGTACCAATAAGTACAATTTATTGTATTTTGTTGTTATTACCAACAAGTATATTTATTGTAACAAAAATACACGTTATTGTATCGAACAGTTCAATTTATTGTACAAAAAAGTGCAATTTATTGTACCAAAAAGTACAGCATATGATACCAAATAGTACATTTTCTTATACCAAAAATCGCTTTGTTGTACAAACAACTGCCATTTATTGTACCAAAAAGTACTTTATTTGTTCCAACAATTACTTTTGTTATACCAAAAAGTTCACTTTATTGTACTGAAAAATACAAATTTATTGTACAAAACAGTGCAAATTATTGTACCAAAAAGTACTTTAGGTGTTCCAAAAATACTTTTGTTATACCAAAAAGTACAATTTATTGTACCAAAAAGTTCTTTTTTTGTACCAAATAGTAAAATTTTTTGTATCACAAATTACTTTAATTGTACAATAAAGTAATATTGTTATAACAAGAAGTACTCTAATTGTATCAAAAAGTACTTTAATTGTGCCAAAAATTCTTTTATTGCACATAAAGGTACTTTTTTATGGTAAAATGATATGATAAGCAATTCTACAATTTGCTTCTACCGAAATGATTTACTGCATTCATTGACATAGCAGCTAGTAATTATTATTATAATGGTTTTGAGAGAAAAGAGCTTAAGAGAGCTTAGTGAGCAAGAAGTTTTCTTAGTTTAGTTTAAAAAAAAAAACACAAACAATAGCATTTTATGTTTAAAAAAACAATTTTTTTGTGCTAAAGTTACGATTTTAAATTGATAAACATATATAAAAAAATATAAACCGCAAAAATAAATACAATTTCTCAAATTGTTTTAAAAATGAAAAACATTGATATTTTCTAAAAATGTAAGCTTAAAATTCACTTTTAGCCACCACGTTGTAGCTATGTAAAAATAATCTATGATCATACATTATTCCCTGTTTGTGTACTTTTATAAACAATAGACATTTTTTATCTAATTTGTCCAATTTTTTACTGTCATCGTTTAAAAACTAAAAAGATTTTTGGGCCATTCTGCAGAAAGGAAAAAAATCGACATTTTCATTACCATTAATTGGAGACCACTCTAGTTCAAATCGTTGGACATGTTTACGAATTATTCTCTAAAAAGCTGATGTACATGAAAAAATCGCAAAAAAAATTTAAAATTCATATGTTGGAAACTAATCAGAGGAAACATTTTTAAATCTCATTGTCGTGTTTAGAAGGCCAAAATCTATAGAAAAATAATGACTGTAAACTAGTGTTATGGGTTACCGCCAATAGATGTCTATTACTACAGTTCAACTTGTAGAAGCTGCTTCAACACCAAAATTTCTTCTTTTCTTTCCTAATGCCTGATGAAGCTGCAAAAACAATTAACACATTTCTACAGAAGATTTCATCATGAAATGACAGCTTAGATAAGAATCAAATACTTCTATTGTATATTTATGACGAAATACAAAAAAATCCATCCAATGTATGACACAATATAAATTTTTGGTGAATTTTTGGCCTAAGCCCTTAATTTTGCAAAATTCTCATACGACTGCATGGATGGCACGTGTCGTTTGAAGTGCCGTAATTTTTTTGCTTATTGCCCTTTAGTTTATATTTTATATTTACTCCTGTGTAACATTATAAGTTATAATTAACTTACCAATTACCACAAAAAAAAAAACGATGGCATTACGTTTTGAAAATCCAAATGTTGCACTTTAAATGCGATATATATTTACTGGACCAAGTAATATTACTAGTGAAATGCAACGAAATTTAATTTAATTTATGCATTTGGCATTTCTCTAAAGTTGTAGTAAGCACCGGCCAAACAATTTTGATATTTGCTTCCATTATATTTATTAAATTCCTTTCCCACATATACTGGGTTTGTCATCTAGTGGTTTCATTATATGTTATAGCTTAAAATAGGTAAATATTTAGAAAAAGAACATAAAAATGATTGACGAATATAGAAAGTGAAAAAGAAAACCTAAAAACATTTCGAAGAATAGTCTTGCTACATTTTTTTATTTTATTCCAAACGTATTTGCATAATATTGCTTCCTTTTCTATTGTATTGCATTCTCGAAAACACATCGCAAAATGACTCACCCGGTATATGTGCATTGGGCCTAAAGTAATGCCCTCGGCAAGAAATAGAAGAACGCTCAATAATAAACACCTTGAATTTTGTGACTTTGAGTTATGAGTGAGAGCACTTGAGGCGGCGTTCATTCGTATAAAGCAATGTCATTATTTTAATATTTTACTGTGAATGTTGGTATTTGAGCACACACACACACATACACATAGCAAGAGTACTTGTGTTAAAATAACGGAACATGGCAAATGTCATGAATGCTCTTCATATTTCCATTTTTATGGATAAGAAAATCTAAAGGAATAAAAATATGGCCGACTTATGTAAAACTGTGTTGGTCATATGCATGACGTAGTACAAGCAAACTATAACCCACATATAAATTGTATATTCTATAAAGATAAAAAAGTGTGTGGGAAGCGATGATAAAAAAGTGCTATAGTAGGAAAGCTGCAATGTAAACAATTCAATAACGTTCACAAATGGATTTTATGCCTACGGAAATGCTACTTAAGACCTCGCAGGTTGTCCACATTTGTGTGGATGTGTGTGTGTATGTGCGATGCCTAAAGGACATTAATGCCAGTATGGGGATATTTGCAATGTTTTATTTTGTAGCTCGCGTGATGTATGACCTTGGTGTGCAATACATCTAATCCGTGCACAAATGCTTTAAAATTCTTTAAGCAATCCTTAGAGGGAGATGTCCTTCCTTGTCCCTTCTAATACCTTAATCGTCTTAAGTTCACCTTTTGCTTATGGCAGTCCTTAATACACATATGACATTTGAGCAGCTGGTGATCAAATTGTCACAGTAGTTGAAAGATGTGTGAAGTGCATTTGAGCTCACATAAATTTAGTGTTTGACATGCATTTTTGCTAAAAAAAAAAATACGCACGATAGAGTGACACTAATTTTACACAAGAAAAGAAGTTAGGAAGTTACATATCTTCGTCATTTCAACTAAAAAGTTTTAATTAAAAAAATCTGTTATATATGGAAGAGTAATATTATTCTACTAATTTGGGTTTTACATCCGTGGTGTGCAAGATTTAAAACTGATGATTAATAAATAATTTCGTTAAATCCTTGAAGTTATTAATTTATAATTAATTGAACACTTTCATATACACATTGAATTTTTTTTCTCACACTCCAGTACATCTTAGCGACAAAAGTTGTTATCAAACTATATAAGTTTATAATTACATTATATATTATAATGAGTCAGTCAAATAAATAATATACGATGATAGGCACAAATAAATCAAAACTTTTTGCGTACACACACACACATACAACACACACTTCCGCCTTATCGTTTACTTTAATATGGCACTATAATCTGCCATCATGAGATTGTCCATATGTGTCTATGAGTGTGTCTGTGTGTGTGTGTATACGCCATATGTATGCCTACCAGATTAATACATATAAATATGTACGTATCATCGCATATTTCATTATTTGCTGTGTGCAAACTTTTGTATGTGTTGAAATATTATTAATTATTTCTAAATAATTGAATGCGATACTTTGATAAATATCACATAATTAATAACACATTACACGCACAACTGTGTTCACACACGTGTGAAGATGTATGCACAGATATGTATGTAGTTTTACATGTGTACTCATAATTTGTTTATTTATTGTTAGAGGTAGAATATGTTGAAAACAAATAAATATATACGACTCATACCATGTTAAGCCGAAAATGGACATTGCATAACAAATTTTGTTCGCTTTAATATGTTGATTGTAATTTTTTACAAATATGAATTTTTCTTTAATTTCAAAACTCTGAAAATATCTTGAATCTAGTGTTATTTGTGTTGTAATTATCTATCATATCTCTCCGAATTCAAATTGTAAGAGAGCTGGGTGAACACCAACCGGTGAATACCGTTCAAACCAATAAGAAATGTCGTTGGAGAAATGTTGGAATGATTTGGAAATTTGTACTAATTTGTTTTTTTATTTTAGTTGACATTGGACGAACTTATCACGCAATGTGTTCGAGGAACGTATTTCGTATTCGAAGGGGTATCACTGGGTAAAACATATCATAGGTTTTCTGCAAATAGATCTGTTTTACAGGGCATAGCCTATGACCTTGGAACTGTTTTGCAATATTAAACCCATTTCACAAAAAAGTGCACTTGAGACCTTTTTGCAGGATACCTTTGATATTAGTGTATGATAAATAACGAAGTGTTAAGGAATCCTATTAGTAATTAGTCCTATCATAAACCATTCTGGACATATCATTTTAACATTTCATACTTAGTTTTTTTCAATTTACAGCACTACTAACCCTACTATCATTTAACACACTTTCCTTTATATCCAGTAAATGATCTCTATATTATTTGTCAGTCATAAATTAAAAATTCCATACATTGAAAATTCAATACCCAAATTTTGGGACTGAAATTGTTAACTTTGTGTCTAATTTACATATGAAATCGCTTAAAACTTTGCCAACTAGTGCATGCACAAATAAATTATGCCCGCACAGCAGCGTCTTCATAATCAACGTTAACACATAAACCACACAGCCACTCACACACGCACACATAGCAATGAAATTTATGATTTTACACATGTACAGTCATGTAGACACCATTAGATAGTGTGTATGCGTGGTGTTTGTGTGAACATTTCTCACTTCTCAAGAGTATAAATGAAATTCGGAAACAATTGGTAACAAAATTCCGTCGTTGGACTGCTCTTGCACAGGGTAAATAGAAATGTTCACACACTCACAGATATGCAAAAGATTCAAAATGTGTGCGAACACTGCATACAACCGCTTGCACGCCCGCTCATATATACATGCTCATACGTATAAGAATGACCATGTGCGGCACAAAGAAGTGAATTAAATTCTCAGAAATGATGATGGTGACAATCATGATGTTGCTGTTGGCATTGGCTCATTGATGTCCTAATGCCCGACATGAGATAGATGAGAGATATATAGTGCTAGTGTGCTCATGCGTGTGTGTGTGTGTGCATTAATGATAAAGTGTTTATTTGATATTGGTATGTGACAGTCATTTCATTTCCTGTTTCCGTCCAAAAGCGACGGAATGGCATGTCGTCCACCGACGACATGTGTAGTATGTTGTTCTATGGATTCAAATGAGCAAAACAATAGGTACAGAAAGTTTGAAATATTTAAGACTTTTGCCAGAATAATATAGGTATAACCATAGTTAAGAAACAAAATTAAGATAATTGTCTTCGGTGATGCCAACGCTTAATTTTCAAGCATCATAATTTTTTTTATAATATTTTTGAACCCGCAAAATGTGGGAGTTTGTATGGGAGGTGAGGTAGTTTTTGTCCTATCTTGGTCATGTTGGAAATTAACCTCCGCGTAGAGGATAAAAGCTTGGTGGCTCTTGAACAACGGTTGTGATCCCGGGGACAGACGGAGGACATCTTTAAATCGACGCAGAGTTCGATCATTTATATAGTATATTGTCATAAGTTACAAAGAACGCACAGACGCTTCGATTCATGGGAGTGCGTGGTGAAGGGTATAATAATCATTGTTTAAATACTTCCTACGCAAAAGGATTAAATGTCCTAGATGTATATAATCGCTCCATAATTCTATTGATTAGATGAATTTAGATCAAATTTGCAATTATATTTTATTATTTCCACTAAGATGCAAATTTTTTTACTGAATCGCACCACGTCTTTTTCCACCTTTTATTCAAAGGGTCTCGAAATGTGCTATAACACCAAATAGGATAGAATAAGTTAGACCAAACTTCGCAATAATTTACTTGCATTAGCATATTTTGTACTTTTTCCCCAAAAAACCTATATTTTTGAACCCATACCCAAAGGGACAGCGCTTCGTAGAGTCTATTTCTTATCAGAGAGTCGTAGGCAGCTTTGTGGTCGACAAAGAGGTGATAGGTGTCTATCTGCTTTTTGTGAGTTTTCTACAGGATTTATCGTAATGTGACTATTTGATCCGTTGTAGATTTACCAGTTCTAAAGACACACTACTAAGGTCCAATTAGTTTTTCTACAATTGACCTTAAACACTCACACAATATGCTCGAAAGGAATGTGTAAGCAATTGGTAACAGGCTTATTCCATGGTAGCTCTTACGATCTCCATTCTTGCATATAGAACATAGCAGACTGAGCTAATGCATGCTCCCTACCAGTTCCTCGCCAACTTTCTTAAACCATTCAGCAGGGAGACCATTCGGCTCCAGCCGCATTCCTATTTTTAAAGCGGGATATAACCCCAAGTATCTCGCTTTAAATGGAGTGGTGTCCGTATCCAGTAAATTGCTTAAATGTTCTCTTTATATCTTCAGCGTCACTAGCTGAGCATCACTTGCAGGATGGCTTCCCCTCTAATCCTAAAGAGACAAGTTGCCTCTCGCTTCTGCTCTTCGTGAGCGACACAGCTATTCGCTGCAGTTTCGCTCTGTATTCAGTGTTTTTTTCTCTCGTGGCATTGCAACATTCATCATCGTACAAGGCATAGTGTTAGAACGGTTTTGAAAAAAACTAAGGAGTCGGCTATATATTGCTTTATTTTTCTTAATAATGATTCTATATACGTGCAAGTCGCATAAAACAGGATCTATATAAACTTTATTGTTATTTTTATTTGGTCTTCTTAATTAATACATAGTCTATGAATTACGTTTCTAACTCGTTTACGATACTAAATTCCACAACACACAATAACTCTTTTTATACGCTAGACCTATTATTTTAACCACAACTGTTGGCACTGTAACCACTCATGTGTCTGATTATTTGTGTGTTGTGCGTATGCATTGATGAGCGTTTTAGTCTTGGTGTGCGTTTTAAGTGTCATTTTGTGTTTTGCTTTCACTCCATGGGGATATTTTCCCATTCACACACACACGCACACACATGTATACACGTTGGGTATTTCCCCACCCCAGCCTCCTTAACGATTTCCCTAACAAAACGCAATTTAATTTGTAACAATTTAAAATCATGTTATATTTCTTTGGGGAATTGTCACAATTGTCATGAATAAGTTGCCATTAAGCGGCGCTAAATAATTAAATGCCTTTGCTGTACTGTGCATTTGTTTGCCCCGCTTAACTTTAACCTTTTATTGCGAGAGGCCACTTGTGTCGAGAATCTTTAACGTGTTTACTGTTAAGTTAAGCTGCTTTCGCAGCATCTTATCCGTGTCTTCCTTTATCCAGCTGCAGTGCTTCAAGTGCACGCCCCTGCTTGGTTAGATAAGGGAAGATGGTATCAGCGTCATCACTTGTACCAGCACTTGTGCTCAAGTGCAAAATGCTTACAAATGCATTCGTTTGTATCCAGTTACACCTAGCTATATTGCCACGTTCACCAGGTGTGAATGGGGTGGAAAACCTCCCCCGCCCCGCCCTGCGTTAGAGGGGCTAAAGAGCTTTGCTTCCTCCAAAGATGCTTAATATTGTGAACATACGTTAATGCCAGCAGCCAGCCAGCCATGAGTGGACCAGTGTTCGTGGGTGTTGGTTGCCGTTAATGGTTTATAATATTTCACCTTGACTAGGTTTACTTAGCATTACCTTGCACTTTCATATGGAGCTGCTCGCGAGAACGCGCGTATTTGTACTCGCACGGCCGTTTGTGGACATGTATGTCTGACGGTCGCTTTAGCCAAGTGTTTGAGATTTGTCTTCGCATGCTCTCGCATTACTTTTCATGCAGCCATCTAAGCTGCACATATGTGTTGCTGTAGCAAGTGTTTAAATATAAATATCATTTAGATGTTGCATTAGACAACGTACCCTTAGGCGCTTGCAACTGATGTTTGCTTGCTCCTAAGTGCTTGTTATGATTGCTTGGCTGAGTGTTGCACTTGCACGTTTCAAGTTGACATAACCATTTTGTTTTCGCTGCGAGTGATCCGTAAGACAAATGTTTTTGAAGTGGCGCAAAAGGACATTTGAAATTTTGGCCATCTATCAAGCGCGTTAAAGATTTCGCTCTCGCTCCCCTATGTATTGCAATTGCGTGTGTGTGTGTGTGTGAAATTGTTATCCTTGAGTTTTCACTTATTTGGAGTGCCTTTTAGTCGTCACACTTGACGTATGAGTGTTATTATATTAAATTTTGTAATAATCATACGTGTTGTTGCCGTTGTGTGAGAGCGTGTGTTGGGTAGAAAATAAAAGGGAATTTAGTGCAATTGATATTGGCAGTAATCACTAGAAATGAAGCACTATTATATATATATGATCAAGGTCAGCGGCATTGAAGAGTTTACAAGTTGTGTGTAAATTGCAATGTTTGTTGTCTCAGGGACAGTATCATTTAAGTAGCAGATACTCTTAATAATTAATAATTGAATAATTTTAGGCCATTATACTATTCAAAAAATTAGGCACACTTTCTTGAACTCAGCTTTTTCGAATAATATAGAATTGATAAACAAACCTTTCTTTCTATCACTCCGTTTAATTATAGTTATTGCATGCAACCCATTGTATTTTAGTGCTGATTGAATTTTGGTGTCTATTGCATAACCAGCCCTCCAGCAGACAATATTTGCCTTTATTTCCTACTATTGCATTTAATTTATACTTTATTGAAATCTACAGAACGCAATGCTGTTCTTATTATGTTTCATATAAATACCTTCATAATTAAACAAGTGTATAGGTACACATGTTATGTTCAGACGCCAACTTCACAACATAACATAAATTTGTACAATCAGATTGATATACGTTCATCGTATATTTGTATGTATTCTCGAAAAAAAAGAACAAAACAAAACAAATAACAACAACAAGGATATTAAAGGATATTAATGTTATGACTGTTGTTATTACACATTGTAGTTATAATGGCTATTGCCCGAGTTTCAGTAACTGTTGTTATTAATATTACTTGTACTGTGTATTACTGTGAACTTGTACGTACGAGTATAGAGGCATTATCGACATTGAACGAATATTGTTGGATATGTGTGTGTGTAATTGCAATCACAGTGGAATGATACTTAAATTTTTTTTATCAACACACGACGAGGTGACGAGTTATTGTCACCCCTTTTTAGATATGCATTTTTGCCTAAAAATGTCGTCAAATGCTCCTAGTCGTTGAGGGGTAAGATGTTGGCTCATCTATCTGAAATCAAGATCGTCGATTAAGCTATAATATCATGGGAATAGAACACTCTGTATTCACTGTATCAACATGTCCTCATTGATCTTCTAAAAGGGACCAATAATATTACCTAGGTCAGCCAGATGGTGGGGATTCATTATTGAATTTGTTCCTTCGAAATTCTAAACCTTTTTTTATTAATTGAATCTATGGAGCTACATTTCTATGCGGTTTGTTGTAATGAGCGCACAATATCTGGCGTGCAGAATGCAGGATGGGATTCATTGAATGACGCCTCCTAGCATTTCCTTATTATTTGCTTCTCACACCGTCAAGTCTGCATGACGAGCTGCCGATTCAATCTTAAACTGACTTTTGGTCCACACTGTATATCAAAATTTACCGTTCTATTTTTATCTCTAATGACGAAGTATTGGCATTGGAGTTGCCGTAAAAGAACAATGTTATTGAATTTGTCTTGAAAGATTATATACAAGATCCTGTAAAACATGCCGATAGAATTCTACTCAACTATATACAAAGTGATTCATTAAAAAGTTTTTTTTATTTTTTAGTATGAGACTTTAAATGGATTTGGATGTCTAGATTTTTATGATGACCTGAGAGAAAAATCTCTGACTTTTACTTTTTAAAGATTATTTCATTCAAATATTGACCGCGACTATGGGTCTTGAGATCTTTTCGGAAGGTCAATCTTTTAAACAATCCTCAGATCTCTTTTTTTCTTTGTTTGGGACGAAATTGCTGCGTTTGGCAAGAGCTTCTCAAACAGGTGGAATTATCAGATCATATTTCTCCGAAAATGAGACCGGACACAACATAAAAGGGACTTTTTGGCGCCTAAAAAGAAGGCCGTAGTGTCGACGACATATAGATTTTATTGATAAATTAATCCAGTGTATAGTTAAGTATACATTTCGGAACTCATAAGTCACTGCTCAAATAAAACAAATATTATGAAATCGCAAAGAAATTTTGACGACCGCCGCATACGTTATCAGGATGATGGTCCCAGAAAAGGGTATGCACCTGGAATATCCAAACAGATTGACTGTAACATATTTTAAATCTGCCTTGCAGAACCAACTTATTTGGATGTAGATTCATAGTTGGTAGGAGACTTAGACATCTGGTCTCGCGGTTCTACACTAGAAGTGACCGAATAGCCACTATCCGCATCAAAGCTGATTAGAGCATACGTTTCGACGTATGACAGGGACGCTAAGGACACTAAGGATGCATTCTATGAGTATCTGGAGAAAAAATATGTCCACAGCCCTGGCTATGGCATAAAAATTGTTTTGGGAGATGGCAATGCTAGGACAGGAAGGGAAGATGCTTTTGGTTCAATAGTCGGGAAGATCAGTAAACACAGCAGCACCGCTCGACAACATGTTCACATTGGTAAGCTTCGCTTTAGCAAGAACTATGGTTCTAGATTTCTACACAAAGATATTCACAGGGTAATCCGGATTTCCTGGAAAAAAAACGAGAAACAAATTAATCCCTAGGGGTGGAGTAGTAACAAGTTTTGAATACAGTTCACCTCTTAATTTTGTGAGGTTGGGAAAGAAAAGTTATGTGTGGTCCAATGACTGCGAACTGTTGTCGAAGGAAGGGGAAATGAGGAAAATAACCACAACACGCACTGCCCAGTTGTCGACGCTAGCGGCGTAAAATTTATGACCGACCCCCACTAATTTTTACCTCCTATCATTTTTTCTAAACATACCAACCCCCTATCGGCATGCTCTAAGGGGGTTCCCATACCGAAATTTATAAAATTTGTTCCCACCACTCTAATTGCCATAAAGGTGACAACAGAGGAGTCGAATGTACGACCGGTTCCCAATTTGTATGCAACTTCAAGAGTTTCTCTTAACTTAGCTAACTTCTATCTTCAATCCTTAAGGTGGTCCTCTACAAGCCTCGGCTTCACATCTCAATGTCCGTACTTTTGTATGAAACAAACCGCTCTAACTGGTTTTGGTACGATGAAGAATGTGGCGTATTGTCCTAAGGAAAGAACGCATCATACATGCCAACCTTGCAGCCAATGGTAACACCTGTTGTGAGGAAACGATATAAGAGAAGATGAAAGAGAGAAAGCTCCTTTCCAAACGGTATAGGAATAGAATTATATCCCGAAAATTATACCAAAAGGATACATACAAAGGAATAAGGAATAAAGGAATAATAATTATGGAATAAGGATCCTGGCCATTAAAGACCTAGACGGAAATCCATGCACCATTAGCTGATTTGCATCTCTGACTCTCAGACAACATTTGTAGAAATCATGTGGTCCTTGCCGTTTACGAGCTAAGGTCGATCATATGGTCGACAAAATTAGACCTAAAATTGGTACAAGTAATTTCAAATGTTCATACGGTACCGATGAAAAATATGTGAGGGCAAACGCAAAATAGGGCAAATTACATAGTACAACATTTTTCAGCTCATTGACTTAGGACTCGATTCTGAGAACTGCACGTGAAAGTAGCCCCAAAAAGAATCATTTGTTCTGACAAGTTACATGTCATAATAATTTAATATCGATTTGAAGTTAGTAAGCATCGTATAGAGGAATTTGTCACGTTTAGGTTTTTTGTTTGACATAACTCGAGAACCACTAGTCCGGTTTAGCTAAGACAAATTTAGAAAAAAAATAAAATTTACAATTACTTTAATCTGTCTCAATAACGTTTCTCTACATAAGCAACAGTTTTACTTTTTCATTCATCAAATGATATTACTTATGACACGATATTTACTAACTTTAAATCGATATTAAATATCATAACCTTCCGCTCACTCCTGAATTCAAAAATCTAATAAGGATTTGTATTTAGCATCATAGCTTTTTAATGCGTTTCAACAACATTAGCTCATACTTTATATTCAATTTTGTATAGCAAATGTTAAAATTAACAAACACACAATTGTTCACCTAATTTTGTAAGGTTTCCGAATACTGTAATATACAACAGGCAGACAGCAAATTCCAATGAAGAAGCATTTGGCCGAGAAAATATTTATAGCAATTCACGTATCCACATTTATATCCATCTATATACATATAAAAAAGCACCCAGTCGAACAGTTGACTTTTATCAATAACAACGACTTTCATATATCGAAAACAAGTGAAAAATATGCACAGGACCCATACAAGGAAAACCCGGGCAGGCAACTGACAAAAAATCTCATCTACTGAACGAGAGTTTTCATTTAATTTGTGATTGTTAATGATAATGTTGAGGTAATTTCCTTATAACAAATGAAAACAAATATTTCTTACACAAGCATACTCCATGTGTCTCACACACATATGTAAGTGCACACCTCTTATGTCCCCCCTTATCTGATATCACTCACGGACTAAGGTGGGGAAGGGGAGAGATTCATTCATATCACCATGAATGGGGGGAGTGAATGTATGTGATGGTAAGTGAATTGCAGAGAAAAGATGAATGCCAAGGAAATTAAGTAAAATCTATTTCCTTTGCAACAGTATTTTTATGAGCTTAAATATTGGAATAAGTATACAAATACAATCTAGTTTATGGTTGGGGGATTGTGAGGTATGGGTGTGTGTGTTGTTGTAATGAGGAAATTGATATTGTATTGAAATTGTATGACTTTCACATATTAGCAAGGTGCTATATGCCAGCTGCCAACTGCCAGTGTTCAGTTTGATGTGATTTGAACATAGCTGCGGTTGAAGTTGTGGCTATTTATATTTGTAGGTCAATTTAATGTACTCATAATTGCTGTCATTTTCTATTATATCGAGTAGGTCGATTTTTTCCAGAACAACCGGATGTGTGTAGTAGCAAAAAAGTGCGACCAAATGATGGCATACTGTGTAAAACATCACTCAAAGGTGATGTGTGATATCTAAATCTATTGATTGTTTGATAGCTGACATTAATATCATTATAATGATGGTTATTATTTTTTGTGTGTTGGTGGTCAGAGAGTTCATGTAGGCTAGTATAATTCGATTAGGTTTTCGAGAGAAGGATGTTATCAACAAAAAAAATTGAAACAGATTACCGTACGATGATGTAGTGCCGAGTATTTACGACTCCATATATTTTGACATAGGTGGAGTATTCCTAAAAATTTGTAAAACGTATAAAACGTATAAATTTTTTAAATAATTCCTTATATCTTCCATCGCAGTTTTTTGTACTACAGCTGTGGTCAGCGCTCATAGCCTCCTGTGGCTGTTCATAATCGGCTTTAACGCGTACACAACACAAGTGACAACAACAATATTCTCTTTTTCTTCCAACCACATTACTATAGTCACCTAGGCTCTATAATTATACAAAAATATCGGAAGGGGTTGGAGTGAAGTTGTTTCTAATGAGGCACAGTGGGGAAAAAAAAGTTTTTTTGGACATTTGAAATTTTAGGCCGCAATTCTTAACCGATTTTCAAAATTCTTTTTTTGTATTATTGGAAACAAAATTGTGCACAGAATGTACGTTTTTTTTATTCTGAATTCCTTACCGTTATTTTTTTAAAATTTGTCAAAGTCGGTGCAAAAATAATTTTTGACTTTAATGTCAAATATTTTTTAGATTACGTGTCCTAAAAATTCCGAACTGATCTCAATTAATGTGAACATATGTTACGAATTAAATTCAGTGAAAAAATAAGACAGAAAATTTTTTTTGGCTCAACTGCAAGGAAATATATGGAGGCACTATTTTCACAATTTAACTCGGTGTCCTGCTCATAATTATTATCCGATTAGAACAAAACCTTATATACAGCCTATAAAAGTTTTAAGAAAGTCGTCTGTAAAAAATAAGCCAAATCGGCGAAGGTCACCATGCAATTTTTTTGCATATGTACCAAAATAATGCAGTTTGAAAATTCCGATAAAATACAATTTTGTGTTTACAAGTAGGCTAAGTGGTGTGCTTTCCATTTAAAAAAACCAATGCCATAATATGTTACATCATCTGCCAAAATAAGGAAATTTGTTAAACGCATATACAAAATTTAAATATATTTACAATACATAGGGCTTAAAATCGCAATATAAACATTTGATATGTATTAGTAGGCTTAATTATGTATGCCTTATGATATTTTGATACATAAATGCAAATACGAGGGTGTAACTAAAATTTTTTCAATTTCATTAGAAAATATGTAGATTTTTGGGTTAACTTTAGTATTGAAATTTAAAAAGTGTTGAAGCGTTTCACCAGTTTCCTTATATTGACAGTTGATGTAACGTATTATGGTATTGGTCTTTTTAAATGAAAAGCACACCACTTAGTCTACTTGTAAACACAAAATTGTATTTTATCAGAAGTTTAAAACTGCATTATTTTGGTACATATGCAAAAAAATTGCATGCCGACCTTCACCGATTTGGCTTATTTTTTACAGACGAATTTCTTTAAACTTTTCTATACTGTATATAAGGTTTTTTTTCTAATCGGACAATAACTATGAGCAGGACACCGAGTTAAAGTGTGAAAATAGTGCCTCCATATATTTCCTTGCAGTTGAGCCAAAAAAAAATTTCTGTCTTATTTTTTCACTGAATTAAATTCGTAACATATGTTCACATTAATTGAGGTCAGTTCGGAATTTTTAGGACACGTAATCCAAAAAATATTTGACATTAAATTCAAAAATTATTTTTGCATCGACTTTGACAAATTTTAAAAAAATAACGGTAAGGAATTTGGAATAAAAAAAAACGTACATTCTGTGCACAATTTTGTTTCCAATAATACAAAAAAAGAATTTTGAAAATCGGTCAAGAATTGCGGCCTAAAATTTCAAATGTCCAAAAAAATATTTTTTTCCCCACTGTGTGAGGCAAAAAGTTTAAATATTATCCAAGAATATTTGGTACTTCTTGCTTCGGTTATTGTTGTGTATTATAATTTGATTTTCATATATACACTTTCAACAAAAATTACTTACTCTTGTGCAATCATTTCCAAGTAACCATGTAATTGTTTATACTGATCACATTGCTTTAAATAAACTCTATCTAACACTCTTAACAAAATTTGCCTCCTTTCTAACGAAGACATAGCAACGCTGGTAAAGTTTTTCATATGTCTGCCAATCTTAACACCTGAATAATTGTATTAAAAATGTATGAAGTGCTTAGTCCGACACTATAAAATCACATCGAATAGTACAAGTAATTTGTCACAAATAATCTTAATTTACCTTCGAGACATGTAAAATATTTTGGAGAAGAATAACTGCAAGCAAACATAGTCTGAATTATATATTAACCTGTCTCAAAGTGCATTCATAGATTAAACTAAATAAATAACAAACCCACACATACACGCATATACAATTGTCGTCTAACATCCAAACAAATACAAGGATGTCTGTACTTGTACTCTACTGCTGTCTGTAAAAGTGTTGGATTGTATTCAATTAAAAGAAATTACTTTTCTGCCAATGGGAATTTATAGTCTAAAATGTGATTACTATGAAGATGTACAATAAACAAATTTTGATTTTAGGAACCTAATTGTTAGTAATCGCAATGGTAAACTAGCTCCAGAATGCTAGGAGTCAAGACAATTTTAGTTTCAGTGTATGTCAGGTCATTTGAGTTTACACTTACTGTTACGGGTAAATAATTAATAGCATTTCTCGTAATGAACTAAGAACTCTTTTACCAATTAGGGATAAATATTGTCTTTAGCTCTACAAATAATTGGACAATATCCAGTTACGTGAATAAAAAACACAAAATGACAGAATATTTCTTGTATTTCACTTTAAATGTTTACAAATATAATAATATCTTGATATCAGCATCAAAGAAGTTGGAGTTTTTAATATTAAATGTGGTTATAATGTTTTGCTATATTATATTTCGGGTTTTCTCTAGAGGCTTAAGGCTACATATGTTAAGTGTGTCATATTGTTATGTATTTCAGTATTCCTGAAGATGATCCTCGAAAAGGATTGAAATATTGAATAAAAATATTAACACACTACTTTAAACACCACTTTACAATTTTTATTAATTGAGGTTCCAGTAGTACAAATATGGTCAACATTTTACAATCAAGGGTACGAATAAATTTTTTAAAAAAAAAAATTTTAAGTAAAATTATAAATAGAACAATTTAAAAAAAAAATTTAAGTAAAATTATAATTTTTTTTAGATGTTACTCCACTTAAATAATCATAACACAAAGAGGGTTAGTCTGATATTATTAAAATAAACTTAGAAAAATTTAAATCTACATAATCTTTAATCTGTTTATATATTGCGTTGCAATTAAAAAATTAGAGCAATTCGGCTGATATATACTTCGCATGTACATGCTTGACATAACTGTAGATATATATACAGCTGATGATGTACCATTGTGCATCAGTTCGTCACAAAGGGGTCTGAAGATGAACTCGTCATGGAGTTCGAAACGCGTCATCCTAGTGCGTGATACACTTCATTTGACCAAAATATCAAACAATAAAAAACACTTTTCTGATGTATCATTTAATACACTTAACGTAAATTTAATATGCAAAAAAAAAATATTTTTTGCTTTAAAAAAAATCATGAAAAATCGAAAACAGCAAGCCACATGTAATAGCAACAAAATGAGATATCGATCATAAAAACCTATTGATTCTTTTCGAATTTATTCACAATTAAGTGAATACGCTCAATTTTTAATTTTTCAAAAATAGGTAATTTTGTGTAGGACACCACTCCAGAAGACCCCGCTCTAATCCGTGACGATGATATTAACTGTCCACCTCCGAGCCAGAGCGAGATACGTGTGACAATATACCACATTAACAACAAAGCGGTTGGAGCCGACGGTCTCCCTGCTGAATTGTTTAAGGCAGGCGGGGAGGAGCTGATTAGGAGCATGCATCCGTTCATGGAGAACATCTGGCTAGAGGAGAGTATGCCCGGGGATTGAAGTCTCAGTCTGTTTTGTCACATATACAAGAAGGGGGATCGTAGTGAATGTAAGAACTACGGTGGAATAAGCATATTAGCAATTACGTACAAGGTCCTTTCGACCAGATTGGGTGAACATCTAAAGCCAATTGTAAGAAAGCTAATTGGACCATATCAGTGCGGCTTTAGACCTGGCAAATCTACGACGGATCAAATATTTACCTTACGACAAAGCCTGGAAAAAACTTATGAACCGATAAGGAATAGGCTATATGAGGCCATGTCTAAGTTTGATATTTCTGCAAAGCTGATTCGACTTTGCAAATTGACCTTGGAAAAGACCAAATCATCGGTTAAGATTGGTAATGTTCACTCTGAACCATTCAACACGGAAAGAGGTCTGAGGAAGGGTGATAGCTTGTCCTGTACTCTATTTAATATAGTTATGGAGAAAATGATGAGAAAGGCTGGTGTCAACATGTCTGCCACCATATTCCACAAGAGCCACCAGCCTATGCCGATGATATAGACATCATTGGCCGAAATCTGCGGGATGTTACTGCAGTTTTCTCATCACTAGAAAAGGAGGAAATAATGATTTCGACGAACAAAGAGACGACGAAAATTATTGTTTTGAGGTAGTAGATGAGTTTATCTACCTCTGATCTTCCGTCAACAAGAAAATAATGTCGGCCAAGAAATCAAGCGAAAAATAATTCTCGCTAATAGATGTTTTTACGGACTTCGGCAGCACTTTAGTAAAACCACCTTATCTCGAGATACAAAGAAACAGCTGTACCAGTTGTTACTTTTACACGTTCTGTTGTATGCTGCCGAATCATGGGTGCTTACGACAACGGATATACAAACGGATGAACCATGAGCTGTATGAGATTTACCACGACATCGACGTAGCTAAAAGAGTCAGAATGCAACGACTACGATGGCTGGGACATGTTGCCAGAATGGATGTAAATGCTCCAGCGAGAAAGGTGTTTGAAGGCGAACCTGAATAACGACACAGAGCAGGGAGACCCAAACTTCTGGTAGGATTAACTGGAGAAACGCAGAAGACTGATGCGTGTGGAATTCTTCATTACTTCATTACATTACTTCAGGCCTCAAACTTGTGAACCACGTTCGTAAGTTGTAATGTGCCACTTAAGTAAGTAAGTGAGTACATCTTACGAAAAATATAACTGAATTCAATGATCTTTCAAAAATGTATGTATGTAAAACTATTAGGGTCAATTTGGTTATTTTTATGGGGACTACCAGAAGAGGTGTGACAAATGTTATGGTTTCCTGAGGGTTTGTCTGTTATTATAAGGTAATTGAACTAACCAAATTTAAATGTCCTCCAGCTTTCGGTTTGGAAGTTATGGGAGTAATATTATTTTTACAAAAAAGGTAATTTTGTTTGGGAGGTATCAGAAGTGGTGGGGCTATTCTGTCCATTTACAATTTGAAAAAATATAATATTGGTAAATTGTCTCAAAGATCAATTAAGGTCTAGTCGAGTTATCCTGCTCACTTGCCATCCAGCCAGCCAGACAGACGGACATGTCTCAAGCTTCTTAAAAAGTTTTGAAACCGATTTGAGGTTTAACACGTCTCCTTTAATGCGTTACACTTTTTCTCGTGTTCTCCATTTTAATTATACTATTTTGTAAATAAAAATTAAAGGCATGCTTTGATTTTCACGATTCAGATCTACTTGTATTCACATGAAATGCAGCTTCACTAATAATAAATAAAATTTATTATTTTTTGCAGTTTTCGAATTTTTTTTTTTTAAATTTTACCTTACAATTTGTTTCATAACTTCGAACCTATTAATCGCATTTAAAAGTTTTTGTGAATTTAGTTTAACAAAGTCGGACAAGTTGTTTTTTGAGTTATGACAACATAAGTGGAGAAATGTCTCAAAATATTGACAATTTTACTTAAAAAATATTTAAAAAAAAAATTTCCCAGAATTGAAAAATTTGACCATTTTTGTACTTATGTAGCCATGATACATCAAATCTATATCGTGGTTATCCAAGCGTTATTTTGCTGTTGACCTGTATAATAGAAAAAAAAATAACAGGAATATGTTGAAAATATTTTACATCGATTTTCGAATTACCTCAAAGAAATGAAATTAAGTGGTTTAGTGGGAATTCTTATGAATTCATGGAATGCAAAGCAACACTTGATATCCTACTTATTTCCGTTGACATGTAAATGTTATGACTTTTCGCTGAACCAGTTGTGACTGTGCTCAGAATGAAAAACATTTTTTTTTTTTTTTAATTTTCTTACGCAGAAAACGAAAACATACCTTTAGTATGAATTTAATACATTTATGTAATGTATAACATTATTTGCATATAATTTCCACGTAACTGGTTACTTTATTTCTTTACATCTCATTTCATTGTTTACACTTGAGTATTGTTTTATTATATATTTGATATCCATGTAACACATCACGTATCCTATCATGATTACACGTGCCAGCAGGTGCAACTTAATTTCTTGTTTTTTTTTTATTTGATCACCTACATCTTAGGTTTTCTGTGAAATATAATTAAATTAGTGTTTATAGTCTTTTTTTTAGTATTCTAAGGAATTTGTTGGTTTAACAAACTTTAACAACGAAATTAAACCAGTTGCTAGGAAAAGCTTGCGGTTATGTAGTTTCAGTTAATGGGTATGAAATCGTCCCCTTTATATAATAATAGCCTATGTGCTGTACAAAATGTGATATTATAGGGTATTGTTATATTGATGGGACGAAATATCGTATTCTTATGCAGGCAAAAAATCATAATTAAATTTTCCATTTAATCGAAAAATTTAGTTTATATTGATATGTTTTTGTTAAGCACACACTAATGTGATAGAAAAACTTTTATTTTCCTCCTATTTCTAATCTCTATTGCCAATCATATTAAAGCTTTGCAACTTTACAACTTTGTGTCAATACTTGCATTGGTAACTAAACGCAAATTTTTGGATATGAATTTAGGTTTACATTTACTTTAAATATTTCTCAGAATTTAAACATTCGCAAATCAAATTTATCTAAACTTCAGTTGTTCTTATTCATATGTTATTAACTGTACCCTACTCCCGACTCCCTAGATAGACACAAAGTGTATTATCTACAGACAATCTGTCTGGCATGTTCATATTAATGTTAACACTTTGTAAATATGTCCATTTAAATATTTCACTTGTCAATTTTAAGTTACAAAAACTATCTAGCTTACATAGCCAAAGTCCAGTGATCATTTAACAAGGATGGGCATATATGTTATTTATCAGCACAAAGTGTAATAATATGACGGTTGGCTACGCATTTAAATCTTAACGCACAGGACCTAAGCATTTGATATACACAAGAAAATACAAAAAACTGGTTCTATAAGTTTTAGGGTCATGTAAACAATTTGTATCGGTGTGTGTGTGTTTGTTAGTTTGTTAATTTATTTGCCTTTTTGAAAAGTTATATAGCAAGAAAAGTTTCGCAGCGTGTGTGTGTGTGTGAATATGTGTGCTAAAACACGCACATTAACTTACACAATGACAGTTATTTATAGTCGTTTTTTCTCTTACTATATACTATGTGCTTCAATCCAACTCAAATCACATTCTTATGTTAAACTAATTATTTACCTTTGGGTATGCATTGTTTTTTTTCTGTTGCTGTGTGTTTTGACTAATCACTTAAAGCTTTTACAAATAAACAAAAGACATCATTTATTTTATTTGTTTACATTGTCCCTACACCTTTCACCTTAGACCATTCATATTTTTCTATTGGTTGTACAACGTGGCGGGGGGCAAAATGTAGAGGAGATTTCCGTAATCGTCAGAAGAATGGGGTAGGGAAACATAATTAAACTATCGAGTATATCTTATAGTTATAGAACTAATAGTATTTCAATGGATTCCACATTGGTTATTGATACGAATAAGTACACCCATACCTCGATATACGGCCTAGATACGTTCCCAAAATGTTGGCCGTAAAGCAAAAAGCCGTAAAGCGAGGTAATAAATTCTTATTCTTATTTTTCACTAATTATTACTCAAGAGCGGAAAAATGAGCATAAAAACTACGTCTACTCACAATCAGCACAAATAAGAGACTGCTGCGTCAACACTCGCTGCGCTTGTGCGTGAATGCTTTTGTTAGTCTCTCACTCTTCGTAGAAAAACGGTGAATACCCTATTTGCTTTAAGCCGTATAGCGAGGTAATGTGCGCCGTAAAGCGAAGGTGTTCCAGAATTGAAAAAGGCAGTTATAGCGAAATGTCGTAAAAAGAGGGGCCGTATTAAGATGTATGAGTGTATTTGTATTTGAATAGCTTAATAACACCAGAAATTGCTTATTAATACAATCGCTGGTTTAAAGAATCCCTCACAGGGATGCGTTATTCACTACAATGTCTAAGAAGTAGAAGATATTATTGCAAAGATTGTGCACAGGCATAGGTCGCCAAGAATGCGAGTGGGTCAATTTGCTCGACCAAGCGGTTATGAAAATCGTCTAAGAACATTTTCCCAAGAAACCATTGATCTTAAATCAAAATCGAGTCTCCAGTTTATAATAAGAAACTTTACGTATTGGGGAAAAATCCACAATAAGTCCCGCAATTACCCCAAGAGGGTTCAAATGTATGACCGACCGCTGTCATTTTTCCCTCCTATCATTTTTTCCAATCATACCTACCCCCATCTTCACCCACCTAAGGAGACTTCCATACAAAAATCATATTTTAATAAAATTTGATCCCACCGCTCTAACTGCCCTAAAAGTGCCCCTAGAGGAGTACAATGGATGATAGACCCTCAAAATGTTTGCAACCCCAACAGTTTCTCAGATGATATCAACCTTCTGTATTCAAACGTTAATGGGGTCCCCATACAATTTTTTTAGTTTTATGATGTTTTTTGACTTCTCTAAGCGCACTTTTAGGGCAGTTAGAGCGGTCGGAGCAAATGTTTCTTGATTTTGTAATTTTAGACCCATTTTCATCGAAGATTACGATTTTGACAACCGCTTGGGGCATTTTTTGTATATATAAGTTCCTTTAATTCCGTTTGGAGCGTAGGGCCAAAACAAAAGAAATGTAATTGTTGAGATCTCTGGCCACGATTCTCAGGTTGTTCCACGTCACATTGGCAGGATCTAGGTCGGCGTCCATGGTGCGACGTCATGATGTTATTGGTCTGCCTCGACATCTTGTACCCGTGGGTTCCACCATAGTGCACGGCAGATTTCTTCGTCATCTTTGCGATTTATATGCTCAACCATCTGAAGCGGCGCTGTTTGATCGTAATATCCAGGAGCGTTTCATTTGTAGAGTGCAGTCTTGGTTAGATGTGGTGTTGGGCCACCAAATTCTCAGAATTTTCCGCAAACAGCTGTTGACAAAGGTCTTGAGCTAACGTGACATCACAGCCGTAAGCTCCAACTACTCACATCCGTATAGCAGAATGGTTTTAACAATAGAATTAAATATACATACGTAGTTTGGTGTTACGGGAAATCTCATTTGAGGACCAAATTTTGTTCAGCATGGCGAATGCTTGTCTTTCTTGTTGACGCGGGAAGCGACATCGAGTGTGGTACCGCCTTCAGGGATAATTACACTGCCCAGATAGCAGAACTGTCGATATCTTCAGCGTTTTGGCTAAGAAGATGTAATTTGGTATGTAGGTAAGACTTCTTGGTGGAGAGTTATTTTAGGTGACTGTGTAGATCCCATGGCAAATCTCTTTTTTCAGCTAGGGTTCTGTTTAGATCATCGTCAAGGACTATTAAGAAGAGTATAGGTTACATTAGGCAGCCTGTTTCACCTGTTTGACACCATAGTTGGTTGAAATTGATTGGGACAGCGGGTTGTTGTATAGAACGCTGAATCCGTCGTACCGTGCTTTGATTATAATTATCAATTCTGCTGGTACGTTTCTAGCCTGTAGGGATCTCCATATGGATTCTCTGCATATACTGTCGAAGGCTGTGCTGAAGTCCACGAAACACACATGAAGATTGGACTGTCATTCTTTAACTTGCTCGAATATTACACGGGACGAGATGATGTGACCCGTGCCAGAGCGATTGGTGCTTAAACCAGCTTGCTGTCTGCGGAGAGTTAATTCCAGCTTGTCTTGAATTCTGTTGAGTAACAGTTTTGCTAAAATTTTGGAAGGAGAGTTTAGAAGCGTAATGCCCCTGTAATTCTTACATTGAGAAAGATCACCCTTTATCGGTACTTTGATCAGGGTCCCAACCAGCCAGTTCTCTGCGATTTTTTCTTCCCTACAGATAGCTTTAAAAAGGGGATGAAGGTATAGTGCCGTTACTCTAGAGTCAGCCATTAAAGCTTCGGCGGAGATGTAGTCGTTTACCGGTGCTTTACCCTGCTTTAATTTTTCTACGGCTAATCGGCGATCTCATCGGTGCTTGGGGTGATGGGTTAAAAACTGCCTCTGTTGTAAATACAGTCGTTGAGGTTATGTGTTCGGATTGTTGGTCTTGAGGAGAGCAGTTAGGAATCTTCAAAAGTGTTCATGCCACCTGTTCAGTTGGTAATTTTTGGGTGTAGGTAGATGACCCACTTTATCTCGTATTGGACGTGTACGGTTTCTGTTCTTGCCCGCAAATTTAGAATTAGTGTCGTAGTAAATGTCTCTAATGCGGATACATTTTCGTAAACTTAAAGACATATTTATTTTATGTCCTGTATTTTCAAATTAATTGATTCCTACTAATTAAGGTTGTTTTTTTTTTGACATATAGAACTTCCGATAGGGATAACTATAAAACTAGCTGCCATACTAACAAAGTGTGATATAGATTTTTTACCCGTTCCACTAGGGATGAGGGTATATTTGAAACGAGAAAGAGAAAAACAGAAGATTTGGCTCCTAGTATCTTAAGATTAAATTCGTTTCAGAACTATTTAAGACAATTGAGTAATGTCCGTCTGTTAGGCTGACTGGCTGGCACGAAAACTCGAGTAAAAAAACTCATCTTAAAAAATATAACAAAAATCCTACATGTTATGAATAAGACAACTATAAGAAAAGTCACTACAACCTTCAATTTTTAAGCCCACACAACTAGATCTACAGTTTAAAGACTGTAATAAAAACTTTAGCATTTTGAAGATGATTTTAATAGACATGTCGATTGACTCGACACTGCAGCGAAGTTTATGTCGACAACATGCCGCCGATGGAATTAATAAGAAAGCTCGTTATAATTGGGGATAGTTCGTAATGTATTTTCCAATTACAATTATATAGTACAAGCAATTTTTTTCAACCAATTCGGTAATATAAACAATACACAGAATTCGGTTACATTAATTTCCTTTGCACTTCTGCTTTAGAAGTCATTGAAATATAAAAAAGGTTTTCCTGGAGGTCACAAATTCCAATTCATGTTTTTGATTTTGTCAACCTTTTATATAATTCCTCTTATATATTGAGTGACAAATCACAAAATGCGACGTAAAAAATTTCTTTTAACTTATAATCAATTTTTTTTCTTAATGCAACCGACATTATAACACAACGATAAGAAAATTGAAAAAAACCTTGCAGCTGCACTAACCTCTTCATTATGCCAAGTCAATAAAGACGAAAAAAGTAAAGTCGAACCAAATCAACCTTCGCTGAACATTTGCAACAGCTCAAATATCATTGAAAGTTGCTAAGGCAGCGGTGATTAAATTTAACCGAAGCTAACAAATAATCTAAAATATCGACAAAAAAAAAATTGCAAAAGAAAATTAACTCAGCATTCAATGAATTATAGAAAAAAATTTACTATGCAATGCTATGAACTTATGAAAACTTTGTTAAAGCAGTTTGTTAAAAAGAAAACCCGCAGAACTTTTTAGCACAATTCTTAGAACTTGTGTATGCTTAAAAGATTTTCAGCATTGTTATTGGCAAACGAAAACTCTTTTTGGAAGTACTCGACAAAGCATTAAATGGAACATAATTTTTAATAGAAATTGCAAGAATTTCATTTGATGTGGCACAACACAAATGAAAGAGTGTCTGGTGCACACCCACAAACCAGCCACAGGATTCATTTGTACTTGCTAATAATAAATCAGACCAAAGCCATTAACCAATGATGCCTGCCAATATTTGTTTGCTAGTGTCACAAGAAAATTGCAATGCGGAGAGATGAAAATTCTAATTGTAACCTTTTTCACACACACACTTTCACACATTTGCCATACAACAAACAAAACTTCTTTCTACCTTAACATCCTATGGTTGATTGTTGGCGTGGTGAAGGAGAGTGTAAGAGGGAAAACCCTACTTGTGATTTGCTTTATAGTCAGTTGCTGGTTGTCATTCAAGCATTTGCCAAGCAATTTGAAATTCCAAGTACTACATATCTGCAGCAACTTTACAGTGGTGTGACTGCCAGCACAGTCACAGTTACAGTCACCTGGAGAGTGGAAGGTAGTGGATTAGACACATAAATGATGTTAGAACCAATTATGTGGCTTTAGCTACTGGAATTACCATGAAAATGTCATTTGCAGTCAAAGTGAAACCGAGATGACTTAACAAATATGATTTGTTAGGCAATTTGCCATAGGCAGACAGAACGAAGTTGTAAGAGGATACTTTAGAATTTGGTTTTTGGTAGACAATTAAAGTAGTTCATGTGAGACAGACATACACATACATACATATCTATCGTACTCGTATGTGGCAAAAGAATTTTAGGTCATCCGGAATAGCATTGTAACAAATTGTTGTAGTTGTTCTGTATTCTTTCACTAAGAGTATGTGAGGTTGTCTATGTTTTAATGACATTTGATGGCATATTAACCTTGTAGTAATTTATAGTTTGTGTAGAAATAAAGATTTAGGACAAGACAAAGAAATAGGAATTATTTTATGGCCTATGATAAATTTTAAAGCCTGTGAAGTTAAGGTGGGGGTTTACGGTCTATGTGAAACATTCAACAAAGATATGTACAAATGTTGCGTATGTACTTACTTGATCGATTGACCGATTCATGGATTAAACCTCCAAGTGAGAATCATGTTAACGTACACAAATGATAAGCTCTCTCATATCTCATTCAGGTTTCTAAAATTTAACAAACTCTATAAAAATGAAATTATATTAAAGTGGTCTTTTAAAATTTCCAACATTGTTACTCTTAAACATATATATTGACTACATATGTTGGTATAGATTACTATTTAAATATTATTAAGCATTATTTTATAATGTATTTTATATTATTAATTATATTTACTCACTTATTAGGGTGCATGCTTCTTCGAGATATAGTCAAACGGACGTTTGATAGATGTGACATAGATAGATCGAAAGCCATGGTAGTCCTTAAAAGAAACAGAGAAAAAACTGAATTTTAATATCCTTTTTAAAAAAGCACTTTGACTACATAATTAAAGTTTATTAATTTAATATATTGCTAAATAAAGTTAAACTCGAATATAAACACTCGAATCAGCTCTTCTGTGGAATGTTAGCAACATTGTGGGTTATTTTCAAGAGAAAAAGTATTAAATTTTACTTAGTCCTTTAATTTTATGAATGTTAATGTCCCTCTCCGGGACGTGGCATAGTGGTTAGAACACGCGACTACCATGCGGGAGATCGCAGGTTCAAACCTGGCTCCAGTCATCTTAAAAGAAAAAAATTAATAAAATTTTCTTTCATTGTCGGCTCCCCTCGAATGTTTTTTGACAGCAACTTCGCAGTATTAAGCGTCGATTCAATCGTCGTGTCTAGTAAGAGCTTCTCAAAACAGTGACGTTCGCATTCGTCGATAAATAAGTAGGTGCCGTAAGTTGTGAATCTAAAAATAGAAAGCGTGTTAATTCACAACAACGTGAGAAGCTATTCCATACCTCATTCATGGGGTGCAAAGGGAAATTAAGTTTTAAGTTTTTAACGTCCCTCTCCGAGACTAATAAGTTCTCTATTTTTATTTTCAATCCCGTAAAATTTAAAATCTATTTTATTCTTCACACACGACATTGTCGCCCTAGTCTATGCAATCAGTGTGTGTGTGCTCTGTTATCTAGATTATACTAGTACAACATTTCGTGCATTATTTTGTATTATTTAAACTATGATTGATGGCTGATTTATGCAAAATTACAAATTGAATTGATTATAAATTTCATCGCCTAATCTCAATCAAATGGAAAGGGATGACAAGAAAGAGAAATTCTATGGCCGACAGCGTATGAGCATCAATTGTGGTCGTCTGTTGTTGCTGTTGTTTTTTTTGGACATAGAACAATAGCGCATTCTTTCTACTATGATGTCGACATTGATGCGATGGTAGGCGGTGGGGGGTGATGGTGTCACTGATAATAATCGCTGGGGCAGAGATGATGAGATGATAACGCAGCACTAGACAAAAACTAAACATCTGTGTATGTCGATTCTAACAAAATCAGTGTGTGCGATCTTAGCAGTGGAGGGAAGTTGGAGAGGGCTGTGACAGAGGCCTTTTTAGTTATAGTTGAAAACTTAATATTGTGTAATGATTTTTGTATGAATTCTTCTCAAAGACTTAAAGCACTTATCCAACGCGCAATCTAAGCGCGATCACTTGTTTGAGCTAAGAGTACTTTTTAATACAATAAAAGTACTTTTTGGTACAATCAAACTAACTTTAGTGCAATAAAATTGATTTGTGATAAAAAAAGTACTTTTGTTATAAAAAAAGAGCTTCCTGGCACAATAAAGTTACAATTTTGGTAAAAGAAAGAGTTTTCATTATCCCAAACAACATTTTGGTACAACTAAAGTAATTGTAAAATTACTTTTTGATACAATAAAACTGGTACAAATACAGTGATATTTGATGGAAAGTAGTACTTTTTAGTAGAACTTAAATGTATTTTAACACAAAATATGATCTTTTTGTTACAATAAAAGTACCTTTAGGTACAATAATATGTAGTACATTTAGGAATAATGAAAGTACTTTTTAGAATAACAAAAGTGTTTTTGTAACAACACAAGTACTTAGCTCAATAAAAGTAAAACAAAAGTACCTTTTTAATTCAAATAAGTAAAAAAATAATACATTTTGATACAAATTATAGTAAAAGTACTTTGCAGTACAAAAAAATACTTTTAGGTAAAAGTAAAGTACTTGATGGTACTAAAAATTTAATTTTTGGTGAAACAAAAGTACTTTTTGGTACAATGAAATTACTTAATGGTACAGTTACTGTTTTTTTGTACAATAAATGTAAATTTCAGCACAATAAAAGTACTTTTAGGAACAATGAAATCACTATTTGGTACTATAAAAGTACTTTTATGTAAAATAAGTATTATTTTTGGTAGAATAAAAGTTCTTTTTGGTACAAATTAAGAACTTTCTGTAACAATAAAAGAACTTTTTGGTACAATAGATTACTTTTAGGAGCAATAAAATCTATTTTTGGTACAATAAATGTACTTTTTGGTACTTCTTAGTAGAACTAAAGTAATTTTTCGTACAAAAAATATCTTTTTGGTATAAAAAATTTACTTTTTGGTTTAATAAAAGTACTTTTTGGTACAATATACTGTACTTTTTGATACAAACGTTTTTTTGATACAAAAAATTGATCTCTTGGTACATTAAAATTTATTATAAGTGCAATGAAAGACCTTTACGGTACAATAAAGTTCTTTTATTACAATAAAAGTCCATGTTGATACAACAAAGCTACTTATTGGCACAATGAATGTATTTTGGGACTCAATTCTGAGAACTGCACGTGAAAGTAGCCCCAATAGAAGAAGTTCTGTATCATTCGTTTTGTTAAGTTAATAAAAGTACTTTTTGGTACAATAAACTGTACTTTTTGATACAAACGTTTTTTTGATACAAAAACTTGATCTCTTGGTACATTAAAATTTATTATAAGTGCAATGAAAGACCTTTACGGTACAATAAAGTTCTTTTATTACAATAAAAGTCCATGTTGATACAACAAAGCTACTTATTGGCACAATGTATTTTGGGACTCAATTCTGAGAACTGCACGTGAAAATAGCCCCAAAAAGAAGAAGTTCTGTATCATTCGTTTTGTTAAGTTACATGTCATAATAAGTTAATATCGATTTGAAGTTAGTAACTATCGTATAGAAGAATTTGTCACGATTTAGTCTCTTTGTTGTATTGTTTTATGGTGGCGTATGATTACCATAAGCAATATTCCACGTAAATCATACAACAGTTTTATTGTAACTGCTACAAAATAAACCCAGTTCAAAATCATTTTATGAATGAAAAAGTGAAACTGTTGCTCATGTATGGAAACGTTATATGAACAGATTAAATGAATTGTAATTCAAATTTTTTTTTAAATTGTTTTCAGCTAAATTGGTCTAGTGTTTCTCGAGTTGTGTCAAACAAAAAGCCTAAAACGTGACAAATTCCCCTATACGATACTTACTAACTTCAAATCGATATTAAATTATTATGGCATGTAACTAAACAAAACGAATGATGCAGAACTTCTTCTTTTTGGGGCTACTTTCACGTGCAGTTCTCAGAATTCAGTCCCAAATCAATGAGCTGAAAAATGTTGTTCTGTGTAATAAAGGACATACGCTGCACATTTTTTTTTGTACCATTCTAAAATTATATAAGAAAAGAAAAAAATCTAACAGATGGCCCCTCATTGACAAAGCCCTTTCCTCTTAATCACCTACTACAGCAATGAGACTGACATCAAATCCCCAATGTGAACAAGTAAATCGATGTGAGCATGTGTCTGTTTACTGAAATGTTTAGTTGTATTCACGCTAATGCTTTGTCAGTTTAGTAATTACTGTAATTAATTACGCTAAACAATATCGCACAATAACAAAAGCAGCAGCAACAACGACAACAGCAACAATAGCATCAAAACCCTAAATAATGGCTGTTGTTGCTGCTATTATGGCTGGCTGTGAAATGACTTCTGTTGTTGCTGCTACTGCTGCAGGATATTGAGGCCGCTGGAGATGGATGCAATTGTTGTTTTGGTGCTTCCTTGTGTCTGTATGTGTATTTTAATTTTCACTCTAATGTTATTGTTATTGTTGCCACTATCATGATGCTTGTTGTTGTTGTTGCTGGCTGTAACGATATTATCGCAAGTGATGTTGTAGTTGTTGTTGTTATTGTTGTTGGCTGACAACGACTACATACATACGTATTTTGCATAATAGTTATTATGTCAGTGATTATGTAAGCACAGTTGTTAATTTGTTAAAATCTCTTGTAATTGAATTGTATTATAATAAAATCAAATACTCGCAGACATGAACGGCGAACAAACGCACAAGCAGTAACTTCAATAGCCTTTTGGCAGACAAATTGTTGTGTGTGCATGCAAGTGGTGGTGTGTGGGTGGGTGCAAGTACATACATTTTCACGTATACATATACTACTGATATGAAAGCTCGTCGTCGTTTATTCAATCATCCATTGAAAATGATGCATTTGAATTCTAAACGCACACACATGCATATTTATATACATATGTATATGTATCTGTATGCCTGTAGTTGCAAACTTCCAGTCGACATATCAACTATATATATTTACTTAATATTTGCATGTATGCGTATGTATCAATAGATCTCCATCAGAGTGTATTTGGTTTGTCTTATGACACATCAAATTTAAATTACAATTAGATAGATGCATCACACGCACATGCATGAGTATAAGTGTGTGTTTGTGCGAAGGATATGTTCGTTACACATGAGTAGACTTATATTTGAGGTATGGCAAACATCTATAGAGGGCATTTATGCCTGAATTCCAAAGTCATTACAGGCGCTATTATTATTGGTTTTAACTCTTTCAGGCACTAAATAAACCATAGCAATTTAACGTTCTATACAAATCGAAAGATTTTAGGCGAGGCTATTAAGGCAAATATAATCGATAGATATCTGCTCTTTAACATTATTATGAAATGAGCGCGATAATTTTACGAGTAATTGCAGAAAATTTCTTAACTGAGACTTACTGTATATATATAGAATCTAAGGAAAAACTTGCAAATAGATATTTTAAGTTGTAGGAAAATATGATTGAGAGTAATGGAAACTAATCCAAAGAATAAGAGAAGTGTGAGATGAGGCCCATAAAAGCAACATTTTCACTAATATACAAATTTTAACTTGAAATTATATTATTTAAACAACATATCGTCTAATTTATATAAAGGTTTAAAGTACTACACAGTCTAACTTCAACTGTGCAATAGTCTTCAAGTTGCTGATTAAAAAAACTGAAAAGTTTCTCGACCACCAACACAACTGAACTCACTTACCTTCTCATAAGGCAATTATTTATTTAGCCCTGATTTTATTTCACTCATTTACCTCAATCATAAAACTTGCATTTTCGATTCTAATTATAATAACTAGCATCATGTATTTCGTTAGATAAAATAAGTGCAAGTTTCTTGTTAGCACCCAATTGGGATTGTTAACAACGCGAGTGACTGAAGGGTGGATTGCTCCACGTAGTTATTGTGTCACTCTTGAACAAACACCAACGTATGTATTGTGTAAGTAGGTTGTCGAGAGCTACCTACGAATCTTCATTTCTATTTTCCAAACTACTGACCCGTATAATTATAATGACGTAGACAAATAGCTGGCCTAACACAGTGATACATTTCTACAATGAAAAAAGGAATGATGCCTAGATGAAACACGACGAATTTGAATGGGGCTAATGCGGACAATTTTATCTATATATATAAAAATGAAATGGTCCACCATCACCCTACCATCACTAGAGAACGGCTGGAGCGATTTGGCTGATTTTTTTTTATTCGATTCGAAATTTTCCGTAGATTGTTTGTGTTAAAAAAAATGAAATCCAGGTGGCGCTAGGGTGGATTTATATCGAAAATTTGAATGCATGTACCAATTTAACTGAAATTTAGAATGGATATTCGTTTGATCATGAGAAAACATTTTATGTACAAATTGACCCGGTAGGTGGCGCTGGGGTCGGTTTACAATCAAAATTTTAACGAATGGGCCAATTTAACTGAAATTCAGAATCTATATTTGTTTGATCATTAGAAAAAATCGTATGTACAAATGGACCCGGTAGATGGCGCTAGGGTGGATTTATATCGAAAATTTGAATGCATGTACCAATTTAACTGAAATTTAGTATTTATGTTTGTGGAACCTTGGATAAATTGACCCGGTAGGCGTCGCTATGGTGGAAATATAATGAAAATTTTAACGAATTAAACAATTTGACTGAAATTTAGAATGTATATTTGTTTTATTATGAGAATTTTTCTGTATATATGGACCCGCAGTTGATTTGGCTGGGGTTGAATTATTTCGAGAATTTATATCGATTGTCCGATTTTACTTAAACTTAAAATATATGATTTTTTGTGCATGAGAAAATTTTGAATGTATGTTTGGAACCAGTTGGATGTGTTTAGCTTATGATACACTTAATTTTTGGAATGTCATTTAGTCACTTTTTTAACACCAGAGTTATATAAAAAAGATATATATTTTAATGTCACCTCTAATTGTAAAAACGGTTGACCCCATTTGTCCCAAAATTTCAGTGAAAGTTGGGAATTGGATGTAGATGGTCACCCAGACCGCAAAAAGGCTTAAAGAAGAATGACTAACTTTTATAATGGCGCACTTCCTACAGAATTAGAGAGCTTCACAAAGTGGTTTTTCCCATGTCGAAATTTTAGGGGACAATAACGAAAATAGGATTAACTGTTGATATCACCCAGACCATACAGTTAATGGGGTTGCTGAGCCTAATGAATGCATTTTTTGAAATTTTTACTCCTTAGGATAAAAAGGTACAATCATCCAGTACACCAATGCAGAAAGTTATATGTCAGTCAATCGGCTTAAAAATGTGGTTTTAGAATATATGCCTATCAATAAGTAAGTTTTCATCATATCATGGACGACACTGCTGATCCGTTTTAGCAATTCTTATAATAACCTTTTAGATATATGAATAACAGAAATTGTCCAGGAAAACCTCGCCCTTTAAATTTAAATATTTTAATGGTCAAAAAAATAAACCAATCGTTATTAGATTTCAACTACACTCAACATATTTTACAAAAATTTGGAGGTAGGACGAAGTCTGCCGGGCCAGCTAGTAAGTTAATATTTTTCATTAGTTTTGGACAAAAAAATAATATGTCATGGAAACATGAAAATTAGGTTTGGACTTCATTGAAAACTCGCGCAAATCTAATTCCAAATTATAGACATTACTTAATAGAACTAATCCAAAAAATGTTGTCCATTACAGAGCGCAGATAAAAAATATAAAGGACAAAAATATGCTCACTTTTATGTAAATACACGTGTTTTTATCTAGTTGCCGCAAGAATTTGCAACTGAAGCCTACTGACAACCTCCGTGACACCTGGCCACATTATTTCGTGATGTTTGTTCTATTAACGGGTAGCGGATGATATTGGTCAAAGAACCCTAAAATTGAACCAGCATTCCACCTTTAAATCTTATACTGGTTATGAAAACACCAAGAAACAATTAACGAACGAAACTACCAAAACGTTATAAGGACAGTGACCTCTCAAGCATCCCATAGCCTCGCGAGGCTGGCAATAAAGGTTTCATCACACAGACGCAATCGGCAATTCAGAAGGAACTCGAAAGTATTGTTTGATTCAAAACAGTCAGTCTTTGCTTGAGTGTTTTGAAAGCAAAACTACACACGCTTGTTGTGAAGACAAAAACACACAACACATAAATACAGAAAAAGAACGATTTTAACGATTGCCGGGAGAGCATAAGAGTACGATTGTTGGGAGAACACAACTGCTTTTTCTTTTGAGACCGCTTTCCATATTGTTGTACATACAAAAGATGCCACTATACAACTGGTGGATGTCCTCGTTAACACATAAGGCTGACGTCACCGTCATCTTGGAGTTTAAATAGGCATGGCAAGATTGTACGAAACTTTTATTTTTATTACGGCTGCCAAGTAGAAAATTGGCAAGATACTTAGACATTTTGTCTAGCAGTTCAATCCTATTTAATGCAAAAATTCAAGCGAAGGTTTTCTTGGACACGAATTGGAATATTTAGTGTACAGAACAACACGAGCTACGTCGGGTTTAGACAGGTTACCTTCGCCGTAATTGGCTAGGGACTTAGACATTTTGTCTAGCGGCTCTTTCCTATTTAATGCAAAAATTCAAGCGAAGGTATTCTTGGCCACCAATTGGAAAATTTGGTGTGCAGGATAACACGAGCTACATCGGGTTTAGACTGATTATCTTCACTGCGGCAAGCAACATGGTAGCAAAAGAACCAGAATCCAGCATAGGCAAATTGGCTATTCTTCTACTAATATACCAAAAATTAAATTGATCATGTGTTAGTTGATAAGGCATGCATCTAGCGTCATGATTGTGTGCGTGATCTGTAGTGCTAGCATTGACTTGGTTCACAATCTGATTGCAGGTTAGGTGCGCACAAGATTGAGCGGAGCGAAAGACGCACGTAACAAATCACAAAGAATGCTGGACATCGCAAAGCTTAAAACCCCAGAGACAGCCACTGCCTACTCCAACCAGCTGTCGCAACTACTCCAATACAACGCCACCACTTCTGACGTTCGCGGTACACATCGGTCGCATATTCCGCATTACATCGCAACCGTCAATGTAAAGAACCAGAGAGAGGGAATATATAACGAGTTCATGGCCGATGGTTGAAATCTAAGCGTATTATGTTTTGTATTTCAAAAAGCAGATATAAGTGTGTGCACCAACTACAGCGGTATTAGTTTTTTACCCATCGTATGTAAGGACCTGTCGAGTGTGTTATGAGCATTAAATTGATTGGCACATATCATCTTTTCGTTGACTATAAATTTATCTTCGACATCACGATATGGCAGTGATAAGTTAATGCTTTCCGAAATGATCCAGACCGACGCAAAGTCTTTGGTGTAGATGTGCCATGGCATTATTAAGCTGTTCTATATAGGACGAGACCTATCGTGTGATCTCTTTAAAATACAAATGGAGAATCTCCATTTGGAGAACATTATGAGGAAAGCTGCAGTTAACACGACCGACACAATATTTCAAACAATATAAGCCACATATAAATAATGATATAGACTTTTATAGGTGCTGATATAGACACCATTGTTTGAAATCTGCGAGATGTAACTGCAGCCTTCTCAGTTATTCATAAAGAATTAACCAAAGTGGGTCTAGCTATGAATGAGGGAAAAACAAAGTTATTAGTTTTAACAAACATCGATGCAAATTATTTGGCAAGCTTCGTAAACATTGGTAACAATAGCTTTAAAGTTGTAGAATTTAAATGATTTCATCTATATTGGCCCACTGTCAATAGAGCCTGAAAGTTATGAGTAGAATTCTGCTTGCTAATAGATGCTATTAAGGACTGAGCAGCTCTTGAGAAACAAAAATCCCATTATAACAGATATCGGATCTACTTGTCTTCATGTGTATTTAACACATTAAATTGCAGCGGTTGCGTTTTTATGTAATGCTGTGACAATGATAAAAATGCTCCAGCTTGACAATGAACTGGATAAACGGCGTAGAAGAGGACGGTAAAACTTCCCCTTAAAACAGTATTCTGAGTGAAAAAATATATAAAAAAAAAATTTTGTATGAAGGGCTCATGATAACACAAAAAGCTAATGAGACAGTTCGATTCCTCATGTCCGAATTAGGGTCAAACCGTCGAGTCCGGTCATGTAAATTTGTTTCGACTACCACAGAGCTATCGTACGAACAACTTAGTACTACTTTGTCAAAAAATTTGCACATTTATTTTGAAGCAAAATAATTTGTGTTTGTTTCACTATATGTATATAGTATGAAATATTTAACTGAGACCCAGCCTTAAGATTTATTTAAAGGTGTCGCGGGGTTGACATAATTTTGACTTTACAATACATTTGAATAATCGAATTTTACATAAAACAACAATGAACCTTCTATGATGTGACATTTCCACTAAACCGCTCATAAACACTTTCATTCTATTAGTATCCCCTTAATGAGATGCATACATAGAAATTAAATCACTTTCGGAATATTTCAATTGGGAGATAGTGCCCCCTAGTCCGTTGCTCACATTCGCCATAACATTTTCTATAACATATAAACGAATGTGTGTACGAGCAGCAGCATGTGATCGTCATGACTTTACAAATAACATTGCACTGGTTATGATGATAATGATGGTGATGATGTTGTTGGCTGCCAACCGCTGCCATGTTGTCTGACCACAATTGTATGTGTAGCTTCTTCCAGTTCGTTTATTATGCGATGTTTTTTTTCAGCTCTCTCTATCTCTTTGGTTTGCTTTACAGTAGAATACCTGGATAAATTAGCGTTTTCACTGTATGTTACTTTAATTGTATGGCAGCAGCGTTAGCATAGAGGTTATTATGGGGTTTTTGTGTTGTCAGGAAAATGAAATCAAAGAAATACCAGTGTAAATAACAATTACAATGGTTTCGTGCTAAGAGAGTCCGCATTCCTAATTGCATAAATGTGATTATTAATAGAATAGAATTGCTTAAAATGTGGTAGCATGAACAAAAACACAAACGACTAACAACAAATTTGGCAATCGAAGTAAACGCTTAAAGACAAAAATGTTAGATGGATTTCAAGGTTTTGTGTTAAGTTCAAGATGCTCTCATTTGTTTTGTTTTTTATTGTGTTTAGAGACAAAGGATACATGTAAATCACATTCATTTAAGCAATTTCATTTCACATGCCCGCCGCCCCCTCCGCAAATGAAGTACACGCCATACAAGTATTAATGTTGAGTAATATGTTACTGTTGGCCATAACAGGCTCTCATCTATCACTGGATAACATGGTTACTCCTGCCACAAACGACTTTGCCATACATGTACATTGAACATCACCTATCTTTGTATTGTAGATGTAAAGTATTTCAACTCTTAAGTATCTGGTAACTACAGGTCTCAGAGATCGAATATTTGTGTATACATATGTGCATATGCCTTTGTGCAAATGAGAGCGAGAGTGGAATGTAAAGCAATCATTGTACGACTCCTTGACACATATCAAATGATTAGGCTGCTAATATGCTCGACGCTTCATACAAACGAAATCTAAGATAATGAATTTCATTGATATTAATCATGTATCTTGATGTTGGTGGAGCTTTTGTGTTAGTAGTATTACAATGTATATTTACACATCGACATATATATATAAATATCGATGCTTGCATATCCTTTGGGTATATGCAATATATATGTACATATTATACAGTTGTATTGTGAAAAGTAGTTGTGGTCAAGAGTATTATTTTCAAGGGCGTCATTATTAGCGCAGATAATGCCAAACCAAATCACATAGAAGCTTACACCATTTAGCCATAAGAGTGTATCCACTTCAATAGCATAAATTCCCATATCTTGATGGCATCTCGTTACGATTTGATCATTATTGCAATGCTTAACATATTAACATACTTTTTGGGAGCCACATACTTATGCACATAGAATGTAGGTCTTCTGTTGAGCTACATAGGTGAGAGAATTGAGTGGGTGTTTGAAAAGAAATTCGAAAAATGGCAAATACCAATGCTGCTATTATGTATATATGTTATACATAATGGCCGCAATCATGACTAAACCGAATCATTTGGCTAAAGAATCAATAAATCCAACTTCCGGATTATTTAGCTTAAGAGAAGCCATTAATCACGGATTAGCGCACGTTGATTTATTTAAATAATGAAGTTTTTTTTTTACCAATATACGTATTTATTTTGTGTCTTTACTTTATTTTTATAGGGAATTTAATATTACTACACTTGTGCATATTTCATATCGCTAAATACAGTCTAAATTACACAGTACAACCCATGATTTTGGGACTCAATTCTGAGAACTGCACGTGAAAGTAGCCCCAAAAAGAAGAAGTTCTGCCTCTTTTGTTTTCTCAAGTTACATGCCATAATATTTTAATATCGATTTGAAGTTAGTAAACATCGTATAGAGGATTTTGTCTCGTTTTAGGCTCTTATGTTATATTGTTCTATGGTGGCGTATGATCTTCATAAGTAATATTCCACGTAAATCATACGCCACGGAGTACAACAGTTTTATTGTAATTGCTACTAAATAAACCCAGTTCAAAATCATTTGATAAATGGAAAAGTGAAACTGTTGCTTATGTAGGGAAACGTTATATGAACAGATTAAAGGAATTGTAATTCTTAATATTTTTAAATTTGTTTCTGCTAAATCGGACTAGAGGTTCACGAGTTATGTCAAACAAAAGAGCTTAAAACGTGACAAGTTCCCCTATACTGTCGTTACCAACTTCAAATCGATATTAAATTACAATGGCATGTAACTTGACAAAACGTATGATGCAGAACTTCTTCTTTTTGGAGCTACTCTCACGTGCTGTTCTCAAAATTGAATCTCTTATCAATGAACTAAAAAATGTTGTACTGTGTTAGTTAAAGTTAAGTCCCTGCAAACATTTGCATTTCACATTCAAAGCTCTCGATGAATATTAATAAGCGTTTGCTCGTCTGCGGACGTGCAAATTTTAACTATCATATATCAATAATGCAACTCACAATTATTACACTGGACAATTAATAAATGTTGTTGCATTGCCATAATTACAAGTTCTGCAATCAACAATCACCTGACTTCCGCTCGGGTGATTCCAGCCAACTTTGTATTGGGTGACACTGCATCACTCGTTGATGTCAGAGCAGTTAACCCTTTGATTTGTGTCATAGTGCGAAATGAATTGAAATAAAATTCATAATTGTTTCCATTATTACATATATTCTGATTTCAATTTGTCACACATTTGCAACATTGTATGGATATGATAATTAAGATAACAATATTCGTTTTTATTTAATTTAACACCAGCAGCATAAATTCCATATACATTTCCACGGCAACTGCCATATTGATACGATGAACGGCGATGAACATTTGCAATGAAATGTACTTTCGATAAATATCTCAATTTACTGCAATTTATGTAACGATTGAAGGAAAAAAAGTAACGAAACACACTGAAAGTAAATTTCATTTATTATTCTATGACTTTACATTACAAGTGATGTTGGCTGTTAATGTAGATGTGTGTGTGTGTGTTAGATTTCAAATGCACAAGTGTGTGTGCAATAAACGTCGTTCTTATTTGCTGTTGCAGCTGTAATGGGGTAGTAAAAGTTTCACACACATATAGCAGCTGTAAGTATGAATGTTTATAATCATATAAATCTTTATAAGCGAAAATAAAAATGAAATCAAGCTTATAGGATGCCATGACTGTGGAATGTGTTGTAATGCTGCAATGTTACACCGCCTCAACTCTTGTGCGTACTTAGTTGTTTATATTTACTTTAACATATTGCTGCAGAGGCGGTACGTGGTACGTGCTAGCAGTAATATTTGATAACACTTACGAACAAATTTCGGGAATTTTGCGTAATATTCTCGTTGTAAAGTGCTACATTGTATTAGTGTGGGCGATTTCGCTGCGTTGCATCACTTAAGTGTTAAAAGTAGATAAGGTGGTATACAAGGTAGTTACAAAAATTTTCACAAATTGTCAGTGTTTGAGCTAAAGAGTGGGAGACTCAATTGAGGAATGGAATTTTATATAAAACACAACAAATTCAATGAACTTATAGACATTTTGGCTTGATAAGCTTAAAAATTTTACGGCATTTAACGTTTTGAAATAATTTATGGCATATGGCCTTCGCCAAACCTTTCGCTCTAATTTGCATCATTATTTCGAACTTAATAGTGATTCTTTTGGGATATAATGGAGTCTCAAGAGTATCATAAGGATTGTGTTCTCTCTTGTTTTTTTACATAACCGTTAAGCCAGCAATGAGACTTTTCGTCCAAAATGATTTGACAATAAAAATCTGGTATGACAACTAGTTTTACAATTATCCCTATCGTAAGTTCTATATGTCTAAAAACACTTTTTATATAAAGTTGTCTTATACAGCAAGTCGTCTTACGATACGTCGCGACAGCAGCAAACTTTAATCTGCGCCGTTACATAACTTTATTGGTGCAAAAATATTACTCTCAAAAACAAATATTTTGCAACTCCTTGCATTACACAGTACAACATCATTGATTTGGGACTCAATTCTGAGAACTGCGCGTGAAAGTAGACCAAAAAAAGAAGAAGTTTTGCATCATTCGTTTTGTCAAGTTATATGCCATAATAATTTAATATCGACTTGAAGTTAGTACGTATCGTATAGAGGAATTTGTCGCGTTTTAGACTCTTTTGTTATGGCATGTAACTTGACAAAACGAATGATGCAGAACTTATTCTTCTTGGGGCTACTTTTACGTGCAGTTCTCAGAATTGAGTCCTAAAATCATATGTTGTACTGTGTTATCTACATGTAAACGGAATCCATATAACACGCACTGGCAAAAATAAACACAAGTGCTACTGTACATCCTATATACAACACGAATTTGCTAAAAGCTAAACAATTTCCAATTAACTAAAATTTCAACATTGTGCGTGCAACTAGTAAATATTAAATCAAATCTCGTATATACACAAATCACACGCACACATACATGCAGACGCAACAACATAAGCCAAATTTGTGGTGGTCAAATTTCAATTTATTTCCCGTTAATAATTTACATCAGAGTTAATTGTAAAACAATTTAAATACGTAATGAAATATCATCATCACTAATAAAATACGGAACAAACCCATCACAGCCACCACAAACGATGGCAGCGGCGGATAACACAGACCTCTGCTTCCAAAAAATAGGCAACAAAATGTATTATTGCTCAAATTAAACAGCCATACACATGTATAGTGCTTATGTACATATATAGGGAATAGGGTGATCAGCTTGAAACTGATTTTTGGGGGATAAGTCGTAGAGTAATATTAAAAACCAAAGGCAAATCTTTCGGTCTGAATGACAAAGTAGGCACTTCCATAGAATTCTTAGTGCAAACTTTCGAAACTTGTTGAATAGGGGACGGGCCGTTGCATTGTTATTATACCATGCGACTTCCATGCAGGAGATCCGTGGTTCGATTCCCGGCTAAAGTCATCTACATTTTTCTTTCATTGCCAGCCGCTGTGATGTTGTCGACTGCATCTTCGTAGTATAGTGTCGAGTCAATCGACATGTCTAGTAAAAGCTTCTCAAACATTGGCCTTCGCATTCGTTGATAAATAACTTAGTGCCGTTTGTTGTGAATCTAAAGTAGAAATCGTGTTAATTCACAACAACTCGATAAACTATCTCATATCTCATTCATGGGGTGTAAGGGGAAATTAAGTTTTTGTTGAAAAATTTCGACTTTGCCTAAAATAATTGGGAGGTGAGAATACTTATACATATGCCATATGCCTCCGTTTGTGTGAGTCTAAAAAAAGAAGAGTAAGTCACCCAAATACGAGAAGCTCTACCATCTCAATTGTATGCGATGTGAAGGGGAATTATTAATTTTCTTAATAATATACTTTTTGTACAACTACTTTTCAAATAATATTTCTTTATGTATCTATTCTTTGGTCATATTTTTTTCGATTTCAAAATTGTTTAACTTCTTTACTAAGTTAAATTTTTAAACTGAGTTTGCGGTCACCCTAACATTCTAGTGTTTATATGCATTTTAATGCCCAAAGAGTTTTATACCAGCCACCAGTGACGATAACGGCCTTCAAACGAATCAACAGCGTACCACATATGGATAACGTATTTATGTATATCCCCATGAATCTATTTAAAGCATCCATATGTCTATCTATTAATTTGTAGAATTGAAACGTAGGCTCTGAATACAGTGCGGTAGAGAGGCTATAACAAATCTGCCTGACAACGCACATATTTAAGGGTGCAACTAACAGTTCGTTATGGAGTTGGTGATGGTTGTAACTGAAAAATGTCATTAGCATCAGTCCTTAACATCAACCATTTCCGTCGCTAAAGTGCAGGGAAGGTGGAGATATGTCATGGGGGGCCTTATGTATGATGAGGGTATATATATGACTGCAACTACATTTTCCATAGAGAAATAAACTAGTAGCTACTATACAACCAGAAAAGTGTTGTCTGACATATATTTTGCATAAGCAATTTTCTTTATAGACACTTTCAGAATAAATTAGAATATTGTATATTAAATCATGTATTCACAAACAATTACACAGAACAACATTTTTCAGTTCATTGATTTGGGACTCAATTCTGAGAACTGCACGTGAAAGCAGCCCCAAAAAGAAGAAGTTCTGCATAATTCGTTTTGTCAAATTGCATGCCATAATATTTTAATATCGATTTAAAGTTAGTATGTATTGTATAGGGGAGTTTGTCCCGTTTTAGGCTCTTTTGTTTGACAAAACATAAATACTATATGGTGGCGTATTAATATTCCACGTAAATCATACGCCACGGAGTACAACAATTTTATTGTAACCGCTACAATATGAAAAATGGTATCATGGAAACTTTTAAAATGGATCAATGTTTTTGGTGTTACTTTGGTAGGATCAATGTCTAGTAAACTTGGATCTTTGTTCGTCGAGACAGGGCTGTGCATTAAATCGCTTGCTAAGCGCATAGTAGCAGCGGTTTGCCATTATTATTTTTATTTACGGTGGAACCAAGGTAGACAAAATCAACAACCACTTCAAAACTATCGTTCTCAACGTTCACGTAGCGAGTAGACTCTTTGTTCGTTGAAACAAAAACCTTTATTTTGTCCTTATTTATCACCACTGCTTCTGCCGACTGCTTTTCAATCCTCAAAAAGGCCGCAGTAACATCATATAGGTCATCGGCATACGCGATCAGCATGTGAATTTTTTTTTATGATGTACCAGTCGTATTTACTGCAGCCTTCAGCATGATTATGTCCAATAAGATCGCAAGACAAACTATCGCCTTGTCTAAAGCCTCGCATTGTATAAAATGGCTCTGTAGAACTTTTGCCTACTTTCACTGAAGACTTTGCATCGGTCAGCTTCACAGGGATACTAAACTCAGTCATAACATGTAATAGCTTCTGTTGTATCGGACTGTCGAATGCAAATGTTGGTTTTTTCTAAAGATATTCGATATACAGATCGTAACATTTGTCCAGCAAATCAAAATTCAAAGTTGCGTCTAAAAATTTATATCTGCGCTGCCAAGTACAGTTTTGGCACGTCCTTCCGTCCACTGATGTGCTACTAGCTGTGCATTGATCATTACTTCTCTGAGTTAAAATACATTCTTGCATTAAAAAAATTTCCTCTTCTGCATGTTATCGAGTACTGTCTTTGCATCAAATTTCATTTTTGTACACCTCAAATGGCATTTGCCATTATCTGCTTCTGAAAAGAAAACACCATAAGTATCGACAATACCTTAGCTTTAGAACAAAGCTTCCAAAATTATACCCCCATTAAAGGCCCCTTAAAATTCAACCGCCCCGTTAGATTCATAGTTTTGTCCCCAGTCGAACTTGTATAGCAATTTGTGTCACCAGCAATTAGTTTTAAGCATATATGAGATTTTAATTTGATATAACACAGCAACAGCAGTAGCACTCACCCACACGCATACACATTTACAATCACAAGCGAAACTATTTGCATTTGCTCAAATACGTGGTGGTGGACATGGAAAACATTAGCACACAATAAAAAAATACACTAACCCATTCACAAGCCCTTGTTGTCATTATTGTGTATATTGGGTGTGACATACACACAGGCACACATACACGTTAGTTACGCAGTGTTTCTCTTCTCATTTTACACATAATCCACTCCTATCCAATCTTGTATGGTGTTCTTTTGTTCCTCAATTTGATTGCCCATTTCCTGGGTCATACGAAATTGTACTAATATTAGAATATAATTGAATATTTCCATATAGACCTGAAAGAGTTAAACAGAGAGCGCCATTAGTAATGGAGGGTTAATCTAGTTTATTATACTAACGCCAGCTATAGATTCCCTTTTAAGTATCATGCTGCCACACATAAACTGCATACGATTATCTTGAAGCCACATTAGGCTCGCAAAGACCATGTCTTGGGCTTTTTTATTGCCAGGATAGGAAAAATCCAAATCTCTTATGATACTAAAACATTGTTCGACCTGAAAATGATAAAGGATTTTATAACAAACGATTAATCTTTAGATTCTACATGAAAGAGTGAATTTGTAAAGAATGGATTTGTTTAATTTAAAAATGAATTTGTTTGTAATAGAATAAAACATAAAAAGCGTAACAAATTCACGATTTTTTTACAGTTGTGGAATTTTAAAGCTGGCAAATCTCACCATGTGCTATTTGCCATTTACAAAATCTTTTAAAATTATTTGAATTATCGTCATGGAGCTATCTGCAATAATTTCAAAAGATTTTTTCTTTCCATGAAATTTTTTGAATTATAGTCATGGAGCTTTCTGCAATAATTTCAAAAGATTTTTTTCTTTCCATCATAGTAGTGCAAACTTTTTATAGCTATTGAAAAATATCGCTAAAGTAATTGTATTTCGATTTTGATATTAGTAATTCGATAGGACTTTAAAATACAGCCATAGTTCTTTTCTTTACTGATAACTCACCTCTTCGATTGCCTTCTCCGAATACATAGGCGCTAAGGTCATCTTAAGAAAAGGCAGTATGGTAGCCAGTGCGAGAAAATATTTTATAATACTATAGTCTGCCTTGGCCGATCCACTGAATATCAAATACAACTCACTGGTAGTAAGCGTAAAATCATGCAACATTGTCGACAGCATGCTGGTGGAAAAGATCTTGTTGGTGATACGCACACAGTCATAATACGATTGCACCAACTCAATGAGACGCTGCAAACGTTCGATTTGTTGATCCTCATCCATCTGCGAATTATTGTGACATGTACTCATCAGCAGTTTCTGTAGCGATATGAATCGCATTCTCAAAATCGAAGCTATGTTCATCTGAGCAAAACCATTAAAGTGGGGTCCACCGGTCAAAAAACAGTAAGCTAAACCTCCTAAGAGATTTATTAGCAATTCCAGGCTATCAGAAGCACGCGAAGCACACAATACTATAATGGACAAGTAGATGCTACAGAAGGCCATCAGCAATGACACGTGTCTCATCATGTGTCTGTGATAATTTAAATTACAGTGAAATTCTTGCATCAATATACGATCAAGTTGATTGAGACGTCTATACAGCTCCAGATGAGGTTTTGTCTTAGCCACCATTGTTATGACTGTAGCCAAGTACATGAATAAGGACGTGCACAGCTCTAAAAATATGATAGTTTGAATTAAACTATCTATGTTGGCAAACTGTGAATCGTGAGATTTTGCATAAATCACTCCTAGCAAAACCGCCAAAACTGTTGTAGCCATTAGAAAAGTATATGCCAAAGATTTCCGGTCACAGACATAGACGGCCCCCTGTCTTCGCATGCCATTGCAACCGCAATAATATTGGATTTGACATATCACACGACAGCAGTCATAGATGGTACGGGATTTTCTCCACAATCTGCCAAAGATGGGCATTGCTAGAAATTATTGCCTGCCGCTACGCTTTGTAACTACCAGCAGTACTGGCCACCGCACCAAAACTGAGATTAATTTGTGCGGTTGTCCGCTTAAGGGATCCGGCACAATGACAATAATCCGCTTTTGTGTTTGTAATCATCGATAATTGCTGTTTATGGCTTATGGAAAAGATTTCGCTGCTGATTTGGAAACAACCCCAAGGCATCAGAGTCAATGCAATTACAAAGTGTTCAATTGAAGTGAGCTCTGCTTTGTTGGTCATAATCGGGCTGATATCTAATCGACTGTGATGGGTAGGAAGGCAGGTGGGGGAGGCCACAAGTATCAATTATGATAATTAAAATTGCTAATGTCCTATGAATTATTACCATTGTAATGTAATGAAATGTACATTATTAAATTATTGTGAAAGCGTAATAATTTATATATTGGGCAAATTAGAAAATTTCGCGGTGTAACACGAATGTAGATATTGATGGGCTTTCTAAATAAATATATTACGGCCATATTGATTTACTTTACATTGCGATGTATGGCAAAATTTACCGGAATAAGTGTTTAGGCACATTTAACAGAAGAGAAAATAACATAACATACAGTTCCAAATGAAAAAAATGTGACTGAGTTATAAGCTCATAAGTGATGAAAGATCGGCTTGGAACCGTAACTCAAGATTTTGAGAGTGTTGGGAAACTTTAGTATACAGATTCATGTTGTACTCGACCATACCTATAAAGAAAAGTTTTGAAAAATTTCTTTCTATAAAAATGGTAAGTCGGTAAGCCAGAAGCCATCATCATCTAGGGTGTTTCTTGTAGTCGTATAGCACTTCCGATAGGTATAACTGTAAAACTATTGTTCATACTAATGAAGTATTTTTGACGTTTTTCGGTATACTTTGGCAAATCACCATGCAAAGACTTATACCAGAACCACGTTTTCAAATTGTGGCAACTTAATTCCAAATTCCAAATTAACGGTGCGCATAATCGTCCACTGGAGCAGCTAATATGCAATATTAAGATCACATTTACTCTTTTGGATAATATTTATCCAGCAGTAAGTCTTATTTCGGCTTTAACGGTTATGTAAACAGTCGGAATCGTTTTTGTAGAGTCGTTTTCTCATAAGACTCTTGAGACTCCATTACAACCAATAAGACGGCGCAGAATTGGATATAGCGCGTGAAACCATCATTTTGTTGAGCCAAACCTTTGGTGACTCAATTATCGCAATAAAATACCTGAGAATAAGGAGTGGGATAGTATGAGATAAAGAAAAAATACATGAGTCATTTGGGAGAGGTGGGAGCTAATTTTATAAAATTATTATTGTTTTATACTTCGGTTGAATATCGTTTAGTATTGACAATGGATGTAAGTAGAGTTTGTTTTTACAAGATTTGCTTGAAATGTATTATGCTGACAGCTGGCAGGTTGGATAGCTATTTCTATAGTTGCCAAACAAGCATCATCAGCTCCCTTTGCTGTGACTCCTCCACTTTCATCACAAACCTTAAGTGTTAATAACTCTACGATAGAATCGAGAAGCTAAACACACCGGTGCGAAGATAGCATTTTATGGGTGCCCCCCTTAAGGGGATAAAGTCAGGGGCGTAGGTATGTTTGGAAAAATTGTTGGGAGGGAAAAATTACTAGGAGTTGGTCACACATTTCATCCTCTAGAGGTGACTTCGGGCCAGTTGCGCTATACTAACCCTTTTGACCATTTACCATTGTCTACATTTACTGAATATAACTTTTTTTCTATTTGGCGGAAACAACAGATATTCATCCATCAATTGCCATAGGTAAAAACGAATATCAAATTTGGATAAAAATTTCTTAACTTGGTCCATGTAAAGAAGTTTTGGTCGGTCCTTCCAGCGTCTATCATCGGTCCTATTGTGATAGATTTATAGAACTCGATCTAGACGCGCCTGACTACGTCGATGTCATAGCTCATACAGTTCATACGACAACGGTACCTAATGTTAATGATGGAAAGTCCAAATATATTTCTTTCGAAGAATCCCACAACAGATTAATCCTTATGTAATTATCCTCATCGGCAAAAAATTTTTTACATTATGTGATTGTAACGGGTTTATTAATAGGTATTGACAACTTTGAATTTAATTTGTGAACGTACTATTTCACTGATCATCTAACTGTTACTTTCCTTTTTTTCAGGAAACTCAACATTTTCATCAAGGTAACGTACACGAACGAACAACGTACGAAAATTATAAAAGTTGCTAGTAGTAGACAAGCAATAACAAGTTTTTTTGCCAAAAATTTGAGTCTACATATTCATTGTGTGATGCTGCCGTGCCAGTGAGACAACGGGTTGGTCGAAGTGACGAAAATATCATAGCAAACGATACAGATCAGTCGATTCCGTGGCGTTCTCATGAACTGGGCATCGCCAAGAAGTCTTAATGGCAAATTTTGCGTAAAGATCGTTTACACACATGCAAGATCAAGCTGACTTAAGCATTGACGCCGATGGACCATTTGACTCGACGTTCGTTTTCCGATTGGGCTCTGGAAAAGATGCGCCAAGATAATGAAATTCATCGCAAAAACATTTTCAGTGACGGATCTCATTTTTGGCACAATGGGTTCGTCAATATGCAAAATATGCGTTATTGGTTTGGTGATAATCCTCATGTGCACATATGAGATGTGCAAAGGGAAATACGTTTTTAATTAATTAACTATAATACTAATAAATTGTTTAATAAACAGACAAACATATATTGGCAAAAACTTAAACTATTTTTAATTTTGACCCAATAGTACCAAAAATGTAACACAATTTCACTAATCCTCTTAATTGTATCTTAATCAACATCCCAAATCATAAAAATTGTAACATTTAATTCTAAACGATAGTTTACCATTATTATTTGTTGTATTTGCTAAGGTGCGCTTGATTCTGCCTCTTGTTTTTCTTTCACTCCAGTTTCTCGGTCACAACGCGCACGAAAACCTCAAAACTAATTTTATTTTTCAATCCAATTAGTACTGGCTACTGAGGCTGTCTGTTGTTGTTTGAAACTCGTCAGTATACGACGCATTGACGTTGTTTCTGTTTAATTCTTTTACGATTTAATCACTTTGTAATTTATTTTTATGAAATTTCATTACTTTTCTCCACCGCCAATTAAAAGTTGCTGGTCATTTGAACGCTGGCAGTTATTTGTGCTACAGCTACAAATACAGACACAAATACAGAGAGATACAAATACGGCTACAGATCCAAATACTTTTATAGACGCTAATGTATCCGTTAATTTAAATTATCACTTCCTTTGCGGTTTTTCCAAGAAGCAGTTTTACGATAATTGTATATGAGGTCTTCCATCTTCGGCATGTGCCGCAATGTGGTGTTGATGTTGTCCCTTCCTCCTTCGCCTTGTTTTTTTTACAACAATTTTATGAGCAAGAAAAATGATTTCGCTCATTAATTTAGCGCTAATAACTGAGGCAAAAAGAAGTAACTGACAGACAAGAAGTTCGACCTCCCCCCAAACCATAGTACAACATTGCCTTACAGTTTGACTTCAATTCCTTATTCGCGCAGGAAATGCAGTGTATGCTTAACTCAAAGTTTGTCCAGTTCAATATTTAAACAGCATTGCGCTCAAGTTGTCAGCGACTAACATTCAATAGGATGCGCCCGAGGAGGACATTAATTACAATCGTTCACCCCCCGAAGGCAGAGACAAGTAAATTGTATTTGTACTGGTTATGCTGGACCCATGATGAAGATGAAGTAAGACCCAGCAAAGTAAGACCTTTGCGCGGTTTTATAAAAAATATAAATAGAAATTGTAATAATTTAAGAAATAGAAAATACATTGTATATTTAAGAAGAAAAAAAAATAATAATGTTTCCTGGAGACAGAGGGGAATGTGCACATTTTCTAATGTCGACAAGGAGGATTCGAGCCATTCACTTATTCATTCATCCGCTTTGCTATGGTCATTTAGAGGCTGTGGCATAGGCAAGTGTTTGTATTCCATCAGAAGATACTTGATAACTACTTTGAAAATATTGAATAAAATGAAATAGAAACAGAAAAAGACCTAGTCGCACTCACTCTGTGTTCCTGGAATTCATACACACACGCGTTGGCATTTTTATAATGTCATTTGCATAAATTGAAAATATATAGAGTAAAATGAAAAAAAATAACAAAAACAACAAGAGTGAAGTAGACAACTTGGTTAAGATGGAATGGCCTGGAAACCAAACCACACCAATGGCAAACAATAACATCATTAACAGAATGCAAAATGGAGTTGATGATGGCCAGTGGTCTAAGCGAAAGGGAATAAAGAGAACAAAAAACAAACAACAAATATCGGTCAAAATGTTCAACGAGAGAGGAATGTAGCAATGCAGGAAGTATTGGGGAAAGTGTTGCAATTATTTGAAATGCAACAAAACTGTGCTTGATGTCTGGTGGTTTAATTAAACACTGTGCTCTCTTTTTATTGGGTGTTAGTAAAGTTGAGGAAATTTTGTTTGTAAATATTAAATATTAACGCAGGAGAGAGCGAAAAAACTCCGTTGGAAAGACCACGTTACATAAAATATTGCAGAGCTTGTTGCGACTAATTGGAGAGAAAGCGTAGAAGATCGAAGCGCATATTATATTTTCCTGGGTGCGGCATATAATCCCATACGATTGCAAAGAAGTGCCGGCGACGGAAGTAAGTAAGTAAATATTAAATAGATATTACTTTTCTGGCATTATTAAGGACCTTTGATATACAATTATACTTATATTTAAAAAAATTAAAAATTGTACCACTTACTCATTATTATAGCAGGCATTATTTACACAGTACACAGTACACATGAATTTGGGACTCATTTCTTAGAACTGCACGTGAAAGTAGCCCAAAAAAAAGGAGTTCTGCATCATTCGTTTTGTCATGTTACATCCAATAATAATTTTATATCGATTTGAAATTAGTAAATATCGTATAGGGGAATTTGTTGCGTTTAATGCTCTTTTGTTTGACATACATAAATACTATATGGTGGCGTATGATTATCATAACATAGTACAACACATGATTTTGGGACTCAATTCTGAGAACTGCACGTGAAAGTAGCCCAATAATGAAGTTCTGCGTCATTCCTTTTGTAAAGTTACATGCCATACAAATTTAATATCGTTTTAAAGTTAGTAAGTATGATTATTATAAGTAATATTCTACGTAAATCATACGCCACGGTGTACAACTATTTTATTGTGACTGCTACAAAATAAACCCAGTTCAAAATCATTTGATGAAAGGAAAAGTGAAACTCTTGCTTATGTAGGGAAACGTTATATGAACAGATTAAAGGAATTGTAATTCTTAATTTTTTTAAATTTGTTTCAGCTAAATCGGACTAGAGGTTCTCGAGATATGCCAAACAAAAGAGCCTAAAATGTGACAAATTCCCCTGTCCGATACTTACTAACTTCAAATCGATATTAAATTATTATGGCATGTAACTTGACAAAACGTATGATGCAGAACTTCTTCTTTTTGTGTCTACTTTCACGTGCAGTTCTCAGAATTGAGCCCCATATCAATGAGATGAAAAATGTTGTACTGTGTTATTTTATCAAAAAGGACCGTAATTGTACAAAAAAGTGTTTTGTTACACCTAAAAGTTCTATATTATACCCAAAAAGTAATTTTAAAGTTTCAAAAATACTTTTGTTTTTCAAAAAAGTACTTTTAGGGTACCAAAAATTACATCTTATATCATGTCAAAAAGTACTTTTATTGTACTAAAAAGTAAAAAGTGTCGTACCAAAAAGTACTACTAAAGAACCAAGAAATACTTTTAAAGTGTCAAAAAGTACTTTTTAGTACCAAGAAGTATTTTTAAAGTATCAATAAGTACTTTTAAAGTACCAAAAAGTACTATTAAAGTACCAAGAAGTACTTTTAAAGTATCAAAAAGTACTTTTTTAGTACCAAGAAGCATTTTTAAAGTATTAAAAAGTACTTTTGTAGTACCAAGAAGTACTTTTACAGTATCAAACAGTATTTATTTTGTACCAAGAAGTACTTTTAATTGTCAAAAAGTACTTTTTTAGTACCAAGAAGTACTTTAAGGTATCAAAAAGTACTTTTATAGTACCAAGAAGTACTTTTATTGTACCAGAAATTATTTTAATCGTACCAAAAAGTACTTTTAAAGTATCAAAAAGTACTTTTTTAGTATCAATAAGTACTTTTTAAGTATCAAAAGTACTTTGCTAGTACTAAGAAGTACTAATACTGTACCAAAAATTACTCTAATATTACCAAACGGTTTTAAAAATTATGATAATTAGTATAAACTGTACTTTGATTGTATCAAGAAGTACTTTTGCTGTACCAAAAAGTACTGTTAAAGTACTTTTAATGTATCAAAAAGTACTCTTTTAGTACCAAGAAGGACTTTCATTGTACCAAAATTACTTTTATCGTTCCAAGAAGTACTTCTAAAGTATCAAAAAGTTCTTTTTTAATATGAACGGTATTTTGATTGTATCAATAAGTACTTTTGCTGTACCAAAAAGTACTCTTAAAGCACTTTTAAAGTATCAGAAAGTACTTTTTTTAGTGCCAGGAAGGACTTTTATTGCACCAATAAGTGCTTTCAACGTAACAGATAGTTGAAGAAATGATGAAAATTACTTTACTAGAATATTAGGGCATTGCTATAGGGTTCATTAAATAAATTAACAATCTAATTTTAATTTGTAGTATTTCCCAATTTTTTCATCGCAAAATATCGTGTTAATTTTTCAAAAATCATTGGTGTAACAGTTATTTCTTTTTGAGAGTTTACCACCCAAGCACAAATTGGGTTTTTCTTAGAACACAGAAAACCTCTTTTTTATTTATTAACCATTCGCCACAATCAATCCTTAAAGCCCCCGTCTGGCCTGTGACAAATATTTACTCGACTTTCAATACCAACCTACAATGTTCCTTTTCGTCTTTTTATCGCATAAAACAGGATATTTGTGTGGTCATTGGCTTGGTTTGGTTTTGTTTGTAATCGAACCTCCAACCAAACAAACAGAGTAAAGTACTCACTCATATCACCAACAACGACCATTTCCTCCCCAAGAGCCAACACATAGAAACACATAGAGAAAGAACGAATACACAGTAAAAGAGAGAGAAAGTAAATCACAGGGTCCTAGTGTTTGTTCTTGTTACAATTATTTGTTATGCAAAAGGCGAATGTTGACATATTTATGGTTATAATATGTAAAAAATAACTTGTAAATACAGTTTGTAACTAAAATTAATTTCCATTAGATAGCATAACGGTCCAACAACAATAAAGCACTGTAATTTACTAGGCGCTTCTCAACGTTCGGAATACCAATGGGACAAACAAATTGTGAATGTAGTTTGCATCCATTTGATGCTATTTAATATATAGCTATTGTCGCTTTTAATTAAGTTTATTAATGCAATAATACACCTGTGACTCTGTAATTACTATTAAGGTTAAAGTAATAAGCTGTATACAAACTGAATCTAAACGTCAGTTGTTTTCTTTATGTTTTACCCATAACCACAATCCTTTATTAATTTCTAATCGAAAAATTGTTAATATCTTTTAACGTCACGATTTTAAAGGGTTATAGTGTCTTATTGTCCTGGCAGTAAGCTAATTACTGTTAATGAAGCCTTAATGTAAATTCCAAGACACTGACATTGACCGACGACACTTTCGCCTACTAGATATCCTCATTAACGGCAGATGACATTTGATTGATTATTGTAAATGCCTACACAACAACGACATTGCCTGCGACAGCCACTAACTTGCTTCTTATCTTTCGCGAAATTAGGTTGTCAATTTAAATTGGAACATCGGTACAAAGGATAGGAATGGGGGAATGGGAATTATGGCACATCCTTTATTGATAATTGATTAGTTAAGATTAGCCGCTTTAATGGAGTTTATGAGAAATTGTCACAGTATTTGCTATGCAAATGTCATTTGCTGTTCATCATTAGCTGATTAATTAATCATAGCTGGAGAAAGCAAAAGAAAAACAAAAAACGCAGAAAGAAGGTGTAATGTTGTGACAATAGGCGAGCAATGGTGTTGACATTAATATTTAATTTAATACTTTTTATGATGGCTGTAATGTTTTTAGTACGAACAATATTTTTTACACTTGTTTCACTAAACAGGGGGGGATTTGTGTTGGGTTGTATGTTGGAGAGGGGGAAATGTTTATTAAGATAATGAGAGATAATAAAAAATTAAAAAGAAGTATTACGCTCCGCGCCGCTATTACTAAGTACCACGGTATGGTGGTCACTGAAAGTATGGTAAATAATTAACATGGCTAAGAGGTATACAATGTGTTGGTGAGCAAACTAGTTTTACTAAAACCTGCACCATATGTCGTTGATCAGTTATTTAACAGTTTTGGAAAAGCTTTAACTATAATTACTTAATAAGTTTGTAAAATGAAGTAATTTTCAAGGAAATTTATTAAAGAACATGAAAGTTTAAATGTGGTTATGATGAGTCACCTTCGAACTTCAAAAATTTATCCAACAACCTTTTAGTACAAAATTGAATTTGAAATATTCCTTTGTATTTATCATAAAGTACTTTTATTGTATCAAATACGAAATTGCTTGCATCCAACAAGTACTTTCATTAAAAAAGTACGTTTATTGTAACTGATAGTACTTTGTTGCACCAGAATTTACGTTAATTGTTATAAAAAGTACTTTTATTGTACCAAAAATTACTTCAATTGGATCGACAAGAACTTTTATTGTACCAAAAAGTATATTTGTTATTCTAAAATGTACATTTATTGTACCAGCAATTACAACCAGCAATTACAAGTACTTGTGCCGTACCAAACAAAATTTTTTTTTTATCAAAAAGTACTCTTAATTTGCCGGGAAGTACCTTTTTCGACAAAAAGTATTTTACAAGTATTTTTGTAATATAAAAATAATTTTTATTGTACCAACAAATACTTTTATTGTACCAAAAATTACTTTTCTTAAATCAACAAGTACTTTTATTGCACCAAAATGGACCTGATGTACTTTTAGTCCACCCAAAAATTGTGCTAAGAAGTACTTTTATTTTACTAGAAAGTAACATATTGTTGTTACACCAAAAAATTCTTTTACTGTACCAAAAAGTACTTTTACTATACCATAAAGTACTTTTATTATAGCAAAAAGTACTTTTATTGTATGAAGAATAATTTTGTTGTACCAAAAAGTTGTCTTATTGCACCCAAAAGTATTTGTTTGTAATAAAAAGTAGTTTATTTTTATTATAAGTAATTTTTACATACCAGAAAGTACTTTTATTGTACCAAGAAGCACTTTTGTTGTACCTAAAATATCTTTTAACGTTCCAATAAGTACTTTTGTTGTATTAAAAAGTATTTTTTTTACCAATAAGTACTTTTATGTGGGCCGGCAGTGGCATGATGGTTAGAACACGCTACTAGCATGCGAAAAGCATCCCATACCCATCCCATTCCAGTCATGGGGTGTAAAGAGAAATTAAGTTTTTTTAAGTACTTTTATTATACCAAAAAGTACTTTAAAAGTTACAGTAGGTACTTTTGTTGTATTAAAAAGTACTTTTTTTATATCAAAAGGAACTTTTAAAGGTACAGTAAGTTTTTTTTGTACCGAAAGTAATTGTCTTGCTCCTGAAAATACTTTGTTTTGTTGAAAAAAGTGATTTTCTCGAACCAAGGAGTAATTTTTTTGCACCAACAACTTCATTTAATCTACCAATCGGTACTTGTATCGGACAAACGAGTACTTTTATTGTATCAATAATTTGTTTTGTTGTAAATATTTACGGTAATTCTACCCATTAATTAATTTTAGTGTGCTAGAAAGTACTTTTGTTGCACCGGAAAATACTTTTATTTTTCCAAAATGAACTTTTATCGTACCAAAATTACTTTCACAGTGCCAAAAATTACATTCAATGTACCAAAATGTACTTGTATTTGACTAAAACGTACTTATTTTGTATTAAGAAGTACCAGAAAGAACTTTTATTACCAAGGAAAATATTTCTTTTTCCCAAAAGTACTTCTATCGTACAAAAAAGTACTAAATTGTACAAACAAATACATATAATGTACCAGCCTGTACTTGTATCTGACAAACAAGTACTTTTGTTGTATAAAGAATATACTAAACTATTTTTGTAATATGAACAGGTACTATTATTGTAAAAAAGTGCTTTAATTGTTCCAAAAAGTACTTTTATTGTGGCAAAAAGTACTTGGATTGTACCAAAAAGTACGTTTATCATACAAATAGGTACTTTCAACGTACCAAAATGTACATGTCAAGAAGTACTTCTGTAGTATCAATAACTATTATTAAAACACCAAAAAGTACTTTGATTGTACCAAAAAGAACTTTAATCGTACCAAAAAACATTTATTGAATTAAGAAGTACTTTTGTAGTATCAGTAGTTTTTTAAATTGCAGCAGAATTACTTACTATAGCAAGAAAAAGTACTTTATTGTACCAAAAATTCTTCGTCGTTCCAAAAAGTACACTTATTGTATCAGCAAGTACATTTATCATACCAAAAAGGAATTTGTTATATTTAAAAGCTATTTTATTGTACCCAAAATCACTTTTTTGTATTAAAGGTACTTCAGTTTTATTAAAATTACTTTAAATGTATTAAAAAATACTTTAATTGAACCAAAAATTCCTTTATCTCTTCCAGAAACAGATTGCAGATTTGAGAGACTCAAAATTGACAAAATATCGAAGTCCAGCTTTTGTCGCTACTAACTCCGGATAAATATTGTTGACGATTTCAATCACACTCATCACTATGTTATCCAAATGCAGGCCCCTCAATTTCTTATTATGTTACCAAATCTATTGCTCACATTTTGCCATTAATTTAGTAACAGTCCGACACTGTGACCAGGTGTAACATAATATTATGAATATGATATGAAATGAAATTATAACTAAGTAACATTCGGCCTCCATATTATTCCAATGGTTCGCAACACAAACGCTAATAATCCTTTATCCACTTGCCATATAACCATGAGATATTTTATTAAGACACTGACGATGACAAAGTAGAGGACAACGCCTACACACTGTGGCTATGAAAATGGAAAACATTGAAAAGGACTTTGCTTTCATTTGAATAATAATAAAGACAAACGCGTCGCATAATGATACTTTTTAATGCGGCAGTGTATTTACAGTATACGGCCATCATCAGGGTATCGTAGACGCTGATTAAGTAGTGATTTCCTCCTCTTGTTCTTTTAAAGCCTCTCCGTATATTTCCCTCTCTCTCTTTTGATATCACCATTACTACATTGTGTGTATTGGAATTCATTTTCTGTTATCCATTAACTGTTTGCTGTCGTCCTTTTAGCCGCTCCTCGTGACATTCTGGCTGACACATTTTATTTTGATTATTGAAGTTTTAATTTTATTAAATTTTCTTTTACGTTTGGCCTATAAATAGGCCTCTGTATGACTGACAGCACATATATTAACATGGTACATATCAGTGGCGGCAGCCATGCTATATCCCTTATAATACGCAAAGAGAAAACTACACAGCCATGTGATACCGTAATGCCTCCAGTTGTAAAGTAATTCAGTCGCCGCGTCATCGCATCATCAATCGCAAAAGAAATTATGGGCATTCTGTCACAAGTTATTAAAGATAATATCGACAAAATGAATACAATGACCGAAAAAAAATACATACATACATATATATTTCAATATTGGAATTCTTTGTTTGTCGTTGCATAATCTGTAATAAATTAAGCTATGAACGAGGTGGGTGTGATCACTACACAAAGGCGAATTGATTGGATGGGAATAAAGGTGTAGTGATTTTACAAGTTAAAAAATATAAAACAGATCCAAAATTAGTTACAAACACAATTCGGAAATGATGGAACAAGCAGCACAATGTAATAAGTCTGTTCAAATTGCAGATTAGTCACGAATATCAGTTAAAATCTATAGATTAAGAAGTTTTCTAAATTACGTTATGGTACACAAATTAATGGGAAACTGCCAATAGGGGCTTTGTTTGAAATTCAATGTGAATTATTTTATTTAGGGATGTCAGTTAAAATAACCCAATTTAATAAATGTTCCATTTGCATTCTCTTCTACGCACTGACGCTACGTCCCTCGTACATAGTTTATAAAAGCAGCAATATGAGCATATACGTGTATTATAACATCCATCCATAATATTTTTGCGATTGAAAACAAAAACAAACAAAAAAAACATTATGTTTGTATTGCACACTTACCACTGCAAAGTAATAAAGTAATTTCATTTATTATCCCTATAGGATGAACAACAAATTTTTACTCGTTCTCATTATTTATATAAGCATACATTTTGTTTTTACGAATACAGAGAAAAACCCCTTTTGTGATGAATGATGATCGGATTATTATATTTAACATTATACTGATAGAATCGTAACGATAGGACCATTTCTCTGTTAAAACCAATTTGTGAGCCAATGAGTAGCAATGGAAATGCACGGGATAGTATGTGGAGCATTATTGTGCACATGTTATTGTTTTTAATTCGGAATAACTATTTGCCTTTCATGTGCAACATGAAAACCAAATATTTGCTGATTTTGTGGTACCAGTTGATAACATGATATGGTAATTGGCTAACTTATAATAAGGTGGCTATAATGAGGCGGCTTAAAAATTGTTAAGTCTCAAATTAAATAAAAATTAGCTTCTTTTAAAAAATATAACCAAACTGTTCGTTAAACATTTCATTAGTATTTTTATTTCGACCTTTTTTATATTTTAAAAGAAATTTTAATAAGTAATTTACTAAATGGGCTTGGGCTCCTCCTTTCAAGTGTAAATTAAAAGATTAATTATAAGTTCAGTTAATTTTATTTCCTTTTTTTATTTGATATCTTTCAAAACAAGTGTAACTGCCATCACTAATGAAATTTTTTGTAAAAAATTTTTATTTTATTGAAACCTAATAAAGCTCTTAAAATTGTCCAATTTTATGATGTTATTTATGAATTTCAATATTGTTTCAATTACAATCTAATGAATTGTTTTTGTATGACAACAATTTAATATCTTACATATTTGTATATATATTAAGGTATTAGATTAGACCAATGGCAAGAACATGTCACAAAGAAATCAAATTGAATTGCTTGTCTGAATGTAAAGGATTCTATGCTTCCCTGTATGTTCCAGCAAATGAAAAAAATTCCAATGTAATACCATTTATCCTTGGGCAATGTTTTCGGGGGAGATATATTAGAAACTAAATTTAATTTAGAAATTTGATTTCGAAAAAATTACATACTTTTTTATCAATAACTTACAGATTATGTATGTGTGTGTACTTACATATTTGTAAGAGTAAATGTTAAAAACGGCATTTTTCATATCGTAGGATATGACCAAGTGCTGGACACTGCTGATAGTTTATTTTTATTACATGACATTTCTTCATATAGCACAACAACAACAACATGAAGTCAAGTATTCCCACTGGATATGATAAAATAACAACCTGATATAAAATTCAATTCAATTTACAACAATTGCAGATAACGGCAGATAAACAATCTAATGCAATTGTTCATGATACGTACGTATGTATGTATGTGTAGTTCGTAAATCCCTTACCCTCTTCGATGTTTCTAGCTTTAATAGCAAATAGAACTAACAAAAAGTTGACAACCATTCTCGCTGATACATGTATGTCCTCCCCTTGCAAACAGCAAAGTAGATGCAACTTTTATTGGGGCATACAATACTCTTATTAGGATATGTTACGAGCATCATGCAATTGTCCTTACATATCACATCCACACATCGACCATATTAAGTCAGACATCCGATAGAATTTCCACTGTCATTGTTGTGCTCCTAATTAGCCAACACATTAGCCGGGTAATGCGAGAAAATAATGACAGTTGCAAAAAAACTCAATTGCTACGTTCTCCGGCAGCGAAACAACTTAGTTGAACCGAAGGATATTCTATTTTTGCACATATAATACGCAAAGCTGGAAAAATAAGATTTAATCACCTACAGAGGTTGCCAGGCGAAGTACCTATGTCAAAGGATAAATGGAAGGAAGTAATGTAAAGAAACTAAATAAATACCATCCGAACACTTGAGACTATTGAAGTATAAAGCTTTTTAATTAGTGACAACAATTGCTGAAAGTCGTTGCAACGATGTGTGTGTTGCAGTAGACATAAGTGCCAGGCACTGAAGGTTGCGGAAGAACAACCAGCAAAAAATGCTAGAGCATTAATGAATCGCCAGACCGTGACATGATAGTTAGCAGCAGTGATTATGAAACAAATTTACAATATTATTTCATTGGAAATTATTTTATTCTAAGCTCAAGCCCAGTTTTGGAAAAAATAAGTTATAGCAGAATGCTATTCTTATAATGCCAGACAGTCTGTATATCACAGTATAAAATATTTCAGCTCATTGATTTGGGACTAAATTCTGAGAACTGCACGTGAAAGTAGCCCCGAAAAGAAGAAGTTCTGCATCATTCGTTTTGTCAAGTAACATGCCATAAAAATTTAATATCGATTTGAAGTTAGTAAGTATAGTATAGGGGAATTTGTCACGTTTTTGGCTCTTTTGTTTGACATAACTCGAGAACCACTAGTCCGATTTAGCTGAAACAAATTTAAATCAAATGATTTTTAACTGGGTTTATTTTGTAGCAGTTACAATAAAACTGTTGTACTCCGTAGCGTATGATTTACATGGAATATTACTTATGATAATCATACGCCACCATATAACACGAAAACAAAAAAGCCTAAAACGTGACAAATTCCCCAATACGATACTTACTAACTTCTAATCGATATTAAATTATTATGGCATGCAACTTGACAAAACGAATAATGCAGAACTTCTTCTTTTTGGGGCTATTTTCACGTGCAGTTCTCAGAATTGAGTCCCAAAATCATGTGTTGTACTGTGTAGTTATTTCGGATTAAGCCACAAATCATCATCAGCATACTTGTTACAAGTCATGAGTCAAGTCTAATGCTTCAGAAACCCATTATCAAATGAGAATTCTTTCTTGGGTGCATAGACTCGAAAAACTTCAATATCATTTACTACTGAGAAGTTGTTCAAACTTGTGATTCTTTGCATAACGAATTGACACCCATTTTTTTATAAAGATAAGGTGATAGCTTGACACTAGTCACGCGCGAACTGTAATAAATTGAAGCAAATATAAAAAACCTATCAATGAACCACAAGTAGATGCAGTTTGTTGTGAATATTAAATAGAAAGAGTGTTAATTTACAACAACGCGAGAAGCATCCCATACCTCATTCATGAGGTGTAAAGGAAAATTAAGATTTTTTTAGGTTAAGGTGCATAGTTTAGACTTGCTATATACAAGGTTAAATGTTGCTGTGTTATGAGTCATTTTCAACAGTTTCATTATTTTCAACATAGGTCAGTTAATTTTAGGACTTCCTCATATCCTATATTATTCTTCAACCTGTCTATCCTTCCGCCTGTATAACTAGTTGTTCTACGATGCCCGACTGTGCAGTATAAGTTATTACATCTAAACTTTTTACTGGGTTACGCACCATATCCACTCATTTTTTTGTGTGCACAAATATTGTTGAACATATGCGCCGACAAATACTTGTGATCTGTTTTTTTGTTTTGATCTCCTAAAATTGTAGTATTTGCACTGAAATGCATTGCCCCATTGCATCAGCCACTTTCCTTCATGTCCGTAATAATTGTATATATTTGTAGCATTCTATCTAATCAAGAGTGTTACAACATAGAAATCCATTGAAGAGGATAACTTGTAGAATTCTGTATGAGACTAATTGTTGAGATTTCGTTTTGTTTGCTTCGAACGGAAAGAAGTGAAAACGGAAAAAAATATACTTGAAATCGCTGTTTCAATGGTTATTCACTATTCGAATATCTGTAATGCCGTAGTGCCATGCTTAGTTACGTTTACGTCTAAATTTACTAAAAATGTTACGATATTAATTGCTTCAATTGTAGAGACAATTGGCATGAACGAATGAATGAAATTGCTATTTTAATGATGCTGGTAGTGAAGGTCATTGCTAGAATTGTTGGTTAAGTTGGATCTGTTGCTTCAAATTGGTAAAATTGGTGGGAATATTTAAATAGTGGTGATAGGAAAGGCATGGTGTGATTGGCGTTTTTATTTTATTTTTATTTAAACAAAAGCTAACTTTACGATCATATCATGTGTTTCATATCATATATATCAAATCGGTTGAAGACTCAGTTAAAAACTTTGATAGTATAGTTTAAGCTTAAACCTCTGAGTTGCAAACATTTTTTACATGAAGGAGGAAATGAATGCTATGAAATATGTTAGTTAGTCTAATTTTGAAATTGATTGGAATCTAAAATTGAAATAGACGAGAATCCGTCGATATTCATATGAAAAAATTTAAGTGCCTACTAAGCATTTGATTGTTAGAAGGAGTTTAATGTATGAAATCGAACCTTAATTCTAAACTATGCTAAAAGTCTAACTTAGGATATACAGGAAACTCTCTCAAAGTCTGTGAGTAATTTAGATTCCACTTATGTGTTAAGTTTAAATATCCTAACAACTTCTGTTTGGATTAACTAATCATCCAGATTAAAATATGATATAAATTAAAGCAGACTGAATTCAAAAGCTAGTATTACTTGAAAACATGCTAAGTTGACTTAGCATACTTTAGAATCAAGGTACCTATACTTTATATTTTCATATATAACTCATATTAATTTTCATATTAGGTTTTATTTTACATATCCAAAAACCGAACGAAACCGGTTAACTCGGTTTTTTACTAAATTTGGTATTTGAAAACCGAATTGTTGGGAAAAGGTATTTTTCGAATAAACCGGAAACCGATTTCCTAAAAAAATTCAAGTATTTGAACACTATAATTGTCAGTAATCGAAAATGCAATTTGACATGTGATAATAGCGTGGTCTTAAAGTCTTTAACTGAAATATTCAATTCTATCTATATTCCCTATTCCAAATAAGTTTTCAACTCCCTTTATTCGATAAGTTCCTATTTTGGTATTCGTTTTTTTATACATCAATAAAATCACACACACACACTTAACAGGTCCACAGTTTTTGTCTCTGTCGCTTTGTGTTTTTTTTCGCGGTGGCTTACATTAGCGTAAATACTTGTTCAAGGCCAATCGTATTAAGGATTTACGAGGATTTAATTAGTTCACGTGTACGAAAGAAAAAAACTTTAATACGCTACATCATCCAACTGGTGACCATAGTGCAGTTGTTGTTAACTACTTATATTTCAAATATATGAACTGAGTTAGCAGACATTTTCACAATTTTGCTTTGGCTAATATATAACGCATAGTCGTTTTTTGTTTCGTTTCAGTTTCTGACCAGTATTAATGCAAAATTGAAACTTTCTGCTAATAAGAGAAAAAAACCACTACACTTCCAAAATTTTCCTACATATAAATGAAATTTCTTAAGTAAACATGTTTACTTAGAACACAGCGTGGAAAAATGATCTGAATAAGAGATTGGCAGACGCTAAGAAGTGAGCACAGAAAAGATGGAAAAAACCAACATAAATAATCCATTAAATATTTTTCTATTAGTGAATGAATTCCTCGCACTTCCCCCTGCCCCATCGACAAATGTGAATATGTGATAGTATCAGTGACAGACATACCCACATTCTGGTTTGGTTTGCTTTTTTTTTTTGGTAAAAACAGCTAAATGTGAGTGAAAAGCGATGAGGTCGTCCTTGCGACAGCGTAGGAAAGTCATTGGTTGACATGGTGACATAGAAAACACTTTTTTCCAATTAGCGTTTATGTAGAAAATGTCAACATATGTTAATATGGCATATCATAGACTATATTTAAAAATGTTGAAAATTTGTTGGGTTTTCCTATGTCTCTTCTAGTGTGATATGAACTGAGTCTGGCCACTGGAATAATTTCTCTTGAATTAAATGTTCAACCTTAACCGCAAGTGAGTTGCCAGGAATAAAGGAAATACAGGTGATAAGTGGTGGAAATATGCTGAAAAGCAGTCTATTATTTCTGCTTATTGTTAAATAGGAAAAATGCTTAAGTGAGGCAGAGGCTAGATATGTCGGAGACTTTGCGCTTTAAAATACATATAGGCAACAAACTGAAGCTTTTCACAGTATATTCAAAGCATTTTATATCACGAACCTACAACAATTTAATCAGCAGCAGTTTACATATTTCAATTCCATATAAATTTTGTATGAGAATGGCAGCTCTAGTCTGTCCGTTTAAATCCTACTTAAGTTTATCCATATTGTTAAAAACGATGTGTGAATACTCGTATAGTAACTCCACCAGTTTTCGATTAGTAATCTCATAATTAATTCACATGTAATATTTTGGCTGACAACTCTCAATGAAATGTTCGTTCGATGCCAATTGGATATAGGAGAGTAGCAGTAAATAGTGAATAGAGGCATGTATGTGTGAATGGGGTCCTTTTACATGCATAGATAATAACAGCGATATGAGGTACTCTCCTTCCTTCCTTCCTGCCTTCGTTACTTCAGTACATATCTGAGTGTGTGTGTGGGTGAGGTTATTTTATTACCATTTGTCATGATATTTGTCCATAAAGATTTGTTATGTTTTCTTTACAGTTTTTGGTTTGTTTGTTTCTCCCATGGATTTATATCATTTTGTCGGAGTTAAGCTCGTGTTACTTTCCATTGCTTTCTTTGTCCTCCCTCTGAATTTCGTGCTATCATTTTGTTTTTGTTTCGTTTTTTTGTTTTTGTTTTTGCTAACTATTGTTCTTCTTATGATGGATGCCTGAAAACTCGAATCCCCTTTTTGGGCTATTTTTTTCAAGTGTGATATTCGTGATTAATTTAAAAGTATCTAGTCCAGCACGAACATAAAAAAACTAAGTGGTATTAAAGTGTGAGAAGTGAATATCAAAGTTGGGGCAAAGGGGATGTCAGAAACTAATATGGGGAAATGACAGGAATACGATAGGCTAAAACAGGGTGAGTAGTAAAGAAGAAATACATATCGTTAAATTATCGGCGTATCGATTATGGGTGGGACTACAGTACATAAAATATACCAACTAACTGTTACTTAAGATTCGAAGAACTTACAAGCAATACCATTTTTGACTTCCCAGATGACATATATCAAAGAGAAATCCTACATTTTCCAAAAACAATACAAACTGGAAGCAGTAAATATAAATTTTATTAGAGAATAAACTTGAGGGAAAATCTAATTTAGAGATACCAATTAGGGCGGTACAACGTTTCCGATTTCAGTAAAATTTGACTATATTGGGTACCAAAAGGGAAGTGGCCAATTGTTTCGGTGTTTTAAATTTTGCCCATCATTACAAGATACTTAAATCGACCAAATTCAAATCACCTGCGGTTTTCCGTTTGGAAGTTATGGAAGAAAAATAGGTAATTTTGTATGGGTCGGCCGATATAGTCCATATTTATTCCTGAGTCAAATTTTCATAAACGTACAACGAACTCAATGGGTCTCATGCATAAAAACGAGTAAAAGGGCTGAGTTGACTCAGGTGAGCAATTGCTCGTATGTCGAGTTCAATCAAACAGCAACAGCTTTTGCTCAATTTCGTATGCATAAAAATGAGTTCAAACCAATTGCAATTACTTGAGCAAAAGAAGATCAAACATTTAATTGTTGTTGAAGTGCAAACATGTCGTCAAGTGAAAGTGAAGTAGAAGTAGAATCATATAATAAGAAGAAAATAGAAACTGACGACATTTCTAAATTTTTAGTAGAAAAATAAAATAAAAAATATTTACTAGAAAAAAGTAAATTACCAAACATTACCAATAACCAAAAATTTGGCATTGAATTAACGGGGAAAAATGTAATAAAAACCTGTGAGATTTAGTCGGGCAACCCGACATATATATACCCTCACCCCTAGTAAAACATAAAATTTTCTATTATATTAATATTATTACTCGATTTCTAAAGTAGGCGGAGTGGTACATTTGTATAGGAGGTACAAGAAGGGGCGCGGATAGACTTTCAGTTTTTTTTCTCCAAAACTTTGTCCTGTTATAGCTTCACAAAATACATTTGGGCACGATCGTGTCGAGTGTATTGATATTATTACTGCATTTCCAAAGTAGGCGGAGTTGTACATTTGTATGGGGGGTACCAGAAGGGGCGTGTCCAAACATCCAGATTGTATCTCCATAACTTTATCCTGTTATAGCTTTACTAAATACAGAATTTGGGTACGATCACGTTGGATTGATTGATATTATTATTCGATTTTTAAGGGGGCGGAATGATGAATTTGTATTGGAGGTACCAGAAGGGGCGGGGCCAAGTAGCCCATTTACAATGCCGTAAGTAGTTTTGGGAAATTTGAACCCGTGCAAAATTTCAAAACATTTGGTTGCGCCTTTCGAAAGTTATCGTACGCACCGGCCGGACAGCCAGACAGACAGACGGACATGGCTCAAACGACTTAAAAAGTCATGAATCGAATGTGTTTGAAAGAAACCAAGGGTCAAAATTGACTCCTTCTATGTGTTACACTTTTGGGTCGAATCAAATGATATATACCCTCATATCCGTAGCGTGAGGGTAAAAAAATTTATAATTAACAATACAAACTGTATAATTTTTTTATCTCACTTGCTAAATTTGTTTTTCGCTGTTTATAATATTTTGTATTTCATTGTGGCACAAAATATTCGGCCATGATTCCTTTTTAGTATGCGCGAGTCAACTATAAGGCATGCTCAACAAAATTTGAGCAAGAGCTCACTAAAGAAAGCAAAAGCTTGTTTTTATGCATATGAAAATGAGAACAAGCACATCTAACATAGTTCAAACTGAGCAAGACGAGATCAAACGTGAGCAGTGAGTAAAAGCAAATACATCAAATTTTATTATGCATACGACAAGCACCTTTTACTCAAAAAATTGAGTCCGAGCTCAAGCTCACGTTTTAAGCATGAGACCCAATATATGACTGAATACCGTGTGCTTACAAAAAAGTAATGTATGTAAAAGTATGAGGGTGAACTCGGTCATTTGTATGGGAGGTACCAGAAGGGCTGAGGCAAAGGTTACGGTTTACTGGGGATTTGTCTACTATTACAAGATAATTTTATTTTACCAGAAAAAGAGACAAATTTAATAAACAGGTCATTTTTTATAGAAGGTACCAAAAAGGGTGGGCCTGGGCTATTATGCCTAGTTGCAATCACATAACTTAATTTTAAAGAATTTTAACGCTGGTAAATTTTATATGGATCAGTGAAGTTTACACGAGTTATCCTGCCAACCAGCCAGCCAGGGAAACGGAAAAGGCTTAATCGCCTTAAAAAGTCCTAAAACAAATTTCGTTTTAAGATACAGGGGGTCTTCTTTAATGCGTTAAACTTTTTTTCGTATCAAATAATGCTATGGGTGATAGTATAAAAAGTACTTTTTAGTACAACCCACTTTTGTTTTGGAACAATAAAAGTACCTTATAATACTATAAATATACTTTGGTACAGCAAATATAACTTTCTGGAATAAAAAATTTATTGTTGCAAAATAAATGTACTTCTGACTACAATGAAGGTTCTTTTTGGTGCAATAAAAGTACTTTCTGGTGCAATAAAAGTACTTTTGTGAACAAAAAAGTACCTTTTGGCACAATGAAGGTACTTTTTGTTATAACAAGAGTACTTTGTGGTACGATGAAAGCAGTTTTTAAAAAAACCAAAACCAAATTTTTGGTACAATAGAAGTACTTTTTGACACAATAAAACGGTTTTTGGTTAAAAAAAAACACATTTTGCCACAATAAAAGTACATTTTGGAACCATAAAAAGGTTATTGGTACAATTAAGTATCGTAATAATACTTGTTGCAACAAGGTTATTTTTCGTATAATAAAAGTTATTTTTAGTACAATGAACGTAAAAAAGAGTACCGTGAAAATGCATTTTGGTACTTTTTTGGTATAGAAAAAGTACTTTTTGGTTAAAAAAATTATGGCAAAAACATAAGTCGATTTTGGCACATAAAGTACTTTTTGGAACAACACAAGCGCTTTTGGGTATAATTAAAATACTTTTATGTACTAATATATATACCCTCATCACTATTGGTGAGGGTATAAAAAGTACTTTTTGGTACAATAAAAGTACCATATAATACTATAAAAGTACTCTGTTTCAACAAAAGTACTTATTTTGGAACAAAAAAGTTTTTTGTACAATGACGGCACTTTCGTATACAATAAAGGTTAAATGCATTTGTGAACAATAAAAGTAGTTTTAGCACTATGAATATACTTTTTGGTGAAACAAAGTACTTTTTGGTACAACAAAAGTGCGTTTTTGGTAAAATAAAATACCCTACAGTACTAAAAAAGTACTCTGGTATAGCAAAAAAGTACTATATCGAGTAAGAAAGCTATTTTTGAAAAATTAACTGTACTTCTTACTACCATGAAGATACTTTTTGGTACAGTAAACATATTTTCTGTTTCAATTAAAGTACTTTTGTAACAATATAAGTCCTTTTTGGTACAATGAAGTTCCTTTTTTCAAAACAAAAGTCCTTTTTGGTACAATAAAAGTACTTTTTAGAACAATAACACGGTTTTTGGTACAAAAATAGTACAGTGAAAATAGTTGTTGGACCAAAATCAGTAAATTTTGGTGTAACAAAAGTATTTTTTAGTACAATGAAGGCAATTTTTTGGTACAACAATACACTTACGATTTAGTACAATGAAGGTACTTTGTGGTACAATAAAAGTACACGGACAATCGGATGGATCAGTGCGACCACTAATGTGTCATATATACGGAATAGTGACCCGTCACATCGAACGGCTGGCAAATGTATCCTGGGAACATCGCACCGACTGTGTTGTATCACGAGATATTTGGCCTAGACTGGATGGAAGACGAACCAGATCAATATTGGAACATTAGATGACTGACTGACTGGAGTCATTACGGGACAGTGTAACGTCCCGTCATTTACATCCAACTTGGAGACGACACAGGAGGATTATTGCAGGCTTTGCGACGATGAGGAGGAAATTGAGATCATTGAGCTGCCATTGCTCAGCTCTTCATAGAGGAAGGAAGCAATTACTCGGGAAATGGTTCTTTGATAGTCTTACTGAATTGTCGTCATGTAACAAGGAGAAGCTGGTGAATTTCACAGATGGTTGGAGCTGGCTTAAGGGCAAAGAACCATAGTGTTCCCACGTAATCTTACTACTTGTGTATATGAATTTGAAGGAGAGAACATACCGGAATAATTTTTTCCACTGTACTATTCTTGTGAACTCTATTATAAAGAGTAAAATACTCTTTCCTTTATATTTCTCATTTCTTAAATCAGGACAATCGCAATGGATGATAATGGTTTCCGAGTGTTGTAATGTCATGGTATTGTGCTGCGTCATTACATGTCCTCAACCTAAACCTAAAACTAAGTACTTTTTAGTACAATGAAAATTTTTTTTAAAAAACTATAAAAGTATTTTGTGTACAATAAAATTTGTTTTTTGGTACAAAAAAGTTCTTAATGCTAAAATAAAATACTTTTTAATGCATAGATAGTAACTTTGACAGTACGACAAAAGGGCATAGTCGCAACATTAAATTTTGTACTTACAGGTGCTTTGATAATGATCTGATGGAATTTCATGAAAAGTCGGAAGTATTTAGTCATTTGTTCTTTTTTAACTGGATAGTCTGTAGTAATAGTTTGAGATTTTTATACTTATTTATTTATTTAAACTTATTTTGTTGCATTTTTCTTATTATTGAAGCTTTGTGAACTTAAATTTACATTTCTCTTATAAATTATCACCCAGTATTTCTATTTCCCTCTCTCACCGACTACATATATCCTATAATACTCGCTACAATGGAATAGCTTAAAAAAATGTTTGCTGCTGCAAATGACTGATGTGTTGTGTACTTTTTACTTCTAAAGTTGAAACGAATATAGCACAAAATAGTAAACAAATCAAGCAACAACAACAAAAATTTAACTAACTAAAAAAAAGGTGCAATATATTATGGACACATATAAATCAACACTAATTGGGTTCACAGCTTGACTTAAAACGAAAGAAAAATTAACAATACAACACACTGATATCCTCTTTCCCCTCTCTTTCGCAACAACAACGAAAACAAAAAAAAGATTTATGGAGACAACCAAAGGCTGAAGAGGTCGGCATGTAATCTACTCAGTGTGTCTATGTATAAGTGTACATAAGCTATATATAAACAAACTCAAAACGAAAGCTCATGTAAAACATATTTGATTGATATACGTCTCTGTAAAAAAAACCTACACACACATGCAAAAAACAAACAATTCAACTGAGAAAAACCCTTAAACATTATACTAAAATTAAAATCTAATCTATTCAAAAGTAACAAATCCTTGAAAATGACTGAAGATGGATTTTGGGCCGACCGATTCTAATAAAAACAAAGGAAAAAAACACAAATGTTAATATCCTTTTCCATTATAGCAACATATTAGATAATGTGAATGAGTGGTTTTTGGTCGACCTACAGCATAGGAGAAAAAAAATTTCACAGATAATTAAATCTAATGATAATGTGTTTGTATTTCAGGCTGAATAAATTCTATGCCATCATCTCGTCTATATTTTATGAGATAAATTATCATAAAACTTAAGAGGAGTTGGCTCTTTTCACACTCATTTGGTTTATTTCATTTGAAGTTTTTCGTTCTTTTTTATCATTAACACGTAACAGAAGTGCTAATAGCTAAAGCCTACGAGTAGGTAATCAATTATATGCGCTTTAATCGTTGTTAAATGCTCTGGCATTTTACACACGCACACACATACACTCTCTTGCGTTTACAATCACACATGTTTATTAAGTATAAGCGAGTGAGTTGCTTAGCAATTAAATAAAATATTGTCTATATAATTAATTATCACTATGTGGCTGTTGTTGTTGGTGTGTGGCCCTTTGCCAGTGGGTGTGTGTGAGTGTAAGCGCTCAATTATATGATTGCTACCACTTATTACAGTTGCTGCTGCTGCTGCTACTGTGCCTTGGAGATGATAATAAAATTTTATGAAATTAATGTTGCATATCATAAGGCAGCAAATGAGATTTTAATTGAGATCAGATTATATATAGAAGCTGTCGTCCTGTAATTTCTTTATAGTGATTTTCAACATTTCATCTTTGCAATTAAATCTTAAATTTTAATGGCCTTTTAACATTTGCGCAAATGTTTAACAATTTGTGGTGGCACTTGAGTGCAATAGATTAGATATTTGTGATAAATAGTGTAATGCAGTGTGGTTTTATTGTTGTCGCAAGCATAGGTTTATAAGGATAGATTGAATTGCTAATACCCGAGAGATATATATGTATTTATGTTAAGAACGATTATCATAAAGTAGCAGATATCAAAATTATGTTAGTGTTGATGTTAGACAAACCAAAGAATTATGTGATAAACTGGCAACAATACTTGTGGCAATTATAAATTTAACACCTAATACGAAAGAATGAAAACGAGAAAGCCAAAGACGTTCGTTGTTATTTAAGCGACAGTAGAATGAGATATGTTGCTTATAGGATTCATAAAAGGAATAAAGAATTTCAAAGGGCTTTAGATGTTCATTCTACCTTATTCATAAAGAGACATAGAAATGTCCATAAAACTTATAGTAGTTGAGAAAGTTTTGTTAAAGTTTTCATAGCTAAAATAATAAAAAGTGCTTTCCATGTTGTTCAAATACATGCCAATTGTCCTTCTATAAATTTAAAAGCAATGTTTACTTTTTATGTAGAATTGTTGGTGACGTGAAAAAAGACAAATAATTTTAAATAATTTGAATATAAACCAACTTTTTTTTATTAGTTTCTACTATTCTATTGACAGATTTTAAACGAAGGCTCCATATATAGCCTTGATGTGAATGAATGGAATAATTGTTTAATGATTTCTCAAAAAAAAAAATATGAAATATCAATATTATATCATATTGTATTTTGTAATATTTTTGGGTTACCAAATATAAAACTGAATAATAAGTAGTTGCATTGTTGTGTCGCTATTAAATTCATCACAATGTAAACAAGTTTTTTTTGATCAAAATTGCATCGATAATTTCTGATATAATATAACAGATGTAAACATTTGTGTATAAACATTGGAAAATGGAAGAAATTCTTTGAATGACATACATTGCGGAGCTATATATAGTTTTTGGGTCAGATCTAATAGAAACTAAAATATGTGGGTCAAAGTGGTCATTGTATGAGTTAATATACATGCTGTAGTTACTTTTGGTCATATTGGTATTTTCCAGTTTGAGTCTTTTATTTGTATAATATACAATGAATATCAAATATATGAAATATCTTAGGTAAGTTTAGGTTAGTTCATGTTAAACAGGTTGCAAGACAGCACTTTGCCTAGGACATTAAAGCTTATGAAGCCTAATGTGACACCTGTAATTTTTTCCTATAAAATATACTGACTAACTATTAAGACAATTTTCCTTTTTATAACCTTAGTTCGTAGTACAGCTTATGGTGGGCAATCCAAGAGATGTTTCATTGGTGCTTCATGCTCCTCGATGCTGTATATACAGGGAGTGGAGATTCTATGGTCTAATTTAAAAGCGTGGTTTCCCACAAGACGAAGTCCCGTTAGAGCTCCTAAAATTTCGGATATCCTACCTCTCGGGATGTTATGTAATTGCTTAGTCCTCTTTTTGTTCAACTTCAGTTACAGAACCCTAGCTTGTTAACAAGTTGGAGTGAGTCTTCAGTTACTGATTATACAAAAGAAGTTGGTTTATTGTTATAAAGTTATGATTTGAGGTTTCGTAGCAAAAAGTTCGTAGGAGTGTTTCCTTATGTTACCTTTCCTAGATATCAATTTGCCAGAGAATTTTCTATTCTGAGGTTATTATTCTTGCAGCACTAGAAAATGTGCACGGGTAAAGCTTTAGATCTTTATGCTGAAGATGGTTTCCTGAAGATCTTTGCTTATTTAAAGCGCTAACGATTTCTTCCGTTCAAATGACCTTGGTCGCCCCGATTTTGATTTTTGATTTGCTAAATTGGTCTCTTCAAATCTATTGACCAATTTTTCAATGAGAGGTATGCTTGGCTTATCATTTAGATGACAAAAATCTCGCATTTTGCAGAATCCTCTTGTGATACAGACTCAATATCACCGTTTTGTAAAACTCTCTCTCTCTCTCAAGCTCAGCGGGCGGTCTTCTCCAGAAAAATGCTTCATAGTTACTAAATTCCCAAGAGCCAGGCTTCTTATTGCCATATTCCCCGCGCGCTTCATACTTAATGTGTTCTCAGAGCCAACTAAATTAATAAAAACTTTCTTATTAAAAACGCCTGACGTGCGGTCGAAAGAAGAATCTGTGTCTAGTTCTTTCGCTAAGCAATTGCCGGGAATGTCGCTGTGTCCCGATACCCAGAGTCTTATGTCAATATAATCAGCCTTGTAATGAATGGTACTTCTGTAACGGATAAATCAAACATGGATTCCAGAATTTATTAGCAGTGTAGCTGTTTGTGTAAATACAGATTCTTCATATGGGGGTGCCACTATTTTTCAGTCACTCAGCAACCTCAACCTTAGCAGTGATTTCTGGCTTAAACACGCGGAAATGGTCTGGCACATTTTAGGATATATTTATATTTAGGTCCGTGAATAAATGCCATAGCCTACTGTCTCGTCCAACTTTGTTTCATCTGTAAAAGATCGGGTACTACTGGAATCCCAATCCTATGACTTTTCCCTGGTTATACTATTCGGAATAAAAGTGCCAATATTGTCTACTGGTAATAGGTACGGGACTCAGTAGTCCATTTTTGATACGGTGTATAAGTTTAGCATGTCCAGAATACTCCGGTAGCTTAACGTCACATCCTATGACTCGCACTAGGCACTCGGCAGCGGCAGCCAATTATGCTATGATATTAAGAGCTCAGATGTTTAGAATGGCACTAAGTGCTATACCTGACTTTGTTGTTGTTGTTGTTGTAACAGCTGGAGGTAGTGGCTGGCGTGATAAATCTATATACCGATTTATCAGCACTCGATCGGGCAAGTAATCCGATTATCATACGTTTATTGTTGGCAACTCGTTCCTTTGTAGATAACAAGGTTTATGTCTAGGGATTGCTAGATGTTGTTTAGTTTTAATTTTTTAACCGACAAATTCCACCAAAGATGGCGCCAGCAACTCTACTTCGTTCCTTTGTGCACAGACAGTAAGAAAAGCAGATACCCCAGCTCTCTCTTTGTACTAAAATTGCGAAAAAATTATTTGTAGTAGCGCTGTCTGTGACTGAGAGGTCGCTGAGAGAATGAGTGAAAGTGAAAATGGTCAAAGTAGGACATCTGTTTATAATATTATTTTGGATTTGTAGATAACAAGGTTTGTGTCAAGGGATTGTTATATGTTGTTGTGAGTTTTTACCACCAAATTCCTCCAAAGATGGCATCAGCTGGTTTTGTTGATTTATTTTGCGATGTTGAGAAATCAATTGATTTTATCTAGGGTGAATTTTGTTGGCTGGAGAACTCAAAAGTATTTGAAAAGTAATTTTTATCGATGTTGATTTGGCCAGTGCTCCGACCGGTAATGGAACCCCGCACCTTCGGATTGCTAGTCTGCGTCGCTTCCACTGAGCTATCGAAGGCCACCTGGCGTTGTGTTTATTGCCGCAATAACACTAATCAATGCTGATCTCTGAATTCTTGTGAAGGACTTCAACGATGATTTGGTAAACCCTTCCTGCGCCGCCCATCGAGTTTAGCGCCGAAGACTTTTTGAGCTGGAACATTCTCATGCATTGTCCAAGCCAGCGCATTAGGCCTATTTAAATGCGGATGACTACGTAGATGTTGGTTCATTCGACGGCAGTACTTGCCATTAACGATGATGGGTCCAAATATGTTGCGAAGTATTTTTCTTTCTTAGACTACCAGACAGTTTCCTGTCAAGGATAATCCAGTTACTTGACTTGTTCTGTCAACTGCAATTGCACCGCATTAGGTGACTGGTTATTTTTTGGTATTTTATATTTTTGATAAAACTGGATAAGCTCGGTTTTATATGGGTTTACGAAGAGGCCGCTGTTGGACGTCCAGTTTGTGCGAATACTAAGTAAATTCAGCTTTCTACTTTTGCATAAGATGAAAAAATCATCGGCATAGGAAAATTCCTGGCATTCAGCCATCTCTAATCCGGAAACAGTTTATTGACAGATAGTAACCATATAAGTGGAGACAGAACTTCTACCTGAGTTGTCCCTATGCTAACGCTTTTATCATTTTTCCTTTTCACCACAGATATATTGGAGAGCTGTTTTAGTTGACTTTTCTTTAGTATAGGTATGCTGAGATTTTGATACAGAATTTTGTGAAAGAGTACTTTGAACATGAATTTCTAATAAACTCCAATAAATAAAGATAAGAGATGAGATACAGATCAGTCGAAAGTCTTTTGGTTTGACATGGTAGAATTTATGAGTTTTTGGTATGAAAACCACTTTGGTTTGCTTCCAAATACTAGGAAAGACTTCAAGCATGAGAAAGCCCCTGAAAAATACTTCCACCCAACTAGATGGGTATAAGGAGTCCTACAATTGCGCTGGAATTATTCCGTTAGATCCGGTTGTTTTATAGGGTTTAAAGCATTTGATGGCCCATATCAGATTCTTCCAGCAGACTTTTGGTAAGTGGTAGTCCGGGAGAGTCCCGATTCTTCTAAAGAAAAGGTCCACGCCCTATCATCTCTCTGTAGAGTCTTTAGAATGTAAGTACCTGAAGAGAACAGTCTGCCTGTTCCCCTCTACAGATTCACAGAAGTTACGCAATTACTTTCGCTTAACCTTCCTTAGTTTACGATTATAAAGATTAAAACTAGTTAATAATTTTGTTAGTAAAAATTATCATTTTTGAAGTAAAAACTACATTGACACGTGAAGATGCAATTCGCATACTAACACTCACACATAGTTACCTCCTTTACCTATACTAAACAAATATTGAATTTATTGCAATACCTCGTTTACAATGCCTTAACAGTTGTTTTACTTCTAAAAATTTGTATATATTTAGTATAGAATCAATTAAATTCAATTTTGGGAAGGCATACATTTATATGTATAACAGCGAGATATTTTATTCCATTTAAATGGAGCCAACACAAGCAATGTTTTACATACTAAAAACTTAAGTACAACCCTTGAAATCAACATGGCCAACAAATATACAAAATTGATGATGGTTACACAGTGTTACCATAGCGCTGTACGTTGTTTCGAGAATTTTCGAATTTCTCGAAAGCTAACACTGCCGAAAAAAAATATCTAATATCTTCACTATAAAAATGCAAAAAGTTATCACTTCAACCTGTGATTGCCAAACAAAGTATGTCTGTTTTGTGTCTAGTTTGTTTTAGAACTACACTTTAAATATTCTGGTGTTCCATTTCTAAGTACGGTATTTGGATTTCCATGAACTTCATAACTAATATTCCTCTATTCACCATTGCAGTTACCACAACAACATGCTACGCTATGCTATGATGCCATGCCTATGCAAGAGTTGTTCAACAACTATCCCTATTTCAGTTGCAGTAAAGTTTTTTTTTTTTTTTTTTTTTGTTTATTTTGAATTGAATGCTTAATATACATATACATAATATTATTTTGCCTCAGCGCCGAAAGGCATTATAGAGGCTTAAAGGCAACTTATCGCGACATACATTCACGCTATAATTTAAATAACTCTATATATAACTGTTTATAAAATTTATTTAGTATATCTAAAATTAATTATTATCAAAAGATAGAAGTATTTCAACATCCTGTAATAAATGTTGTTTGAGTTCCCTTTTAAAGGAAATTAATGAAGACAATTCTCTTAAATTCAATGGTAAACGATTGTATTCTATGGGACCCGAAAATTTGATACGTTGTTTTGTTAATTGTAATCGACATGTTACATAAGATAAATTGTGTGCTTGTCTTGTAACTCGCTGTGTATATACTATATTCTGCCGAAAGTTAATGGTGTGAGATCCTATATCTTTTACAGTTTTGAACATATGTATTAAAAGCTGTTGTTTATAAATTCCTTGTACGGGAAGAACATCCTTTGCATAATTATTAAATAGTGCATGTGTTGAAAATCTCAAAGGTAGGTTATAAACGATTTTAAGTGCCTTATTCTGCGCCGATTGCAATGATCTTAGTGCTGACCCAGCCTTACTAGCGTATGCAATAGCTAAATATGTTAGATGCGAATGAATTAAACCAAAGTATATCATTTTTTTCAACTCTACGCTGAATTTGCTATTAAATTTGTACAAAATGCCAATACCACATGATAATTTATACTTTAAATTGTTGATATGGTCATCCCAAAGCAGATTATGAGTTAACGTCAAACCAAGATATTTAACACTTTCGGATTCCTCTATTTCTTGACCATCAATATGCACAGTCATTTTTACGTCATTCTTTAATATATACGGTCTGAATCTTACAAAATTTGTTTTACTGGCATTCATTAATAAGCCATTTACTCTTAAATATTCTGCAAAAATGGCAGCATCATATTCAATTAATGTCCGTAAAACTTTAGGGTGATCATAATTGTAAAAAAGACTTACATCATCTGCAAATATAAATAGTTTGCCTTTAAATTGTATGTTCTGTAAGTCATTAATATATATTTTGAACAAAAGTGGCCCCAGTATACTTCCCTGAGGGACACCGCACACGACCGGGAGAAAATTACTTTTTGCTTCTCCAATTTGCACATAATGATATCTATTCGTTAAGTAACTTCTAAACAGCTTAATGGCAGAAGTAGAAAATCCAATAATTTTTAGTTTCTGTAATAAAATTGCATGGTCAACCAAGTCAAAAGCTTTTCGGAGGTCGAAAAAAACACCAGCCACTCCTTTATGCCCTGCATCTAAGCCACTACATATACAATCAATAACATCCGTTACAACCTCTTCTACTCCAGAGCCTTTTTTGAATCCATACTGATGTTTAAACAGGATTGAATTCTCATCCAAGTAGCTTGTTACTTGCTCAAAAATTATTTTTTCAAAAACTTTATCGATTGTAGATAGAACAGATATGGGTCGAAAGTCTACTACTTTATTAGATCCAGATTTTTTTGGCACTGGAACGATTTTATGCCTTTTTAAAATATCTGGGTATGATGATTCATCAATTATCTTATTAAAAATGCGCGTAAGAATCTGAGATATTAGTAATTTCCTTGCATGCAACAATTTTAATGTTATTCCATCACATCCGGGGGAAGTATTCATTTTTAAACGATCTAAAATATTTTCTAGTTGTTCACAATCAACTGGTTCAATTCTAAAACAATTAGTGACTGGGATTAAAGAGGAAAACAAATTTATACTGTCATGAGTCTCAGTTGTAATACTAGCTTTAATATCTCTAACTACTTTAGAAAAATAATTGTTAAAATATAACGCCTTTTCTTCATCAAGCGTCAGAAGTTCATCATTTTCCGTTAGAAAAACCGGTGATGGTTTTATTTTCCTTCCTAGTTGTTCATTAAAAAATGCCCACATTTTCCTAATATCTCCATTACATTTGGTAATATTTCTTTTGTAGTAGTTTTGTCTCAGATGGTTGTCGCAAAATCTAATTATTTTACTAATTCTCTTCAAGCACTCCGAAATATCCTCTCTGCCTCTGTTCTTTCTTCTAGCCTTTAATAATTTGTCTTTATAATTTAATAGACAAACAAGATTTTCCGTTGCCCATGGCCTAATCGCTCTTCGATGGCTAACAATTTTTGTTTTCGTTGTTGTAGAATTAACACGAGCTAAAGAAATAGTATTTATAAATTTCTCACACATTTCAGATGACGTCGATTCGTCATCTAATAATGCCAAATGGTCATCAAGAAACTCTCCAAATTGTTTTAAATCCATATGTGTTGTTTTTATAACATTATTTTCAACATTATCATAATCTAAACCAAAAACACTAAGAACTAGGTTATGATCACTGAGATTATTTCTAATTGAGCTTATAGCCCTTACATGATCTAAATTACTAAACACACAGTCTATTAACGACTTACTTGCAGGCCGTGTTATTAGTCCATGGCATGAATGCATATTTAATTCAGCAAATGTGTTTATCAAGGCTCTAGTTGAACCATTTTCACAACGCAAATCAATATTATAATCTCCAACAAATACACAAGGCTGGTCATAAACTTCATGCAACACTTCATTCAATCTCGGAAGAAAAGATTCTATTTTGCATTTCTGCGACCTATATAATGAATTTACCACTAATGGTTTATTATCAATTCTCACATTCATTAATGAGACCATAATTTGGTCCAAAAACTGTAAGCTTTGATTTAAAAGTATTTTATATGTAATATTATTCCTAATATACAAGGAAGTTCCACCAAATTTGTCTTCTCTGCAACAATGCACAGCATCAAAACCATCTATTGAATATAAACCAATGCATTTACCATCGAACCAAGTTTCTGGTAGAACCGTAGCTGGTAGAACCGTAAATTCGCAAATTATACTTTTAAACTTATAAAACTTGTGGAGTGAGGAAATACTTCTTGCATTAATTGACAAAATATTAAAAGAATTTAAATTATTCTTTTGAAAACTTTCATTAAAAGATTCAATATTATTGAAGTATTTAAAATTCATTAAAAATTAAAAAGTAAAAGAAACAGTAAATAACGCCTTCAAAAAGAACAGAAATTAATTAAAATATGGAAAATAAAAATCAATGTATTGACCTAAAAGAGCCAACTGCATCATCATAATGGTTTTCATCCTCATCATCATCCTCACCAGAGCTTTCATCGTTGGCAATATTTATTTTTCTTCTTCTCGAACCGCCGCCAGCTGTCTTACATAATATATCGTCTACATCATCCATTGTTTGCAAACGAATCTGCCTCGACTTATCATCCTTTCTTGCATATACATTTCCACCTCTAGCATAAACATATTTAAATCCAACAGATTTTAGGGATTTTGCATAATTCAAAATCTGTAAAGTTTCCTTAGCAAGATAGTCGTTGATGTAAACATTCTTTAACTCAGTTACTGCTTTCAAATTAGCTTTTCTTTCCATTAAGGTTGCTTTGCTCTTTTTGTTAGTAAACTTTACAACAACGGACTGATTAGTAGTTTGCTTTCCTCTTCTCAAAAAATATGCATCATCCACATCATCTTCATTGATTTTTGCACCGGCTTTTTTAGCGATATCCAAGACCGTATCTAAAGCACGGGCTTCACCATCGACTTTAATTCCGTTTATAATGCAGTCATTCTGCACTTTAAAATCATTTAAATATTTAACGGAAGATTTCAAATTCTTAACTTCCTCACGCAAATTATTGTTTTCCTTTTTCAAAGCATCTATCTTCTTCTTATTTTGAGCAACACCTTTCAATATCTCATAATATTGTGTTGACATAAATTGCATCGTCTCTTTTATCTCTTTTATGTCATCCAGCTGATTTAGTTTTGTTTTGATTGCTGCAATGTCATTCGCTAGCGTACCAGCATCGCTTGGCGCACAAAAGTGACACCTGAATTCAAGAGAGAGATCTTTCTGCAACTTCTCTCTCTCTTTCTTGTCTAGCCTAGTGCATACAGTGTGGAGAGTTTTCTCACACACATCACATTCCATAGCATCATCACTTTCCAATACCGGAGTCTTGCACTGCACGCATATATTTTTGTTCTTAGTTACGCTCTTTCTTGTTTTACCAGGCATTCTCCAACTCGCTGATTATTCTCAGTTCTTTGTTTACAATTTATGAAGTGTCTCTGGTTTTATAGATCTTTATTATCACACAAAAAATCACTTTTAATAGAGAGCCAAATAGCCGAAGTAAATTAGACGTCTTAACACTTCCAGGGTTGCCAGGGTGAGTTTAAGTTAAAGCAAGCAAACCCGTGAAAATAATAATATTTTCCTTATCACATCAGTGTTATTATTTATGTTAAACATAATTCGTTAGCCACTAGCTTCTCCATGCAATGCCTGACTGCTGGCTATGGACCATGGCAACAAGGATGCAATGGCTGAAAAATGCATAAAAAAGGCCGAATGACCGTTAAAATAAACCAAAATAATGCTGTTAAAACCTCTATACTTGAAGCGTTTTACGCGTTCCAGTGTGACGACAGCAGCAGCAAAACGAATAATCAACTGGCAAACGGAAATGTTGCACATTTCCTGGCAACAGCAAAAGGAGAAGCGTTCACTCCTTTACAGCTTACTCTCTCGTAAACGTTCTGGTTATTATCTGCCACTGCCATATGCAACGTTGGACATGAAGACGAAGGAACTGCTCCGGTTTCTTTTTCGTTGCCTTCAACGAAAATTTAATCATGTTGAATGTTACAAAGCATTATACTATACGTAAAACATTCACAATGCATATGGTTTACTTCATGCATTCATACGGCGCGGCGTTGCTTTTTATGTGCCGCACTTGCAGTATGCCCTTCTTGGTATGGCGAGCGGGATTTACGGGCGGCAGAGTGTCTTCGGTTTACAATATTATTAAGAAAACGAGTTGCAACGTTTTATGTTATGATAGCTGTTGGTTCTATGCTAACGTCTGCGTTTGCTTGCATTTCGGTTTCAAGCAATCCAAACAGAGACAGACGATGCCGTAAAAAGAATATATATTGCGGAAAATACATGTGGGTTTTCTCTGCGGTTAATGTGGATGTAAATGTGCATGTGAGTCTTGTGGCATGAGCTGGAAAGGAAGGTAGTTTTTTCGTATTTACATTTCCACTTAAGTTATGATAGCATTTTATAGGTATGTAAAGTAGGCTCATGTTGCATATGTGTGTCTGTGTGCCAATAATTTTTTTCATTTGGTTGCTTTCCTTGGAATTGTTAATGAAGTAGCTGTAAAATCCGTCTCTTCTTGTAGCACTATTCATTTATTATTACAGGCGAAATGAGGTCAGTAAGAATTGTGTGGGAGTTCTGCTGTCGATGTCTTTTTTATTTGATTGGAAAATTTAAGGATTTTTCAGAGTAACCGTGATGGAGGTTTTCGTAAATGAATAGGTATGAAAATGGCGTTGTTCATTAAATTTTCATTTATATTTCAAAACTTTTCATTGCTGAAAAAAATGTATACGGAAGTAAGGGATTTGGAACAGACGAGATTTACCGATTGAGGTATGTCCGACTGTTAAAGTAGCGATTGTTTTTTCAGCTGCATAAGAACTATCGATGACGATAACTATGGTTTGACAACGTCAAACTGTGTTGATAAGTCTCTCCAATAAGGATTAGCAAGTCATCATGTATCGTGTAATCGCAACTTTTGCAAAAATGGCTGGATACCAATGCCAGGCAGCCCATAGCCTCGCGGGGCTGGCAATAATCGTATTTCCGTTTGGTTTTGTCTGTCGCTGCTGTGAAAGTAGCCGTAAAAAGAAGAAGTTCTGCATCATTCCTTTCGTCAAGTTACATGCCATAATAATTTAATATCGATTTAAAGTTAGTAAGTGTCGTATAGCCTAAAACGTGACAAATTCCCCTATACGATACTTACTAACTTCAAATCGATATTAAATTATTATGGCATGTAACTTGAAAAAAGGAATGATGCAGAAATTCTTCTTTTCGGGGCTACTTTCACATGCAGTTCTCAGAATTGAGTTCCAAAATCATGTGTTGTACTGTATAATGCAATAGTTGATTTTGAATTTATGAACAATTACTAGTACAAGATTTTAAATCTTAAAAGTTTTTTAGCTTATGTAGATTGTGTAAAAACAAATATAGACCCTATACAATTTCAGCACTTATTAAGTAGATTTCTTTACAAGGTCCTTTAAAGCGAATACAAACAGCGTTCAATAACATTGAATTAAATTGTCGACTTTATTTATTTTACACATTTCCTTTCATCTCTATCCCATCATCATCACAGTTCTCCATTTCTCAATGACTTATTAATCATAATTCAAAGAAATACTTTTTAACGCTGGCAAAACTAACATTTGTCGAGAATACAAAAATAAATAACTGAATAATCGCAAACAGAAAACAAACTATGATAATAATCATTGCATCAGTTTTCAACACCATTACATTACAGAGTACCACCAAGATAATAATGTTATTCGTGTGTATGTGTATTTACTGGTAGTAAAATCGGGAAATACTACAGAGCACTCCAATGGCTAAGTGTAATGGCGTGAACAAGGAGATTCGGCTCCTTCTGAGTAAATTCAACATAACAAGTGCAAACAAACAGTAACATACATACATACATACTAACGAACTAGTAGTAGTAGTGTGGCACCTTCAAGTATCTTTCTTTAGAAGAAAATGCAAGCAGAGGAGAATGCTACAAAAACTGAGAAGTGAAAACAGCTGTCATAATAGTAACGAACACTTAGGAAACTTAACAAGCGAAAAACTTCAGTAGTTAAGATTTTAGCGGAGTAAAGCTATTGCGATACGTTACGTTAGGTTTTGTAACACGAACAACATTGATAAAATTCTTATTCACGCATATGTACTATGCGCATGTATATTCATGGCAGTGTGAGTAGTAAATAAAAAAGAGGTAAGAAAATACTCCAATATTATGACGATTACGAAAGTTAGAATACTAACATAGACATTGGTTATTACTCAAGCTCAAAATTTAGTCTTCCTATTCATAATTGAGTTGCAGAGTACTATCAGGATATCAAATTTTATCTCTCTAGGACTTCAATACAGATTGGCCACGCCTTTACGCCCACTAATCGAAAATAAAAATTTTGTTTGAAAATTTTAACCTGAAGTGTTGAGTACTATTTGTGTAGCAAATTTTAGCTCTCTAGCTCAAACAAATGTGTTGACACGGCCAATCCGCCCATTCAATCCAAAATTTAAAAAAGATAATTAACCTATTATATTTTCAACATAGATCATTATAAATCGAAATCTGTAAAGAAATTAAAATTTTAGAGCTTTTTGCAGGAATTTTAATTATATTAAAAAAAAGAAGGCGTAGAAATCGGCGAGACCAATTTTTTTTTATAGACAATCGTTGCTATGTTATTCTTATATCACAGTTTACCATTTCTGCTCGATTTTCGGTAATAGTACGCCATAGTCATTCTTTTCAATCAATCTGAGCAAAAAGTAAACTCTTATTTTCTCTCTTCATTCAAGTCAACAGCATAAAATGAATGCAACACCGCTATATAGAATTTTTATAGTACATAAAGTACTTGACGATAATCAGAACAGTGAATTGAATTGCATCCAATAACATAACGCAACCTTATTTTTGGAAAACAATTTTTAGTATTAATAGTAAATAACTAAAGGTCTTACTATTTCAAAATGTTTTATATGATATTCCTGGTCCAAATATATGACTATTTTCTCGAGCACATTTTAAGCCTTCAGAACTTTTTCTCTAGTCTATTTTCTATAAAAGAAAACGATGGATGTAAAAAAAATATTTTCTTTTCGTATCATTGTTTTACTCCAACCACTGTGCTTCACATTCGCCTCTTCTACGGCACGCCGAAAATGCATACAAATGAATGTGATTCAATCGTACTCTTTCCCCCACCTTAAATGACTGCATGGCGTCTAGTTGCAGCCCCGTATGATGCGTCTGAATAGGATATAGCAAGTGGAGCATATAATAGTTGGAAAAATATTTGTTTAGAGCGGAAAGAACGCATTGAAACTGAAGACGTCACAAAGGCGCAAAACTAAGCAATTCTTTGCGTAAGTGTGAATATCACCATAGTAAATGTATTCATGTTTGCACGTGTGTGTGTGCATGTTTTCGTCTACTTCTTCATTCTAAAAGTGGTTTGGTTGAATACAAATAAAAGCGAAAAATGTAATAAGACAAAAGCAAAAGATTCTTTTTAATCAGGTTAAATAAACGTCGAAAAGGGGGGGGGGGAGCGTGGGACAAAAACAATGCAGGAAACACAAGTAGCAAAAAATATAAATGGAGTACGGAAAATGTGGTTACACATTTTAAATTCATTGTTGAAGTTAAATCGTTTGTGATATTTGTTAACAAATTTTAAGTTCTTTGTCAACATGTTGTTTAGCTTTTAGAAAATGTGCGTTGTAATTGGGTGTTTGTTGATGCATTACACAGCTACAGTTGTTGAACGATTGGATTTGGTTGTTTTACATAAAAGAAAATGCAATTGGTTAATAAATAGTATTATTTAAATGGGAATAGGTAACAAAAGTTACTAAAAATGTTACCAAAGAACTATTGTGAAAAGACGAAGAAAAGACGAAACAAAAACCCATCCAAATTTTTACGATCTACGAAAACGTTATAAGGACCATTATTTAATAATATACACCTGGAAAGACCGAAATCTCTACGGAGATGGTGCTCCTACCCAATTGGAGGATGTCCTCAACAATAAAAAGCTGACATCATCGCCATACAGAAAATGTGATGTACACAGGGGTGAACTGTCACGAAAGTCACGACATCTGTTCTCACGGTTTAACCCTGTAAGTGACCGAATAGCTAATATCCGCATCAAGGTGAAACATATTTATATCACTGCATACCATGCATGTCACCGATATAGCCAATGCCCACTCCAATCAATTCTCTCTCAATTACTTTCTACACACAGTGACAACATTTTGCTAATTCTACGGCCACTGCCGCAACGACCGTACTGGGTTATGAAAAATCAAGTTCGGACAAGTCCTGGTACGATGAGGAATGTCGCCTACAAGGCAAAACAGCAGCTAATGGCAACGCGTGCGGTGACGGACGTTTTACACGTTTTACAAAACGGTACAAATAAAAAGTTTTGAAACAGGGATCCCAAAATGTAAAGACAGAAATGGAAATCTGGTCACGGACACACAGAGTATGCTGACACTTTCGTTCATTCTCGAAGGTGCGTTTTGCAACTATCGCGGGAACAGCCTTTTACCCATCGCATACAAGGTCCTGTCTAATGTGTTAGTCACATGCTGCTAGCGTATGTCGATCATATATATATCATTGGCCGAGGACTACGGAATGTTACTGCGGCCAAAGAGACTACTCGTTTGGAACGCTGCGTGAACATTGATAACTATAACTTTGAAATCAATGCACCGACTCGTCGGTACAATTTGCACTATCAGAATTTATAATCCAAAAGTTTGTATTAACTTACAATATCTGTCTACTAGTATCCTTAACTATTACATTAGAAACCAATTCCGAATTTATCGTTCAAATCGTAGGACTGTTATTAATTCGGGTATAGAATCTGAACCATTATGGCAAAAGTTGATATGTCCGTTTTTTTTAATTTTTTTTACTTGTTATGTTTGTTAGGACTTTTAAGACAAATTGCCAAAAGAGGATATGTCTGCGATAAGTGGAATGGCTATGTATATAAAAATATGATATGTAATTATATCTATATGACATTTCAAAACATTGCATCGGTTTTCTGTAAAATTATGAAAATTGGACATATAACTTTTGCCAAAACGGTATAGAAACGTACCTGAATTATTTAAATTTGAACTACTCACTCTAGTTGACATACTGGGATGTGCCTTAAAATTTTTGCTCCTTTACATTGTACGTGTATATGTTTGTTCTCTTTACATATACATGTAGTTTTTCATAGAATCTTTTTACTTATTGGTTTTGTTTTGTTTGTCGTCCTGTCTGTTAGGTATGTTCTGCCACAGATAAGAGAAGTGTAATTCCTTGTAAGTCGATAGAAAAATTGTAATGTTTCCTCATAAATTTCTTGATAAGTTTTCATTTCAGACGACTTTACACCACATAAACTTTGGCTGCTTTCACTATGCACATTATGTGTTCATGTATAAATCGTCCACGTCGTTGTCGTCGTCGGGTATCTTTCATTTCAGTTTTTGCATTGCGTTGTTGTTGTCTTATGCCTCTCTGTACTCTACTGCTTCGTTTAAGTTCAAAATTTATGTCTTTTCATCTGTTTGTGCAGCTGTTTTTTTGTTATGGTTAACTGGTTGCGTTGTTCATGCTCTGAGCTGTGTTTTTTTTCTAGTCACTTTGTATTTGTATTCAGGGCTCTTCATGCTAACTCCGGACATAGCTTTCCGCGAGACGATCATGTCTGGTATGATGGCGATGATGATGTTGTTAATGAAACATTTTCGCATTTCAAGCACCTTCTTGTTTTTATGTATTGACATTCTGGGAGTATTTGGTGAAAACGCAGACAAATTTGTTAACACTCAGCCGTATCGCAACATATGTGTGATAAATTTTTCATTGACTATATGTTTTGTATTTGTTTTAAGGATATGTGATATACAGGGTGTGTGGTAAGCGATGAGCTTTGGTATCTATTGTTGAAGGAAGACGTATTATGTATAACAGTTGCATTAAAGGCCCTATTAATATAAGGTTATGTAAAAAAAATCATGGATTTTCGACCTAGTGGACTGATTGCGTACGATAATTAGAGGCGATCCTTGGCTCATGACGCGATGACAGTCCCAATTAATTGACTTAACTTTATAGAATCGAAATGCTGGCGTGCCGTATCTAGTTTTTACCGATGAGGTTAGTATGGTCGTGTCAAATACAGTTTTAACCGATTGCTCTGCGATTCGGTCACGTCAAAATATAAAAAAAAATTTCCCTTACACCCCAGGGTCAATGTCATAATTAGTCTCGATACACATGTCAATTAACTCCTAAAAAAAGGAGTCAAAAGAAGTTAAAAAATTGTGACTTGTAAATATTCCATTATAATACAAAATAAATTTCCCACATCTTACTCACCTTGTATACACAAATGAGTAATGTTAACGGATATTTTACGTTTCCAACCAAAGTCCTCAGCCAGACGGTGATAAAATGCACCGAACTTCCAAACTCCTGCTAATGGAAATTCAGTTTGAACAGCTCAAAAAAATGTTGCCTGCATTTTTACCTCCACCAGTTGAAAGCAACATGTGTTGCTGCAGCATAACAGGGGAGGTGATGGCAATTGCAAGTTTGGTATGGTGCTTTATTGTGGCACAGTATGACAGTAACATCATCACTACAACCAGTTTGTAGACTCCCTCGGAAGCCAGATTATAGATATGTATGTATGTCTAAGCAAATGTGCTTGTAGTTACGCGCGTATGCCTCCTTAAAATACCTTAACAACTTTTGTGAGTGTGCGTGTGCCAAAGCTTACGCCTCAATGAACCTTAGGCAAAATTTGGTAAAAGTGTCGTGCTTTCCATGCATCAAGTAATAAAGCGAAGCCTTGCTCGCTTGTTTTGGTGACTGTCTGCTTGCCTGTTTGTCTGTCTGTGAGTCTGGGTATGCCAATATGCGAGCGTGTATGGCTGCTAGTTACGACATGGTGTGGCAGAGAGAGTGTTTGCTGTTTGTTGTATGCGTACAGGCGTTGCTGACACGTGATATGCGTGATTGTACGTGATTTATGAGCACACTTCTGCACTCACATATGTATGTACGGATACTTTCGCACTTGCTTTCGTATTTCTCACATACTCGCATTTGGTGTGCAAAAAATTTGTACAAACATATTTGTTTTATTGTAGTTGTTGCTGTTGTTGTTACAAATAATTTGCAGCTCATTAATCTCAAACGATGATGTTGATGATGAGTACGAGGGCGATAGTATCACTATAAGAGTAGAGATGTAGGCACTTGTGTACTTTTTTTTGGAACAAAACAACATTTGCAGTACTATTTGTTGTATTTTTTGTAAGGAAAATGTACATAAATGCCTGAATTGCAGGAAAAATGGAAGTCGTGGTTGTTGTACCACGAAGTATATTTTGGTACAATTATATACAAAAAAATTACCTTGTAGTCTAATAATAAAAGTTTTTGGTACAGGAAATTTACTTGATGCTAAAATATTTGCGATTCATTAAAAGTACTTTTTGGTAAAATAAAAGTACTTTTTGATACAGAAAATTACTTGTTGGTGCAATAATAGTATTTGTTAGTACACTAAAAGTAGTCTTTACATATGTCTTACAATATGTTTTTTGGTGAAATATATATGGTTTTTGGCAGGAATATCCAAAAGAATTCCAAGCGAATCGGTCTTTTGCGCTATTCAGACATTTCTTTACACCTAAAAAGGATACCAGCTCCTTAATCTGGTCCATATAATGAAGTTTAGCATTCTCATCCATTTGCACCAACACATTCTATTTGGACACGCCTGACTACATCGATGTCCCAGAACATATGCAACGATTGTGTCATTACCAAGAATTCTGCTCAGTTGACAGGTAGGATCATTATCGTATAGTAGCGATGGCATGCGAACCATATATGTATCATGTTTTCTAGGCTGACATTGTTATTATTAAGCGCTAAGGTAGAGAAAATAATCTACCAATGCAATGTTATAATTGTTCGTTGAAACAAAAAACATTGTTTTGTTATCCTTCATCACCAGACCCACTATTGCCTGCTGCTTCTCAATGTCTGAGAAGGCCGCAGTAACATTCCGCAGTTCTCGGCCAATGACATCTATATCATCGGCATACGCGCGCAGCATTTGACTTTTATTTAATATGGTACCAGTTGGGTTAACTGCAGCTTTCTACATGAACATCATCATTAAGGTGTTGAAGATTATAGTCTATTGCCAAGTCTGAAGCATCTAAGCAATGCCTCAGTCGGATTTTTGTCTTTACTGTCTTTTGTCTTTTTGTCTTTTTCTGTCGTATCGGACTGGTGAAAGCAGCTTTGTAATCGATAAACAAATGATAGGTGTCGATCTGCATTTCTTAGGTTTCTCCAGGATATGTCGTCGTAGTGTGAATAAATGGTAGGTCGTGGATATATCAGGTCTAAAGACACATTGAAAAGGTATAATCAGGTCAGTTAAGATGAGCCATAATCTTCCTCATAACACACTCGACAGAATCTTGTACGCGATGGTCCTACGGTAGTTGGTGCAATTATTTGAATAACCGTTCTTAAGCACAGGACATAGAACAATGAAATCGTAATCCTTAAGTCAGTCACTATCCTCATTTTGGATCGGTGATGGACAATGGTGGTTATAATACGCGACTACCATGAGGGCAGATCCGTGGTTCGATTCCCGGCTCCAGTCATTTATATTTTTCTTTCATTGCCAGCCCCCTCGATGTTGTTGACAGCAACTTTGCATTATAAGTGTCAAGATAATCAGCATGTCTGGTAAAAGCTTCTCAAACAGTGACGTTCGCATCGTCGATAAACAAGTAGATGCCGTTTGCTGTGAATCTTAAATATAAAGCGTGTTAATTCTCAACAACGCGGGAAGCATCCCATATCTTATTCATAGGGTGTAAAGGTAAAATTATGTGAAAGTGGACAATCTACACCGTCATCGATAAACTATGTGTTTTCGACATTTGCGTTACCTTCGGGAAAAAACAGAGTACACAAATTTTCCTTCCATATTAGCAGTAACACTCTGCGTGGCAGTGACCAAATCCAACATTTGCGAGCTTTTGGAAGAATTTATCATTTTTGTGTAGAAATCCGGTTCCATTCATTAAAAATTTAAACCAATAAATAAATAAATATAATTATTTTACTGATAATTTAAACCCTACGACTCAAAAGCGTGAAGAATATCAGTACTGAGGCTTAGAAGTAGATATCGAAAGATGAACAAATTATTCGCTCTAAGAATAAACACCCGTAAATATATGATTTTTAAAATATTCACAAATTCGGATCCAAAAATCTACTCCATTATGTCGAAACTTAATACATCTAATTTTCATAATTTTACAGAAAGCTGATTCAAATTTTTGTTACCTCATAAAGTTTGAAAGGTCGATATCCAGGAAAAATATTATTTCTTTTTTTTTAATAAAAATCGGTGATGTCTAGAGAACGACAATTATGGACAAATGGACAAATTTAAGATAATTGTGCGCGTTATACGGACATTGTTGAAGACTACAACCTGAAAACCATATTTTTTTAAATCTCAAAATTGTAAGGTCATAGTCTCCTAATGGCCTATATGAACAGAAATCATGCAGTTTTTTGTTTCTGCCAGTTATTTTACTATTTTAAACTTCCTTGGGAATCGTAGAATAATAAATTTTATATTTTGGGACCGGCCGTGGCATAGTGGTTAGAACACGCGACTACTATGCGGGAGATCGCAGGTTCAAACTTGGCTCCAGTCATCTTAAATAAAGAAAAAAAAGAAATAAAATTTTCTTTCATTGTCGGCTCCCCTCGAATGTTGTTGACAGCAACTTCGCAGTATTAAGCGTCGATTCAATCGTAGTGTCTAGTAAGAGCTTCTCAAACAGTGACGTTCGCATTCGTCGATAAACAAGTAGGTGCCGTTAGTTGTGAATCTAAAAATAGAAAGCGTGTTAATTCACAACAACGCGAGAAGCTATCCCATACCTCATTCATGGGGTGCAAAGGGAAAATTAAGTAAGTTAAGTAAATATTTTTGAAATATAACGAAAAAAGTGAATATCGCGGTCACACCCGTCACAATAAAATCACCCATGGTCTCATTTAAAAAATGAGGTAAAAATCAAAGAAACGTCTTAATACCCTTAGGAATTGCAGAATTATATATTTTAGAAATATAACGAAAAATGTGAATATCACGGTCACACCTGTCACAATGAAATCAACCATGGGCATATTTAAAAATCCTAGAATTTCTTTTAATTGTCTTACAATTTGGTACAATTTTATAGGTACCTTCGCTTCCTACCTTCTTTCAGCAATTTTTAATAATATCTTTAACTTTGTAAATATTGCTTACCTGTTATGTATATGTTTTCTAGCGTGGGTTTCCAGAAAATCCTGTAAATAAATCAAAATGAAAAAAATTCCAAATAAAATCTTACAATTTTTAACAGTGAAAATAATAATTAAATTTTCATATGATAAAAAAAACAATTAGAGTTGTAATAAATATATTAAAGTACTCTACATTAGTTCCATCCCTAATTCACAGTTTACTAGGAAAAACGTTCCCTTAAATGCTTTCGTGAAATTCTGTTAACACTATCTTCCGTCATCGCCACCGCCAGTAGCAGGAGTAAAAGTCACTTCCCTCGAGGCAACATGGGAAGTTTGTCATCATATTGCCGTTCATTTATTCACTCCAATGTACACACAACATAACAGTGGTATAGGACACTACCATACCAGTCATTGCCACATCCATATGTCCCAATTGCATTGAGGCGTGAGATAAATTGCTTGGAAATGTATTGTGGCTCCTGCATGCAAAAGGGGAAATATTTCAACACTCTGTCATGGTGCGATAATGATATGCTAAATGGTCTTAATATCAAAATTTGTCCACTGCTTAGACTGCTTTTCATATCTACAGAAATTAACTGTTGCTGTAACCAAAATAAATATAACTATTAAATAAACAGGAAACCGAAAAATTCCTAAAGTAATTTTAGAATAAACTCATATGATGAGCTAGGCATCAAAATCATTTCATATGCATCCACATTAATTTATTTTTAAATACCAATGTGGTTCATTACAACTCCAATTAAAATTAAATTTGATTTCAAAACGTTTACGTATGTATTAATTGCAAATAGATTTGCCTATGTACATAGCAATATTATTTGCAATGCTTTGATTTGAATGTCTAAGTTATGTGAGGAAATATTTGAAATTCACCAGAAGACATCTATTATGCCCGTAACATATTTTGGGCATATTTATTTTGTAATTAAATATAATTAAATATATAAGCTGTTTGCTCTATAGTCATATCCTGATATTGATGGGAAAGAGTTTATGGTATTTACTGTTATTGTGGTAAATAGGTAATTTAAAGGCAAAGATTGTAAGGCAATTAAGTGTGTTAAATAAAACGGAAGATCTATTTGGGTTTGACCAATATAACTTCTATGCGGTGCAGCAAGTATTGCTGATCTTTGTTACAGACTATGGTTTAAGGATATGCTTCTGTGAACATGTATGCTTTGGTGTAATGGAATGGAAGACAGCAAATTATCAACTAATTAAGAGCCGGTGTCAATCAGAAAATATAAACGCTTTTACTTAGACACTTTTTCTTTATTTTTTCCACTATGATGTCATGTCTCACGTATCCTTGTTTCATATGAAACTTATATAATTTTTCTCAGGTGGAATTTGTAAAACATTTTCCGCAGTCCACCTTCAACTTAAAAATGCGGAGCAGTATAAAGAAACTCATACGAGTACCGAAATTTCACCTTTTAATCGATGCCGAAATCTGCAAGATCTTTCTTCTCTCTGATACTTCCTTAAATATTACCAACGCCTCTTAAAATGTCCTTGCTTACCTTGTATGTGCCCGGATGATCTATGACAATATCCATCCTAACGTAAAACATTGTTTTATATTCTTTTCTAATGTTTGTAATCCCATAAAAATGTCTGAAACAAAAGTTAACTCGACTGCCAATAAAATTCATTTATGCAATTTAAGTATCAAAGGTCACAAGTTATAAAGCTCACACACACACACATACAAACTTTCAAAGATAAGCTCGTCGCATACACGTGCAGCATCACAACAACCAGCAATGACATTGAAATGCATGAAGAAATGTTTGGGGACTTTGACAAAGGAAACATTTTTATAAAATTGCAATTCACTGCTGCGGAAACTTGTTTGAAAGCAGTAAAAGTCAACCCGGCGAATGGCAAAAGAACCCCTCAGCAAGACACAGCCACAACTCAGCAGTACGCATCTCGATACCATTATTTATTTGTAGCAGTAAATTTCTCTTCCCTATGGTCAAAGCCATTGCACTATTGAAGCTAACTTTTATTCAATTCAACTCGAAGACATAACAACCTAAAAGCCAAAAATATAGTCCCCACACACACACAGGGACACGGGGCAAACTCAGAGAGAGTCGGACGTATAGCTTATAATCTAGAATGCCTGTACAGATGATTGCTTTAGTTTAAAGTTGCCTTCTCTCATACCGATGAATTACTCTTGTATTCCTTTCCCAAGAAAACACAAGTTTTCAAAGGAGCCAGTCAGACAACTCTACTGTTGCTAATAACGGTCGTGGTGGTGATGGTGGTGGTGTTGGTGATGCACTCCTTTATCCTGCATTCGCTAAGTTCTTCTCGCTTTACGGTTGACAAACTTTTGTGTGCTGTTTGATGTGCTCATAGTGTCTGTCTGTCCGTCTGTGCTACCACTTTAACTGCTCCTGCAACGTTTGCAACTGTTATCCTTTACAAGTTGTTGCTAGTCCTTTTGTACTTATCCGTAACAGATGCTGCGTTAGAATTATTGGCAATTGTAAAGTTTCCTTCGTATTCGTTTTGAGACCAGATTTTTCTCATCAGTTTAGACCAACTTTGTTTTATGCACACAGCATTAGACATCCTTGCGTGGAGCCACAAATAAAACAATTGTCATTGCTCAATACAAGAAATACACACAAGGCTAAGGAAAAGGACATTTATAGAATATTTGTATATGTTTTATTGATAAAATTGCATAAAGTTTACAAAGGCCAAACAATAATAGAATTTGCCTGTTTGCTTGCCTTTGCACAGCAAATGGAGTAGAATGGAATAGTCTTGCGACGATGAGATTCGATTTGACTTCAGCGACCTTGACTAGAATAAATCAGAGAATTGTTGGAAGTGGATGAGATGTAGAGGAAATAGCGTAAATAGTAGAAGAAATAACGTAAACAAGCGACTAAGTGAGTAAGTAAATATAAATCAGTAAAAACGATTTGTGAATTAGTGAACCGGTTCTGGAAAAATGTTAGATATGTGCTATGAGTAGATTTAGGATGAATCAGACAATTTTGAACTTGATTCAGACCCGGTTGGCCTAGAAAACTCGCTAATACTATACCAAATGATAGTTGGTCTCAACTCATCCAATAGTCGACAACTCATCGAGTAGTCGAGAAACTAAGATCGCGCTGGCAAGGGTTTCTTAAACAGCTGACGTTCTGGATCGATAAACAGTAGATTGTTAACAAGCAATATTCAAAATAGCTGTTGGTAGAATCAGGAACCGGATCCAAAAGTTGAGCAGAAGATTAGTTAATATTTAATTGGTATTTTCACAGCCGCAAATTTTTTCATGTCACGGCCGACTCCGTGGCACTCTTAGAATGTATCCTTACACAATCATTTTGATACCACAAGTTTCCCAAGTCTCTTGCTTACTACAAATCTTAATCCGGAATCTATCGAACAATTTGTCAGGATAAAGAATTGTCGAATTTTAGTTTACGACAACCGTTCATACGCAAAATTTTCTCTCACCGTCTAAGACATAAGTTGACGTATATCATCTACGATTCGTGTATATGAAGGCGAGATTATTTAAATTTTTTTTTACGAAAGGAACAAAACCACTATTTGGTTTCTATAAAGGCAACACTAACTGCACTTATGATATACCGAGATAAAACCGAGTTAAAATATATAAAAAGCGCAAAAATCCATCTTGATCAAAAAAATTTGTATGGCCATTTAATTATAAATGCAGCCAACTTGACAAAACGAATGATGCATAAGTTCTTATTTTTGGGTCTACTTTAACGCGCAATTCTCAGAATTGAGTCCCAAATCAATGAGCTGAAAAATATTGGACTGTGTTATTATTACATAAATAGCATTAGTAAGTGAGATTTTTCTGTAGAATTACATAAAACCAAAAAAAAAAAAAAAATCATTTACAAATTGAGACAGTTTTAAAAAGTTTATATTTTTCCTATTAACTGTTGACAAGGATAACTGCAACAGCTCCAAAACAGCACCTATCATAACTGGCATCTCTTCCAAACCAGACTACATAGTAATTCGCCACAACTACAATAACAACTTGTCAACATTCATTAAGATCCAAAGGGGCAAGGGTGAAGGATTTTACGGCTGGCCTTTTCGAACGCTTTCTGCAGATGACAATTTCAGCCCACATAGTTAATTACAGATTAGCATTTACCCTCATCCATTGCTTGCATTAGGTACTGAAAACATTTCAAAGAGGTCTTCGATTATATCGTAACATGTCAATACAAAATTTATTAAACAACATTGTTTTATATCTGTGTAGATGCTTCATTGGCCAATATTTAAGGCTTAAGGATCATGTTACCCATCCTTGGGCCATAACATTTGGCAATAATTGTTATGAGTGTTTTCTTTTCCAACTTAGCTCTGGTTAAATGAATACTTCTGGTGTGGAATAAATTGAAAGGGACACAAAGAATAGCTGACAAGCTAGGCAGACAAGAGAGGCAATAAGGTTGCTGATTTGAAACTTGAATCTAATTGATTTAAATGAGTTTGGTAGAAAGAGAATTTCTCCACTAGTAATAAAGTTGTTCGAATAATGATTGTAGGCCTTTGAGTCCTTTTGTGTTGACTTAAATGGATATTTTTGTTACATTTGCAACCTGTTGCATGGCTAGTCACAGAGTATAAATGAAATTCTAGAACAAGGATTCTTGTTTTTTGTTTAACTAAAGTCATTTGGTGTGGTTACCGTTTGCAACATATGTTTCATTTTGTCGTTCTATCTAAATCCTTGATTATAAGCCATTAGTGTTTACTCAAACATTTGCTACTAATATTGAGCATAATGAAATTTGTCATTGCCGGCATTTGCTGTGGGGAAACTTGACAAGGCGTTCTTAAAAAAAGGCCTTAAAAATGGTTTGTAAGAGGCACAAGTCCCAATTATTAACATAAACAAAGTTAAAACACCATAAAATAGATACAATAGACACTAAACATCACATGTCAATGTATGGTGTCATATTTTCTTCCTTTCGTCTTTAAAGGCTTTCCTACTCCATCCATGCCTTCTTAGTCTCCACTATCTTCTTTCATATTATATTATACACACTCACACCGTTGCAAATTCTTTTGATCCCTGCATGTCCTTGTATTAATGATGTTGGCATCTAAGCTAGAAATTCATTCATATCGATTTGTTATTTACTTTGATTAGGTAAATATGATTTTTGTGCAAATAATCATGAAATGTATTGTAACAACGACTTTATGCCATATTAAATATTCAACGAAACATATTTCATCTATAGTCTATAGCCCTATTACGACTTAACACACCTACACACAACATACGTATGTGTGTGTGTGTGTTTGAGATGTTCCTTCGCCATCATTTATTATGTATGATGGGACGTCTCGATTGATATCAATTCGGTCGTGTGTAAAAGAGAATTCCCTCGTTTGGCATATTTGTTTACCAACTACTTTGATATTAACATACCAATCATGTTGCAGACATAAAATCACATTTGTGCAACAGCAAATGTTGCAAGCAGACAAGCAGAATATGTATTTGATTCATTTTCGGCAGCCGTAAGTGGATGTGACCAGCAAGTCGACAGACTGGCAGGCAAAAGTGATGGATGATTAGATGAAGCAGTCGGAGGCACAACAAATGACTGAGTAAATTGTGTGTGTGTGTTTGTGTGCCCTGGCATCAAAAGGATTGACTGAAATGTAGTAAGCAGTGGGGTGATGCATAGAAATAGTGAAGCTTTTCTAGGAGCTATGCAAAGATTTTTCTATAGTAGTAACTACAGTTTAATTTAAGCTCATTATACGAGTACTTTGAAGTGTCTTTATATGCTGAGTGAAAGGTTAAATATTTGGATAGAAGAAGTAAAAGAAATCTAGCAAAACCTCAATAATAATGGAACAGGACAGGTCTCTAAATCTAAATCGCTATATCAAACTTGTTATGACGAATTGCAATGGGAGCCTTTGTTAGTAAAATTATACAAAAAATTAAATAGAAATTTAAAACAAATTGTTCACCTTGTAGTAGTTCACTTTGTACTTTAAGCTTTTCTCCTGTGCAGTGGCATATGTTTTTTTTCTATTTGAATATTTTTATTTTATTGATTACATCATTGCCAATAATACAAATAACTATATTAATTACATGTTATAAGTAATAATTTAAACTAATAATAAATAAATAAATAACTTAACTATCTTAATTTATCTTAATTTTTGTTTTTGTGACAACAACTCTCAACGAAGTGAAAACCTCTTGCGACGAATGGACGAACGGCGCTTTCTTGCCTTAGGCTTTTGAATGACTATACACGTTTGACCACCACCGGTACCGGTTTGTGTCTGGGTTCCTGTTTGCGTTTGAGTATTAGTTCCAACAGTACCAGTAGTTCCAGTATTACCTGTAGTGGTCGTGGGTGATGTTTGAGCGGTTGTTGTGGGATTTGTTGAAGTAGGTGCACTGGTCGTGCCACTACCGGTTGTCGTGCCACCACCAGTCGTTGTAACTGGTGTAGTTGGTGCCGAAGTTGACGGAGGTGGTACTGTTTGACGCCCTTCTGGCTCGTCGTCTACTATACTACGACCTTCTGGTTCGTCGTCCTCCAAACTACGACCCTTGGTGCCAAAACAAATTTCTTGAGTTATTTGTGGCGTACCGGTGCCATTTGTGGCTAAGCCGGGTAGCCACGAAGTCAAGTTCAAGCTGTTAAGCCACTGCAATGTGGCATTAGATGTGACCACATCGAATAGAATTGAGCCTCCAATGCCTTTGGTAAGACCCAAACCAAAGCCGGAAATGGCCGCTATACCCTGAGTGACAATTCGTCCCTCGGGGACGGCATCTTCCTGTTTGGCTGCTTTCAAAACTCTGTACACTTCATCAGCCGTCAGTTCACGTAACACGATGCGTCTTGCTTTATAAAACTTCCAATTATACATTACATTACTTTCATTATGATTAACTCACTTACCTTCGATAAATACGGTAGCGGCTGCAATGACTACAGCCACACATAGTACCCACTTGCACTGCATTTTGGTGGGGGTTTATTTCTTAGTAAAATTATCCTTTGTTCAAATTACACCTTCTTTGTTAACATAAACCTCGTGCGCTTAACGGCTCTAGTTAGTTTCTTGTGTACACAAGCTGTTAGAAATGTTAACTGAAACTTATATTTGGCCAGCGTTAGCTTTTATCAACTAAATATGTTACCTACCGCAAAATTTTAATTAATTCTTCCATCGATGACCTGTAACAGCAACAACAAAATCAACAATAACAAACCAACACTCACCACCAGTTGGTAGCATCATTTATAACAATTGGGTTTCCTCTTAAATGTTACACACAGAGCCCCCGAAGAAAGTCTCTTTTGTATAGGGTCGTACGGATGGACGGACGGTCAGGTCACAATATCGTTGATATTTACATTGTATTTGATTCTGCACAGTTTGACACCTCAGGCCGGTTCATATTAATTTCTTTGAAATTTGTTTGTTATGATTCCGCTGAATTCAAATTAATTTCGGTGGTAAGAAATCCACGCTCCAAAATGTGCATAAATTAAATGCTGGAATGTTTGGTTCACATGTAAAACTATTATTTATTATTATTTAATACACTTAGTGGTCACACATTAAGGTGACATAGCAACTGGATGTTAATGGTAATAACTTAGCGAGTAAGGAAGTATATAGTTACAGCTCGGACAGCTATCGATTATGGCAAAGTTGTAGACGTTGATGCCTAGTAACATAAAACAATGCGACAGACACCGTATGGACAATGTATATAAGTTGTTGAAGAGGTATTATATGTGCAATAGAGGTCTAAGTTTATTATGATGTGGCCAAACGTGATTTTCATAAGTCAATTTATTCTGATAAGGTTTCTCTTAAGGATTATAGACGGTTTTGTTTAACTATCCCTATATTAACTTAAAACTAATGACAGATTACACATGGCATTTGCTTTTGTTAATAAACAAGACTTTTCTAACAACTCTGACAACTCATTGTCTGAATATCAAATATTTTGACAAATATATTCACACTTCCACCCCAAATTTCATGATTCTAGAGCCAATCGTTTGGACAGAATTCTTATTAATCTGTTTTAGTGCCACGCCCATTTCTGACGCCCTTAGTTAATAGTTAATTCACTATTTTAATTTTTTTAAAAGGAATATTCACAATCTGGTCAAACCGATCTCTATATATACAAAAGGCTTGGGTGACTGATCACTAGACCGGGTCGGTCCCCATACAAAGATTTTTTTGTTTCCAAGTCGAGGGCAAATATTTACATCCAAAGCAAAATGTTCTTGGTTTTGAAAGGGCTTTAATCCTAGGAAAAAAAAAATAATTTTAAATTTTAGGGGTAGAATTTGCTCTAAATGAGGCCATCATTACAAGATGATGTCGTATGTCAGCGACATCTATATGACAAATGTAGTACTCGTCGAAACCTATACACCGATACCTTGGATTTAACGATTGAGCCGCAAACAAAAAAGCAGTGATAAAAAAACGATTTTGGCAGTTTTTCCGGGGGTGGGGGAGGAAAATTTTTTTTTTAAAGTTGTCTCTAGGTGATCTTTAATATTTGCCCTCGACTTTGGGAATTTTTTTTCGTGACCCGGTCTACTGATCACTCCCCAGCCCAAACGGCTGTAGCTAGAACCGTGTAGGTTTCTATTATGACGTAGCGCGCACTAAGAAGGGATTTTTGAATATTCGGATTGCGTGGAAATTAATACATACAGCACGAATTTTGAAATAGCTGTATCTTTTAAACCATTATAGTTACGAAGTCGAGATTTAGTACGAATATCGTTCGTATAAGAAAAAAAAATTTGTTTGTGGAAAAAGGGGGATGCCACTCCAATATTTAGAAAATCGTTGTATAGGCCAAACAAATGGACCGATTGCAATTATTTTTTCTTTCTGTGGAGCTTATATCTCAGGCTACGTGTATACATACTTAGACAATGGGGCGTGGCACCGCCCATACAAACCGAAATTTCAATCGGTCATTTTTCACGAGCGATTAGAGGTATGAATATGAGATTTGCTACATATGTTGCTGGTGCAAGGAGGATTACGTTTCGCAGGGAAATAAGCTGTGCCACACCCCTTTTGAAAAAATAATTATCTCAGCGAAATAAATTGACCGATTGCAATAAAATTTTCACAGTGTAGTACTATCCATTGGGCCTCTATTATAGGTTACATGAAAACATAATTAGAAAAAGGTGCGCGGCACCGCCCACACAAACCGAAGTTTCAATCGGTCATATCTCACGAGTCATTAGAGGTATGAAGATGAGATTTGCTACATATGTAAATGGTACACGGGAAAGAGGCGGTGCCACGCCCCTATGCCGGTCATATAAATAGAACGATTGTAATAACATTTTCATAACCTATATATTTAAAATTGCTTGGCTCTGATTGGGTGAATGGCTGTAGAAGGGAAGATTAACTGTGGGGTGGTTGTTCCCCATTTCGAGTAAACGTAAACATGGATTTTTGAAAATTCGTACTTTTAGGGGCCAAAAAATTAACAATAAGGCTAAAGCTATAATCGCGAAAATTGATATGGGCATGTTTACTATCAGATGGAATTGAAGTTTTTTTCGAAACCCGATATTTCTGGGTAAAAAAATCGAAAAAGAGATAAAAATATTACTGTCGCCCATACCAAATGATATAATCATGATAATTTATATGGGCTGGCTCCCTATTGAATTAAAACGGAGCAAGGAGGGTTTTCGATATTCGTACGTTTTAGGGGTAAAAACGGATAAAGGTATAGTCCCAAAAATTTTAATCCATTTTTTAGTTGTGCGATATCAAGTAATTTATCAAAATTCGTTCTTTAGGTATTCAAATACCGAATAAGGGATAAAACTTGTAATATCGTCCAGACTAAATGCTTAATAGGTTACGAAAATGTATACAGAATCGGTCCCTATATAATTAGAGTGCCGCCAGATGGGGTTTTTAGAAATTCGAACATTTAGGGGTAAACATTACCGAAAAGGAATAAAATCATCCTGTACCAGTCAATTTTAGTTTTGCGATACGAATATACCTTCTGAAATTGGTACTTTTAGGGATAAAAAGCGACTTAAACGGTACCCAATGAGATAAAGCTACAATCACAAAAATGGGATGTTCATTCGTCTTATGATCGCGTTTGCATTTTGCCTGTATTTGCTTAAATTCTTTAGAAGATTTATTGTAAGTACGAGTAAAGCAACGCGAGTTGGAAAAGCTAGTTATATATGTATATATAGACTACACTATGCAACAATTTGGTGGTAATTGTTTCGGGAGGTTTGAAATTTGAAAAATCGTGTGTAAAAATACATTTGGTATAGTTCATGTCTTCGGAAACCTATATTAAAATTTTCAAGGGAATATTTCTTCTTTCTAACTCCCACACGTATGGGACATTATTGGCCCAACTTTGAAAAACTATTTGAAAGTCAACTTTGGGAGGTCTAGGGATAGAATCTGCACCACTGTAAAAAAAGTGACGTAGTGGAGCAAAATAGAGTTTAAGTTTTGGTTACTGAAGTCAAATTCTATTAGTTTGTTTGATTCCCGAAAAAGTGTGGCTTGACCGAACTTATTGAAATTTTCACAAAATGTAACTCTGTTATCGGTGGTTTATTATCAAGTGGGGAGGGACCACGCCCCCTTTGGACCCTATTTTTGAAACCGCAATATCTGGAGGACTGTTTATTCAATCGCCTTGGAAATTTGTGTAAATAAATTCAACAGCAAAGTTCTTGATCTGACAAAAAATAGGCGGAATCGGATCAGTGGGCGTGGTATAAGAAAGATGTTTGATTTATATGAATTACAGCCAGGGTAAGGGCTGTGCCACGCCCCATTTTAAAGAAACAACAGCCATAATTATATTTTGAGCGTTCTCGAAATTCACAATAAAGTAGAGATATAACCAGCCTATTTGTAACCAAGTTGGGCCCACAAACGTCAATATTTGACTATTACAAATTTACGGAAAAAATACAATTCTTTAATCTAACATTTCTAAAAAGTATAGTATCATACTTTTAACCTTCGACGTTATTAGGCCACATAAAATAGTTGCCCGATCTTAATCAAATTTCGGTCACCATAATATTCCGCTCTTACATTTTTCACATTTCCACAATCGTTCATATATTTCGCTGCCACCCTAATGAACATTATAACATATATACTACTCAAAAATTGTATAAGAGTATACACTAGTATGGGTCAGTCCCCATACAAAAAAATAAGCAGATGTGGACACCCTCTCACGATTAAAGTTTATCCAAAAACAATTTCAGAACAGCAAATTTTTTTCGGCCCAAATATGTTTCACTGAACTGCCTTGTTATTTGATGTCATATCAAAACAAAACTCTTACCATTCTTCTTGGAATATTAAAGGTTCTATTTTTCCCTTTAGTCACTTTTGACTTCGAAGTCAATTTTGACTATTGACTTCTTGTGTTTCTTTTTCTATATCCATATAATGTCCATTTCTTGTAAAGACCATGAAGGCTTTTCCAACCCATGAAATTTTTACTTTAGAAGTATTTACTTAAATTCACAAACACAAAAGTTATGGAGGTTTAAAAGCATTCGTCACCCTCCCCCAAAAATTAATAATTTTTTATGCTGTGCACTCATTTGAAGTCATATCGGGACGAAGTGCATATCATTGTTCGAACACTACTTTTCGCCCCTTACACACTTTTGACTCCAACGTCAATAATAAAACTTAACTTTTCATAAACTTTTTCTTACTCCACAAAGATGTAGAGTGCACGGATCAGAAACAAATTTTGTGCTCTGAAATTGTCTTTGCATAACCTTCAATCGTAGGTGGTGTCCACATCAACTTTGTTTTTCGACCCACACTAGTATACACTGTAGCTGGCTTGGGGATATGTTAACAAGGTAAATCAAATTCAGCAAGTAATCGTACTGGTGCCTTGTTTAAATCGATGCGTAGCACTGGAGTTTCAGCGAAGCTTTAAATATGCACCAGAATTAACTTAGGTTTATATGGAAATGCTTAACAAGAGATAATAAAAAACGAAATGCATCCAATGGTGGTAATAAAACCCAAAAGTTATGAAATAAAATAGGTTACGTTTAATACACATAATAAATCAAAATGGTATATCATAATTCTAGGTCTCGTCAAATTATTCTAAAAATTTAAGTTTTTTATCAACCTCTACTTATTAATTTGCATATGAGGTATTTATGTTAAAGGAAACAGCTATACAGGTAAACAATGTAAATTCCAGCAACACGGGCAACCATTGTATTGCGCTCTCTATCCTACAATGATCGGACTCCAAAGACAGCGTTGAGAGGTGTTTTCACATATTATCAGTGAAAGTTCTTATAGCGACCCCTCAGAGGCCCTATTGGTTCGTCGATTATTATTATCACATAACTACGCTTGAAATATATTATATTAAATATACAATGCAAACATTTCCGTCAACATTGCATATCTTTAAATTTTTTCCCTCAGTAGCCAAGGGCAAAAAAACTATTTCGCAACATTTTGAAATGACAACGTTTAAAATTATGTAAATTTTAAACAATTTTTGAAAATATGATTACATAACAACAGCATCATCATCATCAACATTTTGCCTCATCTCTATTCGCCAAATGACAGGTCGAAGTTTATGGAACACTTTCACTTACCGCAAAAAAAAAACAAGTCCGAATAATGTTTATAAAATGTTTTTGCGTTCATTTGGACCTTAACTTTCTTTGGTCTTTCATGTTTTTGTAATAAATAAAGAAAAAAACACACACACAGACGCTCAAACACACGTTTTTGTCAATGCCTCGAAAAGTTGAATGGAAAAATAAACTACAACAACAGCAATGACACATAATCCATAATATACATTCTGTCTGATACCGGTTCACAAGTTCAGAAGTCAATGAATTGCCGCTACTCTTCATCTTAGTCACAGCATCTTTTGAACCAATATTTAAATTTTGGGTTGACGGCTTTTGTTTGACTTTTCTTTCATTCTCTCGTTCGCTTCTGGGAAAAGAAGAAGGCCCAGCGAAAATATGGAAAATGTGTATTAACAAAAAGACAACAACTGTGGTAGACAGCTATAGCCCTTATAATAGAGAGTAGCTTATGTCAAGCTGTGTTTTACACATAATAATGACACCAGCGATAATGATGAAGAGCAGTGCGTCAACATCGACAGTATCATTGGGTCATTAGTGTGTAATGCTAACAAGCAGTAACAATCACAAAAACTGCTATATGTTAGGCATTATTTGACGAGTAACCGACTACTCTAAGCGGCGGGCAACTCTAGGGGGGGCTCATTAGCTTAATTGATCATTGTATACAAAAAAAAATAAACACCGGTTTCTAAGTGGCGGTAAATGAAGTCAATTGGGAGTTTTGTTGCATTTACACATTTAGTTAAATTTTCGGTCAATTGAACACTAGATTTCCGACAATATCGTTATACACCCCAAGAAAATAGAGGAAATATCATTCTGTCGTGCAGCGTAGAGTAAAAATACAATACTGACTTACTTCGATGGCGCTATAAATACAATTTATATTACTTATGTATATGGATTTATATTACAGATTTTTCTTAAAAATAAAAAATAAGAAAGTTGGTTCTAATAGGTAACTATTGTTATCATACAAAAAACATCATTAACATCGAATGGCTCCTAAATCACACATCTACTGAAAATCAATTTTTGGACTAGTTTTTTCTATGCATGCATAATTAAAAATCTTAACTATTTCATGCTTTATTATTTTTATTATATTTTTTGACAATTTTTTTCACACAGACTCAAATGACACAGTTTGAATAAAAAATGACATGCAAAAATTATACAAAATCATTGTTAATTGTCGAGAAAAATATGCAAATTACTGAGCGAAATAAATGTCACTGGAAAGTTAAGTCACTAAGATAAAGGTGAAGTCGTTGTGGATATGATTCAGGTGCCAAATTGAATATGAATATTTTAGATAGTCTTCGACAATATTTTGACAATGAATAAATTCTAAAATTAATTTTGCTACAAATGGTTTAGGGAAATGAAGATGACAATTTGGCGAAACATTATTTAAGGCCCATGCAATATGCACCTCTGGCACTACAGGAAGATGAAATATTTTTCTTCAAATCAGTGGACGGAGAGGGCGTGACAGAACTAGAAAGATACAATTTGGTATAAAGTTAGTTCTCGGCGCTACAATTACATATTATCGGACGAAATTTTTTAGCGCAAGGTAGAAAAAATTTTGTACAACAGATATAAATATTGGTTTGGGTCAAGAAAACAGTTGATGTGGATGTGTTTAAAAAATATCCAAAGATAATTTCAGAACACTAAATTATTTTTGATCCGCTCATCCTACTTACGGCAATAATACCACAGTACAACACATAATTTCGCATAAAACGAGACAAAATCCCCTATTTTTTACTTACTAACTTCAAATCGATATTAAATTGTCATGGCATGTAACATTACAAATCGAAAGAACTTCTTCTTTTTAGGGCTACTTTCACGTGAAGTTCTCAGAATTGAGTCCCAAATCAATGAGCTGAAAAATGTTGTACTGTGTACATTTACCAGAGCTCCTTTGTTAATTGGTGTCGAATCGAAAATAACTTCATACCGTTGTTCTTGGAATATTATAAGCTCAATTTTTCCATTAGTCATTTCCAAAGTAGGGTAAACGGATCAAAAATTGTCTTGGGATTAACCATTAATCGTAGGGGGTGTCCGCCTTGACTTAATTTTTTGTATGGGAACCGACCCTATTCAAAGTTTTTATTTTCGATGAGCGGGTGAATAGGGTATGGGTGGAAAAACCAACAAAGCGAAATCTACGGAGAATACTGAGAGCATTTCTACAATAAACCCTAGGTTTAAAAGGATTGCTAGCTCGCAGCAATCGATCCTGAATTTTTATGTCAGATTTTACTAGAAAAAAGTAATTTGTGTATTGATAACACTATGCAACAACTTGTGGGTCATTGTCTCGGGTGTGAACAAAACCAATATCAAACAGTAGCATGTGACCCCAGTAACAAAATCATTAACTCCATTTTGCTCTACTACGTCATAGTGGTTTGGTCAAAAGTTGATTCAAAGAATATGAAAAATCATGTGTAAAAATACATTTGAGGTAGTTTATGCCTTCGGAGTCCCACCCGTATGGAACATTAACCTAAACCTCCCTCCAAAGCTGTTTTTTAAAATTGGGCCTGAAATATCCTATACGAGGGGGGGGGAAGCTTGAGGGTTCAAATGTTTCTAGGAAATATTCCCCGGAAAATTTTAATACTGCTACTGGGAATAACTCTAAAGACATTAACTTCCAAAATGGAATTTTGGACATGATTTTTTATATTCTATAATTCGACTTTTGACCAAAAAATAAATTTTAAGCCACTGTGAACCACTGTACAGCAAAATGGGGTTTAAGATTTTGTAACTTGAGTCAAATGCTATCGTTTGGTATTGGTTTCATTCACTTCCGAACAAGTGTGCTACACTGTGTAATTAGCAGAAAAGGCCCATTTATTTGAAATGCTCAGCAGGCTTGGGTTTTAGTAATTTAAAAGTATTTTTTTTTGGACGGAGCACACCCCCTTATGCGAACTCATTAAATAATTTGTATACGTATACTGGTATTGAACGAATTCAGCCAAAATTTCAAGTCAAATGGCGGAATATTACTACCGATATTGCATTGTCAAAGTTACGATCCTTAGGGCGGGGACACGCTTGCTAATGTTATGCCACTCATTTTAATTTCCTGATTACGGATATTGCTGTTAAATGCATCCACACCTAATACTAAGTCGCTCAGGTTACACAGTGCAACAGTGAAAAAAATACAAAAACAGGATAGTATAGGTTCGATTCTACTATCGAAGGGTAATAAAACCCTATACTCAGTTTGGCGAGATTGGTGACCAATTTTTTTTTATGGGCCTCTAAAGATTCTCAAAATCTGTGAGCCCCATGAAAAAAGGTGTGATCAGTTTTTGTCCAACAGCTAACTCACACTTCGTGATAGCGCTAAACTGTATTCGGCAATAATGTAGCTGGGAGTTTTGCGCACTAACTTTATTAACAAATTATGTCAATAAGGTTGATTATTCTTGCCCTTTTTCTAAAAAGAGTTTGAAATTTCGAGGCAAAAAACAAGCAGATATGACAAGTTACCAATATAACTATATATATGTTTGGAAAGGCCGCAGTCTCTTCTTTCTAAATCCACTGAGAAATTTAAAATCGGTTGATATTCAACCACGTTACTGGCTTATAAGTGCGTAAAGGTTCGAAAAACCGGTATCAACTTGGACTTTATGATCTATGTAGGTTGCCTAGACACGTTCAGATTGGATTGATATGTTCACGAAAGTTGTTTATCTTTACCAGGGCTACAATTTTGGCGAACAGTGTTAGAGAAAAATTTGGACTCCCTCAAAGTAATGCTCAAAAAAGTGAAAAAATAATAAATTTTTCTTCAATTTTTTTTGAAAAAGGGCAGGAATAACCAACCTTTTTGACATAATTTGTTAATAAAGTTAGTGCGCAAAACTCCCAGCTACATTATTGCCGAATACAGTTTAGCGCTATCACGAAGTTTGAGTTAGCCGTTGGACAAAAACTGATCACACCTTTTTTCATGGGGCTCACTGATTTTGAGAATCTTTAGGGGCCCATTGGTCACCAATCTCGCCAAACTGAGTATAGGGTTTTATTACCCTTCGGTAGTAGAATCGAACCTATACTATCCCGTTTTTGTATTTTTCAAAAAATCGTCATTTGTTGCATAGTGTTATTGGACTCCAGACATATCATTCATTGTTAATATTGTTACTGATCTCAAATAAATACATATAAACTTTCATAACAAATAGTGCTATAGTTCTCTAGATACTGCGCTTAAAATTGAATAGTTCAATGGGTGGGACCACTTCTGCTTATCGTAATCCACCATTTTTGGCCTGATCGCGCATTTGCTGTTACATTTATACATTTAAAATTTCAAGGCCCTCAGTGTAATAGTACGCGAGATAATGTATTTAAGCTAATGGAGCCCCACGGGCGGCCCACACCCCGAATCCCTCCCATTTTTCTTTAGAATACGTATACTGACCTTAAATTAAATCACCAAATGTTATGATAATATTATAATGACAAAGCCCTCTTACTCTACATCGCAGAATTCTCGGTAAAGACACGAGCGAATCAATCTATTTAAGAGACTTCGAGAGAAATATACATCCGTCCTTGAATGAACCATGAGCTGTACAACGACTGCGACGTTGTCAATGTATGACAATGTTGTAAGAATGTAGAAAATGCTCCATCTCGAAAAGTCATCGGCAATAAACTCGATGGGCAGCTCAGGAGAGCGCGACCAAAACATCGTTGGATGGACCGGTTGAAAGAAATGTTATATAAACTCGGTGTGACGAAATCTCTTTAGACATTCTATTTTTAAAAATTGGGTCTTTTGGGCGGTGTCAATTGATATATCAAAATTTCATGTAGCCTATTGTTCCTTGAAGATATACAACTATATGCTATCAAAATTTCAAGAAGATCTGTTACATGGTGTAGCTTCCCTACCGGAAAATGAAACGGAGCAGAACCAGTAACGGGATCGTTTCCTTGGGTTAATGAACGTGTTCTTATTTGCAGAACTTTTTTTTGGCCGATAAAGTGTCAATTGACACGTGTCTTCAAACAGAACTTTATGCATTAGTTTAGTTTCGGTTCAGTAGTTCCAGTCCATCAATCTATTTGTTGTTATTGTTGCTTGTGTCAAGAAACCCAGTTATTCAAAAAAAACGAACATAATACAACGCCGCAGGAATACCATACGTAAGTCAAATTGTCACTTTTTTTAAAACTTTCTCACCAGTTTGGTGACCCATCCCCTCTTCACCAATCTGAAAAGAGTTACTTTTAGACCCCTTATTTATAACCTTCAAATAAATAACTTTTTTTATATGCGAGGGTTAAAAATTTAGTTCTGTAGATTTCGTTTCTGCTAAGAGAAAGACTTTTGGGAGAAAAATATTTTATAAACACGAAGTATTTGCACTGGTGACCTCTAAGATATCCAAATAGCCACATTTGTTTCAAAAAATCTTAATTTCTATCGATTTGGTACAGACAACTTGATTAAAGAAGAGAGTTGTGTGTTATTTAAACATATTTCCATATAACCATTTAAGTGGTGTCTATTATCATTGCGTGTACAAAAGCAAAAATTTAACAGCTCCTCAGTTAAAAAGCCTTTAGATCATAGTCGACAAATATACATATACCCTTGAATAAAATCATGTTATATCATATATTAATACCAAGTACCTTTCTCTAATAATTCCGGTAGACATTGTACTTTCAAGGCAGATTAAACATTTGTATGACCATAAAATGTTCCTTCCTATACAAAAATATCATTAAAACTTTGTAAGACCATTACATTTGTTTAGAGGCTATTCCAAACATGGATTTGTTTGCGCCATTTTTAACAAAAGTTTCTTCCGATACAGAAAAATCATTTAAACTTAGTGGAGTAAAGGCAATCGAAATCACATCTGCTTCTAATAGGATAACAGCTATCGTTTAAGGCTTAATTTTAAAAACACACAATAACGTATTTAATTTCTTACCCGCCCTAATCACATATTCACTTTCAATTTATTTAATCTGTCTTTCCGAAATCATCTAAACATTTATTGCTTTGGCTTCTGTATCACAATACATGTTATGGGTTGGTCATTATCTGTACTCGTCGTTGTGCTCAAGGTACTTTCCAGACCTCCACCGGCGTCAACATTCGTTGTTACCGCGCCCACATTGGCTGCATCACTGGCAGCACCCTCCTCAGCTGTAGTTGGTGCTATCATCTGTACAACATCAGTGGTCTGAGGGTTTGTTGCTATTTCATCGGTAGCCGCTGCATTTAATACTTCATTTTGTAGCCGTGGATCTTCACGTAATCTCTGTCGATTCTTGTTTACACCCTTTCGTTTTCTTTTAGGCCTCGTACGCCTCCTGTGTTCACTGCTACGTACTATTGGTCGAATTCCATGGCCTTTCTCTTCTAAGCGACTGTAGGCCTCGGCAATGGCTTCAGCATCTTCAAAACTACGAGCGGCTCGTGTACCAAAACAAATTTCTTGTGTTATATAAAGTACTTGCGGCGGATTTGGTTCTGTAATATTGGCTGTTATAATGTCATAAACAAAAACCGCGGCCATAGCCTTTTTAAGACCCAAAGCAAATCCAGTAGCAGCAGCTATGCCCTGTGTTACCACTCTACCCTCTGGCACAGCATCCCTGTTCAGTGTTTGACTTAACAGCCGATACACTTTAGACGCCGACAAAGGCACCAGCGTTACCCTTTTGGCTATAGTAATAATATTTTATGGGATTAGTGTTTTTGGTTTCCACTAGATTTCCAATTCAATCGTGTGTGATTCGGTAATTACCATTGGTTTGTGCGTGTAAGCCGACGATTACTGCAAAGATTATAAAACGCTTTAGTGTCGTCGTCGATCGGCAGCTGAGTTTATCGCTCCGCAACAGCATTGCTGTTAGGTCCTTTACATTGATGTTTTGATTTGCTATTGACGACTGAAGCTTTTATTGACAATTGCCGGTGCTTTTATTTATAACATTTTTTTAATAGTTATGTTTTTGTTATGTCTTCTGTTGCGGTAGCTCGTAACTGTCGTGGCGATTGTAAACTTTACGACTCTCCTACCTCTATCTACATTACAGCAGAGCACAAACACGATACGAGCAGATTTTGACGCAACGCCATGATTATCTCTTGACGTGTTTATGGCTGAACACACACAAAGCGAAATTATCAGGGGAGATGTTTGTGGCGGTAACAGTAAGAGAATAATCTTAAGCATCGCTATCATCGCCATAGCCATTGTGTTCATCGGTGTTGTTGTCGTCATCATCTTCGTCATTGAAGATTATGGTATGAAGATGCAATAATGATTAAAACCACAACGATGCTTAAGTTGTGGCCTGGAGAAATGTTTTTGCTTTTGAAGGCAGACAAGATTAAATGAAAAGTTTTAATTTTTTATGTATGTGTAAGCGTCGTATGTAGTGGATTAACGGTGGCAATTTGGTGCTCATCTCATTCAATATTGTTATAGTATTTATATTTTAGTATAATATCTTCAAGCTAACTTTAAATGTGGTCGTAGGACACAGCTGATGCTAGTGGACTTCCAAATGAGACGGTAATATCAAAAAACATTGAAAACATTTACAAAATCGTTTTAAATAATCGAAAAGCGCAGTTGCACGAGTTAGCAGATATTGTAAAGATATCAAAATAATGTGTTGGCTTTAAATTGCATGAGCCTTCGGCCAAGAGATACTTTGTTCATAGTCGGTGCCGCGTATGCATTTCATTAAGACAACGTCACAAGTTAACGAAAATAATGGTAAGACAATATGAATTTAAATCCGAATTGCTTCCGCATTCAGATTTGACTCCTTGCTACTACTAACTATTCGCAGATAAAAAAAATGCTCTCTGGTACGAAATTTCGCTCGATTGAAAAGGTTTTTTTTTGTGAAATTACAGCCTAATTTGAGGCAACAAATAAAGGGTTCTACCAGAATGGTATTGAAAAGATTGATTGTGTTGCACTTGATGCAGTTTATGTTGATAAATAAAGTAAATTTTAATGAAAATAAGTGCATTCTTTGTTAGGCAAAAAATAGGGGGAACGTAACTGGTCTCACCCCTCAGACCAAGCAACTACAGCTAAATCACTCAAAAATTGTTCACGGCACAGTTTTTAATAAACGAATTTTTATACGGCTATATCTTAGATGTTTCCGGATGATTTCAAATTTTTCGGGTCGGTTCAAAGATAAAAAATATTCATAAAATAATTGCCTGTTGTGAATTAAAAACCATGGAGGAGGATTCCGTTTTGCAGCTCTCCACAAGAAGCGTGAATATATGTACATATATAATTCACTCTTCTAAATCTGGGATCTACTGACGACGTTTCAGTCAATTGCCACGTGTGTTATCAATTATAATTGGTAACGCACGTGTTGCCTGACAATTGTCAGTACCAAGAAGTGAAGAGAGATAAAACATATTTAAGCATATTCCTTCTCTACCTAATATTTTCAGTCTATGTTTACATTGTAATACTATTACGCTTTAGTCTAATACCTCACTTCTTTATCACAGTATATTTTTTACCACCACCTGTTGGCCTTTGTATTTGATCACGAAAATGGACGAAAAATAATACCGAGTATCAACAAAAACGACGTTCACCTTAATTTCTTTGTTGTGAATTTTTTTTCTGTTTACTCAAAACCTTAACAACAGCAAAAAAAATACTTTAACCTCAATCACACTTACCCATCACCCACCCCCCATAACTTACACACAAACGCTCTTAACACAGCTCAGGCGGAAAAGGAAATGACTTTATAAATCAAAGTGTATGTACGTACGTACCCATACACATATCAACACCTGAGCTGGCATGTACTCTAGTTTAACACACACCCGCTCCCCTACCAACATCCGAACACCGGCCTTTAGCAACTTCTAGCAGAACTATTGTACAACACAGACATTGTTTTAATTTAATTCACTGCCCTCTTGGCTGGCCAGAAGTTTGCTGGGTGGGGGCGTGTTAAAACACACACAAGAAATGTTTGTCATCATGGTTGTTTATAAGGTTTATTAATGTTGAATGCCAGGATTTCTGTTTATGTGTGAACTTCAACATTTCGTTTTACTTCGATTCGGAGTTAAAGTGGAAAGGGAAAATATATCAGCGTGTGCTGCTCTCCCTTGATTCGCTGTGTTCTGTTGTGTTAATAGGTAAGGAAGTCATTCACATCACACGGTAAGATTTTATAGCGTCACGAACACGTGACCAAATACGAGACTGGATGCGAAAAATAGCAAAGTTTAATTGGTTTTCGATACGTTTGTATTTTTTGCGAGGAGCTTTTTGGTTATGCACAAATTGGCGTATGCGAATGCGAACAATTTAAATGTGTACGTGGGATGGTAGTGATGTTCCTGTATTATTTATGCGGTCTAAGGACTTGCAGCTTAAATTTTGTCTGTGGGGTCAGAGCTATAGCAGGGATGCCAACGGGACAAGATAGATACATCGCACCTGTTCGACAAAAGTGTCACAACTCAAAATTTTAAAAAACTAAAAAAAGTGTAACTTTTGTTGACCTGAGGAAGTTTTTCTGAAAACACAGAGAGTGTCATAACGATTTTTTACGGAAGAAGATACTTACCAATGGACCTTTTTTACTTTGGGTAGAGCTGATCACGTTATATGTTTTTTTTTTTTCTTTTTATTGCAGAAAATGAAATTTAGAAATTTTGAGTTGTCACCCTTTTGTCGAACAGGTGTGATATGTTCTTGATTGTGCGGATATGAGCATAATATTCTCTGACTAAAGCTCTCAAACTTTGCTTTGCTGAGGCTTGCCCTCCCACTTATCAGGGCAAGAGATCGCAACCAGTGTGGTGGAATAAGCAGCTGGAAACCAGCAAAACTACCACAAGGCTTTTTAATAAAGCGAAGAGAACGGGATAAGAGGAGGAACGCTTATAAGACCAGTTTTAATAATTACAAAAGGGACATCAAGCCGACAAAAAGAGGTACGTGGAGTACTGCAAGTCCATTCTTGGTGTCAATAATGCCGCCCGTTTCAAAAGAGTTTTGTGTTAGACCCGAAAGGATTGGGTTTCATTCGCAAGACAGATGGGATCGAGTCCTGCGCTGAAACACAGGATCTCCTTATGGAAACACACTTCCCGGGCTGCTAACTTGCGGACAGTACGGTCGGTAGTACGATGTCATCCACGTCGATTAACTAATGGACTTGGAAGTAGTGGATAGTAAGTTGGAAGAGGGAAGGGTGAAGTGGGCCGTAAGTACTTTTGAGCCCTACAAATACTACCAATTATGCTGCAGACCTCTATGATGATAAATCTCCGATTTTAGTGGACATCTGCAAGGCTTGTATCCGGCTATGTTGTTTTTCAGAGAAATGCTGGCAGTATAAGTTAGTTTTAATACTCAAGGCGGGTAAGCCAGTTGATGCCACACAAAGGACTGCAGTTCAATTATTAGTATATAAGAACATCTTTAAGCCCTCTCACTCTGAGCACCTCTCAATATGCGTACATCGGTGGAAGTTCAGTTCAAAGCGCTCTCCATGACCTGGTTGGCTTTACGGAGCGCAACCTATATTCAGGTGATTTAACTTAAGCTGCCTTCCTGGATACATAATGGGTTATTAATAATGTGACGTCATTCTCAATAAGGATATCTCTAGAGAACATAATTTATCACGTCCTTTTGTAAATTGGACGGATGCTGGGAAACCATGTCTTGGTGGTATTTTTGTATCTTTTTTTTTTGGCTGGAGCCACGTGCAGTTCTCAGAATTGAGTCCCAAAATCATGTGTGGTCCCAAAATTATGAGGATTACTGTGGCAATGAGGAGCACATCGCTAGCGGCTTTGGATGTGTTACTGTGCTCTTTTTGCCTGGACTGAACTTATACATCAAGACTATTGCGGCCCGAGGGACTATCAGACTGAGGGAAGCTAGCGATTGGCATTAATCCGCATATGGCCATGCTAATACTCTTCGAGTTTTAGGTAATGACGATACTTTACACATGCCACCTCTTACTGGTTTTTTTTTGACGAAATGTGTGCATTTCCGTCGAGAAGACGTTGAAATTCCGGTGCTAACATTATTTCTGTCTTTATTAATGAATCGAAGGTGGAACAGCGAGGACCTGCAGCTAAATCTCTCTTTCATACTACATAATGAGGAGCTGGCCATTCACAAAACCGCGGAGGCTATTATGGGGTGCGTCTCGCTCTGACTCGTAGGAGGCTAAGATTCTTAGGGAAAGGTTATGCAGAGGACCTAAAGTCTCCCTCCTCAGTCGCAGTAGGCAATTTAATAGGTTTCATGCGGTGCCTTCCATGGCTAACTGGCCCAAGATGACTAGTGGTTTTCCACGATTTTTCTATTTTTACTCTAAAATCAAAACTTACTTGAATTATTTCCCCCTACAAGTGCCACCTCCATCCACCCTATGGCAACCCTCACTTACAGCATATATTTATTTTCGAAGCGCAGCTAAGTTTAACATATAAAAAAGTTAACATTAAAATCTGAGTGTTCAAATCGATTTCGGAAAAGTTTTAATACCAACTGAATGTGGATATTTCACGAGCCAAGGAAAAAGTTTACAAAACTAATTTGTTTAATTTTAACAATTACTTTCTACACATATATATGTACAAACCAGCTGCAGTTATATATATTTTTATGTAAATGTATACATACAAGTACACGTGTTTGTGACGTACACATACGTAGGTGGGTTCTGAGTATGTTTGATGTTATTTTTTGTTTTATTTTTATTTTATGTTATTTTTCGAAATAAACAAAAATTTCCCTTTTGAAAACGCTGAGTTGTTGTCCATACAACAAAATCGGGTTTCTAGTTTATTGGGTTAAACTAAAAGTATGACGAACATTAAATATTTTATATTCACTACTACTGTTTCGTATTGTTGTTGTACCAGTTGATGTTGTTTTATAGTTGTTGCTGTTATTGTTATTGTCGTCGTCATTGTCGTTGTAGGGCATAAAAAGTTTTCAGTTTTGCTTAAATGGTCCTTAGTTCTTCTTTTTGAGTTACTACATTTGTAGGTATGTATGTATGTACTAGCTAGTGAGAGTACAGGAGTACGTATCGTTGGGGCACAAGTGTGTACATTTTATGTAATGTTTAGTTATAATACAATTTTTTTATATTATTGTTAAAATCATGTTGTTATTGTAGCTGTAGGAAAGGCGACTCATGTAAGGTTGTTGTGCCGCAGAAATTATTTACCAGATAAAATATTCTCAAAAACGTTCGCAATTCACGTTGTGTGGGTCTTAATATCGATTTGGTTAACTCATTTAAATTCTAGAAGTTGTCGATATTTTAAAAGGAAAACACGATTAAAAAAAATTTTTAAATATTCACAACTATATAAATTGAACAATTTTCAACTAAAATGTAAATTTTTTATTTGAATCCTTTTTCCCTGTCCTTCGATTTAAATTGGATGCATTCCTTTTGGAAAACCCTAAAATTGTTGCTCAAATTGTTATATTAGTTGTTGTACTAGTTGTAGTTTTTTGCGTTATGCTTTGTATTAGTCATATTCCATAAGTACGTGAATCTGATTTAGTTTATACTATATTTACTACTTTGTGTTACTCTCACCTCTGCCAATGTGTGTATATGTGTGTGCGACTTCACATGATGATGACGTTCCGTTTTATTTGTTACTAATTGTTTTCAATTAAAAAGTTTTCCTCCTGGTTGCTAATTTCCTCTATAGAAATTTAATCACTTTCATTCCCTTTTTAATAAAATAATATTAAACTCATACAGCTTAAGAAAATTTATGGCAATTTGATAAAAATCAAATACCCGTTCATTTTTTACCGCCTCCTACGTTGTTAAATATATTACCCAGCGACCATTAATTGAAATTTATTGGTTTTAATTTAATTTCTATATAAACTATCAGTAATTGTTATGACCATAGTGTTGGTTTAATTGCAATTGCATGATAGTCAATTTAATACATGATCTCATAAACTGGTGTGCGTTGGTTTGTTTCTTTTTTATGTGAAATTCTCTGCGTCTGATAAATAAAGCCCTGATAATCTTAATTATTTTTAATGTATGATATTTGTGTGCATTTGGCTAGTTGGGTGCTAAGGATTTAATTAATTTATTTTATTTGCTACATGTCAAACGTATCATATTAAAGAGTAAAGAGTTTTACTGCAAAGGGGATATTTTCTCTTTTAAGCTATGTTAGAAGAAATCCACCACGGTGTTAAGCCAACCCTCTGTTAATGTTAACATTGGCCAGACATTAGTTATAGTCATAGACAGAGTGACTGTATGTTAAAGTCTGTATGTTGAATGAGCGCAGCATTCTCTTATAAAATGTGGCTTACATTTCGCACTGACCTATCCATATGAGAAAATTCTGTGTCTGAAACTGTTAAAAAGTAAGTCAAGTCGTTATGAAAAATTGTTGAGACAGATTGTTGAATCTGCAGAAAAGTAACATACATAGTTAGTTTTGCTGGCTCCATGGAAACCACAACGACCTAAACGGTTTGCTTTTAGATTACTTATGTATATTATTTAGATGAATGACGTTTGACAACAAAATGTTGCTTATTGATAAATTCAATACTAAATGTTAGTATGTAGATAAGATAAGTTGATTAATGGTGGGACAGGTTATGTTAATGTTTATCATGTAATTTAGAATTGACTGCGTAAGAATTTTTAGAATTTTTCGTGTAGTATTGACTGAATATTTTAAACCATTTGGGAGAATAATTAAAATAAATTTTTTAATTTTAGAATTTATTTGTATTTAATGGAAACAATAACACTATTTTAAAGAGTACTGGTTTTCATTAAGGAATCTGCTTATATTAGTTGAAAAATAAGTAAATGTATAAGTTCTATGTCGTTGCGAGAAACAGTATGAGTTCTTTGGCAAAACAAATTTTTAGATAAAAAAAAATACATTTTAGTACAACAAAAATACACTGTGGTAAAAAACAGTAATATTTGGTAAAACAAAAGTACTTTTGATTCAATAAAATCACTTTTTATCAATATGTTTAGTATATTGAAACAATACACCAAATTGGCTATTGAGATCAGAATGTTTTTATTGTTTTCAGTTAACGGCCAATTCTGAATCTCGGACAAGATTACGGGTTTTGAACTCCGTCACGAGTTCATCATCTGATCCATTTGCGACGAATTGGTGCCCGTTGGTACATCATCAGCTGTATATATATCTACCATGTATGTCGCACATGAACATGCGAAGTAGATATCAGCCACAAAAACTTTGAACTTTTTGTACAAAAAAGGTACTTTTTGGTACAATAAAGGTACTACTTGGTACAATATAGGTACTATTTGGTACAATATAGGTACTATTTGGTAAAATTAAAGTACCTTTTGGAACGATAGTATTCAGTTATTATTATAAAATTAAATTTTTGGTATATAAAAATAAATTTTGGTGCAAAAAGTACTATTTTGAACGATAAAAGTACTTTTTGGGTCAATAAGTACATTTTTTTAAATTACTTTATGCTATAATCGAAATAAATTTTTGGTGCAATTAAAGTACTTTTGGAACATTAAAAGTACTATTTGGAATACCATATGTACTTTTCGAAACAATTAATGTACTTCTTGTACAATAAAAGTACTTTTTGGTATAGTTAAAATAAATTTATGGAACAATAAAATTTTTTTTTGGTACTACATATTAAAGAACAGTTTGGTACAATGAAGTACTTTCCGGTACAATAAAGTACTTTTCGGTACAATAAGAGTACTTTTTGGTACAATGTAATGTAATGTAATTTTGATACAATGAAGGTAAATTAAAATTTAGTACAATGAAAGTATTTCAGATACATTAAAATTACTATTAGAAACATCGAAAGCTTTTTTTTAGCAATAAAAACTTTTTGTATAGTAAATGTACAAGGAAGTTCACATACGACCCCATTAACAAAAATTGAATATATGGCATATTATTACCATGAGTGACTTGTGCCAACCGGGACCGGCCGTGGCAAAGTGGTTAGAACACGCGACTACCATGCGGGAGATCCGTGGTTCGATTCCCGGCTCCAGTCATCTACATTTTTCTTTCATTGCCGGCCCCCTCGATGTTGTAGACAGCAACTTTGCAACTTATCGAGTCAATCGGCATGTCTTGTAAAAGCTCCTCAAACAGTGTCGTTCGCATTCGTCGAACGTTCGTTGTGATTGTAAAATAGAAAGTGCGTTAATTCACAACAATGCGAGAAGTAATCCCATACCTCATTGATGGGGTGTTAAGGGAAATTAAGTTTTTTTTAAATCTTGTGCCAAATATGGCATGATGGTTAGAACACGCGACTATCGTGTGGGAAATCAGGGTTAGATTCCTGCCTCAGTTATCATAAATTCTGTCATCGGCTGCCCTTCGATGTTGCCGATAGTATCTTCACAGTAAAAGTCTAGTAAAAGCATCTCAAACAGCATACGTTTGTGTTCGTCTTTAAACTGTAGGTGCCATTGTTTGAGCCAAATAAATAGAGATCGTGTTAATTAACATAAATGCGAGAAGCTCTCCCATATCTCATTCGTGGGGTGTAAAAGGAAAACAAGTTTTGAAATTATGTGTGGATGCAGTTCACAACAATATGGGAGGAATATTTTAGTAACCATTGTCTGGCCAATAAAAAATTCGTAAAATCGACGTAATCGAATCATTCCAGCAGCGGAAAAGAAGAGGCATTGTAAAAATATGCCTGGAAACATGCCATCAATAGCAGTTTGTTGACATTTAAATACGCCTTCCTTTTCCAGGTATGTATACAAGCTATAATTAGTCCTTCACTAAGCCTAACCAAAAAATTTCATACCCATTCACATTTCGCTTCTAAAATGAGACCCGCCAAAAGGCCTTTTACTAGGGTGAGAAAAGATACGGCAGACATGCCTTTTTCCCTTCTTAAAACCGGCCAGTGAGCAGCCCTACTGTGTACGCCAAAGATGTGCCTAAAACAGGACTGTTGACAGGCCTTTTAGTAGAAGGCAGAATTGACGCTCATACCCGTGAAACGCCTTCAATGAGAAATGGAATGTGCAGGCCTTGCCTGAAATGAAGACTGCGTTTGAAGGGTAGGACTTCTGACTGCCTTTGCAGGCTGCCAAAAAAGATGTGAATGCATTGAACAACAACATGCGTGATCAGGCCTCATGTAGGGAAATATTTATGAAATATTCCCCGCTTCATCGATATCCGCTTTATTGCTTATTTCAGCCAAAAAAATGATACTTATGTTATTACATCTGTACGCTGGACGAAATAGGTCAGGTACGCTAGATGTATATGAAATTGTTGAGATCTATTATGAATTTTAAGAAATTATTTATATAAAAAATTTAAATACTAAATACACAGAGTATTGAAATTTGAGGGTCTTTTTAACGAAGCTGTGAAAAAAACTACGTTAACTCTATAATTTACTGTATTTTATACATTAATTAATGACGATTGAGTAGTTAAAGAGTGGGACATGTTAAATTTGGACGTTCCCCTGTTATTTCTAAGTACATTTCCGTAATACAATTAATTGCCATTTAGCTTATATTTATTTAGCACGTTTGTATTTTCTTTTTGTCTTTATTTTCTATACACAAACCCTTCATATGTATGACACACATAGTAAGGTAATAATGACAACAAATGTTAAATAAATGTTTTATTTGTTTACTTTGCAGGTCAATAACTCTTATACTACCACTCTGTGTGTGTGTAAAAAATATGTAATGGCAATATAAGAGAAACTAAGTTCTCCACATGCTCACACTCAACGTGTTTAACGCTTTGGGGTATAGATGTTCGACTTAACATAAATTCCGGTACTTAAGCTTAACAGTTTCCCTAAATGTTACGAGCAGACACGACACTGTGTACACATTGTTGTATGTATACGATAATTTTGGATGCCAGCAAAAACTGTGGGGCAGCCAAACCAAAGATGTAAAGACCAACAGCTGTGCGACGACTGCGACTAACAGCCAACGATGTTGGGCAACAGCAAAGCATCTCTAGCATATGAAAGCATATGGAGAGGGGGGTAGCGCACAGGCATTGATAACAGAGCAGCAGTGTTTACATATCACTGACAGACTGGCGACAGTGTGTGTAATAACGTCAAATACGAGCAGTGTTATCCTGTGAGTCGTGAATATAGCACGCGTCTTGATTTATGTGCGGGAAATTTTGCGTTTATTTGTCTCAATGAGAAAAATCAACAAAGTGTAATAAGATTATGTCCAGGAAATGAAAATGAAAAAACGACAACCAACTTAAGATTACTCAAAATCAACGAAAAATTAAGAAAGTTAATTTTTACGTACAACCAAAATTCAAATAAATTAAAAAAAAAGCTAATAAATTTGTAATAAAGTGTTTGTAAAATTAAAATGACTCCATGTTGTTACCTAAATGCGTGCGATCAATGTCATTTACTGTACTAAGTAAATACAAGTTCGGTACTTAACATCTTTTTGTATGACCTTTGTTTGTTAACGACAAATAATAAGCATAAAAGTAAAGAAGCTCAAGTGGTAAAAGTAAAACAAAACACAACTTACCACACCATACGAGAATATAAAAATATATGTCACCAACATACAAATTATTACTCTTACTTACTTTGAGAGTTTGTGTCCTAGTGCTAGTTGTGGAGCTGCTACCAGCCACACAATGATGATGTTGATGTTGGTGCTGTTGCAGCTGTGTGGGAATATGTAAGCCTTATAAATTAAAGCATACTTCAAGGCATCCATATGTGCTCGGCACTGCTGCTTACACGTGTGTGTGTGTGTGTCTGCAAATGTAAGTTTGTGGGTAAACGTTACAAGTGCGGTTAAATGCAACTGTTTTACTGCTGTTCTCGCTGAGTGGGCAAATAAATTTCCAAACTAAACAAAGTGAAAAGTGGAACGAAAGAAACAACAACGACAACAACAACAAGCCAAGAACAGTACTTTACAAGGTGAAAGTATTGTCTCATAAGCATAAAGCGACCGGTTAACAAAGAAGTTGTACTAGTAGTGAACGAAAGTAAATGTAAATTGCAAACAAAGAGCACACACATAACGCATACATGCAAGCGAATAAAGCAAAAATGAAATAATGAAGCATACTTAACGGCAGCACAAACAACTAAAGGTTAACTTGCTTGACTTGGCTTAAAATAATGAACAAAGTTGTGAATAAATGAAAAGAAAATATATAAGCTTTAAACTAGCAAAAATATGAAAGTGCGTATGTGTACTCTCTAACAATAACGGAAAACGTCTCTCACGTTCACTCACTATTTGTGAAGAATTAAAAATATGTAATTTAGTGGCATAAAGTTAAGCTAATTTTCTCAAATGCAATAAAGAAAAAAGTGTTTTGTTGTTCATCTGTAAATACTAATAAAACGTGATTGCCAAAACTTACGAAGGAAACCAACAGTATCTAGATTTAATAACAAATTCAGTTTACTCGACACCAACGAGCAGCACACCGTCTGTTTACTGTTTTAATAAAATAAAACACCATTTTCCTTTCGTCGCCAGTGTTGTAAACTTTTGCCTTGATCAATAAAGAAATTATGCAAATATAGTCATCCAAGAAACGCCATCCAACTACGCAACACAAACGGAGCATCACAAAAACGGAAAAGTAAGCAAAGTTTTTTTTTGTAGTCTTTCGTTGTAACGAAATAGATTAAAAACTTTCCAATGGTTAGCACAAGACCAAAAGAAGGAAAACAAAACAGAACACAGCAAAACGACAAAATGAAGATTTCATTCAGCAGTACCGCACCAGTGTCTGCTAACCCCCTCTTACACCCAGTGATGCAGCATAAAACAAAATCAGTGTAGAGGCAAGTTTAGAGTAGCCTACTTTTAGGAGTAAGATGTGTAGCATAGTTTGCTGCTGAGGGACGTCGTCCATAGTAGTAAAAAACTAGAACGTAGAAAAATATTTCGTCTAAGTTTTAAATACAACAATTGAGTTATTACACCGTAAAATGAAACAAAGTAACAAAATCCAACTTGAGACTTTGCATGTTATTTACACTAAGGCTCTAGGCAGTGTAAGGGGGGTGGGGGCATAGAAATGTTAAAATAATGTACGAAATCCGTTTAAGGCTAATGAAATGTTTAGAGCCCATAAAGCTGGCCTATAAGAAAACGAAACGAGTGCTTTAAAATGCTGCATTAAATGTGTGGCAAAATAAAGGCAGACTCGTTTGTTGTCTTAGTGCAGTTGCTTACATATACCAGCTGCTGACAGACAGTGTGTAAGGTATAAGACTGTATGAGTACGGAAATGTTAGGTATTTTTTTTAGAATTTAATATAGTCATAAAAACCAACTTGGACAAGGTAACATATTTTTACGACTGCAAAACAAGTTTTTAAGTCTATTTTTTTTAAAGAATTTCAAAGGTAAGGGAAATGAAATGTTTTCGAGGCATCAAGTACAATTTTTTTGCGTAATGTTTTTTATGTTACTAAGACGGATTGAGTAGTCAAGGGAGAATTTATAGATAGGAATGTGTGAACTTTTAAAATGTAGTCATGAAGAGAATAACTATGCGCTAGAACAGTTGCCAGACAGCTTCTAGATATGAGCAAGAAACATTTAAATAGTTGTATGTATGTATATTAGGGTGACCGCAAGTTATATGGGAAAAAATTGCAGAATTTTGTTGGTCTGACCCCCAAAAATGATTTTGGGATAGCCAAAATTTGAGCATGATTGGAGTATGTTAAGCCTATAGCCATGTTGGGGAGGCATAACTCAGGAACAACCAATCCAATTTTGCTGAAATAAAAATCCGAAATTTAAGAAGTAAGAAAGTAAGAAGTAAATTTAAGAAAAAAAATTGCCTAAAAAATTTAAAGTTAAATTCATGTCACCACTAATTGAGAAAACGGTTCGACCGATTTCCACTAAAATTCTAGGGTAAATAGGGGATGGTCTGTAGGTAGATATTTTCAAACAGAAAGGAACGGGAAATGACGCATTTGTATTTTAGTCGTGAAGATATATAATATGATATGCATATTATAATACAATTTTTTTTTATCAGACGGGGCATAGCAAATGTTCTTTTTTGGTTTCTTTATTGAAAATAACAAATTTAATAGGCTGATCAATAGAACGATAGGACGGGCCAAGTTTGCCGGGACAGCTAGAGTTTTACTAACAGCTTAAATCCAAAAGATTACCTCCCATAGGCTAATATTTATAGCTTTGTATGACGAGTCCGTGAGGAAATAATTCTCATAGTCCATAAGTCTACGAACAAAAGATATTCGTTAACTTTTGTTTACATGTATGTATCAAACAACAAATTTCCCACAAATCGCAGAACTTCGTATAATTTTATAAAAACTTCATAAAAAACTTATATTTTGCACAATTACTTTTAATTTTGCACAAAGTTGTACTAAATGCCGCAAATATATTACTTGCCAGGGGTTTTATGAAATGTTCTGAATTTTCTCGCGAATATGTTACTTTTAGTTCTCAAATGACACTCGGTTTGTATTGGAAACTTAATTTTTAAGGAATTCCTAAAGATAAGGGCGCACTGGAGATAAGTCTGACCTAAGAGTTGGTATGTTGATTACAACTCTTTTGGATATAAATGTTTGCCTAATAGTTTTGTGAACTGCTGTCAAAGACTCGTTGAAGGTGTGACTTGTTTCCCATCTTGCTAAGACCACAATAAAGCAATTAGAATTTTTTAGCCCTGGGGGGAAAAAAGTACTGTAGCATGGCAATATACCGCTTTGTATTTACTGTAATAGCATTATCTGTTTCACCGTCACTACACTTTGAACCAATAATTCTTATTGCGGACAAAACTGTCCATACAGTATCATTGCGTGAATGAAGGAGGATGTTTTAAGGCTTCAATTTAGCATTAGTGTCACTCCAATGCCTGCAATTTTGCCTGTTTACATACCCGTTTAGGTGGAAGTGTGCCTTGTGGGAGAAAAAAAGTGAGTAAAGCTGAAGGAACCCCTCTATCATTTCGTTAGAAAAATTGGGCCTCTAAGTATGATATAGAAGTACCAATTGCTTTTTGTAAATATGTAACCGTAAATCATTGTGAAAAGAGTCGATGTTAGTCACGAACTATTGTACGCTCTAAGTTTTTAGGATCCTTTGAAATTCTATGTCGACCGGATCGTGGTTGATTCATTGTGGAACCTATCGCCTCGAACTAGTACACCCATTTTCTAATCAATTTAATTAATAGAGCTATATTTTTATGCCGTATGTCGTAATGAGTGAAACATGTTCGTTGCGCACACCTCGCCTGAATGACGAATGGGTTGACCTAAAATGGCAACCAAAAAGGTAAATGGGGTTTTGTTGAAGGTCCTAGCTGATCCTTTTTCAAGATAAAAGGATTTTTCGTTTTTTACTCCGTTTTGCGGTTTTTTTAGAAGTGACGTTCTTTGCCCCATGATTCCGCTATCAAATCATAGAGATAATATATTATGTTATATCTCATTGGAAGCGTACGGACTTCTAGCGATCTCTTTGCCCCACTCCACTATAGCAGTTTGAAGCAGCTAACAATTCTAATGCTGACGGACTTTTGGTGCACTCTGTATTTTTTTTGACGATATTTTACTTTAGCCGTGGGAAGTTCTACCTGTAGTCAAAGTTTACTACCTTTTTTATTGTTGTTTATAAATTCATTTTGATAAATAAGACACAATATTTCACCTTAGTCATGATCAGAGGTGATCTGTCGTAAAGTGTGACATATGTGACATACATTTGTGACGCAAAATAATACTATCATAAATTAGAAAATAAAACAAAATTTTTTCCCTTTGCACCCCATGAATGAGGTACGGGATAGCTTCTCGCGTTGTTGTGAATTAACAAGCTTTCTATTTTTAGATTCACAACGGCAACTACTTGTTTATCGACAACATTCGACAACATTGTCAACAACATTCGAGGGGAGCCGACAATGAAAGAACAATTTTTTAAGACAACTGGAGCCAGGTTTGAACCTGCGATCTCCCGCAAGGTAGTCGCGTGTTCTAACCACTATGCCACGGCCGGTTCTTTTTGAACATGTAGTATTATATAGATATGCAAATTCTAAAGGAAAACTATTCTTCTTGTAAGTAATAATTTTTATCAGAGCCATCTACAATTCTTGTAATGATTGTCCTGTTGCCGCTGTAAAATTTAGTTGACATATGGATTGTCTAATAAACATTTTTTGAAGCTAGCTGATGTTCATAGTTAAATGTATACCAGTTGCGTTAGTTTCAAAATAGAAGCGTGTTAGTTCACAACAATGCGAGAAGCTTTTGCGTATCTCAGAAGGGGTGCAAGGGGAAAAATGCCAGCTGCACATCATATTTTAAGAGCTCCGCATTTAATTTGTGGTAATATTTATCTCCTCGTGGTTTCATATTCAATTGATCTATGTATATTTTGTGATCTCAGCACTACATACTTATGTGTAAATCACATACCTCTAACGGAAAGCTTTACAATAGTGAATTGTTGCCACTCATGATACTAGAAATAATAGGAATAATTTTAAGTGCTATTAGTATTTCCGGGGACCGGCCGTGGCAAAGTGGTTAGAACACGCGACTACCATGCGGAAGATCACAGGTTCAAACATGGCTCCAGTCATCTTAAAAAAAAAAATTGTTCTTTCATTGTCGGCTCCCCTCGAATGTTGTTGACAGCAACTTCGCAGTATTAAGTGTCGAGTCAATCGGCGTGTCTAGTAAGAGCTTCTCAAACAGTGACGTTCGCATGCGTCGATAAACAAGTAGGTGCCGTTAGTTGTGAATCTAAAAAAAGAAAGCGTGTTAATTCACAACAACTCGAGAAGCTATCCCATACCTTATTCAAGGGGTGTAAGGGAAATTAAGTTTAAGTTATTAGTATTTCAGTTTCTTTTTGCTGTGATGTGATTCGTTTTGATTGTTATTTATAATTTTTTGTACCACTTCTGATGTTTTTAGATTTCTTTTTAATAATATCGATTTAAATGGAATTTTTTTAATAATCACTCCTAATGATGTTGGAAACAGGCCAACGAAACGAAAAATAAAATAAATTAGTTTTTGCAACAAAAATATTTTATTTCCTACAATTCATTCCTTATAATAATATAGTTGCCTAGTAAATTTTTCGTAACATTGGTATTATATAATAAACAAGTTGGTGCTCGTTAGAGGTTCTATAATACCAGGAATCACTTAATTATGTATACATGTCAAACCAGGGCTACGAAACGATATAGAATTTAAACAGAAACTATAATTTATTTTTATGAAATATTCAAATAATTAGTTACGTTAGACTATAGCAGGACTACAAGTACTTACTATAACATACATAGATATAAAACCCAATTGGAAAACGATATACGAGCACAAAACTTATGTTCGTTGATAATAACACATATGTACTGCCAACAGTTTGAACCGACCTTGTGGTTTATCATTATATTTCATTAACATCCAAGTTTAATATTCATTACATTAAATTTTAAATTTCCTGGCCACTTATATTGCATAATTAAAGGCTTCACAGTTATGTTGGTAAATACAAACACAGCAATAACATTTAAAATTAAACATAAATAAAATGTGTTGCATATCATTAAGGCTTGAGGCATATGAACAAATGAACTTTTCTACGTTGAAGCGATAGAAACATGAACCCAAATGATTTATAGCCTTCTGATGAAGGATGTAGCATGAAGGCATATACAAATTTTCATCTGAAATATAATAATGGAAAATTAATTTCCATTTACCATTTCCCTATAACTGAATAGGCAATTTGTACCTATTAAATTATATTGTAATGAAAATGCATAGATGCTTTTGCAATTAAATCTATTTGGTTAAAATATTTTGCAAGTAATTTTTGATCAAAGAGTTCTTGAAAACTAGCACAAATTTGAAAGAATATCTTAAAATCTTCTAGAAATTATTCCCCCTTATTACGTATGTCGTAGTCGACATTCGTCAACATAAGATAGTTTTTATTAATTGAATAAAATTGGGAATAATTAACATTTTCATCAATTCTGTTGGGAATTTTTCATCATCTGATGAAAAAGTACATGATAGGAGCAAGGACTGGTCTTATTGACTTTCACAAACGACATCAGCGATGCCAAATTTGAAAAACTACAAAGATTCGACGTGACTGCGACATACATAATAAGGGGGATATTTATAGTTGTTATATAGTTGTTAAAGGAACAAAAATGCAAAAAAAAAAAAAAAAATTAACATGTTAGAGATTTAAAAAATTGTAAAACTAAGAATCAATTTTGCTCATATATAATCTCATAGTTGGAAAGCAGGTAATATCAAAAATTAATGACCCTCTTTCTATAGGGTCCGCCAAATAACTTTTTTTTTTGAAATGCTATAAAAAAAACAACTGAATATTTTCTCAAATTTCTGTTTTTATTTGAAAGTACAATCCTTCCAGTTAATAATGGAAAATAATTTCTTTCAAATGGCTGCCTCGGCCGCCCATGCAGTAGCCTACACGATCGGTATAATTTTTAATCACATTATCGATTGTTTGCTGCTGTATTTTACCAATGGCTTCGCGAATATTGTCCTTTAAAGCGTCAATTGTCTCTGGCTTGTCGGCGTAACACTAATCTTTAATGGCACCCCACAAATAATAGTCCAACGGTGTCAAATCGCAGCTCCGAGGTGACCAAACGACATCAGCTCTGCGGCTGAAAATGCGATCTTCAAAAACATGGCGCAAAACATCGAGAGTTGCTTCGGCTGTGTGGCACGTAGCGCCGTCCTTTTGAAACCAAATGTTGCCAATATCCTCCTCTTCAATTTTTGTGAACAAAAATTCGTTCAACATGGCCCGATAACGATCTCCATTGATTGTAACGGCCACTCCTTGCTCATTTTCGAAGAAAAATGGCCCAATTATGTCTCTGGACCAAAATCCGCACCAAACATTGACTCAGTTTGGGTGCATCGGCTTTTCAATGTATGCGTGCAGGTTTTCTGTGCCCTTAATGCGACAAATTTGCTTGTTTACATTTCCGCCAAGATCAAAATGAGCTTCATCTGAAAAGATGATTTTTTTTTTTTGGCAAAATGGGCATCTTCTGTAAGTTGATCGCAGGCCCACTTAGCGAAGCGAACACGCATTGGATGGTCAGTTGTCTTCAACTCCTGAACCAATTGGACTTTGTATGGCGTCATACCAAGGTATTTATGCAAAATTCGTCTCAATGATGTCTCCGAAATGTTCAATTGTTGAGAACGACGGTAAATTTATGTTGATGGCGCTTCACGCACACTTTCTGCCACAGCAGCAATACTCTCGAGTATACGCACTGTTTTTGGCTTTTCACGATTAGGTTTATCGATGAAGGTGCCAGTTTCTTTCACTTTTTTCACAAGATAACGAACATACGGAGCTGACGGTGCTTCTCTTCTTCCAAAATCCGTACGCAATTTTCGCACACATTCTGCAACATTACCATGATTTTCAAAGTAATGTCGCAATATTTTCCAGCGTTGTTCAAGCGTATGCACAACCATATTCGTTCAGCGGAAGGATAAAACTAATTATCTGTCAAATCAGACTTGAGCTAAGTGTTACCATTCACGAAATAAGCACTAGTTGAAAAAAACGTTAGATGGCGGACCCGTTACCTAATTGTCAAAAAAGACTTTAGCTTCGACTTCATTTTATATTTTACCAAAGCAATGTAGTCTTCCCCTATACGACATCAAATTTCGAAACATACCCCTTGACTCTTTCCCCAACCATCATTTACATTCTGACACGAACATACTATCACACCCATACGTTTAACTTCAGTTCCCAGAACCCATAAAGGAAGCTACACATAATGGCTCTAAACCAATTACTAAAGATTAGATTCCTTGGAAATCTATTATGGGATTTTTTCCCTGCCGCAGCATTTGTTTATAGTACATGTGAATAATATCTCTTTATGTCCCAATAATATGTACAGCATTCTTTTGGTCTTGTGCTGTGCCATTTTGTCGTTCGTATGCTTTTTATACTCCTCATAAAACATTAACAAATTTGTTTTGTGATTTTTTCTCTTTTTTTTAGGTGAACTCATGTGTTTTGGCTGACAAAGGGCAGATACAAAGAGAGAGAGAGAGAGAGGGCACGGCGGACAATGCTGCTGAAATGTAATACATAAAAAATTCAACAATGTCATCGAGCGGCGTTGGCAAGGTCGTCTTGTTTTACAGTTTTAAAAAAGGACCAAATGCAAAGCTCTCAACCCCAAAGTATACTTGAAGGGGGAGTTGTACTCACAGCCATTGAGGCGCACTGTTCCGTTGCACGTACGTAGCGTGTTAGGGAGTGAGTGTGTATGTGTGTTTTGGTAATATTACACCCTTGGGAGTATTTACTAAACAGTAAGGATACTAACAATACAAAGCATTCGTTGAAAACCGAAATGAAATGGAACATTAACTGCCGCTCTTGCAGGCACTAATTTGACGAAAAATTTATAAAAAAAAACAGAAAAACAACAAACACAGAAAACATTAGCTAGCACTTTTCTAGAGCACTGGTTGTCATCACTGTTGTCTACCGGGCAATACGGCTTTATGCGACAACATCATCGCCGCTTCGAGGACCCCCCTGCCGTGCTGGGTAACAAAATTGAATTATAAATAAGCCAGCAAAACAATTTAACAAAACAAAAAATAAAATAAAATCAAATTAAATACCCGACTACAAAAAAAGGGAGACACATGCACGCAGTGTACGTGTAAGTGTATGCCGTTTTTGTTCAGAGTTCGCGTGTGTATGGGGTTGGGCGTATTTTAAATAAGCCAAGTAATGTCTCGAATTTTAATTTGTTAACGCCATTTAACAAAAGTGTTTAGTGTCTTAACATTACCGGTGTTTTCACACTGACGAGCTACTTTTATACCCTCACTGTGTGCTGTGCCCTGCATCCACACCACCCCCGCTAACAATGGAACATCACCAGAGCCAGCCAAGGCAGCAGCCGCCAAAACAGAGAACCCATCTACCACCAGCGTCATCATTCAGTTCCACCTACCATCATCACAAGACGCGGAGACATTATTTTCCTCGCTGTGGATTAGTTTTGTTAATTTTCCTGACTGTGATTAAAGGTGAGTGAAAGATAACTGAAAACCATACCTTGTAAAATAAGCGACGAAAGCAATCGCTCGTCCTTCCTATTAACTGTTAGTCGGGCTGAACATCCGGACTAAAATGAACAGTGAACAACAACAACAGAACATCTTCAAATTCAATTTACTTTAGTACTTATTCAATTGTTGGTTGTGTTTTTTTTGGTTTCTATACATTTCGTTGAATGACCAATTTACTTTGGCCACTCTCGTCCCACACTACTAATGGCAAGGGGGGCTAAAAGGTCCCTCAGGTATTTGATTACCAAAATGTTAGTCATATCACCGGTGCCCTAGGTCACGAGCAGTAGAAAATAAACAGGACAGGTCGAGAGTTAAGAAATTTATTTAAATGCCCCTCTAAAATTTGCTGACCAACTTACATTTGTTCTGGCCATTGTGTTTCATTAGTGCGCATCAACAAATTGTGACATTTTTTCAATTTGTAAGCCCCTATTGTAGACAAATTCGACACTAGTGTTAGCCATTTTAGCTGTAGGTATTCAAATTAAGGATCCATTCTCGCCTGCGACATAATGAAAACATTTGACAGACAATGAAGTGTAGTCATTACTATGGTTACTATAGAGAGGACCTTGATTGTTGGCAAATTTGTTTGAATGTCAACGATTCGAAAGAGATTTAGGGGAACTTTTATAAGACGTTTCTTAATTGTGGTGTTATACTCGAGAAGTGAGGAGGGAGGCATAGTATTTAATTATTTGTGTTTTTAAGGATACTAATTTCAGGTGTATCAGTTCAGTGGGGTTGATATCAAGTGATTCAGTAACAATAAACAACAGTAGATAACTTTGTATAAAATTTTTGAATAAATTACAAAATATTATGTGTGATTTTGTAACATATCGATGTTCTAAGTGGGCAATTACATTAACCGTATATCGGACAGAATGCCATTTATCTAGTATCACAAGAATCATAAGGTAGGCATACCAATATCATAATATTAACTGAAGTCAATTTAATAGTATAAGACATTTAAGCTAGGGGGTTTAAGTTCTTACTGAAGGTTCATATTCTACAAATGTAGGCAAAGTAGACAAGTCTAAATAAATGCAGTAAACAAGTCTACACTTGAGCTCCTTTAAATTTAAATGTTTTAATTTGAAATGCTTTGTAATACTTTACAATGCAATGCTTTGTTCTTTATTTAAAGATGTCAACAGAAGGTTGTAATTGAAGAATGTGGGAAGGAAGCACCCCAATTCCTTTGCCTTTTTAAAGGAGGATTTCATTTCTGTTATCAGTTTTGAACCAGGTGTGCACATTCGCACTTTTATATACCAAAATATATTGTAAAAGATTCTTTAAGTAAAAATACATATATTAAAAATGCGACGGGGTGACACTTTAGTCGTAAAAATGACTAAAAAAACTTGATGAATAAATGTTAATATTAATAGAATTTAAGTGAAGGTACCTCATTTTGAATAAAATTGATTGATAAAGTTGTAGATATTTGAAAGAGATTGAATGTGTTTTCATCGTTCGGTTCAAGATATATTCTATTATTGCTAATAGAGTTTGATTTACAAGAGTTGTGTGAAATGAATTATGTTGACAGCTGGCAGGGCGGATAGCTATTCCGATAGTTTCTTAACCCTCTCATCAGCGCCCTTTTCTGTGACTTCTCCACACATTATCACGACCTTAAGTGCTAAAGCTTCAGGAAACCATCGAGAAGCCCAAACACACCAGTGCGAAAATGGTATCAACGAAGACCACACGTCAACATAATCCACACAAGCACTTGTCTATGATTTGTTCATCGGACAAAATTGCATAAATTGTTTTTGGCACAAAAGTGCCAACCCAGTGTACCTCCCGTGTTTGTTTTGCTCTTGTTTTGTATTGTTGATTTATATGTGTAAATAATGAATGTGTTTTCATCGTTAACCGAACAAATAAAGATACCAAAAAAGAGATTTTTATAATGTTTACGCAAATATATATTTAAACAAAATTTAAATTTTGTTGCAATTTCCCTTATAGTAAATACTGACTATTTTCTGATCAGTCCTACTAGTATTTCCTGCAGAGCTTCTGCGCTTACTATATGGCAGTGTTAGGCATAACCGTACGCACGTACACAACAATATGGTGTGCTTGTGTGCGGTCGCATATTATCAGCGCTGTCGAATTATACACGATGGAAATATTGTACTCTACCAACAATCGTGCTATCATGCTCTCCCCTAAAATCGATAAACATTATTTCTCTGTCTGTTTTTGTGTTGTATGCGAAACAAGCGTGTGCGGTATTGGTTTTATAACACACAAGCAGAGACTGACTGTTTCGAATCAAACAATATTTTCAAGTATGAGCAAATTGCCGATCGTGTATATGTGAAAAAAAAACGATTACAGCCGGCCTCGCGAGATGCCTATAGAAAAACTAGGGTATATATTTTCCGAATACCACAGGTGCTTTGTTCTAAACACTTCGTTTTTCTATGAATTTTCTGATCAGTCCTACAGGATTTTCCGGGAAAACAGAATAAGCTTGGTTTCAAATGGGTTAAGCGATAGTCTGTAGTTGGTGTTCCAGTTTGGTACTATATTAGGTAGGCAGGTTGCGTCAATGCTAAGTAAATTGAGGTCTCTACCCGTACAGACGAAGGCAACTTCATCGGCGTAATCAACTGCCTGACTTTCGAGAATCTCTTATTTACTAAGGTGTGTCATAGAAGTGGAGAAAGAACTCCTACCTCTGTTAAGTTCCCAACAATTGTGTTTTACCATTAGAAGCATCACCAAACTGATCACCAAACTAATATTGAAGGCTCCCTCGATGTCTGTGAAAGTCCCCAAATCATAAACCTTTTCCTCGAGGTAGTTCTCAATTGTACTCAGAGAGCTGTCTCAGTTGACCTTCCTTAGTTTTTGATATTAAATTCAAACATGAATTTCTAAAAACCGCTAAAATGTTTTAAGAACAAAAGATCGCGAAAGTTCTTTGGTTTAATTTTTTGAGTGAATATGTTTTCAGGATTTTAAACAGGGCTCTACATTGTCTGATGGTTATCATTTTGGAGCATTTTGAACATCAATAAAAAAAATAAAAAAATTTCCTACACTTAATTTTTTTCTTCACCATTAGTTCACACATTTTCAAATGCTTTACACACACAACAACAATATCCCTCTCTCAATAGTATATCTCAAACCGCAACTGTACCTTCTTAAGCCCTGCCACTAAATCGTGTCGAGTTAATCTACAGTTAATATTATTTTTATTTAGACTTAAAATGCTTTCAAAACTACATTTAAAACAACAACAACAACTCCCGTAAAATCCAATGCATAAAGAACGAAGCTCCCTCCATTTTTTTCTGCTTTCACTTTGTTGCATAGAAATTTGCTGTTGAATGGAATAACAAATCTCGTACACAACGTCAGACAACTTTATTTCACAGTTATTTGCGTTTATTTGTATGTACAAAAGATAAACTCAGCATTATCACTATTGCATCCTATCAACCTAGCCACCCCATAGACTCTCTTCCTCCAGCTAAAAGCTTGACAAACGGACAAATGTGTTGATCAAGGATGCAGGATGACTCAATGCAAACGATGCTGCATAAAATGTAGTCATGTTACTGAGTGTGTGTGTGTGTGCGTTTGTGTTTGAATTTGTGTATGACTCTCTGTATGCGTGCGTGTGTGTGTACGAGTGAATTTGTTTGTTTACAATTTGTCCAAAACGTGTCCGCAGGATATTTCATATAGAAACAGTTGTTTTTCATTTGTGTTCAGTTTGTTTGCTTTGCGAATAAGCATCGCAGTAAGAAGTTCAACACTATAGTCAACAACAACAACAACAACAATCAGGATTTACTTGCTACGGCTACAATCACTACGTATACAACTTATGGTATGGGTAAATGCAGAAAGACCTCTTCAATTGCATAGACCTCAAGCAACAACATAAGCAGATGATGCTGCTTTGACTATAGAGGAAAACCTTCCATGTCTTCACAAGTGGTTTGCAGCTTGCCGCATCTCCTTCTTCTGATGCCTGACAAAGCAATGCAAAACAGAAAACATTTTGTAAACTCGCACAGTGCAAGTGCGAGTGTATTAAGTAAATATGAAAATGTTATATACTGACGATTTGAATGCTCGCCCCCTTTGTAGTTGTTGCTATTGCAATTTAAGTCATTTCGCCATCTTATTTGCTATTAAAAGACGAATGAAACGTATTGCAATACAATCATAGACTCCAAATATCCTAGAGTCATGATGCTACGACTATGATAATATAGAGAGTACTTCATTATTTGTTTGCAGACATATTCCGTCGTCATGCTGTTGTTTTTGTTTTTTTCTAAATGTGTATTTATATAAAATTGTTTAAATGTATGACTATGCATGAGTGCCTGTCCGGACTTCATTTCAGCAACTGCACTTACTTGTTTTCTCTTTTTTTTGTGTCTTCTTTGTTTCTCAATTTAAAAAAGCAAATAATAGAAACGCTTGTGGTAATGCTTTCATTATCTGTGTAAGTAATGAATGTGATATGTCCTTTCGATTATGTGGTCGCTGGGCAATCAATGCGGAGACATCTAGTTAGTAGAAAATAAATTTGAAATTGTGAAGAACATAACCTGAAGCCTGTCAATGACATCTCAGTAAAATGATTGCTATGTTTTAATTTAAACATAAATATTATATGAAGTTAGCGACCATGAATTCAATACCAGAAAATTTTCCTGCGGGTATATGAAATATATTCCTTAAAGTAATTCTGAGAAAATTGCATTTCTTTAATTTAAAATTTTATGATATTACAGGGCAATGCTCAGCATGGAAAATTTTGAAAATACAGAAACAAATATTGGAGAACATCGCGATAACAGTAGAACATACATAGCATGTATAGGTACTTGGTAATTTGAACAGACAATGGTTTATTTTACTTCAAAGTCTGTCTAATGTTATAATTTAAACTGATAAAAAGTTATTCCAAAATTTTTATTTTTCCAAAAATCATAAATTCATGAAAAAATGTCAAAAAGTGTTCAGGTTAATATTTTGGCCATAAAGTCATATTTATTATGGATATAATGATTCCCTTCTTAAGAAAATAGATGTAGAAATTTCATCAATTTTTCCCTTGATTAAAAGAACTACGATCTGGATACATTAATATACATCGAGGGAGTCCTTAATAATATTAGTTCAGAGACTCATCTAATTGGGAGGGTGTTTATAGTACCGCCTATTTAGTATAGTATCAAACTGGATCGCCAACTATTCTGTTTTCTCGGAAATTTAAAATACCAATATTTTACCGCCTCTTAAAGGGATACCATTGTAATTGTCGGAGCTAGTTAATGATCTAGAGATTATACTTGACAGGGAACTCTCTTGGAAATCCTATGTGGAAAAGAGAATCAAAAAGGCATCTATAGCTATATACTGCTGTAAAGGGGCAGGGGATTGTTCCCAAAGGTCGCTATGTGGATATTGATAGTAAGATACCAATACTTTTCTCTTTTATCATAGTTTTGTGTGTAATATACACAGAGATATACACTGTATATCCTTTTATAAGAAAAACGTTCCGAATTACTTAACAAAAATTCAAAGATCAACATTTATTAGTGTTAGTGGGGCAATGATTACAACGTCAGGTATAGGACTAAGTGCCATTCTTAACACCTGGACTCCATGGCTGATATAGTTGCCGCTGCAAAAGTGATGAGAACAGACAGCCAGGCTGCTATTAAATCCCTGGAACCCGTTTTTTACAATATCGCTGACGGTGAAGGAATGCCATTTATCACTAAATGTAATGGCTCTATACCTGCCATCTGAACTTAAGACAATGGGCCGATAATATATTCAATGACTAATGGATACTCATTTCAGCTTGTAAACAACTTAAAGATCTCTGAACGCAGGTGAACAATAAGAGGACTAAGCATTACTTAACTTGCCGAGTTGTATGATATTCGCAGCTATATCTACAGCTCTACTCACTGTAGATACGGCATGGATGAGGAAGAAGAAACAACGAAACATCTTCTCTGGGATTGTCTAGAATTTGCTGAACTAAGAACTAGTGTATTCGGAAAGCATATAGCAGTGATAGGCATCCCATTACCTCGCGAAGCCGGCAATAATCACTTTTTCCACACAGACATCGACAATTCAAATATACTTGAAAATTTTGTTAAATTCTGCTTGAGTGTTATTAAACCACACACGCTTGTTTGGCGTTCAACACAAAATCACACACATGCACAGACAGAGTAACAATGTTCAACGATTGTGGGGAGAGCACGATTGATGGGAGGGTACAACAGTTTCACCGCGTACAATTCCACAGCTCTGACGCTTCAAGTGCGGCCGCTCACAAGTATACCATATAAGATGTTGAGTGCGTGCGTTCGGTTATGCCTACCACTACCTTATAGTAAGCCCTGCATTAGATATCTGTAGAATTGATCAGCATATTAAATAAATGCCAAATTGGCTGGATTTCTAGTCAATATAAGTAAATTTCAAGTATAAAAATGAGCTTCATCGATCTAAGTGTTTTAGACGGCGTGCTGTCTTCCAACCTACCTAACCTATCCTAATGTGCCGAAATACATAACGAAATTAAAGTGTGACTGAATTCATATTTCGCCAGGAAACTAGTTTTGATAAAAGCTACTAAATACTAAGGGCACCAAATGGAATTGTCCCAATAAATAATGTTAACTCGTCCATGCATTATTATCTCGTCCATCTAATATTCTAGATAGCTGTACGTTTCTCTATCTGTCAATCGAATAGTACTTACTGCTTCTCTAAGTTCAAATGCATCACGTTGTTCCTTATAACGATGTGCTTATATGGTATACAATTATTTGTTATTTTCAATATTGTATTACCTCTTAATACAATCACTGCAATGCGGTCAATTAAAAAGTACACCACAACAACTGTCACTTTAAATTTAGTCCCTCTCAGCCCGCACAAGTTTATTAAAAGCATTTACCGATGTTAATAGCTGTCTTCATTTGAAATTTATTTACAATTCCAACCATCTTTAAGGCAATTTATATTAAGTTGCCCGTCGTTTTTAAAAAGCATAAATCTTCGCATCGATAATAAATGGCTTATTGTCCAAGTGCGACGGAGACAAAGACGCGCGTTGATGGCTACCCCAGAATATGCCATAATTGCTAACATTAAAAATTTTCCAATTCATTACATATCTTTTCATTTTATTCGTCGTTTTACTTGTGTAACTGGAAATTGGGCACAAGCACAAATAAAAGAAACCATAAGATAAAAGCGAAAATTAAATACGGACACAGACACAGTGCCGAGATGGACACACAAAAAAGGCAGACAGCTACAACCACACACATATACACGCAAACACAAAGCACAGCCTGAGTGAGGGATATAGAGAGAAGTGCCCAAAATTGTTTTTGATAATTCATCTTCTTCGCTTGTTATATTTTGTTGGTCCATTCGTCTTGGTAAATAATTTCAGTGCTGTTTCTGGTTTCAAAAGAGAGATTTCTTTTAAATTCACCCAGGATAACGCATTGCTATGGTTTGTTAACTACGGAAAAGCCAACAAAATATGTAATAATTCATTTGCGCTGTTGGACTTGTCTTACCCTCGGGTTAAATTGGTTGCCTCGCTGCTGCTGTGGTTGTTGTTGGTCGCTGCTGCTGATTATTGTCTTTCCTCGATATGTGCTAGCACAAGTTGTGTGTTCTTAGCTTCACTTGTTTCCCCGATTTTTTGTTTGGTCTGTTCGTTGGTGAATGGGTTTTTTTAGCCAATATAAATCTCTTTTGTTATAATCATCAAAATTTATTATCGAGCGTGCAAGTTGGTTGTCCAAAGTGAAAACGTGAAATGAATTATTATTGAGAGATACAAGAATTTGCAGTTTGGGTTTATAACCATCCACAGGATATCTTTGGATAACAGAGATGAGAAATTTTTGTAATTAGTTTCATGATGTGTATGTATTTTTGTTTTAAATTAAGAAGGAAAAAGAAGTGGAAATTAAATTATTAAATTTTTATGAAGTGCTATTGATTGGTGTTTGTTGTTGGTTGAAGAAGAATAGGTTACGTTTTTCTAGTTTGCTTAAAGATCGTGTCTTATATTGCAAATAGAGTTTATATTACAGGAGTGTCAAATGTATTATGTTACACAATTGGAAGGGTGAATACCTACTTCGATATTACCCACAAAGTCTTTATCGACGCCGTTTGGTGTAAATCTTTCTTACCATCATTACAAACCTAAAATGTAAATATCAATACAAACATTAATTGAAAAAAGTTCATCAAAACAATCGAGAAATATTTATAAAGCGTTGTGAAAATGGTATCAGCAATGGTCACAAGTGACCATAAGCTCTTGCTATGTACATCCGACAGAATTGCAAAAAAGTTGCTGTTGACACTAGTGATATTAGGTCGATTGACAAACCTCGGAGGGAACAACCTGTGCCAACCCCACAGGTGCTAAGTTAAATGTTTCTCTATTGTTTTAATGAATATTTTTCACTTAAGATTTTCAACCGAAGAAGAGTATGATGACAATGTGTCTCATCTCGCATCTCTCCTGCTAGCTGTTACTTAATACAATTCACACACTCGTGTAAAATAAACTCTAAGAGCAACAAGAACGCATAATTTGTAAGAATTGTTATAAATAGTATTATAACGTATCTGAGAATTGTTTTTTTAACCACATACATAAATGGTCTGTTTGTATTGACTATTCAGACTATTTATGTTTACTAATAATTTTGTATTTTGTAATTCCTCGCAATAACACTGTGTCTGACACTTGTTAAAATTTGGTAAATTTTAAATTTCAAAGAAAGTGTCTGCACCTTAATTTTCTGTGGTATTTTTAAAAAATACATAATAATTCAGTTTTATTACTAAATTTTAAGTGAAAACAACTCGAGGGAAAACAAAATTCAAATTTTATGCAGAAGGTGTCTGACATTTGGTTAAACTTGTTCACTTTAACATTTCTAAGAAAGAAACTGTATTTGCTATTCACTTCTACCGAAATAATATTGTAAATTGTAAGGTCGTAAAAACAAATTTCCAGAAAAAATCAACCGTATTAAAAACAAAAATGCAAGCAAAATTTTATTCGTTGCTGTTAAAAACTTCACATTTAATGAAAGAAGTCTGCTGGGGCTACAAGGTCATACATGCATACAAACATTCATGTAGCGAGTATCATATTTTCAACTATAACTCAAGAGCCATTAATGATTTCTCATTTTACTCTTTAGCAAAATTGTAGAGAACACCAAAACCTTAGTGGGTTTAACTATACTGACCTTATACATTCACCTTGACTTGGAATTTCTCAAACCCCAGATTGGCTGTTGCAACCATAAATCCACAATATTGAAACGATGTACGTATGATTAATATAATATCGGCGTACAACTAATATTACTCATACGTTGCATATACATACATACAAACATGCATACATATGTAGCGAGTACCATATGCAAACTCGCTACATACGGGTATGTACAGTATAAATAAAAATTTTTTGAAGATTTAATTACACAGTACACGTTTTAAGATTTTTCGTTTGACATAGCATAATTACTATATGGCGGCGTATGATTAATATAAGTAATATTCCACGTAAATTATACGCCACGGACTAAATAGTTTTATTGTAACTGCGACAAACTAAACCTGATTCAAAATCATCAAAAGTGAAACTGTTGCTTCTGTAGGGAAACTTTATATGAACAGATTAAAGGAATTGTAAATCTTAACTTTTTTAAAATTTGTTTCAGCTTAATCGGACTAGTTATATCAAACAAAAGAGCCTAAAACGTGACAAGTTCTCCTATGCGATACTTACTAATTTCAAATCGATATTAAATTATTGTGGCATGTAACTTGACAAAACGAATGATGCAGAACATCTTCTTTTTTGGGCTACTTTTACGTGCAGTTCTCAGAATCGAGTCCCAAATCTTAAAAAAAACTTAATTTTCCTTTACACCCCATGAATGAGGTATGGAATAGCTTCTCGCGTTGTTGTGAATTAACACGCTTTCTATTTTTAGATTCACAACTAACGGCATCTACTTGTTTATCGACTAATACAAACGTCACTGTTTGAGAAGCTCTTACTAGACACGCCGATTGACTCGACACTAATACTGCGAAGTTGCTGTCGACAACATTCGAATGAAAGAAAAATTTATTTATTTTTTTTCTTTTAAGATGACTGGAGCCAGGAGTTGAACCTGTAATCTCCCGCATGGTAGTCGCGTGTTCTCAAGGTTCAGTTGTTCCAGCTGTCTAAAGTTAGTCATCTCCAGCATTTTTGTAAAAACATAGCTGAGTTCATGCTGGAATAACTTTTGAACGCATCATCAGATTAAAACGATTGGTATCGCCTAATAGGTTTCTTCCTCCTCTTTAGGAACGAAGGATCCAAAGGAATGGTCCTTGTGGACCAATGATATCAACATTTTGAATATGACCTTCGGGTTTGGGTATCTTGGAAAAGTAATTTTTTGATTTTCAAAAAATATTAGCTTTTAATAATGGAATTAAAAAAAAGGAGAATTTTTATGGGTTTTTCATAAAAATTACAAATATATTGTGTATTTTGGAAACAACGCGTATGTATTACATTACATGTTTTAGAACATTACATATTTTTTTTGATCCGGTCACTCAACTGACGACCTATCTAGACAACGTCTGAGTAATCAAGTCAAATGGCTTCCCAAAAAGCTGACGTTCGGATTCGTTGTTAGACTTTAAGTCCCTATGTGTGAGTCTAAAAATAGAATGGGATTGGGTCACACAAATTTGACAGCTTTCCCATATCTTATTAAAGTAATGCAAATGAAAAATAATGGTTCTATTTCTGATAATCTTAAGAAGATGCAGAAGGTGGTTGCAGTAACATCTCACAATTAAAATGACAAATTTTATCAGTACGTATGTTATCGTTAGTATAAATTGCGGTAATGCTGTGGCTTTAAACACCCTCTCCTGAATGTGAAATGAGAGATTTTAACGCATTAAATGAGTTGACTGTCTAAATATACATAAACTCACCGAGCGGAATTTAGGAACTTTTACAAGGTCGAGCAAACTGTATTCAATGCAAAAGGAAATCACCGTCACTGCCACTAAATGGTTCCATCGGGATTGAATTCCATTACTATCTACACGATATTCGCACGAACTAACCACGATGCCAGGGTCTCCATAAATCTGCACTCTCACTTGCCAATGACGGAATATTGCCTCAGGTTAATTAAAACTGTCAGTTCACTATGATAACTCTACACTCTATATTCTATTAAAACTTGTATACATGTATAATATATATATATATATGTATATATATATATATATATTTGTTGCCACTAACACATTCTCCCGCAACTTGTGGTCTAATTACATATATGTATACTATCTGAGAATAGAAGATAGCATAATCTAAGGCATTAACGATAGAAATAATCCAAACAAAAAAAAAAACCCTCAATGCCGAATGGCGAATGTAGTTGTAGCCTGCGGTAATATAAACTTTTTAAATGTTTTGTTTTTGACCAATGAACTCTCTCTCTCTGCAGTATCATAACATAACTTTATGGTAGACCTACTTTTGTATGGCCAAAAAGTTCAACATTTTCACACACACATACACGTCTTTCATATATCTATCAAAAACAGACTTGTTATGCATAAATATCCCAGTTTACATATGCAGCCATACTAACTTGTGGGCCTTCAAGTACACACACATACATACACATATAAAATACGTATATGGGTTTATACAAAATTTCAAAAATTTCACAATCCCAAGAACTCAATCCCTTAGCACATATACATGAGAAAGAGAGCTAGAGATAGAGGGGACATCAACAAGGTTTAAGCTAAGCTCATGAAATATAAAATAAGTACTTACTGCCTATGTTTGTATGTATACCTATTACAGCTTTAAAAAAAAATGATAAAAACCTTACAATCATTGCTGGGAAGGCTGGCGGATGGGAAGTGTACGTTATTGGAAGTCAGCGTTTAATGCTTGCAGCGAATGGCGTATAATATGTGGAACAAACCCACAAAAATGTTGTGTGATTACCAGAGGCAAAGTGCATCACAACAACCGCCCATATTACTATTCCACAATATCAAAATTGCAGCCAAACACCCCTACACGACTACACTTACCTCCACCACATGCACTTGTATATGTGGGAAATGAGTTCATGGGCGCTAACGAGACATACCGACAAGCGAACGAACACACATGCACAAGAAGTATCTCATTCACATACGGTTGAGTATGGGATAGTTTTAAAACTGTTACATATCGCACTGTGGATGGAAGTAAAACAATTTTTCAATTGTACAAGCCATCTAACAATAAATGTCGTTTGCATGCTATAAAAAAGATATGACAGAGTTTTTCGCAATTGAGTTAGTTAACACGTTTATATTTTTAGAGTTACTCAAACAAAACCTAAGTTAGCGACCATTCCAATCAGAAACATGTTTTTTTAAGAAGCATTTCTTAGAAAAATGAAATGGTTAAGCAGACATTTGTAAACTGATGTAAAAACGAACAAAACGATTTATTAACGATACATTTTTGAATAACAGCATTTTACTATACTTTTTTGTATAAAAACAGGATCGCGCCTTTATCATTTTTTTTTGCTTAATAATTTGTTATGTCCTAACCAAAATCTCCATCGCTGCATAGGTTCGTAAAACGACCCATCTTTATATTTAAATAATACAACATAAAATATGACTTAGACGACATTAATTATAAGACTTTTAAAAATAGAGACTAAAGCATTTGTCCGAAAATATTACAAAAATATTGTCAAATGGGTTTGACTTATTTTCTTCGATATCCTTTAAACAAAATTGAATATGCCCCCAAAATTGTTTCCCTAATTCTTTCGTGTAGCCTTTTTTGTGTTTTTCCCCTTTCAAGAAACCATTTCCTCCCATTGTGCACCATGGCATGTCTATATGTTGTCATACAGTGACAGAACCCATTTTCCGGTCCGTGGTTGTTGTGTGTTGCACGAGAAGCCAGATTTTTTCATGCACAATTTTTGTTCACTTCAAAAATTTTCAAGTATCACACAAAAATTTTGGCTTCTCCCCCTTTTTCAAAGCCGTCCGTGATAATCTCCATCACTTCACTTTCAAGCGGGTGTGTGTTAGAGTACAGTGAAGTTACTTATTTTTTGCGCTGCATATGGCATGAAACACTTCGGTGCTTACTTTCACTGCAGTAGCGCAGGAAGGAGGCATTAACTGATGTGGACCGTTGTGTTTAAGGTGTAGTAAGTTGTGCAGCTTCAAAGCCCGACCATGACCATAGTTGTAATGATTCGCCTGTAAGTTTCCAAGCGTACGTGGGCATATTGTTAACGGTTACTGCAGACTATAGCATTTTGTATCCAAACATACACGCACACATTAAGGATACACCCCCGCCCTCACATACAGCCAAGTGGTATTTTATGTGTTGTTTGGTTATTTCTCGTTTTAACGGGCTTAGAACCTGTTTTTTTTTTCCTGTTTTTTTTTGTTTTCGTTTCAACTTGACTTGCTTTCTGTGCTAAGCTGCAATTGAGGGTTCGTAATGTGGAGCAATGTGAATGTGGGAGGTCTTCTACCCCTTGTCCTTAAGCTTTACACTCGTCAGATATTGATATTTCACTGGGTTAGTGTTACATTCAGTTGTTTCGCGTGTTTTTCATTCTTGCTTGATACACATCAAGTGCACACACTTAGATATGTAGTGAATTGTTAAGAGTGTGATTTAATTGGGAGGAATTTTCAAAATTTGTATTTTCAAGTGATGGAACTTGTGTTTGTAACCCTTTGGAAATATTATGTTGGAGTGTTGAAATTTGAAGGGGAATAACTTGAGTAGAAGTTGAAGGCTCCAAAGAAACATATCAAATTAATTGCTATGCTATATAAAAAAACGAAGTCTTCAGTGTATGAGTAGGCATTTGTCTTTAGATTTGATTGGATAAGGCGAGGTTACCTAGGCAACACTTAATAAATAATTGTGCTGTTACCTCACTAAAAAAAACTTACCTAAGCAAAAAAATTACAAGTTTTTCTTAACCAAATTGTTAATAATGCATACCATCGATATTAAGGCATTGTAGAGTACCAAATGGATCTGTGGCACTTGCTTTTTTATGCAACAAATTAAAAATAATAAAATATTTTGTGTAAACAATACTGATATTTAAGTAAATTTGTAAATAATGTTTGCGAAAATTATACCACCTCTGCTAATAGTTATGGCTTATGGATTTAGATAGAAGTACATCAAAAATTCGATTATTACTTACAAGAAGTGCGATTATGTGGCAGTCGTTTTAAGTGTCCTCTATATATTGTCCCTATGTAATGTTGATGAAATCTCTGGTTTCCTGCAAAGAAAGAAAAAAAACAAAAAAATCTTTTATTTTCATCATAATTTTATTTTTAATAATTCCAACTTTAAAGTGGATATTCTTTCCTTCATTTAACAGAAGAAAATTCAGTTCAATAAAGAAACTTCGTTAATAAACATTAGTTCAATAAACAAGTTACATGCAACAGTTTTGTAACCCCCTAACAGCATTTACCATGTAAGCGCTGCATCGGTTAGGTAATCAAAAACTTTATATTTGTCGAAATCCTCACCGAGCCAGGATGTTACAGATTGGTTTTGTCCAAATCATTTTTTTGCGAATCATTTTTTTACCATGAAATTTGCTTCCAGACATTGGTGTAAAAATTTTTTGTAATTCAATTAAAAGCAACTTTTACCCCAAGTTATCTCACAAAAAGTTAAAGGCGTTTTACTTTTTAAAGTGGTTGGTAACCAAAAAAGCAAAAATATGTAACAGAAACATGCATTTATTGTAAAATTTTATAAAATATGAGCAAAAACATGCAAAAAACCGTATTTTTCGTAAAATATGCAAAAACGATTGAATGTCATTTTAAAGGAAATTTCATGATTCGAAGAGATAACTTAACCTTTTCAATTTTAGGATGTCCAAAAAAAATATGCATTTGCATAAGATTCCTTGCACCAATCATAACATTTCAAACTTTGTGGGAAATCGCACATCAAATTTTGTCGTAGTTCATTAGTATGCTGATAGGCCGATAATTGCCACTATATTTCGTGGACTGATGGTGCCCAAATTGTTGCATATATGTGAGAGACCGGCCGTGGTATAGTAGTTAGAACACGAGACTACCATGCGGGAGATCGCAGGTTCGACTCCTGGCACCAGTGAGCTACATTTATCGTTCATTGCCGGCCCCTCGAGTGTCGAGTCAATCGGCATGTCCAGTAAAAAGCTTCTCAAATAGTGACGTTCGCATTCGTCGATAAACAAGTAGGTGCCGTTAGATGTGTATCTAAAAATATAAAGAGTGTTAATTCACAACAACGCGAGAAGCTTTCCCATACCCCTATCATGGGGTGTAAAGGGGAATTAAGTTATTAACTTAAGTATGTGAGTGATTCCAAATTTTTTCAACCCAGTCTGGATTATCGTAGCTTTCGCTTTTATGAAATTTTGAACTTAGATATATGCTTCTCGTAGCCGCTGTTACAATGGCTTTTGTTTTAGATAAAAACTCCCCACGGAACAAGTTGGAACAACTTTTGAATGCGACTATATCGATCAAGATGTCCCCTGTTACGTTTTAACCTTCTCTTTTAAAATAAAAACGCAAAGGCAAAATACATGAAAATGTGGAAAATGTCCTTCGCCCTTAAATATATTTTATATCATATGCAAATCATAATTCCATGGGTTCAGAAAATATTGGCAATAATCAAACTATACTAACAAAAAAGATGAATAACTATGGATTTATGGATTTTTCATATAATAATATTACATGTTGATAATTCCATTGTGACGGGTGTGACCATGTTACATACATTTTTGTATGTAATATAATTAAAAGATAGAAAACTTATTAATAAAAGAAATACGTGTGATTCCCAAGGATGTTAATATTTAAAACGGTTTCTATTCAGAATGGCCATTAGGAGACTGCGATGGGTGGGACCTTACAAATTTGAACTTTGCATAATTTCTTTTTACAGATGCACCGATACCACTCACAGAGCCTTTACTATGGCGCTGTGGAGCTACCATAGGTTGTAAAGGATCTTCTTTAAACAGTTGCGTAATCACAGCAATTCTTTTCGATGGATTATCTGAAAGGCTTTTTTGAACTTAGGAGACTAAAAAACGATGTGATTTTAAACTACCTATTTGCGAAGTATTCAAATCATTTTTTTCCCGTTGCCTACGATGTATTACCCTATCATTGTTTCTTTTTCTTCCAAAGACTCTTCATACATCAACATTTTCTCTTCTATCTCATTGACTCTCTAAAGCTTAATGTATTTTATACTTTTCTTTATTTCCCTTAAGCTGTATTCTTTATTACCGCTTTTAAATTTTTTCATACATCGCAAAAACTTACCTTATCTTTGTTGTGATCGATGTGACCTAATATTTTCAGTATCTATTTAAATATTCAAATATTAAAATAAATCTTCACTATATTAATTATACCACTCACATTGTTATTCTTGGAAAGTATTAAAGTTTTATCATGTAAATTAACGATTTTATTAATTTTTTGTCATTTGTACTGTGATGGGTGTGACACAAAATTCGTATATTTCTATTAATCTATAAAACATTTGTTACAATACATATAAATTGGAAACTTGAACAGAAAGCAAACAAGAGTATTCTCTTTGCAGAGAAAAAAGTTTTTATTGATGCAGATAAATGGAATATGAGAAAATGTTATGTTATGTTATTCATGTGTGGTCAAAGGCTAATTTTTTCCTTTTGGTCACTTTAGATTCCGAAGTTTATTGATTTGCAGAGATAAACTTTAATTTGTTTCATAGTGTAATTTTGATCAATTTATACCATATAGATTAAAATGTTTCCTTAAGATTTTAATACAATTTAAAATATGATCATATTTTCGATCAGAATATGTTTCTGGAAATTTCTATACCGTGTCCCAATACAACGTGTAACGCAGTACGCGAGTTTAGGTCACGTTTAAAATATAAATGTTATAAAAAACATACGATGCCGGGGCGATTCTTGGGGTTCGAACATAAAGAGTTATAAAAAAAAAGAGGGAGCGCACTTGACTTCTTCGCGTCTTCAATTTTTTTGTATATAAACAAATACTAAATGTGGACAGCTGACGCACGAAATTAATTTTTTCTTATTACTTTCCATAGTCAGTCCAAAATCTCTCTTTTTTGGTTATTTGTGTCTCCATACAACCATTGCGCATAAAAAACATTTATTTTCTTTGAAGCTTGTTTTGATAAAACGGAGGAGTAGCGCAAAATACGAAAACCTCAACTTGTGCTGTAACAATACTAACAATTTGATGGCAAGAGCATTCAATTATTACACAGGCAAATATTATCACTTTGTTTCTTAACAATCCAGAATTTTTAAGTTTTCCCCTAAATTTGCTTAAAATCTAACATTTGTAGACTTTATTCCATTATTATTGAAATCTACTTTAACAGTAAAATTAAATTTCTCTAAAGTTTCATCGACCACAACACTTTAAAGTCATACACCAAAACTCTTGTTGTTTTTCATTTTGTAAAATATGATAAATGTCTGGGACTACCCCACATAGAGCAATTGTACCATCAATATTCCAAGTATAATTTATTGACCATTTTGGAAAAATGGTCGAAACTTCAATGAAACAACCACTCGATGTTATCAATGCTTAACAATTCATATGCCATTTGAAACCGTAGCACGATGGCACCAAAGATTAATATGCATTCCCCTTGATGTCTCTGCAAAGTAGATCAAACATCAACATGTTTTTTGTTTTTGTGTGTTATGCCAACCCGATAGCCCACCACAAATGGAAAATGCCTGAAATGAAATTTATGTCTATGAATGAGTACTTAGCTGGGAATGAAGAAGCAACAGCACTAAAATGTTTTCCAACAAACAACGCATAGATTGACAGGCCCTATATATCTTATGCTCGGTTGTTAGTGTTCCTGCAACAACTAAAAGTTTCAGTTTGGCTGCTTACACTGTTGATAGCTTAGCCAGGAAAAAAGAGGCGTTGACGGAGGCAAATAGAGGAAACAGAAAACAGTTAAACCAACTCTCTTAAATGAAGTGAAATGAATAAGTTTCATTCATTCTTCTTTGCAGCAGCAGCAAACAAACGGGTAGACTGGCTGGTTAGTTTGTGAATGTTAGTACAATAAAGCAACAAACATTGGAGCGACTAGATAACTAATAGTCCCTCGAGCAAATTGTCCTCAATATATCAAATCAAATACTTATCCTTTATTTTGATGCCTTCAATAAATAGATGAATGCTACACGCAAATAGAAACTGACAGCAATCCAACAATCATTCGCCACCACCACTGGTGCTGCTGATGCTTTACCAGGAACTTTGTCATTGTATTAGAAGTTCTTGTGAATGATAGATTCCACATGTAGCGGCATATCAGGGGATAAAAGAAATTTCCATGTATCCATACATACATATAACAGACAATTATTTCGAAATCTTCTTCAATATAAGCTGTACGCAAATATTTGACGTTACATAGATGGGATACACAACAGAGTATTTGCCATCCATGGGGAAACAGGAAAAGTGATTCCACATCTAATCAATCGGGTCACGTTTAGGGCTTTGTAAGAGAACTAGAGAGCAAAAAAAAAAGTTAGTGTGTATTGGAAAAGTCAATAAAACTCATTCGCATTCACCGGCTTGCACAAATCACAAAAATCGTATATAAAGGACTGGATATGTTTTTTTATGGTGGGGGGAAGGGGGTGATGAAACAGTATAAAACATTTTACTTACAGTTTGATATCGCTTGCTTTCTCTGGCAGCGAGAAACCAGCTGTAGTATTAATGTGTGCCAAGATTGCGTGCAAAACTTTTAGCAATAAATTTTCTTAGGTAAAAACAGGGAGCTGTAACAGTTTAGAAGTTGATTAAGTCACAAAGTGTTAAAATAAGCTTAAATAATAGTTAAATGTGGGTGATTCTTTGTTAAAGAACAAAATTTTAATTGTTGTAAGTCAGTTAGATTCTTTAAAGCGAAAATTGTATAAGCAAGTTGCAACAGGACAGAGTAACATGAAATGTAGTGCGTGAAACCATTACTTTGTTGAGCCAAACTTTTGGTGGCTGAATTGTGTCATACAATGGAACTGTGAATTGGCCACCTGATTCGAGTGATTTGACACCTTTGGACTTCTTTTTGCGGGTGTACGTCAAACCACTAATCTATGCTGACAAACCAGCAACGATTGATCAGTAAGGAACTAGCATTCGATGCACTATTGACGAAACAAGATGGTTTATGCTCGAAAAAGTGGTGCAAAATTGGACCCATAGGAGGCCGTTCATAATGCACAGTCGAAGAGTCCATATTCCTGAAAGAAGTAAGTACCGTCTGATTTCTGGATGTTGTATGAGGAATTTTCGAATTCTAAAATGTTGTCTCGGTATCCGTTATGTTATTTTCAAGGAATAAACGACATCAACAAGTGCACGATCGGTATTAAGATAAATTATTTTGAATTTTCTAGTTTTTTCGCCCCAAAGAACTTCATATGCTTTTATCATTTATAATACCAGATTAACTAAAATCAACTATTTGTGACTTATAACAATTGCCTCAACTTATGGCTTAAACATAAACCCCTATCGTCATCAGTAGGGAGTTTATATATTACATAACAGAACCAACAACTTTTTTATATCGGGACTGACATATGTGAAGACAACGCAGACATCGTTCGTGACTGTGCGTCCTAGACACGCATCGATCTGTGTCTCTCACCACCACCACCACCACAACAGTCGTGGCAGAAGGTTGCCTGATAGAGAAACCATTTACTTTTGATTTGTTTATTTTCTGTCAGGCTTATAATTCTTGACGTTTTCTGGGTCTATCTTTAGTTTAGTTCTTTTTTTGTGCCGTTATACCAAACGCAAATTTGATTTTAAGTGAAATATGTTAAAATGTAGACCTTAAAGTAGGCAATATAGTTTATTTGATTTTAAGCCGAAAAGTAGGCTACAGATAATCCAGTAAATAAATAAACAACCAATACAGTATTCATTACTAATACCAAGGAAATACAGCTATTTTTGTTTATGTAAATTGCAAAAGGTATTAGTTAACCCATTTCACGTCGTCGATGTACGCTGAATGCGTGCGTGTGGTACAAGGACATGTAACAGTCGAGGTTTTTTTTTATATTTTTCCCTCGTATTCTGTTATGACATTTATGTGACACTTAACATTTTACGGTATTACACTTGCTAAGACTTATGTGGGCTGTGTACCATACGCTCGTATAAATAGTTAGTATGTACTATGTAATCGCTTTTGTTTTCTGACAATCTATGCAAAAATAATAATTTTTTCTTGTTACTGTTGCTTTGCAAGTTGTCGTCTTCCATGCTTTTTTCTGTTGTTGTATAGTTTTTATAGTCTTTTTGGCGCCACAAAATCATTTTGTCTTTTGACACAGTCATTGATTTTCTTGTGGGACATTGGAAACTATGGAAACTTTATATGATTTTCGTATAAAGACTACACCAACAATTGTCATGAATTTACTAGGACGTCTTTTCTCTATAACAATTATGTGCTTGCGTTACTTTTGCTTTTGTTTGCAATAAATACAACCAAACATATATATGTAAGTATCTAATAAGTGAGGGCCACGAGTGTATGGCACACATATATTGTTGTACATATATAATAACAACGGCATAAGCGAAATGGAAAAGTGTATCAGCTTTTCCGCCTAAGTTTGCCACAACAATAGCGCTGTGGCCGAGAGGAAAGTAAAATGCTATTTATAATACAATTTTCTTTAAAGGGCGGGGCATCGTCTTCTTTCTGCCCGGGGAAACATGTGTGAAATGGCAATTTCCTACCATGGCAACATGCATGACACACATGGGAGGATGTTCTTAAATACTACCCAGATTTAGGGATTATTTTGTTCACGGTCTTGTTCAACGCATTATTGTTATTGTTAAGTTTAGCTTTTGTGTGAACCTACAGTTTATTGACTTGTTGGTTGGTCTATTGCGGCTGTTTCCCTTTTTCCTTGCATTTGTTCGACGAAATGCGACTGTAAACCCTCTCAGAGGAATTTCAATTAAGTAAATTAAAAAAGGAGTTCTTTTGTAACTACACTGATCCTAAAGGCGTATTAATTAAAATTAAATAGGACCATTAGCAAATGAATACCACAAAGCTAAATAAAGTAACATCCACGCGAATTCGAGGAATATGCCAGCGAGCGGTCTCTATTTTTTGATTTGCCTTTGTGAGTGAAAAGCGTCGGCCATAAGTAGTTTAATTGTTGGCAGATTGTGGGATGTCTTAGAAGAATCCGATTAGTAATGAAACAAAATGATTCCGAGAAAGTTAAATTTGTAGGATTACGTTAGTAATTCCAAGAAATCTGGATAAGATTAGCCAACCAATGAAGAACACAAAGAAAACGGAGTTGCAACAAATCTTTCAATGTTATTAAGGACAGCTAGCCTGGATTGTGATGAAAGCTATTTCCCATGCTTTTCAATAGAGAAGTTGTTTTAATTGTTAAGCAATTCTTGTTTCGAAGAATATTGCCAAAAAGGTCTTTTAGGTCCTTATTTGTGAATAATAAAAAACCGGGATAGCTTGCTTTCACACATAAAATACAGGGTGGACCAAAATTCCGTTCACATTTGAACTGGCAGCTGCTTTGAGCAGCCACTGCAAGTTGCAGCATTAGGGTTACGTAAAGCAAGAGCAGCCAATGGGAATTTAGCGTCATGGCGTCATTCAGCGGAGCACAACGTGTGTTCTTCTTCTTTGACTATGGCTCATAACAAATTGCGGCAAGGAAATGAATATCTATCAATTGATTTGATTAGAAATTGGGTGCAGAAGTTCGAGGAGACAGTTTCAACAACGAATTAACCATGAACCGGCCGACCAAGAACTCCAAAAGTGTCCCGTAAGCGTGGAGAGGGTATGGTCGTCTGTTCGTAACCAATCTAAATTCTCCACTCGAAAGCGGTCTAGCGTCTTTATAATTTTTCCCAGAGGTTTACATTTACGTCCTCAACAAATCTAAATACTACAGGCAGTTAAGCATCATGATGATGATCAGTTATTTTCACTAAAAAAAAATAACTATATTTTAATTTAATTGTACCACAAAAAAGAGCAGCTTATATGAGAGGTGGACATTACTTTTACTTTTTCACATCCATTTTTTGTCGGTAATTTATTTTACTACTGAAATGTCAACTACTGAGCTTGAATAGTTTAAATGAGCTAAGAATATTGTTTTGAGTTTTTCAAACCTCGAAAATGAGGATTTTGTATGTAAGGTGGAAGTATTTTTTGTTCGATCTTGCTTTTCTTAGTACCTGACGAACGCTATGACGAACAACGATTGCTTACCAAATTTCACTTTCATAACTCTTTAGCTACGGCTGTCTTCGCGGATATAAACGGACGAACATACACAATAATGGGGAGTTTGTATTGGAGGTGGAAGTAATTTTTGTCCGATCTTGCTCATGTTGAAACTTAACCTCCGCTTAGAGGATAGAAGCTTGCATATCAAATTTCAGTTCGATAGCTCTTAAGCTACAGCTTTAATCGCGGGAGAGTTTGTATGGGAGTTGAAGTAGTTTTCGTCACATTTTACTCATCTAAGAACTTAACCTCTGCTGAGAATATAGAAGCTGGTATGACAAATGTAATATATCAGATATATCTTAAACTATGGCTGAAATCAAAAGGGCAGACAGACGGACACCCCAAAATAGAGGTGTTTGTATGGGAGGTGAGAGTAGTTTTTTTTCAAACTTGATCAGCTTGGAACTAACCTTATGTTTAGGGAATAGAAACTTGCATACCTAATTTCAGCTTGATACCTCTTTAACTAGGGCTAATGATTTTATATAGGCGATGGTAGTAGTTTTCGTCCGACCTTACTCATCTAAGTACTTAACCTCCCGGACACGCCTTAAAAAAGAGAGTTTGTATTGGAACTTAACCTTCGCTTAGAGGATCGAAACTTGCATGTCAACTTTTAGTTTCGATAGCTCTTAAGCTTCGACTGCAATAGCGGGGACAGACGGACGAACATCCCCAAAAAAGGGCAGTTTGTATGGAAGGTGGAAGTAGTTTTTGTCCGATCTTGCCCATCTTATGATTTTACCACAGCGTACGAAATTTCAACTCGATATCTCTTAAACTGCAGTTGTAATTGCGGGGATTGGCAGACGGACAGCCCCTAAGGGGTGTTTGTATTGAAGGTGGGGGTAGTTATTATCCAATCTTGCTCGTATTAGAACTTAACCTCCGCTTAGAGGGTATAAACTTGCTTATTAAATTTCAGCTAAACATTTCTTAAACCACTGCTGTAATCGCGGGGACATATGCTACTCTCGATATCCTTAAACTACGGCAGAAATCGCGGGGACAGACGGAAGGGTTTCTTTAAATGGACTCGACGTTGATCATTTATATATGGGCGTAAAAACTAGAAGAACAAACTGAATATCTCTTCGGTCCATGTGTATGCAGATCATGTCACGAAAAAACTGCCAAGCCGTCATTGAAAATTTTCGCACCATGTTGCAGCAGTGACAAATAATAATCAAGGATTTCATGTGGGTGTATAATTTCATAACACAGTACAACATTTATCAGCTCATTAATTTGGGACTCAATTCTGAGAACTGCACGTGAAAGTAGCACCAAAAACAAGAAGTTCTGCATCATTCGTTTTGTCAAGTTACATGCCATAATAATTTAATATCGAACTAAAGTAAGTAAGTTGCAGTTTTTCAGTTTCACTTATCTATTCATCAAATGATTTTGAACTGTTAAAACTCTTGTACTCCGGAGTATGATTTACGTGGAATATTACTTATGATAATCATACGCCACCATATATTATTTATGTTATGTCAAACAAAACATCCTAAATCGTGACAAATTCCCCTATACGATACTTACTAGCTTCAAATCGATATTAGATTATTACGGCATGTAACTTGTCAAAACGAATGATGCAGAACTTCTTCTTTTGGGGCTACTTTCACGTGAAGTTCTCAGAATTCAGTCCCAAAATCATGTGTTGTACTACTCTAATATATTATTAGAGAAACACATTTTCCTTCATTTATCATACTATCCTTTGAAAAGTAAAAAGATTTTAGGTGCACCTTATATATTCCAGTTCTTCTTTGATTTCGAAGACTTGACTTTATTTGGAAAGATTTTCTGTTAACCAATAAGATTCTACTACATCATGGTAGCTAATTTTCCTTTCTTTGTTTATTAACTGCTGTGTTTTATTAGGAACATTTTGTAGAGGACCAGGTAGTTCTTCTCTATTTACGACAGTCTGTTGTGGACAGTACCACGTTCCACGTTCGATTAACTTACGATCAGATCTTGTCTGTCGAATTTAAGATATTTCAAATTTATTTCGATGGAATTCAATTTTTATGACTATGTGTTTCTACATGTATATGAGTGACGATTGTATATGATATTCGATTTACGTCTGAATGAAAATTTCAATTATTACATAACAATAAATATATATACCGGCCATATCAAGTCCGCTATAACATTTAAATTCCCTCGGTCGCCAAACGTAATATTAAAAAAAAAAATAGCAATTTAAAAAAATAATATCGTAACCCAAGTAATTACCCTTTACCGTTTCATATCGCGTAACATCAAGCAAGTGGAGTCCTATTTAATATTTTTCTTTCCAAACAGTGTCGACGGTGGCAGCTTGAACTTTTACCACACAGCGTGCATAGAGGACAACAAAAAACAGTCTGCTTACATTAACACTTTCTAGACTCAACCGAAACAACAAACGCTCAAACATCAAACAAAACAAAAAATATGAGGAAACACAAGCAACAAACAAAATAAACCATAGAAGAAACAAAAAATATTTTTTACAGTCATAAGACTGAACATAATATAGAGGCTAGTAGAGTAGAGTATGATCAAACATTTCTACTCATATAGCGCAAATGGGGGCTTTGGATACAGAAAAAAACGAAACCCTTTAAATCTTAGGGAAAATTAAAAAAAAAATATATAAAATATATAAAAAACAGTGAAAGTTTTTGTGTGAGTGTATGTAGTTCAAAGTTTGCAAAACAGAAAGAGTGTACCGAAGAAAAAAACACAAAGTGTTTTGTCATTGTGTGTATATGTTAGTGTGGTTGTTGCGTTGCTCTATGGTATGGGTATGTAGACATAACAGCGCCTATAACAAACATTTCCGGTGTTAGAGGAAAATCCTTTCATTCGCAATGATTTTGCTACAAAAGAAATAAACCATAACAGTTTCGTTGTTGTTGTTTTCTCTCCTGTCGTCACCATTCACTGCGTCGTCTCGCTTTTTTTCACTTGATGACAAGTTGAGTTCATCTTAACACGCTTCATCTGGCTTTTATACACGGCTAAGCGTTGTAGTCAGCCCCACCTCCGCTTCGGTGTAGTTCCTTACTCATGTTAGTATATTGTTATATGCGTTGTTCCCGTTGTGAGCTTTATTATACAGGATTTTATTGTATTTTGTCATTTCTTATATTTTATCTCAAAATATTATAATGTTTGATGTAGGTTTTTGGTGTTATTCGCATACTGGCGGTGTCAAAAGTTATGATACAATTTTGTAGGTTGTACAGTTTATTGCGTTATTCAGCAACTAGTGCATGACAACTCGGTGTTAGGTTCTAGTGTAGATTTCATGTAGAAGTGTACATTTCTATTTCTCTCTAACTGTATTTTCTTAATTCCCACATTCTTTCATTTTTTTATTCGTTGCTCAATTGTGTGTGTGTGTGTGTGTGTGTGTGTGTATGTAGTTTTTTTTAAATTCAGAATAGATTTCTGTACATTATTGAGTTTTTATGCAAAACACTGTACTTTTATTGTATTTTCTAGGATTTTGGCGCCTAAAGGGCTGCTACAAAGGACAAACGCACACAATCAGTGTTCATTTGATTTCATTCGTATATGCGTACGCTGTGCCTTTTGTGTGCGTAATATGTGAACTTGTCGTAGCACGAGTATATTGCAAAATGATGTGTTTTCCACAATAAAAAAAAGAAACAAAAGAGAACACAAAAATATCACAGATTTAAGTTTGTCATTTTATTGTTAAGCTTTATTCTGTAACGGCATATATCTCCATTCGAATTGCTCAGTGATTTGCTTTCGTTTCACAGGAATTCAATCGCCCAAAGGGATAAACTATTTGTGTGTTTTAAATGAAATGGAAAAGCAATAGTTACAAATCAAACAATGGCATGATGGAGACACAAATGAAAAATGGGGCTATAAAAAATATTTCAATTGCGAAGAAGTTAAAAGAAAGATTCTGTAGCACCTAAGTTACTTAACAAGAAGTAATGATACCCGAAAGAATGCTAAAGAGGCAATAGATTGCGTAGAACAAAAATGTCATTGAGATGAAGTGAAAATGTCCTTTGTCCTTTTGTGTTGGAGCAAAGACGCATATTTGAAGCCATTCCTATAGAAATAGACCACTTAGTGGAAATCCATGTCTTTGAGTTTACAATGACTTGAGAACTCCTACACCCAAATCATGTTAAGCTGTCATAATTAAAGTCGTCATAAAAACTCTTATCTGCGTGTAATCTACGATTCAATATTAAGTGTAGATCTTACGTCTAACCTTTTCTTTTCATGCCATGATTTGACCTAATGCTGTGGTACTTTTATTCGCCTCCAAAGTCTTCGTAAAGATCAACAAGAGAGTGGAATATCCCTGATTACGGCAAGGATATACTATTTTATATCCTTTATTATAATAATCCACAGAACTAAGGTGCTAATATAGAACAAAACCTCCTTGACCCTTAAGCTGAAGTGCGCTTGATGGCATCATATCCTTCGAAAGGTCTGATGCATTGGAAATTGATAGTGGGGGATATATTTGTACGATGGACATGTAAGACTGACTTTTAGGGTAGTGATGCCTGGGTTCATATTTTCCTCTTTTGCAGGAAGAAGATCCTTAGACGATTGACGGTTTCATGGGATCGAAAATCTGGGCTCAGCACCTAAAATATTCGGGTGCTGTTACGGAGTTGTTAACCTGAAGTCAGAGCTTCTGAGGGTGACGATATTAGATTATTCTATATCAGATAATACGGTGAAGGGTGCAGGACGGTTTCGGGTAGTGACATGTGCGCGAAGAACTGGAAGATATAACAGATACTGCTTTTAGAGACACTCGTTAAAAGCTTGCGAATAGAATCCAAAATTGGGAGAAGAAATTTCCAGTGTGTTTTTGTACAAGTGGCGGGACTTCTTGTACAGACTCAACTCGTTGTACAAACTGAAGGTTTGTTCTACCTATTATAAAGGTTATATCGAAATAGCGTCGGCTTTACAGGCTTATAGCCAGTTGTACAAGTGCAAGGACTTTTTGTATTGACTTATGGTCCGATCTGCAGCCTTATATCTCATTGGATAGGTGCAGTGACTCGTTATAGGTATAGTGTTTGTTTTACAGGCTTATTGCCCATTGCACAAGTGCAAGGACTCTCTGTACTGACCCAATGTCCATTGTAAAGGATCAAGTTCAAGGACTCGTTGTACATACTCAAGGTCCTTATAACCCACTGTACAATTGCGAAGACTCTAGGTCCTATCTACTGAATTATATCCTGTTGTAAAGTACAAGATATTAAGGTCTTTCCTTTAGGCTTAACAAAGGGACAAATCTGCGTACAATCCCAAAAGGATCACGGAGATCGGATAACATTTCTTAACATGGCGGCGATGTATTGAAGACCCCTTAGTTGCCGGCAGGAATGGGCCAACCGTTGGTACATTGCGTTATGGGTGGTGTTATGATATGTGTGGCGTTGACGCCACATTTAATTTCATTGCTATTAAAATAAAAACTTTAAATTACAAATTTTGTAAACAATTTTCAAACGAAATTTTTTTTGAATCCAGAATAAGAAATTAACAAAAGATGTTCACAGTTTTTGGCTGTAGACTAGTGTAACCAATAAAGACATTTGTTTCTTCTCTGTACTTTTAACACAAGTTACAAATGTTTTACCGCATAACCAACCCGAATACTTGTCAACAACTTGTAGTAATTAACAACTTTTCTCTCGTTTAATATTTAACCTTCATTTGTTTTTATGATTTACTTAAGTTCAGACAGAATTCTTTTGGGGGACTTAGAAAATAAGACACTTTTGGTGTTTTTAATTAAAACCAACATAAGTTTTAATACAATTAAATGTTATTAACAAAAAATTAGGTTTTTAATTAATACAAAATGCCATTACTGCCACATATCATGCTCGTCATCGTCTTCGTTACTATGTATGGTAACCAGCAGCGTAACCCATCATCATAGCCGTCATCATCATTGTCATGCTGTGTGTGTGTGTGTTTGTGTGTTAGTATCATCATCATCATTTTTGACATCATTTCATTGTTATTACATCATGGGGTTAAGTTCACTTAAGTTTCGAGGAAATTGCTTAACCACATTTCGAGTATTTAGGTTTATTAATATTCCTGCCACTGTGTTAGGCGCTAATGTGTGAAAACCCATTTGCCTCACCCCGCCCACATAACTCGTACCTCCTTAGTAGAAATATGCCGAGGTTACCTCGTTACCTTTGGCAAATTTCTATGTAATGTCAAAAATATTTCCATTATTATTATAGTGAAAACCCATATTCAATTAGTTGGAAAATATTTCGACATTATCAATTTCATCTTTTGAAATTATTTTATATAGAAGTGAAATCCCCTAGCTAGAGGGCTGTGTATGGCAGCCAACATAAATCTATGTGTGTGTGTGTGTGTGCCAGCATTGCTGAGAATTTTGCCTTTTGCTAGCGGTTGCCAGCCTTTGGTTTCCCATCGCTCATAACCCACTCCAGACGGGGAGCGATGTACTCGTAGTTTAAAGGCAATGCCGCAGTAACTGTTGTTAGTGACAGCCATAATTAATACTGCTTGTAAATGTTGTCATTGCCACAGTTTTAGTTTTAACCACTTTTGCAGTTACCATAACAATTTTGGCCCCAAAATCCTTAAGTAGATATGCACGTAGTGGTAAGCTAGAGAAAGTGGCACGCTGGGTACAGAAAAGGTGAATTACATTAGATGTAGAGTAGATCATTAGTAGTGTGGGTGAGGACTTCAAACGTGCTTCACAGGAATTGTGTTGTTAACTAACCCACTCCCCTGCACTTACCGCTCTGAGAATCTATGACCATGTGAGCAGTAGAGATGATATGTGGCTCAACCACAATTAAAATGACACGACCTATAAAGACACCGATAACATTAACTACGCACGTACGATGAGCCAGTCTTATGTTCTGGAATGTGTATGACTGTAACTGCGGTTCGCATTAGCTGGAATTCAGTGCATTGGACATGGGGGGAGGGGTTGATAAAATGGGATTCTAAGTAATGCTAAATTGTTCCTTGCTTGCATGCAACAAGCCGAACTATATACAGATAATTAATTCGAATTTATCAATAGAGTTTTAAGTATTGAGAGACATGAAAAGCTATTCACGAATAGTAGATTGCGTTTGGCATTTAGTCAAGCTGCAAAATGACGACACGAATTCCTTGCGATGGTGTACGAGGTGTACCACATGTTGCCCCACTTCGAAAAATGTTCCAGAATGCCGGTCATCTCTTGAGGAGATAACGAGAATTTCGACGGTTACCCTCAAATGGGTTTCAGGAGATTGGGACATATGTGGTAACCAAAGGATCGATACATTGGCAAGAGCGTTGGGTGAGAGAACCCATCTGCACGACGACGAAACAAAGGACATGATCAAATTTTGCTGGTGCGCTGTAAAATTGTTTTGTTTTATTTGCAAGTCCATCTTTTTTAATATGTGTGAAGGCTTTCCATAAAGTCTTTTTATAGGAAGCGACCATGGAAGGCATTGTCTCTGACGGAAAGGATGAAAGAAGGTTTTGGAAGTCTTAAGTTAATACTGGTCTGATTTGGTGTATACCAAAACAAATTTTAGGCGGCTGGGCACAGCATCAAAGCGATGACTTACGTCATCATCCGCAATCTCTGCTACAGCGGCAATGTTATCCTTTCTGCGAACGGCATGTGTTCTGTTTGGACATGTGGACAATGTGGTCTGGTTAAGGACAGTATTAGCCACAGTGGGCACAGAAAGTCGATTATGTTTGACAATGCCGCCCGTCTCTTGAGGAGATAGCTAAACATTCGACGGCTAGCAGCACATGGGTTCCAAGACATAGGAACATATATGGCAACCAAAACGTCGATACATTAACAAGGGCCGCCACCTAAGCTCGGGTTAATTTTACTGTCTCATTTGCGTTCTTTTCATTAGGGGAAACTGAATCTCATTGCTAAGGAGAGATGGATGAGAGAACCCACTTGCTCGGCGACCAAACAAATTTAGCAAACAATGCATAAACAAAGGACATAATTTGTGCTGAACTGTCTAGAGTCTATCTTCGAAACATCATAGCTGTAATAACCGGTCACTGACCAGTTGGTAAAATATGTCACTGCTCTCCTTTTGGTACCCTGAGATATGAAAAGTTTGATCATCGGACACATGCGGCAGTAGGCGATTTGCGGACATCCATTCCTTAATCACAGCAACTAAATGGCTTGAGAGCGATGTTGACCGAAAAGAATAGAAATATTTGGTGATGGTATCACAACGGGACTCATACTAGGACCCATATAGGATGTGCTGAACGCAGCTGCCGAATTATCCTATGCTGGCCTAAACTATATGTTGTGCGAAATGCACGAAAAACATTTTTCGCACAAAACGGTGATTTACGTAATACAGCTATATAATTTGGTCACGTTGCACAGACTCCACAAGGTTTTACATGAGTCTAATCGTGAAGGCCTTATCCATGGTGACGTTGCACAGTGGGTATAGGGATATTTGCACTTCAAAATCCGTCGTTCCTGATTGAGTAGGTGATGACGAAATGCCAAATAATACTGAATACAAATATGATGACAGCTTGACAACAGTCAGGCAATATTTACAAAAATTAGAATAAATAAAAATAACCCTCTTAATGAATCACATTTTCACTTTTTACATTTGAAATTATCTTGAGTTTAAAACTTTAAATAACACATTCATAAAAAAAATTCTGGGCAGTCATTGCTTAAGCGTTATTTTCCATTTCTTTTAATTCTAAAACACAAATTTTCATAACAAAATTACCGATACAGTAAATAAAATTTAATGTAAATGTTATTTTAAAATTTTGCACGATTTTTGTTGTTCGCACAATATTGTATATTTAACTTAATTGCATTGTTGTGGTTTGTAAATATTGACCAGCATTTGTCATAATTTTATCAAATATATTTAAAATTTTGTGGCTGCAGTTAATGCCACATGTGCTTATGCATTTGCAGGCATGTGTTAACCACATTAAATTGACCATTATTTGGTTATTTTTTTTTGTATTTTTTGTTAAGTTTTTTTTTTGTTGTTTAAAGCTATTGCTATTTACATTTTCTATTTTTTTCTATTGTTAATAAATATATTTGACACAGTAATTTATGTTGTAGGATTTATTTTAGTCCTCAAATACATATTGTGTTGCAATGGACTGTTAATAGTATCTCAGTGGCCAAGTGCATAAACAAAATAACCAAAGGGATGTGTCCGCCTAAGATAGTGGGGATACAAAATAAAAAAATTAAAATTTTAAATTTAAAATTATTTTCAATTGTTTTGCAAATTACCAAGATCGGCCAAAAGAAAAAAGTGAGAGTCCCGACACTACATATTCCTGCTGATTCTAATAAAAATAACCTCATGAATCTTGGGACGCCGCCCTCTTTTTTCGATTTACTTGAAGGATAACAAAATGTGAAGAATGTAACAGATTCTTGTGTAAAATGACATCCTGAATCCAAAAATCACCTCCATTTTTCGACATCATCCAACCACCGAGAAAACGGTGAATAGTTTAAAACCAAATACCTATAACAAAAGGACCTCCCCTACACCCTAAACTTGTAACCTAAAGCACTAAGTCTATATTATACCAATTTCTTCATTGTTACAACTCGTTTACTAAACCAACTATGCCCTCTATTACATTGATATTCAAGCATCAAACATATGCAAAAAAAAAACTCACAGTCATTCCCATTGCCGTATTTGTTTTATGCTTTGCTGAGCTAAGCGTGACTGCCCTCGAACCAAATAAATACCGCATCATACATGCGAGCTGTTGCTATATGTTGACTTTTCTGCAATCACTTTCGCTAAATTAAAAACAAATACATATGTTACAAATTCGATTCCCTGTTAGGTATTAGTAGGGCTTGTGGCCTCTATTTCATTTAGTAATTTCATAGATTTGGCTAGTGATTTAGGCAAACCCAACAAACTTGGCAATTAATTGAAATGACTTTCCGCCACTCATCCCTTACTCATCGCTTTTTGTAAATAACAACATACGACGAGTACATATGGAACTACAATTTCCGTCATGACGGCAAGAGCATACACATGTGTATGTCTGTGTGTAAGTATCCTCGAATTAACAGCAATAACAATTACACTGGTGTTGAAATTATTTTTCACTGCACTGCACGAAATTGTCAACATATTTTGCATTGGACGAAAATTGAGTTTGTTTTCAGCATTTATTGTAGTTTTCCGCAGCAACACAATTTAAAGAATGAAAAATTACACAAACAAAAATCTACATGTAAATTGCGTAAAGTGAATGTTTTGTGGGCGATTGTGTGTAATTGGGTATGTGAGTGAGTGAATGTGTCGTTGATGATGGTGGTGATAGTGATGGTGATCGTGGAGGTACAAAGCCCGAGGTAACCATTGTTTTTTCAACTGTAAAACGTAAACCAAACTTTGTGGTACAGACATACATTATTTTCCTGCAAATGGACACAAACATGGATGGAAATGCTGCCGAAAATACCAAAGAACTTGCAGCACAAACATACAACTTAACACAACCTTTCTCTATATATACAAATAAAGGCCAAAAAAATATGCACATGCATATGTGGTCGTCGTCGTTGTCCACGTGTGTGTGTGTGTGTACATCCCATTAGTTAACAACATTCGGGACATTTTTATCAACCATTTGAGGACTCTTAATTACTCTGTCGTATAACGTATGTAACACCAACATTTTTATTTGTCAATTTTTCCATATCTCTCATTCAATGTTTTTGTTTTTCCTTCTCTCTCTCTCTATGCTTGAAGTTGATTTTCAAACAAATGGTTAAAATACAGACAGTATATATAGTTGTTGTTGTTGGTGCGTTTTTTTATGTCTGATTCTGAATTGCATTGAACCATCAATTAAAATAAACAAAAAAAAAAAACTTGTGCTCCCACTCTCTCACGTATACGGTGAGGCCTGATAGACAAATATCCTTATGGCCAGTGTGAATGTGTCCACATGTAGTTGGCGATATGAAAACACGGCTATCGCACCGATTTCCAGTGGACCGTAATAGAAATATTGGTGACAACGTAGAAACTGTTGTTAAATGCGCCGGCGAGTGTTTGTTTTAAGAGATATGCAGTAATGGATGCAAATAAATGTCTGCAATTGAAATGTCGTTTGATAGCATTGGCAACATAGAAATTCAATTCGAATCTCTTTTTGTTGTTTGTGTAAGTGGTTCATATCTATGTTTTATTAATAATAAATGTTTATGTGTAGTATTAAAGCTTATGCGGCGTGGGGTGAGAACTTAAATTTTGCACAGGTGAAATGGTAAATGTTGACAGTTACTTTTTTTGAACAGAAAGTGGCTGTTATTTTTGTTTTTGTTAAGTGAAATTGAAAGAGAATTTAATAAAGGTGGAAATATTGCAATAGTGGGGATTTTAATACGGCTGATACGTTTTACGGCAATCTAAATGAATTTTGATAATAAAATGATATGTACTTCTGGATTGGCTTGTTTAGCAAGGGAAGAATTTAAAAGGACGTTTAATACAATGTTTTGTTAAGTTTTGATAATTGAGATAACTTGTATTTCCGTAACATATGTATATCATGGCATGTCTAGGTTAATGTTAAGTTAATTCGGCAGCCACGTTCAACACAGTTCACATGGGTCGTAATATGAGTCAAATTTCCGCACTGTTCGGGCGACTTCGCTATCAAGCCATTTCGTTGCTCTGATGAAGGCATGGATGTCTCGCAAATCGCATGACTGGATTTTCATATCTCAGGTCACCAAAAGCTGGGCAGTGACATAGGCTTCATAGTCTCCTCTTCTTCCTCATGATTGTAGTTTCTACAAAATCTTTGTAGGGTAGTTTAAACCTCTTAGCGCGTTACCAGCTGGCCAGTGACCGGTTATTACAGTTATAATGTTCCTCAGGTGGACTCTGGACATGTTCAGCACAAATCGTGTCCTCTGTATAATCATTGTAGGCAAAAATTTGTATTACCGCCTTGCAAGAGGGATCTCTCACCCAACTCTCCTTAGCAATGAGGTTCAGTTTCCCCGCAATTAGCTGTTTCCCCCTTGCGAAATGGACCTTAATGAGACAGTAAACTTCGTCCAAGTTCACACCTGTAGCAGCCGTTGCCAATGTATCGGCTTTGTGGTAGCCATATATGTTTCCATGTTCTTGAAACCATGTAAGGGTACCCGCCGAATGTCTCTTTATCTCCTCAAGACACGACCGGCATTCTCGAACGAAAGGTACTGGTTTGGTGTAATCCGAGTAACAACTCACATTGATTAGGTCCAAAATTTTGGCATGGCCATAGTTCCTGTTGCTTCTTGGCATCTAAACGCATTGCGGTGTTCACTGCTATCACCGCAAGTCTCATAATGCGCTCGAATTTCGGTCTTTGAGGCGCTCTATCTAGCGCCGGCCACCAGACTGCTGATCCGTAGGATAAGATGAGTTTAGTAACTGAAACATATAACCAGTTCACATTATCAGGGCGAATTTCCCAATTGAGGCCGATTGCCCTGTTGCAGCAGTTGCGGCTTTGCTGATTCTGGCCTGAGTGTTCAGATTCCAATTCCTTTTACTGTCTAATATTAGCCAAGGTATTTGACACTATCAGGAAGTGTATGTTCAACCCCATTTAATGTGGATTTGGCAAAGAAGGGATTTTGTATCTCCGTGTGAATAGCACCAGTTCCGTTTTACTCAGGTTTGCATCCAGTCCACAGTCACGACACCATTTTAACAGAAGTTTCAGCGCAAATTCAAGAAGCTTAGAGAGTTGTTTGGGATCCTTGCCGGTAACTATTACGATTAAGATGTCAAACAAAAGAATCTAAAACGTGACAAATTCCCCTATACGATACTTACTAACTTCAAATCGATATTAAATTATTATGGCATGTAGCTTTACAAAACGAATGGTGCAGAACTTCTTATTTTTGGGGGCTACTACCACGTGCAGTTCTCAGAATTGAGTCCCAAAGTCAATATTTTTCTCACTCCGGGTTGTATTTCCACATTTCGGTCGCGTACTCTAAGACATAAATTTGTAGAAAGTATTAGCAATGGTAAATATGTAAGCCACATTACGCCGATTTGTCAAACACAGCCGAATAAAATTAAATTACAACTTGGCACAAGTAGAGCTCTAATATGGCATAAATGAAAAAACAAACCTCTAACTGAATCACACGTTATAAAATAGTGCTTTTTACGCTTGTGTTTTTCAACGCAGACACTTAAATGTCCACTCGTTAAAATGTATATATAGACACTTAAAAAAGAAGATATCCTTTAGTTTTACCAATGAACGGTCAACCTTCATTATGAGATTATGTCTGTGTGGGATTTTGCAATAAAAAAAATATATGAAAATAGGGAACAGAAATGGTATGCTATTCTCTTCTTTAACAACATTGTGGTACTTTTAAAATAGACTAAATGAAATCGGTTAAGAAGTTTGTAAGTTTATCCATTACAAACATTGCCACTGTTACGAATTATATAAACAGTACATTTGCAATTTTACTCTACTATACCTTAAACTTTTTCATCTCATCTCCCGATTTACTTTACCGCCTCACACACTTTTTTCCTTTCGGCAGTAATATTTGAAGTCCCCTATAATTGAATTTTCTTTGACTTGCATATTATAAATTACTTTACTTTCGTTTAATTAAATATCGACCCCTCGCCTTTCTAGCTAATTTGTTTCGATTGGCTTAATTAGTACGCCGCTTAAGTATCCTTGTATTCTAAGCATTCTGCTTTAATACTTTAATTAAATGATTTGCCACAATTCCTAACCCATGTCAAAGAGGCCACGACTCCTGTTGTACAAAATAGGCCGGCTTGCAAACTTTATCGCTCCCGGTTGATCCACTTTATATTTGTAATCATAATAGTAACTAAAAATCAACGTAAATACTGTGGCACGCGCACTGCGCTACCACTTTGACGAATATTATCATTGACAATATTATTGTTTGACATTTGCTCGGTTGACCCATGTTACTAACGTTTTTTGTTTGCCTTTTTTTTACGCCGCCATAAAAGAATTTGAACAAACGAAAACAATCAGAAAATGTTAAGGTTTTTTTACTGCTCATAGCTTTTTAATAAAAGCCATCCATGTTGGCCATTTATTCATAAAATGAAAATTACTTTTTTCTATTAAATGTTCGACATTCGTTGTGTGCTTTTAGGCGTATTTGTTTATGGTTGTTTTTTGTAGCCTACTTTTTTCGCATATCCTTTTTGTTCTCGTATTCTGGCATTTTTGCGTTGTTTGCTCAAGCGAAGCATTAAAGTGGAAAAATTAATCTTGTTTAAAAGCAAAACATTGGCACACAAAAACCAGCCAACAATCCACTCTCTCATTTTCCAATTTAGAGGAGCTTTGATGGATTTTTATTTGCTACTAATTTATATTGATTTTAAATAAAAATTTGTAATGTTGAGACAAAACGAAAAACCGTGTCGTTGTGTTTTTTTTAGCTATGCTTTTGTATTTTGGTCCTGTGAGGATTTGTCAAATTACTGCGACTGATGATTGTATTTGTACGTTTTACCGTTTCGAATGGCTTTGGCTAGTGCGGTGGTGATGATGATGCTGCTTCTGCTGATGGGACTGATGATGACTTTTTATGACAATGTTTAATTACATGAATTTGGCTTTATGCCAAAAGTTGTGCCTGCAGCTGTTGTCGTCCTTACGTAATCCACTGCCATCTGTTGTTGTTACTGCCATTGTTTTTGCAAGATTTTCGTGTCGACGCTTTCATCCATATCTCGTCGTTGTTTTTTTCTCGTGCTTGTGCTGTTCTCTTTTCGAAGCTTGAAACGTATTGTAAGTTTCTGCGTCTGTTGGCTCAATGCTGGAGCTCTCATCGTGGCAATGCCGCCTCGCTGCGAGTGGTGTTGAAAGGTCAACAGCCGTTTTACCTCTTACTGGTGCATCAGCCTGCAGTTCGGAAATGGACGTTGGACTGGTACGTTTTGTTTTGCTTTTACACAAATGCAAATAATTGTATGACAAGCAATAAAACTGCTCTTCGACAAGGGTAATAAATGTTCTTTTTGGCTGCAGTTCAACAAGCAAAACCTGGCCATATCCTTAGGCCAGTCGACGAGAAAGCAATGTCTGTTCTAGATTTCACTTGGCTTATTTGGTTATGCAGCTATGGCAATTAGTGTGGTCTTGATTAAAAATGTACACTCCACCTGACTGCTAAAAAGAGAGGGACGGGGTGGAGAGGAAGAGAGAAAGAGCGACATCGAAGGCGTACGAAAGAAAGGGGTCACGAGTAAGGAGCCAGTGTGTATACTTGTGAAACTATAAAACTTTAATGAATTTAATTATGAAAGCAATTTATTGCATACTTTAAGGACTATCGTTGAAGATGTAGTTTCCATGAACTCAAGCACAAAGTAGGCACAGGAGGGACTATGGGCGAATATCTAACACCTAAAGTGGCCTAATGCGATGATTTTAATTAAAAGGGAGACGACGTTGAATTTGGCACGTAATAGATAATAAGAGAGACAGAGAGCGAGGGAGGAGAGCTATATATGCTTGTTAAGTTTTGTTCAAAGGAATTATCTAAAACTTAGTTTTGTTTTGCAAACATTTTTAATGTGTGTACAGCCGACCCTTGCACATTAATGTGGCGAGGTGAATAACATGTTCCAAAATGGCATGACCGGCTGCCAAAAAGTTTCTGCATATTAGCAAATATCGATAGCAAGGAATTATTTGTTGTAGCTTTGGAATAGCAAAAGAATGTAAGAGCGGTATTACTGATCTAAGTGAACACAAATTGTTTAAAATTCTTTGACGGCAATAAGTAGAGAAATTTGATGGAATTTTGGCTTTTTCAATTCTAAACCTAAAGTTAGTATTTCTATGAACTTAATGAATAGAACAAGAATGTGACACACTCGCTATTTGTTGCTAATACAATTCTGTTCGTTTATCTACCTAAAGGCCCGTGTCTCTTTGGGAAGGTAATAACTCTCGTTATTTGGTCTCTTTCGAGATTGTTTTTTTCCTTTACTTTGCATCTTCATCTTACTCCATTTGCTGCTGTTGTTTTAGCTTCTTCCCACGTAAGATTGCACTGTCCCAGCTCTTGGAGTATCATTCGTTTCCAGTTGTTCTTGGGTCGACCACGGCTTCTTGCGCCTTCAGAGTTCCACACTATTGCCATCCATGTGATACTTTCTGGCTTTTCCACCTCTATTTTCTGCGTTTAATTTGGTTAATAATATTCGAAATAAGTTTCGGGTTGTCTTTCCAGATTTCCTAAAGATTTCTTCTACCATTCGTGCTTTTATGTGCGAAAATAGGGCGAAGCGCTTCGTGTTTCATGCCGCTTTTCTGCAGGGCTGAGCCCTGTCTGGATTCTTCATCCTGTCTGCAGTCGCCCCCTTATTGTTTTCAGGTATCCACGTGATTAAAATTCTGTTATTCTTGTATTAAGAGATGTCCGTCACGTCCTGACAACTTTCGAGTTGTGGGACCTTGGTGAGATTACCGATTAGATTAATCTCATCGGCCGCTCATTTAATAGCAAGTATTTCCACATGCAAAACGCTGCAGTAGTCTGAAATCCTTGATGCCATCCCATGTTTAAATCCGCGGATAAGCTACCGTAGCCAACCCATTCATCCAGTTGTTTAGTGGTCCATACATAGCGTTTTCATTCTCCGTCTACTCTCTTCTAGAGGGCGTTCTGATTTCATAGAGGATGATTGAATTCCGTCCACTAAGCATGTAGTCCGTCTCAATTAAAATATTGATTTCGTTGAGAATCCTTGAACGTCCGATAGAGATATCCCAGTTTTCTATCTTGCTCAGTCTGACACCCAAAGTGTTACTTTGCGTTTAAGTCCCCAGTTTTCTCAATGATTTTCCTGCTTCTCGCGTTGTTGTGAATTAACACGTTTTCTATTTTTAGATTCACAACTATCGTTTATCGACGAATGCAAACGTCACTGTTTGAGAAGCTCTTACTAGACACGCCGATTGACTCGACACTAATACTGCGAAGTTGTTGTTGACAACATTCGAGGGTAGCCGACAATGAAAGACAAATTTATTAATTTATTTTTCTTTTAAGATGACTGGAGCCATGAGTTGAACCTGTGATCTCCCGCATGGTAGTCGCGTGTTCTAACCACTATGCCACGGCCGGTCCCATATGTGTCATTACGGCACTTAATTCCCATTGACTGCTCTTGCATTTAGTAAGTCCTCCTCCTATATTGCTGTGGTTGCTCGACGCTGATACCGACTCATGTGTTAACGGACTTTGTGCGACCAGCAGTTTGAATAAAATAGTTACATGCGCTTAGAATGAAACCTGGAATGTATTTTAACCAAACAAATTACTTGTTGTAGTTACTAACAATTCACAACATTCGATTATGTTGTGAAACACAATTTCAATCAACTAATCGTCTTTTGAACATGTTTTACCCCATAGTCCTTTGAGCGTTATTAGCTATAGTGTATTCATGCCATAAGTGATCATATTATCAAATGATTAGTAAACTATCCATATAACTAGTGTTTGCCTAACTTTTATTTCATAAAGTAAATAAATTTTTTACTGTTCACAGTTATGCAATCACTTTTATTTCTACAACTCTTATCCCCTAAAACAAAATCTATAAAAGATTTCCCACATTTCGATAGATTTCATAATTACGATTGTATGAGCACCACACCCTAAAGCATCCTTCACATTTGTTTCAATTGAATGATTTTATAAAATTCTGTAACAAAGTACTTGGTAAATACTCAAGTGTATAACTAAATTTATCGGAAATTGGTTTTAAAAAGACACTTGAATCTCTATTTGTGTGCCACAAAATTTATTATGCACCAGTGGGTGTGGGTGAGGGGAGGGGGGGGGGGGGGGGGGATAGTCAGAGATACATTGGACTCTTATCGCATTCGAACCATATGTGACTCATACATATAAAATGACAAAAACTTTATTGATGTCCACTATTACATCAAAGGGGCGACAGCAACAACTACAATACTGTAGCAAATATGTATTGTTATTGGCATTGACAACAATTGCAGCAGCACAACAACCACATTTCATCACAGTTGCATGCACAGTGACAAAATGGAATAACCAATCTTTTCTATGCAAGGAAAGTGGTTGGAGTTCAAGATACATGTACGACGTATAAGCATATAAGTATCTCAAGTGGGTGTGTTGGTTTAAAACTATTATGTTCATCAGCCATGTAACCAAGGACATTACTGAACTAGCTAGCAGTTATTCCAGTAAATTGAGCTTTAACTGTATGTAACATTTGTTGAAGTTGTCCATGGTCTGTGTTTCCACTTTAGTTGTGCTATTTTTTTATTTTTTATTTTTGATAATACAGATACACACTCGTATACAACCAATTGAGTATTATATTGCAATTTTATTGTTCAATATTGTAGAATTGTTTCGTTTTTGGTCTAAATTTGTTCTCTTATTGCAAATGGTGAAGGGAGTCATAGAAGCAGCGGCTCACCACCCCACTCCAACTATACATTCTATGGATGACAACGAATTCAGCATTTTGTTTGCACAAAGCTATTGTGATAAATTAAATGATATTGAATATACACAAAAAAAAATTTGTACAAAAAAGAGCATGAAGGATAAAGCAATACAACTTTTAACAAGCACATTCAAAATATACATAACTTAGTTGAAAGAGTTTCCATAGACAACAAATGAATAGAATAGAGATAACAAGTGGAAAATATTTCGATACACAAAACTCAGTTACTGGAAAGCAATTAGGGAGGAGGAATCTAATAACTTGAAAATTTGGGGAAATCTATATATATAAAAATGAAATGGTCCACGTATGTCATAACATCACTTGAGAACGGCTGGAGCGATTTGGCTGATTTTTTTTTTATTCGATTCGAAATTTTCCGTAGATTGTTTGTGTTGAAAAAAATCAAATCCAGGTGGCGCTAGGGTGGATTTATATCGAAAATTTGAATGCATGTACCAATTCAACTGAAATTTGGAACGGATATTCGTTTGATCATGAGAAAACATGTTATGTACAAATGAACCCGGTAGGTGGCGCTGGGGTTGATTTATAATCAGAATTTGAACGAATGGACCAATTTAACTGAAATTCAGAATGTATGTTTGTTTAATCATGAGAAACAATTGTATGTACAAATGGACCCGGTAGATGGCGCTAGGGTGGATTTATATCGAAAATTTGAATGCATGTACCAATTTAACTGAAATTTAGTATTTATGTTTGTGGAACTTTGAGAAAAAATTAGTTGTATAAATTGCCCCGGTAGGTGTCGCTATGGTGGAATTATAATGAAAATTTTAACGAATTAAACAATAAAACTGAAATTTAGAATGTATATTTGTTTTGTTATGAGAATATTTTTGTATATATGGACCCGCAGTTGATTTGGCTGGGGTTGAATTATTTCGAAAATTTATATCAACTGTCTGATTTTACTCAAACTTAAAATATATGATTTTTCTGGCATGAGAAGATTTTGAATATCGATTGTCCGATATTACTTAAACTTAAAATATATGATTTTTTTGGCATGAGAACATTTTGAATGTATGTTTGGAACCAGTTGCCGGTGTTTAGCTTATGATACACTTAATTTTTGGAATGTCATTTAGTCACTTTTTTTAACATCATAGTTATTCAGAAGTCTATATATATAAAAAAGATGTACATTTTGATGTCACCACTAATTGTGAAAACGGTTGACCCCATTTGTCCCAAAATTTCAGTGAAAGTTAAGGATTGGCTGTAGATGGTCACCCAGACCGCAAAAAGGCTTAAAGAAGAATGACTCACTTTTATAATGGCGCACTTCCTACAGAATTAGAGAGCTTCACAAAGTGGTTTTTTCCATTTCGAAATTTTAGGGGACAATAACGAAAATAGGAATAACTGTTGATATCACCCAGACCATACGGTTAATGGGTTTGCTGAGCCTAATGAAGGCAATTTTGGAAATTCGTACTCCTTAGGATAAAAAGGTACAATCACCCAGTACACCAACGCAGAAAGTTATATGTCAGTCAATCGGCTTCAAAATGTGATTTTAGAATATATGCCTATCAATAAGTAAGTTTTCATCACATCATGGACGACACTGCTGATCCGTTTTAGCAATTCTTATAATAATATATAATAATCTTTAAGATATATGAATAACATAATTTGTCCGAAAAACCTCGCCCTTTAAATTGAAATATTTTAGAGGTCAAAAAAATAAACCAATTGTTTTTAGATTTCAAATACACTCAACATATTTTACAAAAATTTGGAGGCAGGACGAAGTCTGCCGGGCCAGCTAGTTTATAATATATCTGATAAGCAGTCTACAATTGTTAGATATTGCTATAATAACCCAAAGGATATGTGTGTAAAAGTGTTAGGAGAATTATCGTCATATTAATAACTATTTCTATATATTGTAAGTAAATTATTAATATTGAGTCTCGAAAATGATATCCTTGTAATGACATAAATAGCTGTGACATTGCCTGTCTCAGCTATTAAATGGCTATTTACACTATTTCCCTAAACGAAATAAATAAACAAGTTCCCCTATTATAACCTTTACTTCAACACAATTCTTAAAATACTTATACCTATTCCAACGATATACTTTGCTTTCACATTATTTCCCTATCCGATAACGTAGAACAAGTATTTGCCAGTTATTACTACATCAGCACCACATGCCGATGTTATCACTGATACAACGTCAACACCACCACAGCTAAGCCACATTTCCCAGCCATTCAATGAGCTGTCGATAAATCAGCAACAAATCAAACTAACTTTATTAATCATTACATTAATCTCTCAGGTTCGACAGGACGCGTTTATCACGCATTCATATTACATGTAATGCCAGCATGTGTGTGCTAGTCAACGTAAGCATAGCCAACAAAGAACGTGTCGCCTATTTTTAGGCATATTCCACATTTAATTTATGTCATTTATAATAAATAACATAAATTACTGAATGTTTCATACGATATCTATAGAATTTAATTGCATTACTCTCGAGTATCGTGTCGGCTTAATTTGTTGTTGGTATTTTGTTTTTTTTTTCGGTTCAAGATAAGTGATTCAAAGCAGCTTTATATTTTCAGACTCTTACAAAAGAATATTTTCAACTTTTGTTGCTTATCATCGGGCTTTAATTCATGTTGACATAATTGTCTATATGACCTTCAGATGTTCTCCGCAATGAAAATACGAGGAGAGCAAAAAATTCACAAATATAAAAAGTTTTAATCAAATAAACTCATTAAGTAAGTACTTGTGCGTAGGTTATATACATATACAAGGCTGAAAAGGGGGATGAGAGAGAAGAAATTAAAAACGTTTAAATGGCCACCCTTGGCAAGACAAAATGTGTAACATTTCTCTTGTCATATCTTTTAAATGACTGTTGTTTTGCGGAAAGATTTTAAGTATTTGCCTATACCATCATTGCTCCATATTTGTTAGGTTTTTGTTGGCGTTTTTTTTCGCAGGATTCCGCTTAGCACAATACATAACATAATATGAACTCGTGAATAGAAATGTTCATGCATACAATTCTATATACGTATACATTAACATACAGTCGTACACTGTTTTTACATTTGTTTGTTGGACCAGATATGGCCAGGGGACTGGCAAATGGGAAATGGGCCCTCAGAGTTTATGGATTTGTTGGCTGTAAACATCAAACAACAAAAGCAGCAGCAACAACGACTGAAAATGTAGCACCAACAACAATGACATTAGACATTTTAACAAATTGGTCACATATGTTGAATGTTTCATTTCGATGTGAGTGTGCATTGGCCTTTTTTGGCCCTTACTCGCAACGCAAACCTCAATGTGTGCGTAGATGTGCTCAAATACAAAAAAGAAAGAGTCCATGTTTGGGGACAGGAATTCAAGGAACGTGACACTTGAAAATGTTGCTTTCCAGCACGTTTAGTTGAGGTTAGTTAAAGCGGATATACGTACATTGACGCAAGTATTTTCGGCAAAAGGAAAACGTAACAACAAATATTCACAAAGAACAACACAATCGCATTTTCATTTCCTTGTATGGGGCTTTTCTGAACAAACGTATGAAATCACGAATTGGCTTTAGACGTTTTTTGGGGCTATCGCTATTCTACTAAGACATATTTAAATAAAAACATCATTCGTCTAAATTTCATCAGTCATGTCCGTAAGTTTATCTTGTGTGATCTAGAGCGATACGTACTCGTATGTATGTACGTGTTTTATCCTGGCTAATTGTTTATTTCTGAGTCACATCATGTACTTCTCTCGGAATTAGGGCCATATACATAGTAGCTTGGCCTACAATTGATAATAAAGGCATTGCCTAAGTGTACACAAGTGTTGTAGATTAAAACTTTGATGGAGGTTTTGCTAAAATTAGCTATTGCAGAACAAATTTAAGGAGCTTCTTACTTAGTATTTAGCAAAGCATGACATATAATTGATAAAACAAAGCTATACTAAGTATGTAAGGTACCGGCTGTGGCATAGTGGTTAGAAAACCCGACTATCATGCGGGAGATCCGTGGTTCGATTCCCTTCTCCAGTCATCTACATTTTTTTTCATTGCCGCCATCTTGATGTTGTCGTCAGCATCTTCGCATTATACGTGTCGAGTCAATCGGCATGTCTAGTAAAAGCTTCTCAAACAGTGACGTTCGCATTCGTCGATAAACAAGTAGGTGCCGTTTGTTGTGAATATAAATGCGGATGCAAAGGGAAATTAAGTTTTTTTTATACTAAGTATGTAGAAACGTTGTAGATCATTTTTTTCAAATTTGTCGTTACTTCTGTTCAACAAAGGAGGTTCCTATTGCGACGATTTCTTAATTGTTATCAGAAATAGAAAATTCAAATTGGAAAATAACGGAATTCGAAAATATGTAAAATTTTCAAATGTTATAAAATTTTTACCACAGAATTGGAAATGTTCGTTCTTACATTTATGAAAATATAGAAATTCCATAGAAATAATGAAAAAGAATATATTTTTCCAGTTAGGGTTTATCTCTGTATGTACAAGTTTATCAATATTACACATATCTTTACACGGAATATACTTTGCGATATATCTCCGATCTGAAACACAGCCAGATAATATCCTGTATATGGGACCTGCTCCCATGGCAATATGGAGTGATGCAAAGAACATTTATTTCTCTCTGCCCGTAGTGCACACTCTAGGCCCTCTAACAGTATTGGTCATTTACACCGAAAAAATTTTGAGATATATTAACGGCATAAACAGAGCCGGGTTATGTGCTATATAAAAGTGATCTAGTCCCATTGGGCTAATGCGTGATACAAAGGATATTCATTACTCTCTGCTAATAGTATACATTCAGTGCTTCAGAATATGATAATACTAAATATCATTTACACCGAATATACTTGGTGATATAAATATGATCAAAAAGAAAGCCGGGATATAGACTATATATGGGACTGATTTGCTCCCAGAGGTCTATGGCGTGATGCAAAGGACATTCATTCCTCCCTCTCATTTATTTCTCTCAGTGCTTCAGGATATGATAATACTAAATATCAGTCACATATTGGTGATATATCTCCGATCAAAAACAGAACCGAATATAGACTATATATGGGAGTGATCTGCTCCCATGTTGTCGACAGCTACTTCGCAGTATTAGTGTCGAGTCAATCGGCGTGTCTAGTAAGAGCTTTTCAAACAGTGACGTTTGCATTCGTCGATAAACAAGTAGATGCTGTTAGTTGTGAATCTAAAAATAGAAAGCGTTTTAATTCACAACAACTCGAGAAGCTATCCCATACCTCATTCATGGGATGTAAAGGGAAATTAAGTAAGTTAAGATCTGCTCCCCTAAGGCTATGGCGTAATGCAAAAGGACATTCATTCCTCTCTGGTAACAGTAAGCAATCAGTGCCTCCGAATATGATAATAATAAATAACATTTACACCGAATATTTTTGGTGATAGAAGTCCGATCTGAAATAGAGCAGGAATATAGATTATAAATAGGAGTGATCTGCACCCATATGGCAATGGCGTGATGCAAATGACATTCATTCCTCTCTGCCCATAGTGTCCATTCAAGGCCACCGAATATGCTAATACTAAATATCATTTACACAGAATATACTTGGTGATATATCTTCGTTCTGAAACAGAGCCGGATTATATCCTATATACACAAGCGATGTAATCCCATGGGGCAATTGCGTGATACTAAGCTTATACTTAATATCCTTTATAGCGCATATGTGTCATATTTTCTATCTGAAACAGAGACGGGATATTTCCTATATATGGAAGATATCTGTTCTCATGAGAATATGGCGTGGTACAAAGGACCTTCATTCCTCACAGCCCATAGTCTGTGCCTCCGAATATGATAATACTAAATATGATTTAGACCGAATATACTTGGTGATATATCTCCGATCTAAAACAGAGCCGGGATATATCCTATATATGGAAGTAATCTGAACACATAAAGGTATGGCGTGTTTCAAAGGACCTTCATTCCTCTCTGACCGTAGTACCCAGTCAATGCCCTCCAAATAAGATAATACTTAATATCAATTACACCACAGAATATACTTTGTGATATATCTCCAATCGGGTAATATTCTCTATACAGGATTGATTTACTCCCATAGTGCCCATAGGATATTCATTCATCTCTGCCAGTAGTGCCCAATCTTGCACCCTGAATATGCCTCTCGGAAAGTTAAATAGTAGCTTAGTCCTCATTTTGTGCACCTGTGGCCAGAGAAATGTAGATCGTTTACAAGTTGAAGTTATTCTTCATTTATCTTTGATAACATTATGGGTTCATTGCCTGATATGAAGACGGCCACGCCCACTTATATGACGACAATTCGTTGTATCGTCAATAACTCTTTGTACACTTGCTCTTGCAGAAATAAGTAAAATTTTCATTTCGTTTTTAACACTATAAAATATTTAGTTATCGACTGTGGTTTATTACAAGCACGAGTTGCAACTAAGGGCACAACTTCTAAACTGTGAGTTCATCACGTATCTTTCTGAAATATTGTGCAGTTTTTTTTCCTTCTCTTTCCATGAAATGTTCTAGGATATTGGTAACCTTATTTTCGCTTGTCACATGAAAAATAAAAAAAACCGAAATAATATTTGAAACATCATCACTAACTTTAACAAAATCAAGTCTCACGCAGTGTGTAGAGTCTGGTTAACATGCATAGTGCTGACAACTTTGTCGGTGTAAACAGGAGATCTCAACCATTCAACAATTATTCCATGATTCATGCCTGTAAGAAGCGCTTTATAAAAGTCACTTAACTTTATACAGATCTGTGGGGAGACCTGTTTAAGCAAACTCATATACATACATATGAAATGGAGTGAATGAGACAGACAGACATACAATAATTGCAATGACCAAAATTAAGCTTATGTGTGTTGTGGCCGTAAATTAATGTTTCATGTCAAAAGTCTATAGAGTAACATTTTATGTTGCTGTTGTCGACTTGTTGTATATTTAAGAAAAAATACAACAGAACAATTTTCTTATTTTTTAATATATATCTTTTCTTGAAATGGACATAGAACTAGTCTACGGCCATAATATTGTGCTTGCTCCTAAACTCTATCAACCACTTACCACATTTATTATTTAAACAATTTAACAGGCCACAATACAAAATTTGTGGTCACAAATTTCTCTGTCTTTCTATCCTCCATTACTCTATCGTCCGTTGTTTGTCTTTGTGTGTTGCAACTCTGCTGCTTGCGGTCAGCCTATTTCCTTTGGGTGTTTCCTTTTACCGGATATTATAGGAGAACAGGAGAACAAGTGGACACACACACACACACTCACACCGTCTCTAAAGACAAGTTGGAAAAATTTATGCATGTATTTTTGCTTTTAATTTTCATTGGAACAATTTTGCATTTTCGTATTTAGTTTTGTGTTTATGTCCTTTTCATTTATAGAGAGAGAGCAACATGAAAAGTTTTTAACTTTTAAGCTACCAACTCAAATTTCAAATGTCAATTTATATTCTATTTAAGCACAAAATGTAATTCTCCCCATAGACAAGTCACAGCTAAAAAATCTAGTCGGTTTTCTGTGTGTAGCTGTGTCATCCCCTCAAAGGGTCAAGTGACAGCCTGTTACTTAACAAGGCATAGGGTTGGATGAAGTAAGGTTTGCTCGTGTTTGGCCATTTGTGCAATTGTCTTGGACTGCACAGAGAATTGTTTTATAATAGTTTCTAAATACATGTCTCTAGATCGTAAGCAATAGTTGCCAAAATAACAGTAACTCAACAATCAGAGCAAAAGTTAATGCCAATAAAATTCAGTCTTTGTGTTTGTCATCTATCGTTTTAATTAAAAGTCAATTTCCGTACAAAGAATCCTTGTCGATGCAGTCGTTGAATGTAAAGCATGTAATGAATACAATGCACAATGTCTTTTCAAAGAGAGGATGAAATGAATAGAAATTTGTGGAAAAAGACAAACATCATTGGCTATTTGAAATCAGAAATTTGGTTACAGGATTATTAGATGGAGTATTTGTGCATCAATCATAGGAAGTAATATCATCTATTGTGTGAAATATAAACAGAGGAGATAATATATTATGTAATAATAATTTGCGAACAGATATGCTTATTAGGTCAAAGGCAGTTGAAAGCATTTAATATACAATGTTGTGCTTAAATAGAATATAGGGAGTTGTAAATTATTAGTAAAATACTACAGTCAACATAATAACGAGTTTTGTTTTTACGTAATATTCACAAAATAGCTGGGACCAATTTGGAAAATAATGAAATTTTTATTCGACAAATACTGGCCACTTGCGGCAGAAAATTTTATGATTTTGCTGAAAAAAATTAAACAAATACTAAATACTAATTAAAAACTTGGGGAGTAATTTCTGTGATCATTTGGAATAACACCAAATAAATGAAATGTCCTATTCGGAAATTTAAGTGAAATTAAACCAAATATTTGGAACTGATTTCATAATGAAATAGTTTTCGGCCAAAAACGTAGAAAACTCTTATACACTTCTTTCTATGTTGTTTAATCTCTATATTAGGATGAATGCGCCTTTCTCTTTCATAGTATACATACGAGGGCTGCTATATATATTTCTGGCCTAATAATGAAAATGCGAATATTTATCATCAAAAATTGTTTTATTGTTTTTCAAAGTATTCTCCAGCCTGATTTATACACTTTTGCATGCGCTCAAACCAATTGTCGAAGCACTTTTTCCACTCCGATTGAGACACCTCCAAAACATGGTTTTTGAACGCTTCAACAGCATCTTCTGGGCACGAAAATCTTTGACCACGCATTTTTTTCTTGATGTGCGGGAATAAAAAGAAGTCATTGGGTGCCAAGTCAGGGCTGTACGGCGGATGACCCATCAATTCGACGTTTTGGCCGGTCAAAAAGGCGCTGGTTTGAGCCGATGTGTGAGAGCTCGCGTTGTCATGGTGAAGAATGATTCGTCTTCTCTTGTTTGTTTTTCGAATTTCTCCGAAGACTTCAGGCAAACAAATTGTGGTGTACCACTCAGAATTGACCGTCCTTCGTTGCTCAAGCGGAACAGTCGCCACATGACCAGTTTTGCCGAAGAAACAGGCGACCATTTGCTTCGAAGTGCTTCTTCCACGAACAACTTTCGTTGGATTTGGCTCGTCTTCGAAGACCCACACGGTCGATTGTTGTTTTGTTTCGGGCTCATACGCATAGATCCAAGATTCGTCACCTGTGACGATCTTATGAACATCTTTTGAAGCACCGCGATCGTATTTTTTCAACATTTCTTTGCACCAATCGACACGAGCCTTTTTTTGAGCGATTGTCAAATTGTGCGGGATCCAACGACAACAAACCTTTTTTACGGTCAGGTGTTTATGTAATATCGAATGTTTGCTGGTGGGAGAAATGCCCAAGGATGCCTCTATCTCCCGGTATGTCACATGACGATCTTGCATTATTAGTTCACGCACGGCATCAATGTTCTCTGGCACAACGGACGTTTTTGGACGACCTTCACGGAATTCGTCGTTGAGCGAACTGCGACCACGATTAAATTCGTTATACCAGTTTTTCACGGTGCTATATGATGGTGCTTGATCACCATACAAAGACTTAAGTTCATCGATGCACTCTTGTCTGGATAATCCACGTCGAAAGTTGTGAAAAATGATCGCACGAAAATGCTCACGTGTTAATTCCATTTTTTTAACGGAATTGAATTGTTCAAAGCTCTGTAAGTTTAACAATTCACGATTAAATGACAACACGTTCTGAGTGATGTTATGCTAAAAAATGTCAACCTTTCCAATGGAAATATCAGATTGCACCTGGCAACACTTATTGTTGCCTAGGCCAGAAATATATATAGCAGCCCTCGTATAATGAAAATTTCATCGACTTCTTTAGTAGATGCTTTTATATATATACCAGTGGTATGCATAATATAGCCTCGCGAGCCTGGAAATTATCGTTTGTTAACGCAGACACGATAGGCAATTCCCACGTACTCGAAAGTTTTGTTTGATGTAAAACATTTAGTCTAAACTAGAGTGTTACGAAACCAACACTACACCCTCTTGTTTCGCATTAAACACAAAAGCTGAAATAATGTTCAACGATTGTTGAGATAGCATGAGTTCTCAATTGTTGGGGAAGCAACAAGAGAGCGCTGACGCTTCTTGTGCGATCGCACATAAGCACACCATATTGTGCGTGTGTTTGGTTATGAATAAATTAAATTAATTCATTCTTCATCCGCTATCCAAAAGTCCTCTTTTACCGAGATACTGTTTAGGTAAGCACAGATTATATTAATATATGTAAAACAAATCTTCATCTGTGGTTAGCATATCCTGTTAGCATGTTAACAGAAACTCTAGTTAACAGTAAATAATATGTACAAGTAAAAAAACTGATTTTAACGAAATTGTTAAAAATGCCACAATTCAGTAAAATTTTTGGAAAAAACGGGTTATCCAATTTTAAACTAGATTACAATAGCTTTTATTTGCCACTAATACGATTGACTCAACCCTCTCCAGGTGACCACTTCATCCCAGCCACATACAAATTTGTGAAAAAATTTCATATTGAATTATATATTTCATATTCAAGAACCTTTTTTTGGGAAAATGGCATATGTGGAATTGAACTAGCCTACAATAGTTATTATTTGCCATTAGCCCAATTAACGCACCCCTCTTTAGAAGGCCGCTATGGGCGCACTTCTCCCCAGATATATACAAATTTTATTTTTTGTAAAAAAATCATATTTATGATATTTTGTGGGGCAAACATCTAACAAATTATTAAACTCGACTAAGATGTTTCTTATTTGCCATTAGTCCGACAAACTCACCCTGACTGCTATGGACGCATATCAACATAGGCAAATAGAAATTTGTAAAAAAAAATTTAATTTCGTATACAGGAAATCTTTTGGGGAAAAGGACTTATGCAATATTAAACTTAAAAAAATTAGATAATCCAAAACGTTCAATTGGTCAAGAACTTCATCCGAAAGATGTATAGGATACACTATTCTATAAAACATACTAACCTCGTTATATATGTCATACATGCTGTTTTGTAATTACTGCGAAAGTTTAACTTTTGTAGATATTTAGAGCCTTAAACGTGACAAATTCGCCTATACGATACTTACTACCTTCAAATCGATATTAAATTATTATGGCATGTAACTTGACAAAACGAATTATGCAGAACTTCTTCTCTTAGGGGCTACTTTCACGTGAAGTTCTCAGAATTGAGTCCCAAAATCAATGAGCTGAAAAAGTTGTACTGTGTTTGATTAACAGATCTCCGTTAAGTGAGCTGGCCGTGATATGTTCTACTTCTTTTTGGAACTACTTTCACGTGCAGTTCTCAGAATTGAGTCCCGAAATCATGTGTTGTACTGTGAAATTGGTTAGTGTCTTCGCTTCACGAATTTAACTTAAGAGACATAATATAGTAACCTTATCTATCTAGTAAAGTAGTTCACTTTCCACCTGCTGACCAAAAGAGAAGCTGTCCAGTTAAGCTCAGATTACAGATTATCAGATTAAATACTTTAGTTCAAAATCAAGGAAAGCCCCTGTTTGTACTTACTCTCTTTCGATGATATGAATGTAATTACATTATCTAAGCAATTACCTAAGTAAACCTCCAAATTGTCAAAGTTATGAAACTTATTTATTCACAAGAATATTAAAAAGATATAAAAACGTTCATGTCTAGACAAAATTTACCATGAAGTTGTAAGCAGCACCTCTAGGGAAATAAATGTTGCACACACACAGTCTGCATTTGCCTCAATTAAAACTAAACCAAGTACTGACAACATACTAAGTAATGGCTTACACACTATGCCAAAATGTATGCTATACCACATTATATGCCACATTAAGCCTACGCCTATGCAAAATTTTGTCATAAAGATTTTCAATATCTTAACAATGTTTACGGCTGCAAGGTTACCAACAGCTTTTTCTTATATATTTTACATGTGAATGTATGTGACGCTCCCGAATCTCATTGAAGTGCTTGCGGCAGACAATGATGACGCTTTCATTGTGTGCTCTTGGCGTAATGTTTTCATTTCATGACGTTAAATGCCCCTCTAATTAAATCGTGCAAATATTCGTCCTCACACCTGAGTGGTTGTCATATTTAACGCCTCTGGAATTTGTTTACACAACAATTTGATTCCTGTGCGTTTTTTTTTGTCTTCTATTCTATTTGTGAATTATTCGTGCGTTGCTGTTGTGACGCCGTAAACTCGGCAACATTTTATGCTTCACTAAACCGCAAATATCCTTGTCGCTGACACAATAAAGTACATAGTTTGCCATTGTTATTGTTTTGTGGCAGCAAAAGCAAAACAAAATTTTAGCTAAACCAAACAAAATAAATAATTTTATAACAATCAAGTGAATACTGCGACGGTTGTATAAATAAATGGCAACAACCGCAGCAGTATTTGGTTGGTGTTGCCTCTGATGTTTACCAAAAAGGTCGCCCCTGTCTCCCTCTCTCTCTCCCTCTATTATCTCTGGTCCTGCCAACTGAGGCTTTGTACAGCCTACAGCTGTCATAAGGCTGACTGGTTTTATGATTAGCGTAACGCCTAAATTGTTGTCTACTCGTAAACAACAACAACAACAGCAGCGGCATCACATCAGCGTCAGCAGCAACAACCAAATATGTACACTGCTGTTTGGTGTTTCCGTGACGGTCTTCTCCATGTGCGAAAGCCAGTGCCGCATAACATACAGCATACTGTTGGGGGGTTTTGCCCCACACATTAACTAGAGTAAGTGGGTGGCACGCAGGCACACGATAATAATTGTACGTGAAATGGCTGACCTTAATAAAATCGGAAATTATGGTATAATTTTGAATGTACAATATGGGCTGTTATTACATGGAAATTAAACAATAATACGAAGGACGTTGTCAAACAGCAGGATATTACAGGACAACAAACATTTATTATGTTGCTGTTGTGTTATTTTTGACAGCTCAGCGAAATGTTGGTTAATTGTATCGCTTTGCGTTAACTATGTGATAAGTATATATAACAAAGAGAAATTCTTTTGAAGTTTAGCATAATAAAACAATTTTTCTTAAGGATTGGGGGAAAGGGGAGATTAAAACATAAACTTTAGCTAGACACTATTAGAAAAAATTACTTATCTTTTAACTTTGGACAACAAGCTCAAAGTAAGATATAAGTGCGATTTGAAGGGTGCGCTGCCAACAATAAACGAATCGCTTTACTGAGGCAGCTGCGTAACCTACGCGTCCTACCCTGAAACGATCGTCAGTTTAAATCATGATAAAAAACTTCTTAATTTATTAAAGCGGCGGTCAACTCGTCAAAAAATGTTTCGTAAGATTTTTGCATTTTGTTGTTTATATATTATTTAAATATAAACCGATATAAAAAGGATTAATGGGGTTAATAATCCAAATACTCCCAAAAGTATGCTGTACTTCTGGCAACTATACTATTTATAGAAATTAGAGAAGCACTGAAATCATATAAAATATTAAAGTTTTAAAGTTTTAATAATATATGTATTTACATATCCTAATTCAACATGATATACCGTAACAGCGTTTCCCTTTTTCTTATTTTTATACATATCATCATTGATTAATATTTCCCATCGTTTGTATAGCTCTCTTTCCTATCGTTATTTTGCAAAATCATTTGATATTATTAAACGTTCTATCAATCATTTCACAAAGTCTGTTCTAACTTTTGTTGTTTACAAGGATACCGTATTGATATGATGTGGAACGCCTGTATTATTTTATCAATAATAAATTTTCAACTTTGTCCCCAATACTGGTAAATTATACTTTATAACTTTGTCCCTGGAAAATTCTAAATGTATATTTTCTTTTTAATTGTATTATATAAAATAAACGATAATGATTTGCTATGAATTGCACTAAGACTCATAGTAGGTGCCATTGGTAGCAAACATTTGTCTATCCTTGTTATGATTGAATTCTCCCAAAGAAGGTGAATTCTTCATTCATTGTTTCCCAGAAATTAGAATAAAAAGGTATTAAGTAAGCATCATTTTATGTTATATAATATAAAAATAATCACTACCGGGTAGGCGGTGGATAACGATACTTAGAAATTACATTGTTTAATTTGCAAATGTATTAAAAGAAAATGTTTGATGTAGCATATGGTTTCTAATGATAAACAACAAAAGTAGAAATTTCTGTTGCCAAGCTGCTATCTAATGTTGCTCTTGATATTGTAGCCTGTAGATGTGATGCCACATTTTGAAACCTTTTGCCATATTGTCATGGACGGCGGTGTTGATTTTCAGCTCATGGTGATTTCAAAAACAAACACATAGTAATAGGGTGTTTGTGTTTTCCTGGTATTGGATTAGTTGAGTGATATTTGTACGAGAATTTGGAGATACAATCTAGCAAGTGTAGCTTCTTTCTGTAAGCTTATTTGGGTCTTTAAAGTAGGGCGTAGCAGTTGGCATGGATATTATCAAGCATTACTACTCAGGTTTTGGGGGCATCAAAGATAACATGTGCGATTAATAGACTTAGGCCGTTTTTTTTCTAAACTTTATTTTGATTTGGTTGAAGTCTTAAATCACAATTAACACATTAACATCAGTTCGCCTTATTTGTTTTTATCGAAACAATAATGGCCACCCTATTGCATGTGTGCAAATGTTAAAGTCCACCTAAAATATATGTCCACAAAAGGTGATACTTTGCCAACAACTTTTGCTGTTGTACCAATATATTACCTCAATTCAACATTCATTTAGTACATTAAAATAATTTGGGGGCTGTAGATTTTAACGCCAAAACAAACCAGTGTAAAGCGATGCCTTTGACTTTAAACTGCTTTGATCTGGGGATGTAAACCTCAAATACATGGAATAGTAGAATTTGTATGGTGCTTAAATTTATGTCAAACATATATGTTGGTAAATTTTAATTTCCGTATAAAATATCCATATCGTAGATTTAGGATGAAATGTAGGTTTTTATATGAGAAAGAGGGAAAACTCATTAAATCATTTGTTAGTACGAGTGTAGTGAGGATGGTAAAGATGGGATCATGTGAATTAAATGGTCGTATGTAAGCTATACAGGATAAACAAAAAGTCTTTTTACTTTTAAGCCATCTTAAAAAAAATTGGATTAATGAGATAAAAACTGTTTATTTATAATGAAAGTACATAAATTGAGATGAATTTTTTCTTAAATAACAGCATTTATAAGTGATCCTCGAATGTTTTGCACTGCTGGAACTTGGAGCGAAAATTACGGTCTCACAGGTGCTTCTTGTAATGCTGCGCTTTTTCTCGCGAATATGTTCCTCAAATTCCTCAATAGACACTAGATTGATGTTTAACCCTAGAAGGGTAATCATATTTTACACACACTAAGGGTAATCTTCGTCGAATCGGCGAAGTCCTATTTCACTTGGAAGTTCATAGCAAAAAATCTAGCGTACCAGTCCGAAACATCATATTTAAGCAATTATAGACTCTAGCGAAGAAGAAAACACAAAAACTGCATATTTTTAAAGCTAATTGGTTAATTTTGGGGATATCTCTTTTCAGCCCATTTTTTTTGGTCTCAAGTAGATACTAGTATTCAAATAGTTCTTTAGTATAAAATAAAATAGACGTGGCTTCTCAACTTGTGCAAAAAAATTTACAATACACTTAATTTTATCAATTAAAACAAAAAACACTTCGAAAAATTATTTCTTTGTATAGTAGTCACAAATTAGAATTTGTGCATCCCACATACAAGTATAACAAAAAATCTTTTGCATTTTTCTTTTTTCGCAAGAACAATTTTTACAAAATTAGCGTTTATTGTTCTTCTTTTTCGTTTCCAACATTCGAAAATTTCATAAATAGTTGTTTTCAGTATTTTTTTCTTTTATTATTGATTAAAGGGGCTCAAAAAGGCCAGAATTTATTTATTCAAAAACTCGTGTGGTTGAACGGGATTCTCAATTTTAACATTCTTCTAATTTACAATTTCGTCCGAAATATCATCGCATTTGAATTGTTTGAGGTACGATAAGAGGTTAGTTCGGCCAATTTCTTCACTAGTCGGTTCTCACCTTTGATGCAATATATTTATTCCACGCCTTAAATCATTTTATTTTTAGTGGACCAAAAATTTTATTTGTTTCCCACGAATTGTTTTTTTTTACACATTATTAGTAATTTCGGAACAAATTTAGTGGCTTACGATTATTTTCATCACCCAAATCCGGTGCAATATCGTCATTGCAGTAGTACTCCTCCTCACGCAAAAATACATCTTCCTCGACATATTTTTCAATTTGCTCTTCGATCATTGAATCGCAGTTGAAGTCTTGAGGAACATTTTTCACAATTTTCAATTAAATCATCTGGTAATTCCGATATTTTAAATATTTTACGTTAAAAAATCAAAATAATTTTTGATTTTGTGACTTTTTTGCAAGAGCAAAAAGTCACACAAAAGGTAACCTTCGTCGTTTCGACGACGCGAGTTTTTGTTTATTGCAAAAATATAACATTTACGCTTAACTAATGCTGTCATATGCCATCATAGCTTGAAAAAAACATCACAAACTAACGTTATTGCAAAAGGCAATAGAATATTGTGAAAAATAAGAGAGATAATTGAAAAAATAGCAACAGTGTTCGTCGAATCGACGAAGATTACCCGTCTAGGGTTAAAACTTTAGTTTTTAGGTCTGGGCCAGGAATCGATAGCATGATGGTTAAAACACGCGACTACCATGCAGGAGAACTTAGGTGCAAAATATGGATCCAGCCAACTAAAAAAATATTCTTTTGTTGCCGGCCCCCTCGATGTTGTCGACATCAACTTGGCAGTATAAGTGTCGTGTCAATCGGCATATCTAGTAAAAAGCTTCTCAAACAGTGATGTTCGTATTCGTCGATAAACAAGTAGGTGCCGTTAGTTGTGAATCTAAAAATAGAAAGCCTGTTCACAACAGCGCGAGAAGCTATTTCATACCTTTTTCATGGGGTGTAAAGGGAAATTAAGTTGTTTTTAGGTTTATTCAATGTATGTTTATTCACAGCTCACTTGAGTCCTAGTATAGGTCCCGATCTCGCAACAATCATTCCTACTCCATTTGGTAAGAGTCGCTACTTATATCTCAGGTCACCAAAAGCAGGGCAGTGACATAAAAGATGTTCCGTGGTCTTTTCTTCTTTGTCATCGTTGCAGCTTCTTGTAAATCGTTGTAAGTAAGTTTGTACCTTAAGTGAACTCTACTATTGGAAGGATTTAGGTTCAGTACAAAATCGTGTCCTGCGCACATCTCAACTTTCCTTAGTCATAAGGTCCAGTTTCTCCGCATTTAACTGTTTTCCTCTTGTGAGAGGAATACCAACGTGACCGTAAATCAATACACGACTAAGTAGGTACTCCGAGTGAATATCGCCCATAAGGATAAATAGTTATAGAATTATGCATTGTCCGTCACTAGCCAAATTGGGCAATTTAATTAGAGCCAACCTACATATATATGGTGGAAGGTTTATGTTCGGATCCAGATCAAGATTCCTAAGGCATAAAAGTAAGAAATGCTTCTGCACAGATTCCAACATATTGTTATAAAAATCGTAGTGCGGGTCTCAAACAACCGATCCTTATTCAAGAATAGGTCAAACAAGAGATGTGAAAAGATTTTTTCCTAGCCCAACGTTTAATATATGACAAAACACCAAAAGCTAGTAATAACATGATGATTAATGGTTAATTATCTATCCTATAAAATACCAAGTTCCAATGCGAACCTGCCAGAGTAAACTGAGAAATAATTATACGTGTAATCTGAAATCGTGTATCTGTCTAGATATTACGAAAAATACTACTGTGCTGTGTGTGATTCTAGAGAAGCAGGATCATATGAAGAGCTCATTTAATTTTAACGAACTCTATGCTACCAAAGTTGTTAAGCTTATTTTTAAGTCACTTTGAAAAGTTGTCCTTGGAAATAATTGCTTATTCAATTCTCATTAGAATATTATTTAACAATCAAGTGCTTTGCTTATTGGTACATCTCATTATAATAATGGTTTGTATATTAAGTAGCATTTAATTGCCCAATAAATAAAATTTTTCGCAAAATTTACCAAACATGTTGAGGAAATATGCGAATAACGCATAAATATGCAATACATTCAATACACATTGTACCCCCAAAAGCAGGCAACATATTGCATAATGAAATTCAGAATTGCTGCTGAATGCACTGTTTTATAACTAGTTAGTATGTGTATGTTAATAATTTGAATTAAAGTCCGAAAACTATATGTACATACACATATTTATACGACAATCTGTTATATCACCAAACTTTGTCTATAAGAGCGAATGATGCCATACAATTTTTATTGATAAAGCAAAGTTATGTTGAAAAGTTACCATCACACTACGGAGGGACTCAACCAAAAAATTATCACACCACAATACCGCTGCTGTTATTATTTTTCTGCCTTTCTTTGCAATTATTGTAATTTTTGATAAGCGATATGAAATGTTATATGGAAAAACAATATACTCTTTAGTATTAATGTTACATTCCCTTATGATGTATATTTTCCAAAATTTCTTTGAAATGTTCACTGTTTATTATCTATCTAATAGTAGTTTCATCATGTCTTTAGTTTATCACATTATTTGGAGAATCATTTTCAAAATAATCTTATATCCTTGTTAATAGATGCTTAGCCGTCTTTATCGCGATACCTCTAATGCCATCAAAACCATCACTTGGGTTAATCTAAATCCACAAAAATAATTCTCTGTCTCTCCTTTTCTCTATGTTTGTTTGGTACATGGTACAAATTGCTTACAATTTCTAGTGCATTGCCATGAAAATATTATATTTTTGTATGACTTCATGTGACATAACGACATCAAGGGTTTTATTCACTTTTGCTGCAATTTCTTTTTTCTCAACAGCTATTAAATCTAGTTCGTTGTCAACTACTCCAGATATGCAACTGAAAAATGATACACGGGTTGTTAGTAGACTTATACGCGCTTCAATTGCTTCTTTCACTGGCACTGGCACACAGATTCATACAAACACAAGTAAATACGAACACAAATACGGGAACTAAGTGCAAGTACTCACGGGCGATTCATCTAACTACACATGTTCACTTGAGTTGCCAGCTCGAGTGGTTTTTGTGATATGTATGTATGAAGGTAGGTAGAAATTGACTGTTCATATTTTTGCCGAGTTTTTTTTCACTGCATTCCCTTAGTCACGCGAAGAACTAACAGATTGTTGGGGGTTTTTTCGCTTAGCATCTGATGTTGTTGTTAGACATTGTTGTGTTCTCGGCAAAAGTACAAGGATGCCCGTGTGTATATAACATAAGAGTATATGAGTATGATATGTGCTTTGAGTGTGAGGGCAGGCGATGAAAAAAAAATAGTTTACCTTGTCACATAAAAGTTGTTATTTTGTTGAAAACTTTCGATATAAGGCAGATTAATTGTGTACGAGCGCAACATTTAATTGGCATTCTTCATGTAAATTGCATGTTAGGGGAGGAAAGTACTGTTTTTGGCTATCGAAACGAGTAATACGCTATCGAATTAAGCTTAGTAGTTAAGCTAAGTTTTGTGTTCGGGGATATTCCCTGAAGTGCCTGAGGAGATGATATGGGGAGAGAGCTGTCGGATTGAGAATAATGACTACTGTAGGAATTGTAGAGAGCAAAAAATCATGTCGTTGTTATCAGTGGACACTGCCTAAACACTTACAGCGAGATATTTTTATATGTCTTAAATAATTGAGGGGACATATTCGATCATCAAAATCGGTTTAGAATCTTAGAAAATGGATTGCAGAAAATTGCGACATGATAAAAGTTGATGTTTTCTCCCTTATCATTTTACCCTAAAAATAGGCAACACTTAATTAACTACAAATCAGCTGCAGTACAAATATTATTTCAATTCATTAAAAACTTGTTTATCAAACCTTGAACTAGACCAAATTAACATACAAGAGCACGAAATTTTCATGAACATATTGTTACTTAACACAATAAGTAATTAGTGGCAGGGTATGTTTTTAAAAATGTTTACAAATCAGAAGGTCAAATGAAAAAATTTAATTTAACCCTCTCCCTTAAGGATTTTTTGCATTTCTACAATAAGTAGTACCTACTTACAAATAGTAATCATTGCATTTGTATTAAAAGCAGTACCTACTTACAAATAGTTAACATTGCATTTGCATTTAAAAGCAGTACCTACTTACTAATAGTTGCAATGTTAAGCTCTCTCTATGCTGCTGTAAGTTTTGGCATTAACCAACACTCGAGCTATTAAACCACAAATTATAAGTTTCACAACAATCCTCCGGCCAGTGTGCCACTGCCCTTAATCTAATGCCTTACATTCGTTGTAACCCCACATTTGTTAATAGTTAGTTTGATACTAATACAAGTTGAGGAGGAGAGAAGAAACAAAATTATTTGTTAATACTGGCCATTAGAATCAGACAAACAGTCTGAACAACTTACATGCCCAGCAGGAAATTTTGTATTTTTTTCTACTTGTATTACAATTTACCAAAATACTATCTGGTTATGACTTGACTCTTTCCGTATATATGGGAGTGTGCGTTAAAACATAACACAATTTACACACGCATACACTCACAATATGCCAACGGACTTTGTTGTGAATTTCGTAGAAATGTTTGGTAGTGTTAACAAACTTATTTTGAGCAATTAAAATTATTTTTATTTATTTCCATTGCATTCCGGAACATTTGCAGTTTAACAAAGGATGCATGTGGCTTGGGCGGAAGGCCACTGTGGCTTTAAGCGGGTATGCAGTAGAGCCAGAATATCATTAAAGATATATGTGAGAATACTATCAGAAAACCGAGAGTTTTTAAACTGCTTGGGATAAAATGCTTGTCTGTAATATATTATATGTTGTTGTTTAAAGCTATTAAAATGGAATTTATGATCTTAAAAGTATGCAACAGTTTTAAGATGGTATGGATTAAAGTTGAGCATATGGAAATATGCAATGGTTTTTTATACTTGGATTATTGGGACTTGTCGAACGAGGGATTTGGAAAACGTTGTTGAGTGCTAACAAGAGAATACGCAGGGTTATGGTAGCAAAATAGTTTGTTGAAAGTTAATCAACAAAAGTGAGTATATTTTTAGTAACGCTTTTCTATTAGTTTTGTTAGGACTTAAGTACTTGAAAGCTGCAATAGTAACGTTCGCCGTTTGTAAATAAATTAAATAAGTTTTTTTCTATGAAAGACAGATGATTGCTGTGAAGGTATAGTCAATATTTAAAATTTTCGCTTACATGTTAAACAAATGCCCTGATATCGAAATCGTTGTTAAACTTGTCATAGTGTTTCTGCATAATCTGCAAATTTAGTACAGACAGATAATATTTAATGTTTTTTATAAATATGTTAAAGTTTCACCCGATATTGCCGCGCTCCTAAGCCAATTTCTTATACTATTCATGGTTACCACATTCTGCACCTTGGCTAATTTTTGTTAGGGTGTATCTATAGTATTTGCTATTTATACAATATATTACCACGCAAAAAGAAATATTGTATCAAACAATGAACATACAAGTGTGCTCCAGGCAGTCTAAGTAGGAATTAATGGTTGTTTCATAAACGCTTTCAATAATTTCCGTAGAATTCACTTAAATATAAAACAATTATTATTGTTGAGTTGCATTCCATGGAAATAGTTGGCGGTTACTAAATGAATACTGCAAAAAGTCGTGTCTACTCGTATCTTCGAATAATACACCCACATCAAAGGCAATAAATCTTTGTTTACTTATTTAATATTATGCATTGGTGGTAGACCAACAAATTTCTTACATTTAAATGTAATCATTACTTAAATTACATGGAATTGGGGAAGCGTATGCAATTCACGGAAACTGAACTTATTAAATTCAAAGAATTTTTTGTAATTATTTGTATGAAAAAGAAAAAATTTGAGAAGAATTTTAAAGAAGTTGTTTACTAGCCCTTTCTTAGCTGAATTTAAAAGATTAAAACCTAAGAGAGAAATTAATGTAATACGATTTCAGTTAAATGATAAAATTTTAAGTATTGCCTTAGTGATTGTCATAGGAATGTTAAGTATTGAATATTTAAGTTTTCCAATAAATTAACAAGATTATTAGATGGCACGGTAGACTTGAGAGTTTTCTTCCGTTGAAATTTAAGTTAAAGTCAACAGCATGGGCAGTTGAGTTATTACATCTCTAACCAATAACATAAATCACTAGAAATTATGGCTGTTTTGTTAGTAGATGAAAACCTTAGCTAAAAAATGTACTCTTTAAATAACACAGTACAACATTGTACAGCATATTGATTTGGGACTCAATTCTGAGAACTGCACGTAAAGGTGCCCCCAAAAAGAAGAAGTTCTGCATCATTTTTTTTGTCAAGTTACATGCCATACTAATTTAATATCGATTTGAAGTTAGTAAGTACCGTTTAGGGCAATTTGTCACGTTTTTGACTTTTTTGTTTGACATAACTCAAGAACCAATAGTCCGATTTAGCTGAAACAAGTTTAAAAAAATTAAGAATTACAATTTCTTTAATCTGTTCATATAACGTTTCCCTACATAAGCAACAGTTTCACTTTTACATTCATCAAATGATTTTGAGCTGGGTTTATTTTTTAGCAGTTACAATAAAACTCAGTGGAGTATGATTTACGTGCAATATTACTTATGATAATCATACGCCACCATATAACAATATAACAAAACAGCCTAAAACGTGACAAATTCCCCTATACGATACTTACTAACTTCAAATCGATATTTAATTATTATGGCATGTAACTTGACAAAACGAATGATACAGAACTGCTTCTTTTTGGGGCTTCTTTCACGTGAAGTTCTCAGAATTGAGTCCCAAAATCATGTGTTGTACTGTGTAAGTCTTCAAACAAATAGTCGTAGTTTTTGTCAGCATTTGTGTATTTAAGCAACACATGTATTGTGATATCGTAAAGGGTGATTCATGTAGACCTTTGGTTTTTAATTTAAATAATATGCGTAAAAAATAAGATTGGATAAAAAAGCTTTTATATTATTCTTAAATAATCGTCTTTGGCATTTACATCTTATAGTTCATTTCACTAAAATCTTAGCCGCGACTGCACTATAGGTTATGTTTGATTCCAAAATTTTGAATCTTAGCCCTTTCATCCACGACTTTACATAATCCAAAAGAAAAAAGTTCAAAGGTATGATATCACATGATGTAGGTGACCAATTTGCTGGCATGATAGTTAGACCTGGGTTTTATACCTGTCATAATCCATCTATATTTATTCAATTGGCGGTTCGCTTGCTGTTGCCGATAGCAACTTTGTATTAAAGGATGAACTCTATAATATTGTAGCATTACACGTGAAATGAGGATTCTTTGCTAATTACACATTCTATTTGGAATTTCTTCGTTTTCTATGTTGTGGTTGTTAATGAAGTAAATTTAGAATATTTACTTCTTTAACATTTCTTTCTATTCTAATTTCTATTTTTAACTAAATAATGAATGTTTAAGCACAATTCATCGCCAAGTCAGTCCATCTCAAATCACTGCTGTTCTTCTTAACTCCAATACTAAACCCCTTTCATTATTTGGCTCTTCCAGGGCATTGCGAAGTTTAACTTACGTTTAATTTATGCAAAATATATTCCGTACCTAGCGATGCTTATGATTGATGTTTAATTAAATACACCATTCGTATTTCCTAGTAACATCACAGATTTCGACGACGATATAATTTAATATCCGCAAATGACTTTAAAGCAATACCAAGACAACAATCAAACTTTTGCTCAACTAGATAATTAATAAAGAGTTTCATTTAATACAATAAACTAAGGCCAAAGGCATACTGAGTGATAGCACTCATTCAAATATCGCTGATTGGCTTAGTTCCATTGTAAATAAGTGTCTTTTAATAGCTTACCGAGGCCTCTCCAAGCAGACTATGCTGATATACAATCAGCAGCGGTTAAACAACATTTGATATACTTTTCGTTAATCGGCTTATAATAATAAGTTAAGGCAATGAAATGTCGCCAACACCGTCAACCTACACTTGCGACAACAGATATAAACTTTTGCTGGCGGTCTGACTCATCAGGTCCACTCGGCTCGGCCAACATTCATTCGCCTTTACGGAAAGTATGTAAGAGAAAAACAATTATTATAAAAGACTATTACGTTCACAGCTATATAAAATCGCATACTTTGACAAGTACGCATAAAAGTATGCTTCACACAAAGTATTCATCACAACCACCAAACGGGCCGCCCTATACTAGTAAAACCCAAGCAACAACAGCAACAGCATCATGGCTACGATGATGATAGTGATGCTGACACACAAGTACATATTGGCAATGACGGCTGTGGCTGTGGCTGTAGTCAGAGGTAAAGACAGCGACAACGACAAGGCCGATAGCCACCTTAAGGACGATGACATGTTGGCTGAAAATATTTAAGCTGCTGTTTTTCGTTTTTGTTTTTACCAAAATGAGAAAAAACAAACAAACAATTGCTTTTACTTATCAAAAGGGCCTTTAATAAAATTTCCTTTTAAATTTAAATTGACAGTCTCTTGTGTGTTGTCATGTGCCGCCTTATTTACTCTCATATGGGTATCCTTTCTTTGAGGATATTTAATCTTCTTTACGCTGTTGGTGTCATGATTTAAAAAATTTAAAAAGTATTGCACTTTGTGGTTGTTTAATGCCTCAGCTACATGACACTTTTGTATCAGAATCTTTAATTAATCTTTTCGCGTTTGGTTTTAATTCCGCAAATTACATATTCGTTTTAATACTCTTTCATATTTTATCTAGACGAACGTTTTCTTTGTAAGTAAATGTACAAGATTTTTGTGGGTGTTTTAATTGTACTTGGTTTTATGGTGCGCTTTCTTTGCTTTTTATTCTCTTGCTGATGGGAAAACAGCTCGATTGAAATACTTAAGCAAATATGTATTGTGTCTATAATGAATTTTTGTTGTGTACATTTTTGGCGGGGGGAGAATAACTAAACAGTGTAAAGTTGTATAAGTGGTGTGTGTAAACGATATACGAGTATTAGGCTGACAGTGTTTTGGAAGTGGTTATGGTGGCTTAAGATAAACTTAATAATAACGCTTATACGAACACCGCTGATTGGCATAGAAAGCACAATAACATGTCCTCAAAAGTAACAACAGCGATAATTATTTAATTAATTTAATGTAAAGACTATTTTTATTTCACTATGCCAAAGAAACAGATCTGTTTTTTTAAATTACACAATGCAACAAATTTTTGATCCCGGTTTCTAAATAGTTGATCCTTATGTAAAATTTCACGCTGAATTCAAATCTGCTCTCAGATATGTGGAAAGTAGAACAGATTTTGAGATATGGTCCAATTTCCATTTTTAGTGTTTTGAAAAAAGGTAGGTCTACTAAAATGCCATTTTCTCTGACTTTAATTCACCAATTTTACTGAACTGTAACATAAATAAAAGATAATAAAATTATTTCTTAAAAAACGATAGTTGATTAAAATCCAATCATTAATGACGAAGTTATGGCACTTCAAAGTTGGATTTTTGTAAAAATTTTAATGATTTTTCAAGTTTTGCTGCCTTAAATTAAGTTTTTTTTCCGTGTTTATGTAAAAATTGCTCCGGTTTCAGACTATTACATGATAGAATAATATGTAACAAAAATGTTTTGCCCTTGGTCATCAAAATCGGATAAAAAATCCTTCCGCATTTGCAGTATTTGGTAAAATAACCCATTTTTTTTTTAGATATTCCTATGTGACTTTTTTAACAAAAAACTTGAGTTAAATTTCGGAGAGCAAGCAAAACAACAATTACTACTACTTTCAAGAAGAGGTATCTGTACTATATTGTAAATGTAGCGTTTATTTTTCAACCGATTTTGATGACCAAGGGCAAAAAATTTTTGTAACATATTATTCTATCATGTAATAGTCTGAAACGGGAGCAATTTTTACGGAAACACGGAAAAAAACTTAATTAAAGGCAGCGAAAACTCGAAAAATCATTAAAATTCGTCATTCGTCATTAAAGATTGGATTTTAATCAACTATCGTTTTTTTAAGTAATAATTTTATTATCTTTTATTTTTGTTACAGTTCAGTAAAATCGGTGAATTCAAGCCAGAGAAAATGACATTTTAGTAGACCTACCTTTTTTCAAAACACCAAAAATGGAAATTTGACCATATCTCAAAATCTGTTCTACTTTACACATATCTGAGAGCAGATTTGAATTCAGCGTGAAATTTTACATTAAAATGTATTATTAAATGTCCCGGATACAGAAACTTTTGAAATTTTGTGACATAGTGTTATTTATTGTAAAAATAGTTTCTAAGTTACAATTCAACACACACTGTCAACAGGAGTTTAAGGATTATATACTTAGATAATCCTTTTTTATCTGTCATTAAATTGTAATTCCCTGCAGGCGACAAAACAATAATGAAAAAAAGCGAAGAATTTCCAGGAATTTAATAAACCCATTTTTGCTTTATACCGTTGTTGTATACTCAAGTAACGTTTTATTATTGTAAATTGATTTTTAATGAAACTCTCGTAGGCTCTTTGTAATATAGTTAATGAATTAATTGCTTTATTTTTTTATTTTCTTTCAGGTATGTTTTTATATTACAGATTGCTGTCTAATGCTACAAAGGTAACTGAAAAAATTATATATTGATTAAGTCGCCGTATTGTGTTTTTGTATATGTAACCGGATTAATACGTTTTTTTCATATGTCACCGGATTAATACGAAATATTTTATCTGTGGTTGTATAAGTATAGAGATAACTCTTCAGTGACGCTACTCAGTCCATGCTGTGGTTTTTTTCTTTTATCGATTGTTCTTATAATCAGATATGAAGTGTGAGTATAATTTTAATTTAATTATAACTTCGTGTGGTCTTGTATTCACAAAACAAAAAGAGATGTAAAGTAGGTTTTTCTTAGACGTATTGACCTACCGATAGGGATTATTGTTAAATTAGCTGTTATGCTAATGAAGTGTTTTTGACTTTTTTATACCCTCACTCTCAGGGATGAGGCTATATATCATTTGATACGGGAAAAAAGTGTAACGCATAAAAGGAGACGTGTTGGCTCTCTAGTATCTTAATACCAAATGCGTTTCAGGACTTTTTAAGATGATTCAGCAATGTAAGTCTGTCTGACAGGCTGGTGGGAACAACAACTCGAGTAAACCTTCACTGATGCCTATAAAAATGTACTAGTATTATTATATTCCAAAATTACTTTATGAGATAGTCAAAATAGGCCCACCCCTTCTGGTAACTCCCATACAAAATGACATATAATTGGAAAATTAATATTTCTCACATAACTTTCAAACGGACCATTAAATGGTACTTAAATATAGTAACTTAAATTATCTTGGAATAGTAGACAAACACTCAGAACACCGAAAGGTTTGCCATACTCTCTCTAGTACCTCCCATACAAGTGAATAAATTCACCCTCATAGTTGTACATACAAATTTGTTTTGTAAGTTCACTGAATTCAATCATATTTTGCGTGAGATGTACGCTTATGAAAATTTGACTCACGAGTGAATATGGACAATATTGACCGACCCCTACTTTTACCAGCCATACAAAGTAACCCATTATTAGAATATTAATACTCTTCTCATAACATCCAAACGGACCACTGGAGGATAACTCAGAAAACCTAAACCTTTGTCAAATCCCTTCTGGTACCTCAATGTACGTCTGTCTATACCGTTATTATAGCCGTAGTGTTAGAGCTGTCTAGCTGAAATTTGGTATACAAGCTTCTATTCTCTAAGCGAAGGTTAAGTTCTAAAATAAACAATATTGAACAAAAACTACTTTCTACTCGTCAAAATTCTCATATAAACAATTCTAAAGTATTTAACATCTTAGTTACAAATTATTGACATAAAATGGATGTGGCAGGCTTAAGTAATGTCGAACTCTCACCATCTACTTTTTTAGCGGGACATAGTTTAATCAAATGTAGTTGTAGTGCAAATAACAAGTTTTATCACAATTTTTACAAATAGTAAAGGGTATCTGAGTTTCGAAAATTAAGGTAACCTTTCTAGTTATTTTACTAGTTTTTTTTAATTAAGATGTATTTTTTTTAATAAAGTTCGTATAAAAACAAAATTAATTTCGTTGAATCTTTTTCTTCTTCTATAAAAAAGTAAAAACTGATGTAAGAGTTTACATTCGCAGTTCCCTTCAGCTCACTGTGTTACTGCCAGCATCTTAACTACATATGTGAGTGTAAAAAATTTCATATTGTAGCCCATAAAGTGCTAATAAAATTATCCATAATTTAATACATTTTCGTGTCTTTCTGTAATTGTTACAGATGTAAAGCAGCTTATGTCTATGTCTATATGTGTGCATAAGATTGTAACCATTTTGGTACCAGCCAAACAACTTCTGCCAAACAACATTCTCACTTCATTCATGACAAAGCTACTAGCTAGTTAGTGATGTGTGTGTGTGCGTGTGTGTTCATGTATGAACGTTGTAAATAACAAAATCTTGCCTTAGTAAAAGTTAGCGCGTGCAAATGTCTTATATGCCATTGTAATTGTGCGTGCGTTTTTGTTGCTGTTTATGTTATTATGTTAATGTATTAAATTAAAGACATTCTACCATACACACTCACACACCAACAATATAGAAAAAACCGAAAAAACCATATGCTCATTAGCATATTAAATATTCACACATGACTTGAAAGTTTCTCTCAGAAACGGCAAAGATCGGTCGGAGTTGGGTGTATTATGTAATATGTATTTGGGTCACATGTACAAATAAACCAAATGAGCGACGCCATAAAAAAAAAACATTTGCTTACATTAAAATGCATAAGTATATTGGTGTTTAGAATAATAAAATTGTAGGCGTATAAAAATTCACTATAAAGCAGCCCTTTTTGTTTAAGGTGGTTTTTGCCTTAGGTTATAACAAAAATCAGCAATATGTTAAATATTTTTGCGGTTGGTAGCACATCAGTCGAGATGTTTGGAAAATCAATGTAAAATCAGATAGCGTGGAGGTTTTCAGGTTTTTTATTAAAAAAGTAATTTAAATTAGGAAAACAATGTTTTTTTTTGCTGATTTTTAGTTTTTATTTTCTAAGCAAATAAATCCGATTAGCGGCTTAAGTATTTCACACAGAATAATTGTTAGTTTTTAAGTTTTTTTTTGTGAGTCTAAAAATTGAAGCGTGGTAATCATTCAAATGTGAGAAACTCTTCCGTATTTTAGTCATGGGATGGAAACGAGTGCCAAAATGGTTTATGTTTTGTTGTGCATACTTCCATTTTTTGCCAAATAATAAAATATTATATAATTTATAACTAAAAATTGCATACAATGTAATTGCTTTTATGATTGCCCCTGAGGACCTTGATGACAATGTTATTGAAGGAGTTTATAAATTACAACCAACAAATTGCAAAATTATAAATTAATTATTTAATATTAATCTGATATGAATTAGAATAATAATTAAAATCTAATTAATAAATGTTTGCAGCAAATACTCTTACAGTACTCCACATTATACATAATGACGATATATTAAACAGGAACAATGCACCACACACTTGGAAAAACAATACAAATTTATTCAAAGGCTTTTGAACTTTTCGTTGCCATTTTTGTTTTACACAAAGCCTCTACAGATTTACGTGTTTGCAATAAATAAATAAACATCATGCATTACGTTCTATAAATTTGTGGCGTGTACATCAACATTAAAATTTGTGTTTGTTTTTTTTTTTTTTTGCAATTTCCTTTACATGCTATGCTGCAAACAAATAAATATCAATCATATGTCATAGAATCCCTTTTTATCGTGACATGCACTGTATAACAAAAACAATATGTATTAATTATTTATCATACGCCTAGAAATAAAATCAAATAAATATTATGCTCATATAACTGTTTCTATTGCGTAATCCATGTAGATGCAGCAGTTTGTTGCATGTGTAGCTTGTCAAAGACGCCATTAACAAAATAACAATTTTAACAATTTGTTTTTTTTTCAGGAATATCATACATATCAATAAAGTTGATATACTGATATACTTTATTGATATGATACAGGAAAAAAATGTTTGAAATTCAAGCAGGCTCTTTCATTTATTATGGATGAATGTTAGAAAAATATTATACAATTTCATTGTCATGACAGCATTAAAAGTAATTATGTTTTAAGTGTACTAGGGCAATACTTGTGAAGTAGAAGTAAAGCTGGTTTGGTGGATCAATGGCATTAAAATCAGTATAATTATTTATTAATTACGTTTAACTAAAGTTCGAAATTACTTTAACAGAAATAATTTTAGAGTGCTTCTTAACATAGGTAATGGGTTTTATATACGCATCATATACATATATATTATGTTATTAAATTTTTCTTGGATGAGAATCTTTTGCTTAAATACAGAAGTTATTGTAAAGTATTTCAATTAATGTTTAATACATTGGATATCATTTAAAAAATGTTAAATTGCAATTAGAAAATAAAGAATGTACCCACACACTCAATGAGTCCTGCAAAAGCACTTGTTGTAATGCTAAGAAGAGAAATATTACGTCATAATGGTGGAACATTGAACTTCTGGATCTAAGATCCTCCGTTAGGCAACCTTTCAATAAAGCCAAAGCTAGCAAAGACATAATCTGGTAAGTGGTTAAAACACGAGACTACCATGAGAGAGATCCGTGGTTCGATTCCAGGCTCCAGTCATCAACATTTTTCTTACATTGCCAGCCCCCTCGATGTTGTCGAGTGACGAGTGTTGTATAAGTGTCGAGTCAATCGGCATGTCTAGTAGAAGCTACTCAAACAGTGACGTTCGTGTTCGTCGATAAACAAGTAGGTGCCGTTTGTTGTGAATCTAAATTAGAAAGCGTGTTAATTCGCAACAACGCGAGAAGCTATCCCATACCCCATTCATTGGTTGTAAAGGGAAATTAAGCCTTACAGCGTATGGGATTTTTAATGAAAGATGATTTAACGTAGATCTTTTGTCCCAAGGATTTCTCGGGATTCTTCTGAACTAGCAACAATGACTTGGACACTGGTCATCAACCTGGAATGTTCGCCTAACTTAAATACAGTTCGCTCCATAGTGAGCAGGAAGAATCTGACCTTATAAATCACTCGGACCCGGCGGAGGCCTTACAACTATCTTGTAGTAGGTTGAAAGTAATTTTCAGGGGCTGCCTCATGCTGGGAGTTATTCCCAAAATTTCGAAGCAAACCAAACTGGGTTTCTTTCCGAAGGTTGGCAAATGTTATCTGTCAAACCAAAAGACTAACTATCGACCGATGTGTCAATCATCTTTTTTCCTTCCAATATATCAGAGTTTATTAGAAATCCATGTTCGAAGTAATTTTCCACAAAATATTTCTGAAAAATCTCAGCATGCCTACCCTAAAAGAAAGTCAATCGAGATATCTTTTCACACTATAGTCAATACAACTGACACCTTCCTCGAGAATAAAATCTACACTAATATTTTACTTACAGCGATTCCTGAACCATTACATTGGGAAAGCACTAAGACATAGTTGAAATCAAATGTTGAAATCGGGTAGGAACTCAATATGAAAAAGGGTAGGAGGACGTCGACATTCATATGAACAACTTTAAATGCTCTTACCTCGTAAACAAAGCGTCCAATTGTGAAAAGGAGGTTAATTTGTGATCATAAGGATATCTCTTTGCTAAACTAAGCTCTGTGTAAATTTTTACATGGAACGCGTTCAAAGTTTGTGAGTAATGCAGATTCCACATATATGCTTAGTTCAGGTTTCCTCATAACTTCTGTTTGGATTGACTGATCAACCTGAGAGTCATATGTTTTCATATTAAGTTTTATTTGACAATTTTCGAAAAACCAGACAGGATCGGTTAGCTTGGTTTTTTCCAAAATCAAAGAATCGAAAACAGAATTGTTTAAAAAAGGTAGTTTTTGAATAAAACCGAAGCCTGTTTTGTGAACAATTCAAGTATTTGAACACTATACCAGTAACTAATCTAAGGACTTTTATTCCAAATAGGAATTCGGGGAAAAATGTATTAGGTGGAAATTTAACGTGAGAGTAGATTATGGGATCCATTCACCGATAATATTACAATGCTGCCAACTTGGCAGCGTGTTTCAGGCAGATTTCACAACAACTTAACTTGCCCGGAGGTAGGATATCCGTATTTAAAGGAACTTTGTCGGAACATTGTCTTGTAGAAAAACACGCCTTTAGATTAGGCTATAGAAACTCCACTCTCTAGATGCTGCATGGGGGAGGATAAAGAAACAACAAAACACATGCTCTTGAATTGCCCTGCTTTAGCTGGACTAAGAACTAGGATATACCGAACCGAAGCCCTGTAGGAAATACCTGTAGGGTTTAGAATCAAATTAATAGAAAAGGCGAAGTAGATTAATATTTACTACTGATGAAATTCCAGGTAACACGGTGAGCTTCATTAGCTTAAAACCTGTGCTGTCAAGCAACTTTTCCGACATACCTAATTAGTGAATCATTACGGTGACGTTTCTAGATGCACATTGATAAAGTAAAACTGAAAATAAAGCAAGATATAATAACAGAATGGCAATCGCCTGTTGTTCTTGATCTAAGGAATGATAAATATTGTACTTGTTTATGAAATTTTACTATAAATTAGTTTAAATTGTATTTAACAATTTTAGTATTGAACAAATTTTCATATCCTTATCAAAATAGTAAATTCTTTGGACAGAAAAATTATCTATGTGGTTATGCATATAAGAGCAATTTATGATACAGTATGTTGACAATTTGAGCTTTACAGAACTCCAAAATTGCTAGGATTGCTAGATTTTCCAGAAACAAATCATGGCCAGGATATCGATGAAACTGCAAAGGTCTGCCACAGTTTGTTAATTCTAGAAAAATGTTTTAAGAGTGCAATTTTTCTTTTAATTCTTATATACATGAGGCATATTATCTTGGAGGCACTATTCTATTTCAGAAACTCTTCTTCACAAGCTTTTACACTAAAACACCAGGTGAACATGTTGTGTTAAAGTAAGTTAATATACTTTTCATAACTTGAGCAAAGCCAAAACACTATATATTATGTCGGTATGTGCAATCTACACTAATTTTTAGTCCTATCGTCATATATTTTGCCTTAAGCTGTGTACAGTCATTTACCCCTTTGGCACAAGTGACTTTCATACAATTTACTTCTCAAATTATAAAGGAAGTCCAGGAATATCAATTTAAGGCAGATTTCTTTTATAATATTTTAATAGCTTTACATATCTCTGTGATTTAGTAGTAAATTTCTTTATATTAAGTACATTATGACTATTGTACTCAAATTCTAAGCTGCACAACAACCTCACATAATTTGCCGTACATAATATTCTTATAACCACAATACAAAATCAATACAAATCTGAATAACTAAATTCCTTGGTCCATTTGACATCACTCGTAAATTGTTTGTTTAGTTGATAATTAAATAAATCTTAACTAAATGGATTTAACTGCAAGATTAATAGTATACACATGGAGCAGATGAAACCTAAGCTAAATCTAAGTAAGCTTTGCAGCATTTCATATAAACGATGAGATTTAAGAGAAACCCATCAGCAAATACAGAGCAGCACGAATATTTAAATAGCTTTTCTGCACACAACTACATAGTGCCGGCAAATGTAATTGCAAATTTTCAAAAATTAAATTAAATTGAAAGCATTTCATTTGTGTGTGTGTGTGAGAGTACTACAGTTTGTGTGTTTGTATGTGTGTGCACGCAAACATTAAATGCTGAAATACACAACATTAGAGCAGGGCCGGTAAGGCAGCTTCCCTTCTCCTTGCCTTTCCTTGAAGCAAAACCATTAGCAGTCAAATGATTCACATACACCGAAAAATTTCTTAACGCATTTAGGTACGCGTGTCGGATTCCTTACATGCCAAACGAAACGACCGAACCTTTTCAAATTGTACATGGCATCCCAGTCAAAAAGGATATATTTGTTAAATAAACAACAACAAATATCCAGAGCAGAAAACACCAGGGAGAAAATACTACTGAGAGTACAGACACATGTAAACATTTAAATAAATGAACTAGTACAAACATGTACGTATGTGATGCAGGGCGGGGGGACGGTTGATGTAGGGATCGTGCTTGTAATTGATACTTTATTTAAACTGCTTAACGTTCTGCTGGAGCAGCATTATAACCAGCAACATTTGTATTAATAAATGCAGTGTACTTAGAGCATTTGTGAGAACCAAAAAAAAATTAGGAAAATATTTTCTTTTCTATTGCCTTCGCTGGGATAATATTCTACATAACGTGTTTAATGCATAGCTTGTGAAAACATTTACCTTCTTGTATACGTTTATACAATATTTCGTGGCATACCAATGTCTGTAATCAGTGGGAGACATCTGCATCGTTTAAGGGGGAGGGGAAATGTTAGAAAATACTAGAGGGATGCTTGTATAAGGGGCATGGTCGAATTTGAGAGATAGCTACTGGTAAAATTTGTAGTTCGATGTATATCTATTATAACATTTCGATACTGCATTGATAGTTCAAACAGACACCCCATATATGAGATATAAGATAGCTTCTCTCGTTACAGTGAATTATTTTTAGAATCACACAATGAGAGCTACATTTTATAGATGAATCCGAACATTAGAAGATTTTACTATACTTTTACTGTGAAACTGTGGTGGAAAACTTTGACTGGGTCATCGATGAAAGAAATGCAGATGACTAGAACATAAATCGAATCCTGGTCCCCCACATGATAGTCGTGTGTTTCGGCCAGATTTCTTGTCGTCCCTATTAGTTAAACGCAAAATAGCCACTTTGTTAAAATTTCCTTTACATAACAATCTCACCGAACAGCTGCTCAATTGTCACCCAGACATGGAGTAACTTGTCGTACCTTTTACACCGTATACTGTACAGCTATATTATTATAAAAACGTGCAACAAAATTTATTATAAAAACGTACTTAAGTACTATTTTTTCATCACGAATATTTGTTTTTTGTTCAACACGAAAGCAAATAACCATCACCAAAACAGCAGATGGAACTGCTATACAAAATACCGCACGGAAAGAAAGACAGGGTGAGATAAACGAAAGCAAGTTGATAATAAATAACATGTAAACAACAACAGAATGTTGAAACTAAGATTCGTTATTTCATATCAAACAAATTACTTAACATTTCCTGAGAACAAATTCCTGGTCTGTGCTTTATCTTCGTCATTGCTGTGTCTGTGTGTTGTTATCCTTTGGAATTTCCTTTAAGAGAGTTAACCAGTGTAACAGTGTGTGTCTGTTTCTGTGTATATGTGTGTGTGCACAATACTCAGTAATTGTAAAGTATATAATGATAAGCTTTAAGCTTAATCAAGTAGAATATACTGTAGCGGTAAAAGCCATTAATAAAATAGCAAGATTCATTAGCAGCAAAGTATCACTTGATACCGAAATCTTGTTTATTCTGAGTTTTTGGTTGTTGGTTGCTCTGTGGGCCATTGTGATTTCCATTGGTTTGTGGAAATTTATCAAATGTTATTCATATTATTAAGTTTAATAAAAATATTAACTTACCCTGAGAGGCATATAACTCTGCATGTAAAGCTGTACTGCTGATCATCATGGAAGCTGCAAAGAAATTAAAACAATTAATATTTATATAATAACCATATTGCTCATAACAAATCAACTAACATAATTTAAATATTATTTGATATGAACTTTTGCTATAGAATCAATATAATTATTAACTTGTATGTGTATTTCCGGATCATTTAATATGATTGCTTTCAAAGTTGTAATTTAAGAAATATGCACAATGTCTTGTCTTATACAAATTGCCTACAAAAGAAGACAATTGCAAGTTGTTAGTTGTGAGATGCATTAACGGGAATCAATTTCAATATAGTTGTTGATGATAAATAGGAATTATAGGCCTGATGATAAATAGGAATTAAAGGCCAGGTGATACAATAGTAATGCAAATTCTGCATTATAATTGGAAGAGCTAATGAATAAATGCTTTAATAATTTGAAACGGAAGAAGTGTACATGATGTTCGGAATCAATTTTCTGAGAACTGCATGTAAAAGTAGCCACAAAAAGAAGAAATTCTGCATCATTCGTTTTGTCAAGCTACATGCCATAATAATTAAATATCGATTTGAAGTTAGTAAGTATTGTATAGGTGATTTTGCCACGTTTTAGGCTCTTTTGTGAAAGGCATGTAACTTCTTCTTCTTTTTGAGGCTACTTTCACGTGCAGTTCTCAGAATTGAGTCCCAAATCAATGAGCTGAAAAATGTTGTACTGTGTAGTCAATCTGCAGTTATGAGTATTAAAGAGTGGGGAAGATACTTTCATTCATCATTATTATTTATTTTGCCGTAAATGTAAGTCGGAAACTTTGATGTATAAATTTGTTAAAGAGGACTAAAAAATTTGATATGATGACTGTGGTAGGGACGGTTTTAGTGTATCTAACATAGGAGATGGAACTACACCAGTTCGAATTCAATATTCATACGGAAGCATCCCCCAGGTTATGTTAGGTTAAACAGGTTGCAGGATAGCACACTGTCCAGCACACAGGCTTGTGAAGCCCATTGTGTTACCTGCAATTTCCCCCGTATGATCGGTCCTACAAGTATTTCCGGCGGGGCTTTTATGCTTTCTGTATGGTTTTCGAATGCCCCAGTTCGTATTCCAACTAATGTTAGCCAATTCAATAGCAAGTGCTGCGTTCTTTATTCGTCCTACTTCATGCAGCATCTACAGAAAGTGGAGTTTCATACATAGTTTAATCTAGTGGCGTGTTCTCCAAATGACAAAGTCCCATAAGTGTTTCTATAATATCGAATATCCTATCTCTCGGCAACTTTATAGTGGAACACTTAATTGGAGAAAGTCTCTATATATCAATGAATATATTTAGGTATTATTCGACATCCGAAATCTACCTGCAGAGGACAGGTAGAGATAGGCATAACATCCCATTTTTTGCCGGAAGAATCTGAGATGTAGTACTTTGTCTTGCACATGTCCCAAACAATAGCTCGAAATGTCACTGTGTCCTGATACCCAGATAAGCCAGATGTCAAAGTATTCAGCCAGTGGTATTTCTTCCTAGTCAGGGATGTAGCAAATATGGCTTTGGGTATTTAATATCAGATTTGCTGTCTGTGTAGATAAATATTCTTTGGAGAATGGAGACACTATTTTTCAGTAGTTCAGCACCATTAAGTATAGCAGTAATTTCAAGCGGCAATGGTCTGTCAGCTTATAGGGGATATTCACATAAATGTCCAGTGAATGAATTACATAGGCTGCTCTTTCGGCTAACCTTGTTCCATCCATTAAACATCGGATACTATTGGTATTTCGTCCAGTGAATTTTCTAGGTATTTCTATTCGGAATAAAAGTTCTTAGAGTAAATGCTGGTATAAGTTACGGGATAAAAAAGACAATGTTTTTGCGACAACTGTGTTGATCCGGTGTTGTCTTTTAGCATGTCAGAATGGTCCGATAGTTTAAGACGGCACATTCCCTGATTCTCACTCAAGATGCAGCACAAGCCATTTCAGCCAAGATATCATGAGTCGAGATGTTTATAATGAAACTAAGTGTTATGCCTGACGTTGTGTTCATTACCCCACTAGCAATAATCATCGACGATCTCTGAATTTTATTCAATATATTCAGAACGTATTTCTTATAAAGAGACTTCCACCAAATTACGATAATATGGAAAAGTATTGGTTCAACTATTGCTGTTTAAATCCATATAGTGGAATTTTGAGACTGTCCCCAACGCTTGCCTATGGCCCATTTACACCAGTAAAGAGCAACAGATGCCTTTTTGACCCTCTCCTCCGCATTGGAATTTCAAGACTCTTTGTTAACGAAGATAATGTCTAGATACTTGTCTGGCTTTGTCAATTGCATTTGCACCCCATTTAGCGACGGTAGTTCAAGTTTTGGTATTTTATATTTTCGAGATAACAGGATAATCTTAGTTTCAAGCGGGTTTGTCCTTTGTTGGCGGTCCAGTTTGATACTATATTAAGAAGGCAGGTTGTGCGAATGTTTATTATATACATTAAGGTTTCTACCCATATAGATGATGACGAGATCATCGACGTAGGCACATTCCTGGCATTCGGCCATCTCCAATTCTAGAAGTAGTTCATTGAATGAGGTTAACCATAGAAGTGGATACAAAACTTCTCCTCCCTGAGACGACCCTCTGTTAACGTTGCTAGCAGTTGTGACCTCTCCCCATTCAGATAAGACGTTACTTTCTACCAAAAACATCCCAATTATGATTTTAGGATTGCTGTAGGTATTATATTATTAAAGGTTTCCTGACTGTCTAGGAAAGTCCCTAAAGCGTAGAACTTATTCTCGAGGGAATTATCGATTGTAATGACAATAGAGTGGAGAGCTGTCACAGTTGACCTCTCCTTAGTGTAGATAAGCTGCGCTTTTGATAGCAAATTCTGTAGAAGATTACTTCGAATATGAAATTCTAATAATATCTCAAATGTTTGAAGAACAAAAGATGAGAGACTGATCGATCAAAAGTTTGTTGGTTTGACATTAACAACTTTGAATTAGTTCTAAATGTTGGGAATGACTCTTAGCATAAAGCAGTCTTATGACTTATGTCTGACTTGTTAAGTTTGTTCCACTAATTAACTGCATTAAAACTTTAACTTCCCACTTTTGTTCCATAAGCCTTCATAATATCCACACTTTGCGATTAACTGCAAACCATATTGTAAGTGACATTAATAAAATTATATTTACGCATATCATACGCCCCCTTATTAATTGCTGTTTTCATCAATCATTCGTTACAGTGAACACATTAAAAATAAAACAATGATAAATATATATATGTAACTGATTGTAATTTTTGTAAATAACTTAACTTTATTGCTGGCAGTTATACAACGACAATTCGTTTTTTTTTCAATTAATCTGTTAACTTTTCATGTTTTATCAACCACTTTCTGTCACAACTAATAACAATTTGATGTGATTTATGCATAGTGCGGTTAGCCACAAGTTTGTCATTACGTCATGTGAAAAATTAATACTCGTATCTATAACATCAAATTATACGTATGAGTAGTGACAATTTACGTCCCGCCCCATTATGGCGGCCATTTACTTATGGCAATAAAAACAATAATTTAAATGTTATATTTATATTAATGTACATTATTTATGTGTATGTCAGTAAGACTGTAAATCTAAGGGAGAGTGGGAGACTGGCTGTACATTTCATGTTAATTACCGGCAGCATTTTGTGACATAAACACATTTATAGTTAAACGGTTCAGTGATTACGTTCATTTTTTTTTCTTGTTGTTATTGTTGCCAGTTAAATGAGACGGCCTCGGCATGGCGGATTTGGGCCTAATTGAACACGCATCGCATTCAGGATTTTGCCTGCTTCTCATGATGTAGTCACATCACTTTAAGTTATATAAATTATAGCTGCCAGTTTACTTTGAAATTGCTCATTACTGGTATCATTAGCTCTGTCGTTATTCGCAGTGCCAACAACGCTGCAGATGTTGGCAGTGTGTTGTAAAGGGGAATTAAGTTTCGTGTTGTCGCTTTGTTATTATCGCGTGTATTTACCTTTATTATGTTGCGTTTACTAGAGTAAATAATTTGGATCATACTGTGATGTTTAAATGGATTTTTATTGTTCACGGGGAACACGAACATGTTGTGTTAACATCATGTGACACAAACAATATGTCACACATAGTAAGTACACAAAAGTGTGTGCACAGTGTGCACACACATACACAGAGTGATGTGATGTAATGTCAGGACACCCACTGCAATTGCTCTTGATATTTCATACATAGCAATACACATGCACACACACACATACTGCCTTATATGTTATTGAAGTATTTACTTAATTTAATACACTGTAAAAGAACAAGAGAATTATTGCGGGGAATACAATTGCAAGAACATTTACTCAATTAGTTAAATTTATTAAAGACAACAACACTTAACGTTTGCGACAGAAATTTAATATGATATTGCAGTTAATGTTGCAATGCCTCTGTGCCAACGTGTGTCGTCGTTGTTAGGTAAGCGCAATGCCCATAAGATTTGCTGGTTGGCTATTACAAAATGCTTTTACATTATAAATGGACAGACTCATCATTAACATGGTAAACATCTGGTTGAATTTCCTGTTTACGGTGTGTCTAGGAAAGTCGAAAGAGAGAGAAAGAGAGAAGCGATGAAAGCCTAATCATTTTGAACGTATATTTGAAGTTAGGTATTTAGAAAAGACTACTACTTTGGTCTACTCATACAGGAGACCAACGTGTGGAAAATGGGTGGCATGGGATTATATAGCATTATTTTTTTAGAAAATGGGAAAAGTTTAAACAGCAATGATGTTACACAAATACTAAAAAATGCAACTAGTCTGGATTATTGCGGTAAAGAATGAAGTGTTGTGATATAAGAGAGCAAAACTTATACAGATTTAACTACAAGACGCTATCGTGCGACGAAAAGCAAACGAACAGGCAGTAAAAAATTCAAGAAATCAAGAACTTAAATAGGTTTATACATATGACTTAAGTAGTCCGTATTCCAATAAATTCTTTAACAGTCCTATTTGGGATTTGAAATTTTATTTTCTACCACTTTGTATTTTAGCAGAAAGCCGATTAAAAGTTTCGAAATCTCATAAAGCTTTATGTGCATATCCGTTTATTATACAGTAATTAAATAAACCTATTATTTACGACAAATCATACTTTGCCAACTTGTTCTAAAAGTCCTAAAGGACATATCAAATAAAAACCGGAAATATCACCTTTTGCCATTACGGTAGAAATAGTAGCATTACAAAATGTCTCATGCACTTAGAATCTGAATTAGCAACATCTATTGATATTGATAGGTCCTTTCATCAGGCTTCAGTTTCTCTGCAATCCATATACAAGACAAACCTTTATTGATAATGATAGTCAGTAGGCTACACTATCTTTGAAATCCATATATATATATATATATATACATATAATAACACTCCCTTCGAAAAGTCCCCAATTTTTGTTTATATTGTCTAACAGATATTTACTTTACCACACCACTTCTTTACCACTACATATTTTCGTAAACATTTGCATTTTATTTTAAATTTTCTACATTATTTGCATTTTAATATCAACTCATTTATCATAGCTTATGCATCATCCCCGTCCACCTACTCCTAAAATAACACAGAACATGTGTTTCTTTCAATTCATTCATTTGTATACAGTCAAAACTTTCTGGACTTCGTAGTTGATATTCCAGGCAAACAAATTAGCATAAATACTAATGTAATCTTTTATCTTTTCATACTGGCAGATGTCCAACTGTTACTCTAATTTCTTTTCTCTTACTTTTAATAGTTATTTAATTCTTATCATTGTGACATTATCGTTCAAAAGTTATGCTAATTGTTGTTGTTTAGCAATGGAAACAATATAAGTGAGATTGTATGTATGTTGTGTGTGTGTGTGTCTATGTATTTAAAGCAAAGAGGTCATTGAAAATATGTTTAACAACAGTGGGACACTTGTTAGGATAGGAAAATTTTCTACTAATGATCTCAAGTTGTTTGTGTAGGTTGCAGGTTTGTGAGTTGCTTTTAAGATGCCCAGACTGCAGAAGGCGTTAAAGTGGGACGCATACGTCCACAGATACTAGGGGGAATTGAATTGAATTCTTATTATTATCATAGAATTATGTCAAATTATAAGCAGAAGTGATGACACCTTTGCAGTTTTTATGTTATATTTAAACGCATGGAACACTACCAACTGAGCATATTCCTTTTATTATATGGCAGTTACAACAGAATCTAATTTATCAGTAGTCGCACGTAAGAAAGAATTCCAGGCGCTTTGGCCTGTTGAGCTCTGTAGACAGTTCTAGGTCCACTTCTGCCGACTGCTTTTTAATGCTTGAAATGGCCGCAGTAACATTCCGCAATCCTCGGACAATGATATGTATATTGTCGGCATACGCGAGAGTCATGTGACTTTTATGAAAGATGACACCAGTCATGTTTACATAATCATCCCCACAATGATGTTAAAGAGATCGCATGACAGACAATCGCCTTGTCTGAAGCCTCGCTTTGTAGAAAATGGCTCTGTTAGATTTCAGCCTATGTTAGATTTTAGCCTATTTTCACTGAAGACTTTATGTCAGTCAGTGTCATCTCGCAAAGTCGTATCAGTTTCGCGGGGATACCAAACTCAGCCATATCATCTTATAGTTTTTGTCGTATCGTACTGTCGAATGCAGCTTTTTAGTCGATGGTAGGTGTCGATCTGCATTTCTTAGATCTTCTCCGGGATTTGTCGCAGTGAAAATATCTGGTCGGTCATGGATTTACCAGGTCTAAATCAGGTTCGCTGAAATGGGCTTTAGTCTTTTACATAATACACTACGGTAATAGGTAATACGGTAATTGGTACACACACTTGGATCGCCTTTCTTAAGGATAGGACATAGAACACTCAGATTCCAATCATCGGGCATACATTGCTTGAGTCAAATCGTGTTTATGAACTAATGCATGCACGCTACCAGTGTATTACAAAATGTATCAGTTATCATGACCCAATTAACCATGGGAAGCACCGCATGAAATCTATTAAGTCACTTACACCGACTGAGAAAGAGACTCTTGGTCCTCTATATAACCTAACACTACACTCCTTATCATCCTCACACAAGGTAGTAGTTCGGTATGGATCTATCACATTTGTCTCTTAGGTGCCTGATATTGCAGTGGCCAGTTAAAATAGTATAGGTCTGTCTCAAAAAAGTCCTATATAGGACAACCATGTATTCCGATCGGGATATGCTATATTCGGACCACAGCGATCTAGCAGTTATACAGCCGGCTCTGCAGATATAACATCAGAAGTCTGTTTTCTGCATCCAGTCCTTCACTAAGATCAAAAGGTAACAAATAACCGGGTGAACATTAACCAGACAGTCAGAATCAGGCATAGTACAGCCTCCTCTAGCCAATAAGCCAACTGATTCGTTCGCGGAGATATAGCAAGACATCCAGAGGCTTTAGCCCATTAAACCTCTCCTTATATTTCTATACCAACTTTGATTTAATTGATTCAATTGCTTTGATTTAATTGCTTTAATTGAAGCTTGGCTATGTACACAGAGGATTAATCGCCTCTTAGTATAGATTCCACATTCCATAATAGCCTCAGGGGTTTTTTGAATGGCCAGTACGTTATGTGGCCTTAAAGAACGGCTTATTTGCAGGTTCTCGCTGTATACAGCAGTTCCTGTGCCATGTTCCATCTTCGACCCGTCAGCAAAGACAGAAATATACAAAAATATGAAAGTCCACACACTTCGTCAACAATTTTGTAAGAGGTCACGGATGAAAATAGTTGTAATTATCCAAAAGCTGGTGAATATTCGCATGACCATATGTGGACTGATGCCAATACTTCCGATCGTAGGTAGACATTTTCCACCTATCACAATGATCACATCGTCCGCATATGCCACATTTATTTTCCATCATCTTTGAATGATTTTAAGATTTCCATATATCACAAGGAGCCATAGAAGAGGTAACCGCCCCCTGCGGTGTTGCTCTACTAGCTTTCCTTCTCACGCATTTTACGCCAAATACCGAGTTGACGACTCGGTTTCCCACCTTACAATCCACTAAGTTTTCTAGCGGTCGTAATACGTCAATGTTCCGCAGAGATTTCTTTATTGCGCATAACGTTACATTATTAAAATCTCACCTTCTATATCCAGGAAGGCAGCTAAGGTGAAGTCCCTTGAACTTAGATTGTGCTCGGTAAAGCCACCGACATCATGAGGCGCTCGGAGTAGTAGAGCTTAAAGACATTCTTACATCCATATCCATCATTCTGTTTGAAACTTTAAGCAAAAAGGATGAGAGGCTAATCGGTCTATAGTCCTTAGGGGAGGCATTAACGGGCTTACCCGTCTTGAATATAGATAACTCCTTAACCTCCCTCATCCAAATTATATAAGGATAACGTAAATATAATTGTAAGGCTGGGTACTCGTGGTAATTGAACAATTTCTCTTCCCACACTCTTCCAACACTTCTGTTACAAGAAAACAACAAAAACCCGTTTCTAATATGTACCTTCATTACAACATTTGTCAAAGGTAACTTTTAATGCACAAGATCGCCATTTCCTTGTCCTTATATATTTTCTCAAACATCCGAGTGCAATTTATAACAAGAACCTTTTATCATTCTAAGAAGACCATAATTTAAGAAGTTGAATTTTGAACCAAAGGTTATACGCCTTTTAAAAAAGGTAATGATAATGAAATCTCCTGTGAAAGATCGCCATTTAGTGATTATAATATTCCTACTTCCAATTTAGTAATGTGATGTAGTGTTCATATAACTGATGGTAATTTATTACAATAACCCTTTTCCATTATATAATTTCACCCAGAAATCTTAAACTATATGGAAGATCAAACTATACTCCTTAATGTATTTCCTAAGCTATTATCTCCCCTTCTTCTTCATATTACCTATTAAGCTTTTAGCAACTAATTTCAAATTACCCTCCTAATTACCGCTTTGACTGAATTTATGCTTTGGTTTAATTAAATTAATTGTATATATTAAATTACCCTTCGGTGCAATATCTCTTTGTCCATTACATATTTTAAAGGTAAAAATGCCAAGTACAGCCATCTACCCATCAGCTTTATGAACATTACTTAAAATTAATCTTTGCACATTTAACGCCTCTTTGCTGTTGTGCGTTGTAAATTCTGCAACACGATGTTCTTCCATTTCCTTTTTATTTTTTCTGGTTAAAATTCCCCCTCATTTGGGATTCATCCCTAGGAGTGGCCAGAACAAACCAACACTGAAAAGTTTATCATGAAGAGATTTTTTTAAAAGATTTTTTTTGCGTTTTGCTTTCAGTTAATGCTGCTGCTGCTTTTGTTTGCATTCGCAACAACATGAAAACAGCTGTAAAATAATTCAGCGCTAATGAGTTTGTTATGCCTAACACGTTATGACGGTCATTGCCACAACTTTTTGCCGGAGACTGAATATCTAGCCGGAAATGTTGTTATTTAACTTGGGCAACATTTTGCGATGCTCGCGTGTCCATCTTTTTAGCGCGGAAACGTCGGGAGTTTTAACTCACAAATTTTCTCAAGGGGTGTTGAGTTTCACAGTACTTGAGCTATTTATTAGTTTCAAGGGTATTTAGGCTAATTAGTTTATATTATACTTGCCACGCTTCTTACTCCCTAGTAGCATAAGGATATAAGTGTACTTAGTATGTCCGTGTTGTCCGAATGGAAGCCGGGAAAATCGCTAATAAATAAAGAAAATCTTTTAGGAAAACAACAAGAAGCCGGCATTAACAAGTTGGATTATTTTACTTAAATAATTACAGTGGGGGGGAGGGTGAGAGCGGTAGTTATTAATTTTGCATAACATGAAATTAGTAGGGCTAAAACATAAGCGGCAGAGAAAAAGTTGTTGTCCACTGCTAAGATAGGGAACTAACTGAGAGAGGCGGAGACAGTTCAAAACATAGCTTGAAAAGTTGATAACAAGTTTTTAGGGAATATTGTTCAAAAGTAACACAGCAATTTGAATTAAGTTGAAACATAATCGGCCAACACAACACATGCCTCTAAAGCGTTAGACTATAACTAGAACTTGCCATTAGTTGCACCGAATAAGTATATGCACGAGTTCTCTTAGCCTATGTATTATTCAACTACTTTGCGTTGCTTACAGTTCCTGCCTGCCAAAGTTCAATTATTTAAATTTGTATCTACTGTGACTGACAGATGTTTTCAAGTGTCATGTTTCCTTTGATATGCGCATTAATTAATATGTCTATTATGCAATAATTGTTGTCTTTTAGGATTGTTCACTTTGACAATTTCAATTGTGACATACATCCAGCGGACAGACAATACAAACAGCAATTACACCTCATTTGTCATCAGTCGAACGGAAATCTTTAACTATTAATTAAAATGTCGTGTAAGGACAATAAATGTTTTACAAAACACTTAAGTGATGTATAATAAGGAAATTTGTGAAGACTTACAGAGAATATTAAGTGGGCGTTTTCATATTTCCACGCAAGCATAAGTCGCACACACAAGTATCTATTAATTATAATACGGTTTTGTTTAATTGTTGTCATATCGAGTGTTTAAATAGTATAATTATTTATTGTTATGAATTTAGTTAAACTGAAAGTTATGATTACCACTTGTCTGCGCTGAAAAAAAAGAGCTTTCCGTATAATTGTAAAACGGTTGCGTATCAGTAATATGTATTTAATTAATAGAATAATACCTGTGACAAGTTGAAAGTATTTTGTTGTGCGTATGAGTACTATAACAGTAAGTAATAAATATTGTATACGTATAAGTTATATAAACACAATAATGAAAAGCAATTGGTTGCGTATGAGTAATCTATATTTAATTGATAGCAATTATGGTTAGTAAAATCAACTTGAGAGTATCTTGTGGGTATTGAGTGCGTATGAGTACAATAATAGTACGAAATAACTATTGTATACGTATACGTTATATCTTTGATAGCAATTACAGTGTCTAGTAACAACTTGAAAGTGTCTAATTAGACCTTGAATACGTAAAATTTAATGAAATATCTATTGTTTACATACTTAAAAAAAAAACACTTGATACATTTATTAAAATAGAACCCCTACCAACCCCTTATAAGGGCTCGCTGTTATAGTGTTATAGTACCTTTATCAACTCTTTTATAATTGTCGATTTTATCTCACTTACATATTGACATTCCTCCGCAGGCAATTCTTTTGTTCAATAACTCCCTCTTGTCTTCGAAATTTACATCAAACTGATAAAAAAAACCCAACAGCCAAACAAAAAAAAAACTCTTCTGAAACGCCCATCTCCAAAGATTAATCATTACGCTTTTACTCTTTCTACTCTTTCGCATGCAAAAATACATCAACAGTCTTCTTCAATGCTCACAAAATGATAATAAATAAACAACAAAACAGCCACAAATAACAAAAATTGTGTCAATTTCTGTTGTTGTTATCCTTCATCCGAGTTTCGTTTGTATTGTTCACTTCCGGTCTAGCGTTCGACTAGTCTCGTTGGCCAAAGATAACGCAAACCAAAGGACATTGCGGGTGTGGGCTCCGAGAAAAGAGTCGGAGGGAAAGCATTCTAGAAATTCCAAGGGAAATTGTGAGTGTAAAAACAACAACTACCCGACTGGCATATAAATCAAATTTTTTGTAACCAGATTTGCTTGCTTTGTTTGTCTCCACAGCTACAGGCATTGGCACCAAATCAGCTGTTGTGGCTGCAGCATTGACCAGTGGGGGCAGGGGCAAGTGTTAGGACGTGGGGCAAACCAAGTACTGAAAAATGGGTGATATATTGAATTACGACTTTAAGTAGGGCACACAGATTTGTGGCGGGAATTTTAAACCGCTGTTAAGCATTTTCTATATAAATTGTAATTTAGTTATTTGTTATTCCATTGTTGGTCATAAAATTTGTGGACTACCATTAACTGGCGTTACGTGCACTGTTTATTTATTAATACGCATTGTAAGTGTGATGCTAGCGGCAGCGTAACGCACCGCACATGTGGTTAGTTCAGCATTCATAAATTTCAAATCAATTCCCCTTTCCCGTTTGAGATGCTGCGCTGTCACTTGGCTGAGCTTGCCTCTTGCAATCGGCGGTCACTGTCGGAAAGGTCGACCGGCGTGAAATAACTTAATGGTCAGAGTAGAATAATTAAAGTTTTATGACCCAATTAAATGGAAAACAAACAAACAAGTAACGGCTGCCACATCATGGGATTCCAGTTGTAGATATCGCTGCTGCTGCTGCTGCTGCTAATAAACAAACATTAAAATGTTGCCTCAGCATCAGTAACAAATTAATCACACACAGTTATATGTTTATATAAGGGTATACATATGCATTTACTTGTATGAAAATAACAAAATATATATTTAGTCATTAGGCTACCATTAACATTAATAGGGCACAGTGGTACAAGGTAGGTCATTAATGGAAGCTAAAATGAAATGTAAAAAAATTTTGATTATGAGTAAGTCTTAATATAGCAGTAATAATTGAAATTAAAAAAATTAATAGCTGACAGTAATACACTTTTAGTAATACTCCTAAGTAATTTTCGGTCAACTCTATCAACTTTTCTGGAGCAAAATTTACAGTACTGTAAAACTTGGTGGACTTGATCATATCTAATCGGCAAGAAATCTAATCGATAGAAAACAAAGAATATTTGAAAAAGTTATCAGCATTTTAACTTTTATTAAAAGTTGTGGAATGGAAACTTGTGGCCAGTTAAAAATCTAAAGGCCAGTTTCAAATCACTCCCACATAGGCTACTCATGTATTCTGATCGGGTTCTGCTATATTTGGACTACAGCGATCTAGCGGTTATACAATCAATTCTAGAGATCTAACATCTGCAGGCTGTTTTCCACGTCGACTTATCCACTAAGTCGAAAGGTAACAAATGGGCGGGTAAAAATCTATCATATAGTCATGATCAGGCAACGCACAGCAGCCTTTAGCCAATAAGTCTGCCAATTCGTTCTCAAAAATATCGCAATATCCCGGGACCGAATAGTTGCTGATATTCAGAGACTTTAGCGCGTCCAACTTTTCCTTACAATTGTTCACCAACTTTGATTTACACCATGTAGAGTTGATCGCTTTAATTGCAGCTTGGCGGCGACCCACTCAGAGGGTTATCCGGCTGCTAGTATCAATTCCACATCACATAATAGCCTCACATGACCAGTATTTGATGCTCGAAAAATACTGGATTCATAATCTAGCCTGAAAGAAAGGCTTAGCTGCAGATCCTTGCCATATGCACCAACTCCAGTGCCATGTTCCATCTTCGCTCCGTCAATAAAGACAGAAATGGCGTCACCATAAGGAGTGCCGCAGTCATTCGATTCTAACATTTCTGAAATTTAAACAATCACTTTAATGAAAATCGCACATTTTTTCAAAAAATCAATCAGAGGTGACAGACATTCCCCCTGTCCAATAGCCTCTCGGACCGCTTACAAATTTTTAGCAAGTTACTCTTTTTTAGGCTCCCCCTCCAAACCAGTCATTCATATGTAATTATTGGTCGGACTACCGCAGAGTACAGCCACATAGTAAGCATTTTAACAGAGCACCCAGGTTTTACTTATAAAGTTAGGGGCATGCATAAAGGGCAGTGACACCCCTCTATATCCACTCCTTGATGTTCATTGACGAAGTTAGCTTGTTATCCAGAACAGCGCCTAGGTACTTGCCATCCGTTGAGAACTTCAGTTCCACACCATTCAGTTTCGGTGACCTGAAGTCCTTGACGTTATATATACGAGTAAATAAAGCCAATTCCATTTAATGAGTGTATTCCCACAATCCACAAGTCATGACTCATCGTATCAGCTTTCCAAGGGCAGTTTGCATCAGGTCGTACATCGATGTAAGAAATTTACCACCTATCATGATGACTATCCTTATTGAATAATTCAAGTGCTCCGTTTATCACAAGGAGTCATAGAGGAGTCTTCTGAGTTGATGACATGATTTTCCAATATGCAATTCACTATCTGTCTTGATACATTAATACTCTCCAGAGAGTTCCTAATTGCGCGCGACGTCTTACTGTTGAAAACCCCTTATATATCCAGGAAGGCAGCTAAAGTGATGTCACATCAACTTAGAACGCGCTTCGAAAAGCCAATCACGTCATGAAGAGCGCTGTCAAACGATCTTCCAGCTATCTACGCATGTTAACAGGTGATCAAAGTGTGAGTGCTTATATATATTCTTACATAGATATCAATCAATCTCTTCTAAACGTTATGCAATAATGATGGGTGGACTGCAGGGAAGGCATGAACGGACTTCTCTGCCTTTGGTGTATAAAACCACCTTAACCTCCCTCCATTTCTCCGGAACACAACATAGCCGGATGCAAGCTTTGAAGAGGTCTACCAAAATCGAAATAATATCATGCACAGATTGGTATATCATGCAGCATTATTGGTATTATACCATCCGGACCAGACGATTTGTAAGGCTCAAAGGTACATATGTCCTTTTCCTCATTCACCATAGTATCCACAAAATCCAAGTACGCATCTATACAGCCCGGTTAGTGTGTATCCATTAGCAGCTTCAGTGTTTTAGCGCTAAAGTCGATCCATGACCCATCCGTCCTTCCTACGAATGAAACCGAAAACTTGGCGTCCTTGGACATATTCGACTATGGAGCCACCACGTAGCTCTCTTTGACTTTTAAATGTCCCTTAGACACTTACCGCATTGACAAAATTTATCGAAACTAAGTCTTGAGTGGAGACAATAGTAGTGAGTAAAAGTTGCACCTGTAGGTTTTTTCTGCTCAAGCAATTGTGTTAAATTGAATGTAGTGCGACATAAGAAAACATCTTTGTATACAAAATAAATAAATTACAAAGAATACCAAAATTAGTTATCTTTATATTTTTAATGTAGTCTTGCCGAGAACAAATTCGCATTACAGAGTTAGTACAGAGAATTTTTTAATCTATTATTCACTTGATATTTGCGAAGCTTGTTGTGAGTTTAAGCTACAATTCAAATGATATTTATCTTAATCGATTTATCGATATCGAAGAATGCCAAAGGGGGTTTTCTTCAGCAATATTCAATTTTTTTCACCAACCTTCCACCTTGCAATGCAGCTCACTGTGTGGACGAACAGCGCCGACACTAATCAATATGGCAATCAAATGAAATATTCCATTCCCGCACACATGTGTTTGTAATTGATCACACCGCGTAAATGTATGCATTTTCGCCCACTTGGTTCGTGCAAACATTCATCAATTAAGACAAATTTTAATGATACCCCTAGCCCTCTAGTGAAACGATATTTATTGCTATATGTATATGGCCAGTAAATATTTACATTTTACTTTCTTCCAAGTCTATTTGTTTTCTCGGTGTTGTTCTATTTATATGGAGGCTATAAAAATAGCATTAATTTTGGAAGTTATTGCTTTTCTTTATCAAAATATAATTTTATTGGCAAATTGGGCCGACCCTAGTCAATGGGTCCATTACTCTGTCACTTACAAAGCCATTAGGAGAGAACAGCAACAACATCAAACATACGGCGACAATGCCACCTCCACCGCCATCATCATCAGCAACACCATCATCACGTAAACAAGGCAATAAACGGTCATTACATATGAATATCCCCATACCTTGGGATATCAGTATCTGCTTTTGTGCTTGTGCGTGTGGAAAAGTATTTTAAATATTGTCCTGGTTCGTCCACCTACCCACACACATACGCTGAGACAGGCTACACATGTTTGTATCCGACATGTGATAAAACACATTGTTGGTTATTTTATGACCTTTCACACCTTATTTGTTTATTTGCCATTTGATGCATTGCATATTTCATATCATCAAAAATTGCTTTCAGTAACAAAATTATTATCACAAAATTATAATCACAAAATCATAAAAATATATAATATTTGCAGCAATATGGGCGCGAACATTCATTTCATTTAATCGTTATGTGCAACACAAAAATTCAATTATCCCTCAGCAGAAAGGAAAATAAAGTGAAATAAATGTCTGTGTTAATTTCATAACATTAAAATGAAATCGCGAGTAATTGCATTTAGCAAAAAACAAAAGAGAGCAACAAAACTCAAAATCAAATATTTACTCATAAACAAATACCTAGATTTGTTAAACAAAACCAAAATGAACAAGTGAATGCCACTCAAATTGCGGATGAAAATATGATATTCGGTTATAATTACAATATTTGTTAACTGAGAAAAAACGATACATATAGCCCTCAATTAATTGGAGTTATGTTTATAGAATGCATTTGGGAATTGTGAATGTATATCGAGGGAGTATTTAGTGAGAGATATGTGAATGCTGTGGTAGTAATTAAAATGCTCCTGAGGTAATATCAACGCTATTTTGCAATAAATTTTTGGTCATCACAAAAAAACGCATGGGAGATATTGCGGGAAATAAATACAAATTTGTGCGTTTTATACTATCGGTCAGAGGGAAGAATGTGGGTACATACCATTTTAAAAGACAACGAATTGTAATAAACTTGAGAATTCTTTTGAAATGCCTAAAGGCTAATAGACACGATTCATATCGTCGATATTGTAATTATGTATTTTCATAATGACAAATACCTTTACATAAGGTCTAAAACTGATGCAATAAATTATTCCGTCAAACAATGTCAATCATTTTTGCTTTATATAGATATAGATTTGTCCTACGCTATCAATTATTCAGCCGTACTTACACTTTACACCAACTCGATATCAGTTTACAGCGAAATGCTTACAACAATTCCACAAAGCTTGTCATGAATTTCTGTATAATCCTTACAAACATTTAGGTACTTGAATATTTAATAACATTAATGTAACTGCTTTCAACAGAAATAGGCAAATAATATTTAATATAAACCAAACAGGTTTATGACCAAAGTGAAGTATTCTCTATGTCGTATTATTTATATGAATTTAAAACCGGATATTACAGTTGGCATAACTCATACGCCTTTGCCAACACAGGCTCACACGCTTTTACACAAGCAAGACTGGCTCTTATATAATATTAAATTGTAATCGCCTTGGAATTGCCGGCACCAAAATACGCTGACGCTGCTAACGATCCAACCAGCAGACTTCGACGATGGCTGATTGCTTAGCTGTTCTCTCTCTCTCTCTCCTTCCTCTTTTTTCCACTTTAGCCACAGAAACCACTTTAAGGTACCGAATTACAATTACGACCTTATGCGGCGTTGTTAGTCATGTAATCCAAGACATGATTAGTATTAACCAGCAATGTTTTCATTAAAATTTCATTAATTTGACAACATTTTGCAGTCATCACCACCCCCATTCCATCCATTGCAGGCAATAAGAACGAACAAAATTCAATATAATTTTTTATTTGTATATACGAGAATTCATTTCACCTGTATAACGTAGAGGTGAGCCTTGTGAAATTGTACACTTGCTTCATTTCCTGAGTTACAAAAAGAAAGTAATATTAAAACTCTAAGAAAGTTGACAACGGCACGGGAAAGTAACATAAATAAAATACAAGTGGCAATAAATTTAAATTAATTTTTAATTTGTTGCTAATGAAAAATATCGCTGTATAACATTGAAAAACTTCAAACATCGCGAGGGCAAACAAATGGAACGGGAAATATTGCATTTCGCAGAAATTAAAACGTTGAGGAGATTTTTAGGATATGGCCACGGTTATATTGTATTATAATATACGTTCGAAGAACATTTTATTAATGCAAATGAATTTCTTGTGAAACCCTAGCAGATATGTTTACGTAATTTTTTGTAATATTTTATTTTTTATTTATTTTCAGGTATGTCTGTCGGTAATTCATTATTGTCCACTCGTTCAAAAGGTAGTTTGTGAAATTTTAGTTATGTTATATGATACAATTTTATTAAGAATTCGCAGGATTCGTTTATATAATATACTTGATAACTTTTCCCAAAATAGTTTAATAAATAAAAACTACGTCATTCGGTACTGAGCATGACTTTGCACATCTATCGGATGCGTAAGTTTTTTGAGATACTACGCCAATGGCGACTTAGTGGCGATACCACCTTACCACAGTCGACTGTATTCCTATAACCAAAGTTGGTTTTTTTATTATCCTATATCCTATTCTGCTTCAGTATACTCCAGGTTTGGAAATTATATCTTCCCGACAAAGTTCTAGAAGTTGTAGGATTTTATTTGACTTATAAAATCCTTTCCATTAAACAGAAATATATACATATAAACTAGTAAGATAATTATCGTTAGATAAGAGGAAGCTTAGAGTCCCTTCACTATTTGTAAAAATCAGTATCAAAATATCAGTTTAACCCTAAAAAAGGGAATGTTCTATGATAGGAGGAAGTAGAGTTTTCCATATTTCTAACTCTTTTCATATTTGTATAAATTTTTAGTATTTTTAATATATATATTTATACTAAATATTTATAATTTTAAGTATTTTTAATATTATTAATTTTTTTAATATTTTCAATATTATCAATATCATTAATATTTTTAGTACTTTTAAAATATTTTTAATATTTTTTTTTTATTTTAAATATTTTTAATTCTTTTAAAATTATTTTTGTAGCGACCGTATAATTATATGTATATTAAAAGTCTATTAACTACTTTTCAGATTATTATTAACTAACGTAAAGATATGAACTTACTTTAATTCAATACTTTTATTTTAAATCGAGTACCTGATAGTTTGTAGCTCTAATGTAAATGTTTCGTTTCAAATTGTAAATGTTTCAATTCTGTATTTTACTTCCATACTAAACGACTTTAAGGATTTTACTTGGTCGCACCTAAGCTCAAACTTTTGTAACAAATGTATCAGTCTTAATGTAGAAAGCGACGAATAAAGTTGAATAAAACTTAAACCCTCTCGACTTTCACTTAAAAGGCTCATCAATACCAACTGCATTAAGACTCTAATGGACCTATGTGGACTTTAGTGGCTAATGCGACTCTGAGACCGAGTACTGACTTTTAGTCTTATTTCGGTCCAGAGTATAAATAAATAATCAAATAACAAACAAAACCCTTAATAAGTTACCACTTATTACATTTTAATATTTTTTATTTTTTTAATATTTTTAATATTATTAGTATTTATAATATTCTTAATATTTTAATATTTTTGATTTGAATTTCGTTGTATATTGTACTATTGTGGTCGGAGGGGGCGTGGTCATGCTGTATTTAAGTCCTAGAGAGATTCAAATTTGATATCCTAATGGCCTATGCTAACGAAATTTAAATTTCCAATGAGTGGGCGTGGCAAAACTGTAACCCTAAAGAGATGAAACATGATATATATAAATTACTCGGCACAACAATATCAAATTGTTGATCAATGGTCTGACTGGGCGTGGCCAAACTTTATTTTAGCCCTAGGGACATAGTACTCGGCACTAAAGGTTCAAATTTGCAGACGAAATTTTCAATTTCTATTAGTGGGCTAAGGAGGACTATGTAAAATGTATTTTTTTATCTCCAGAGAAGTAAAATTTGGTGTACAGATAATACTCGACACTACTGGATAAAAGTTGCAAACAACATTTTCAGTGGGCGGAGATGGAGTGGCAATTAAGTGTTTAGGCTTAAAAAGATAAATTTTAATATGCGGATAGTCCTTAGAATAACAGATATACAAATGTAGACAATTGGTTTTTACTGATCAGTGGGCGGGTTTTATGTGCCAAATTATCACATGAAGACGAGCATTTTATTTTCGGGTAGTGAGCTTAGGGGATAATATTTTACACACATATATACTCGGCAAGACAGACATAATTATTAATTTTGATAAGTGGGAGGGAGGAGGGTGGTAAAAGTGCTGTGGAGGAATTCTTGTTACTAATTTGATACACATATAGTACTCGGCACTGCAGCTATGCTTACCACCATCAACCCAAAAAATTTGAAGTTTGAACAAGTATCAATCGAGGAATCAAACATATTGGTACGAATGTGGCATCAACGAAGAGCATAACTCACACAGGCATAATCCCCACATCTTCATGATATTCCATTACATCGCAAAATAAATCACTGATTGGTGTGGTTAACATGCTAAAGGCATCATCGGCCCGTTTATCTTTAAATCAGAAAAAATTGGTGCCTACTTTACCTCCCTTTCAAAACCCCATTTTTTGGGGTGTAAGTAGTTTTTGTCTGATCTTCTTGATCTAAGAATTTAACCTTCAATTAGTAAATAGAAGCTTGAATACCAAATATCAGATCGATTGCTTCTTATCTATGGCTGTAATCGCGAGGGAAGTTTGTATGGGAGGAGGGAGTAGTTATTGTCCGGTCAAGCTCATCTTAGAACTTAATCCAAAAAAATTTACGGAAAAGTTCTCCGGCGACACTCAAAATTTAAACTGATTGCCAAAAATGGATTTCTTGACGCAAAAAACCCCCACATACATATTAGGATTGATATAATACGATTTTTTTTGTCTTTTTATTCCATTTTTGGAAAATACCAATTTTTTAAAAACCGAGGTTTCGATATTCATTTTTGAGCTATGGTTTTCTGAAACAAAGGCCTTTTCAGTGGGAGGGGTATTTTCGCCCCCAAACACTTTGATTGCTTTTAAACTCGTATTGAATGAGTCAGTTAACAAACACTACTAAAAGCAAATCAATCAACTTGAGAAAAAAAAACCTTAAAATATTCATGACTATTTCTAAAATGGCTTATTTTGGTTTAATTTTGGAATAGTGTTAGTAAATTTTTTTGTGTTCACTCCTTATTATTCGTATTAATTTGATTACTTTCTCATAAGTACGCATTTTTAAAGGCCAACCCCTTAATTACAATTACAATTAATACCCCATCGTCTACACAAAATCGCTACTAAAATTAAAATCCTAGTATAACCTTTTGCTTATGTACTTAATCTATTTTATACATAAATCCAAGGATTGATTAAGAGGTCATAAATGAAATTTATGCGCGGGTCAGCAGTTTGCAAAATCGCTAATTACTTAGTTGTTTACAACACAATCGATTATACTAATAAATTTAATGTAATAACAGCAATTATGTTTTCGAAAAACACATCACTAAATCGTTGCGATAATTAACAAAGGCACCAAAGCAACGACAACAACAACAACAAAGTGATTTGTATCTATAAGTGCTACTTGTCCATCCATATAAAACCATAAGAAGAATTGGGTCATTCAATTGCCAGTAATATTGATTGCTCTCAGTCGAACAACAAAAAATAAAGTATTAATTTTAGCCATTAAGTGCTTATAATATGATTTATTAGTTACGCACAATGAACTATATAAAAGAGCACTTGAATAAACAGAGAAAGTATACAAATATATATGCATAAGCATATGTGTCATATTCAGATGTTTCAACATATGTGTTGGTATGTGTGTGTATGCTATACAAATTCATCTAAACCTACTTAAACACATATTAGTAACTTTTAACATAAACATACATGCATATATATGCATGCTAAATTTGTTAAAGTCTTAAGCCCGGAAATAGTTATTAGACAAAAAGTGATTTATTTTTGTTTGCTCAAAACTAATTTGTTACAGTAAATGCTTCACACGCTTGTCTCTCTCTCACCTTTCAGAGGCAGGCACACATGTGTATAACTGTGCGGCGAAGTGTGTGTGGCGTTGTATAATTATACAAACATTTCTTACTTTGCTTATTCACACAGAGTCACGCAGTTATGCTTAGGCTCTCGGTTTGGCTGAAGGAAGTACAGTTTAGGCTTACTATTGAAGTAAAGTCGAAAGCTTTTATTTTAAGTAAAGTTAAGACATATAGACCTAATGCATATGACAAGTAGACTAGGTAAACAAATTCACACATGACAAAGTGTACGTGGGTAGTTCGGCAAATGAGGGGGGTTGTAGTTGGGTAGCATTTTGTGGCGGTAGGTGGAAGAAATTAGCTCGTTTTCTCAGTGGTTTGTAGTTTTAGACCTTAATAAGGGGAAGTGGTACCTTACTAGCCTTGCAAATTTGGACTATATCCATTTTAACAAAGGAAAAGTTAGAGAAATTTTAGCAAAATAACGATATAGTCCCACTTTTAAGAGGTAAAATACTGTATTACTGTCTCTTTGAGAAAGAGAAGTGTTTTTCATTAAGTTTAAAAGGGACTTGTCAGAGAAGGTATGTTGATATATTTGCAATGGTTCTGAAGCTGAGGTCAGAGATGACTAGCTGTAAGGCACCAAGAAATATTTGTTGAAATTAAAATTATTAGCATTATTTCAACATCCATAGAAGTCTTTAAGAAAAATCTCTTTTTAAGAATTTACGAAAACAAAGTTCTTGCATCAGCTGTCAAACGCAAACTCCTGAAGCAAGCTAATGGCAGATTTCGTCTACTTCCACATTACCCAATAATTAGTTCCCAAAATTTAACAACGCACCCACGCTCTCACTTTGACACCATGTTTATCCATTCAAAATTGCTCATCCTTGTTGCGTATTAAAACCACATCCGGTTTCCGAGAGCATGGGGTATGGGAGAAGGATGCCAGTTGAAAGAAGATGAAAAAGACGAACGTTTCTTCACTCACTCACACTAGCATCTTAGCAGGGCATAGGTATGCACAATTAACACGCAACGTTAAGTCTTATGATGAGTTAGAAAATTACACAAACACACGATTATACACATACACACTTATATACTAATAATACATGTAACCATAAGTATAAATATACATACAGATATACTTAGGCGCCTACATACATGTGTACATAGTTGTAAGCATTCATGCATGTTGACACGTCAAAAACTACTTACTTCAACCAAAATAGAAATTCAACCCTCAATGTTTTCCTTGTACGTATGCATTATACATACATTGCTTAAGATAGCAAACAAGGATGCGAATATGTGCACACAAGTATATGTGTATGTGTGTGTGTGTGAGAGAGTAAGCGTGATGTTAGTCACACAGTGTGCACATGTATGCCGCCTCTCTATGTGTGTGTGAGTGTTGCCTAGTGTCAGTATTCGTTGTGTTACATTTCATACCCTAAACCAAAGTCAAACTTATTAGAAAGTTAGCTGAGTATTAAGCTAAGCATAGATTATCTGCTTGAAAGGACAGATGTACACAACCCCTTTCCTGCCTGACGCCAGCCGAAGACGAAACGGCTGTGCTGACAGTGTGGTTGGGGGAGTTGGCTGGTTTCCTGAACATATGTGTGAATTAGTTTTATATGCCACTTACGTATACTATCACGGCAAAATGAATAGTATATGAGCGTGTTTTGCTATATAAGTAACCTAAGGCATCGGTGAGCATTGGTGACACATAGCATCGCATCGCATGTTAATGCTAGTGTACGTTGTATACATTCCTTTACTTTGTCTCATGGGCTCTCTGCACTCGTCCCCTAGTTGATTGCAAGGTATTCTTTTCAGTATTTTTCTATTTGGCTAAAGGTAACACAGCAAACTTTTTTAATTTTCCTTTTAAATAACAAAGAAATAACACTCACACGTCCTCCACACACACACATATACGTTTTTCCTCAAACATATCCACAATGTCGACGACACGTGTGCAAAAAGTTCAGCATATTTTTCCATCTTAGTATTCTATTTGTCCGTCTTTTCTCTGTTACATGAAGGTAAAAATGCGTGCCAGTTTAATGTCATGTTGTCATATGATGCTTTGTGCCCCTAAATGAAATGCATATTGAGTTTTATGAACATACTTACGAACGTAAATATATACATATGTATATTTGTTACATTAGAAAGTTGGTTGTTTTTTTGCTCATCATCTTTATTTTATTTTGTTTTCAACAATACCAGTGCAATGTATAAAATAAAGTTTCCTCAAGTTTTTGTTCATCCCCCAAGCTACTAACGTATTGTTGGCCTTTGACATACAACATATGAGGTTGGCATGATAACTGCTAACTGGTAGCAACAAATGATGTTAAATGACAACATGGCATAAAGGTGATGTTCCATTTTATATAGGTTATGAGTAGTTTGTAATTTTTGTCGTGGATAATTAACATAAACATGACATCCACATGCTCTAGATGTTGTTGGCATACTTGATTTTCTGGCGTTGGCGACATTTTCAACTCTTTGAGCTATGATCTAAAATCAGTATTCAGAAACCGATCAGCAGATCTCGGTATGTAGTGTGATCTTGTTTTTACCAGATTACTCGTGTCCACAACATAGAATCCGCCAACATATTTTGGTATATCGTAAAGTGATAAAAGTGCTCATTACAGATTTAAGAAATACTGATGAAAAATGTGGGGAACATTGTGCGAACTCATATGGATGTCACTTGCGAACTAAATTATCGGTATTATTGTTAAATATTTCACACAAAATTAGTGGTAAGGAAAATCTGTGCAATTTGCATTAAAACTATGAGTGCCAGATTAAAATCTTCGACCAATTATACTTTATTCTTTATAATGTTGTTATTCCATGTTATAATTACATATAAAGAAGCTTCATCATAAAGCTGTACAATTTGCTATGAACTTTATATATTCCATTGTATAATTCTGGATTAGCTATATTTGTTCCATTACCTAGCCTGTGCTTTAGTCATACGATCCTCGTTTGTAGTTTCATAAGACATACACGTATCTAACGACACACAATTTTATATTCATATACATATAGATATACGTTACATGTTGCTATTGTACAAAGGTCATATAACTAATTTGTTAGTAAACTGGATTTAAATTTGTTCTTTTGTTGCGACACAATTGGGTGAAGGGTTTCATTCTGTGTATGTCCTTCCGTAGAACTTTAACTTAAGCTTTTATCCTTACAATTGATTTCTATTGTTTGTGTGTGTGTGTTGATAGATCCTTGTGCAAAAGAGGGAGCGAATATACATTGGGGTTATTTCTAACAAATTTGCCCTTATTAGAATGTTACTGGAAACTTTAATGCTACACCCTTGGCGAAACAGTAGAATACGTGAATATATATTTTATTAGATTTTCTTATTAAACTACAAAATATAAAGGAAAAAAAAATTTCATTTTAAAATATCTAAAGGCAAAACGTGTTTAGAATTTTTATAGAAAAATCCATTAGTAACTATTTGATAATTAACGCTACAATTATGAAGGTTTTATTTTACAAAAATTTTGGAAAATTCAGACTCCGCAGCTTTTGTCTAAATAGCAGCTCGATCTAGTTACTTTAGTATCCTGTACACCTTAACTTTGTCGTAAGTAGAGTGTTCAAATACCTCCTTTTTCAAAAAACCCGGTTTCCGAGTTATTTGAAAAATTGATTTTTTAGAAAACTCGGATTTCGAATACAGCTTTTGAAAGAAAACCGGTTTAACCGGTTTTTTTCGGTTTTTTCCTAAAAAGTTAAAAATAAAAATAAAAAAAAATATTTGGTTTAAAACAATGCATTTATTTTGTGTTTTTACTTTTTAATAAATTTTTGGAATCACCTATTTTATTTTTTAAAGTAGTATTTTTGGAAAAGAATAAATTTTTGGAAAATTTTTAATTTGTTTTTCAAAATAGTATTTAAGAAAGGATGTTGAGCTTTTCTGTCCTTTTATTATATCTATCGAAATAGTTGAAATCATCATATAGTCTTTTGTAATTGCAATTGGTTTTCACTGCTGGATTTTTGATATTATTTATTGTTTAAATCGTTGCTATCGTTGACTACCATTAGGTGATTCCTTCATCTCACAATTTGAACTGTTACTAGACTCTGCCGTTGTTGGGGAAATTGCAGGATAAAGTCTTTTAAAAAGTTCATTCGCATATTCCATCGTTTCCCTTTTTTTTAGAATACTTTTCAGAGAATGAGCTTGTAGGATATTTTCCGAAGCTAAGATATATAATTAGGCTATTCAACGTTTGTATTCTTCTTTCCTTAAATCTTGCTATAATTTTGTCTCGCAGCTCCCGAGCATATGCGGAAACCATATTTTTGAGCTGTTACAGTATAAGCGCATATACTCCTTCAGCGTCGATTAGAGTGGCTGAATCATTTGACAATCTTTTAATTGCTAGCGCTAAAGGCTGAAGCGCTAATCTTAAATCTCTCAAAATTGTTATTTCTTGTAAGGGCATGGTTGACACATGGGTTAATCCACCGGTGTTTCACATCGACAATGAGCCTTAGTTCTTTATTGTGCTCCTGGAAAACATAGCTCTGCAATTTTCTTTGTTTTTCGCTCGACTTGTTAAATAAATGAACATGCTTCCACAATTTTGCGAAAATTTAAGACACGTTTTTAATGAGCTTGTATGATTTTTTGACTTTCACTATTTCACCGCATTCATCATCGTCACTATCATCTTCGGCGAGATTTACTTCGACTTGTTGATCCACTTAAATAACGTGTAAAAATATTCTTCTAAATTAATTCGAAAGCTGCATTCGACAGTCCGATACGACAGAAATTGTTGGATGCTATGGCTGAGATTGGTATCCCCGCGAAGCTAATTCGACTTTGCGGGATGACACTGACAGACACGAAGTCTTCAGTGAAAATTGCCAAAAATCTGTCAGAGCCATTTTCTACCAAGCGAGGCTTTAGACAAGGCGATAGTCTGTCCTGCGATCACTTTAACATCGTAATGGAGATGATCATGGGGAAGGCTGCAGTAAAAAGAAATGGTACCATCTTCAACAAAAGTCACATGTTACTCGCGTATGCTGATGATATAGATATTATGAGACGTGGAATGCGAGATGTTACTGCGGCTTTTTCGAGCATTAAAAAGCAGTCGGCTGAAGTGGGTCTGGTGATAAACGAGGACAAAACCAAGTTATTTGTTTCAACGAACAAAGAGTCCACTCGTCTGGGACGCTGCGTGAACGTTGACAACTATAACTTTGAAGTGGTAGATGATTTTGTCTACCTTGGCTCCGCCATAAACAAAAATAATAATGTCAGCCTGGAAATTAAAACACGAGTATTGATCGCAAACCGCTGTTTCTATGCGCTAAGCAAGCGGTTTAACGGCGAAGCGCTCTCTCGAAGAACAAAGATCCAGCTCTACCAGAATCTGATCCTACTTGTCTTGCACTACAGCGCAGAATCCTGGGTAATATCACAAGCAGATCAATCTATTCTGGGAGCCTCCGAGAGAAAAATACTGCGCAAAACATTTAGACCCATCATCGTTAACGGCTCCGGCTCGAATAATCCTCGGCAATAAAATCGATGTGCGGCGCAGGAGGGGGCGACCAAAACTCCGATGGATGGACTAGGTGAAAGAGCTGTTAACTAATCTTGGTGTGACGAACTATCTACGGAGCGCAAAAGACCGAAGCGCTTTGAATACTTTTCTACGTGCGGCTACTGACAGATACATTTCTGTTGTTGCTGCCATTAAAGAAGAAGAAATTAATTTGAAATTGAATTTTAAAATTTTACAAAGCTTCTAAAAGCATTCTCGTTAATGAAACGTAAACAGTTTTTTTCTAAATTAATTTGAAATTGAATTTTAACATTTTACAAAGCTTCTAAAAACATTCTCGTTTACAAAATGTAAAAAGTTTTTTCTAAATTAATTTCAAATTCAATTTAAAATTTTTACTTTTTCAATAACTCCTTTTTGAGTTGTAAGAAAGCAATTTAAAAAAACCGAGTACCCGAAGGAAAAAACTCGGTTAAACCGGTTATTCGAAAATGGAACTTTTGCAAAAACCGGCATACGGTTTTAAATAAAAAAACCGGTTTACGGTTTTTCGGTTTCGGTTTTGAACACCCTAGTCGTAAGTAACCAATAAAAATACACTACAGTGACCAACAGAGATCAAACCTTTAGATAGTTAAGAGTCAACATTACGGAAGATGTTGTCACTTATGTCGACAAACTTTGTGTGTATATGTATCTACAATCTAATATAAATACATACATAGTGTTATAAGCCAGTAACGTGGTTGAATGTGTACCGACTTGGAGAGAAGAGACTGCTGCCTTTCCAACGGTATATAAAGTTATATAGCTAACTTTTATAAATGTCTGTTTTTGCCTCAAAATCGCAAATTTTTTGGATACTCTATTTTATTAAGTATTTTCCTCTCAAAGACTCCCAGAATATATTGATCCGCTTGTATCATTGCCCAGGACTCTGCGCAGTACAGCTAGATAGGTACGGTCAGTGTTTGGTAGGGTTGGACCTTTGTTTGTCGATAGAGGGTTTTGCCATTAAATTTCTGGCTTAGCGCATAGTAACAGCGGTTTGCGATCAATTCTGTTCTCTTGACTTCAAGGCTGACATTATTATTTTCCTTTACGGCGGAGCCAAGATAGACAAAGTCATCAACTACCTCATAGTTATAGTTGTCAAGGTTCAAGCAACGTCCCAAAACGGGTAGATTCTTTGTTCGTTAAAACAAACAACTTAGTTTTTTCTCATTAATCGCTAGACCCACTTCTCAAAAACACCGAAATAACATCTCGTCGACCAATGATATCTATATCATCGGCATACTCAAGCAGCCTCTGACTTTTGTCAGCAGTCCTATTAACTGCAGCTTTCCGCATGATCTTCTCAATTATGATCTTAAAGAGATCGCATGACAGTCACTATCATCCCTCAAAGTCATATCAGCTTTACAGGGATAGCAAACTCAGACTGTCGAATGCAGCTTTTAAAACAGGAGATAGGTGTCAACCTGCAGTTCTTGGGTCTATTCCCGAATCTGTCGGAAATCTGGTCGGTCGCAGATTTACCGGGTCTGAAATCACGCTGAAAAGGTCCAATCAGGATAGGCTTTAGTCTTTCATGTAACACATTAGACAGGACTTTGTATGCGATGGGTAAAAGGCTGAGCCGTGATAGTTGGTACACACACTTAGATCGCTTATATACACGACAATCATCGGGCATGTATTTTTTTTTAGGTAAAACGTGTTTATGGCCATCGTCATTGTAAAGCTGTCTATCGGTTCCCGCAGCTATATTGCTATTAAGCCGTGCAATCGCCGTGCTGATGTCGTTTTAGCTAGGTGGTGGACAATCAACTCCATCGTCGATGATTGACATGATTTCGTCAATGGGAGCGCGCAGAGAACGAAAGTGTTCCCTCCGTGTTTGCAGCACACTCTGAGTGTCCGTGAACAGATTTCCGTCTCTTTCCCTAAAGGTGGGGACTCTTGTTCGCAAATCTTTACTTGCGATCTTTTGACAGAACTTTCGGGCTTCACTTCTATCCTTGTAATTTTCGATATCCTGTCTTTTTATTGTCTCCCATAGACGCTTTTCCGCCTTAAGAGATGTTTCATATCCCTTCTCTTCCTACTATATAGATCCGTCATCGCACGAGTTGCCATTGGTTACAGTTTTCCCTTTATGCAGCACCCTTTCCTCCTGTGTTACGCGACAATTCTCTTCGTACAAGGGCTTATCTAAGCGAAGTTTTTCATAACCCAGTACGGTCGATTCCGCAGTGGTCATATAATTCGAAAATACACTACCACTGTGTGTCAGAATTAGGGGTGTTTTTTGAAGTAGATTATAAAGTTGGTTGGAGTAAAGTTGGTTGGAGTAGACATCGGCTATATCGGTGGCATGCAGCTTAGTAATAGTTAGCTTCCTTTTCATTTACTCACTAGCGTTTTTAGCACTACTTAATCGCATACGTATCCTGACTGCAACTAGGTGGTGATCCGAGTCAATATTTGCACCGGTCATCACACGCATGTTCATAACGCTCGAGACTCGCTTTCCTTCAATGGTTTCTTGTCTTTTGATCAGGCAATATCCGGGTTGCCCTGTGAATATCTTTATGCGGACATCTGGTGCCACTTACTAGAATGTTTCTTGTCAACGCGAAGCTAACCAGTCTGAATCACTAATCGGAAGTATTGTTGTGTGGACTGAATTTTCTGACTGCTAAAAGAGGAACATCTTTCCTCTCCATTTTAGCATTAAAATCATCCAGAACAATGTTAATGTAATGGGAACTATTCCCTTATATTTTCATTATACTTCTGGGAATTATACTAAAATTTCTAGTTGTGCCATCTTTTTACAACAGGCATCTCATCCCATCCCATAAGTTGTTCACTTATTTTTAAAGATTTACGTAATTTGGGTTTTTCTATCGTCATTGCATCGTATACGATTCATTATTGATGTTTTATTATATCACATTTTTCGTCTAATATATTCTCCATATTATCATTAATTTAAAAGTACATACACTTGTTTATAAATATTTTTAATTAAATCTGGAGCGAGTTACATACAAACTCGTTCAAAACTGTTATTCCCAACCGTAGAAAAGTAAATTTGGGAAGTCGTATTGATTGAAATATTCAAAAATGAAAATATTGCGTGCAATTCTTACTCTAATTATACGTAATTATTTATAAAAGTTAACAAACCGGTTTGCTACCATAATTTGAATTATTCACATTAGATAAATATTTGCCAATATACGCCTTTCACTACTAAGTTCTCAAATCAAATCACAATTATGCAATCTCATAAAATCCTATTTACCTCAAATGCAGAGAATATAAAATTCATCTAAGTTGCCTTTATGCCGTGCATCATCATAACAAACTCCATTTTAAAATAACACATACCGACGTGGCCAACTCTACCGCACCGCTACCTAGACACATACATATCTCTGACAACTGATTTGTGTGGTTGTCAGAACAACAACAACATCAACAACAGCATCAGCAACAACATTTACAAGAATCCTCTCCTGATGATGACAATCACATTTGCTGAAGTTGCTGTTCAACGAGAGTTAAATACAGAACTCTACTACATGTGCATGCACATTTATATGTATGTATTTGTGTATTATATTTTATCAATCTAATACACATACATTTCAACACACACACACACAACATGCAGTTGCACATGAACATAACAAGGAAATTAAAAGAACCACAACAGCTTATATGGTCCACACAACTCATTTCATACTTATAGTATAACTCAGCTGCTTCTCTGGTGGCAGGGTCCAATGGTTAAAGTAAAACTGACCACAACATGTACAAATACAAATTTACACACAACTTAATGCAACATCATTCACACAGGCGGGCAAACATGAACATGTGAGTGCTGTTTATACACGAGTGCATGGGTATAATTGTTCGCTAATACAGTGGGAGAGAAAATAATAAAATTAAATGTATAAAAATAAAAACCACTTTACGAGTTTGTAATAGTTTTAGATGGTATACAAGTTTGTATGAATTGGATAGGACTTATATAAGACACAGGATTCAGTAGTTCAAAATATTTCAGAACAAACTCAAAGATGCTATGTGATGTTTAAACTTTGAAGCTAAGGCAACGATACATACATTTTGTTAGTAAATGAAGATCAAACCAAGGTACGCGGGATCCTTATAAATTGGAACAGTGCCAGGCAAACCCAAACGCACTCTCATACAAATATTATGTGTTTTTGTATAAGAACGTGAAACAATTGTACGTGATATTGATTTCACTACACTCTAGCAGAGACTGGCTATAGACTGATTGCTTTCAACCAAACATAGCTTCGCGTTCGTGTGGATAGCCTATCACGTCTGTAGCAACAATACGATTATTGCCGCGGGGCCCCGCGAGGCTATGGGTTGCCTGCAATGAAGTTAATGCTGACTATTATCGTGCTTGTTTCGTTAAACTTTCAAGAGGAAGGTTAAACATTTTTGTCTCTATTATATATATTAGATACTTAAAGCAACAAACTGGTCAACAAATGAGTGCTAAATACTAATGTCAGTTAGTATCCCGTAAGCTAGACTATCCCGCAAGCTAGGCTGCCATAACATGACCTTTTTAAACTTATATCATATTTTATAACAGTTTTAACAGCTCTCCTGTCCCACTGTGTACCCAATAATGCAACATCTGCACCACGAGCCAGAACAATACAATGTAAATGTTAATGAAAACCCAAGAAATGAGGTTGTCGAACCATTCTCGTCATTCAATCCACAACACAGTACATTTCATACAGATTCCACAGAAATCCAGTGGAGGTTATAAAACTAAACATAAGCAATGGCTCTAACAAAGGAGCTCTATATAGGTTAATTAAAAGAATATATTGCATGGCACAATTATCTCCCTCCAGAGCAAACTTGGCGTGTGGACACTGCAGATGGAAATTAGCACAAATGAGTGCCTCTTGTGTCCATTACTCTGCGAGGTATATTAAATTCTATCTAAACTTAAATGAAGACCAATAAATGTTTGCCCAGAGTACAACAACAAAATAAAAAAAAATAAAAAACTTTATCAAAGTAAAGTAGCGACATCTTAAAAAATGACAGAGCAAAAGAGAGAGAAAGAACTCTCACGGCAACCGGAAATGAAAGAAAAACGGCGAAAACTTCTAAAGTAGAAAATTGTTGAGGTAGTTCAAAGTAATTTTTCTTTTCTGCATTTGCTACAAAGATTCATTCACTTAGCTGAATTCAGCTTCCCCAGGGCTACATTTTATCATCATTGCTGTCGTCGTCATCGGCGGTTGTGGCAACGACGTCCTACAGCAGAGTGAGCAGAGCCAACTAAAGAAAACAGAATGCAGAGGGAGTAAATACAAACAGCAGAAAAACAAATAATCGAATTTTCCATTTTTAACGATTTTCTTTTTGTTTGTTATTTATTTGTAGTAATTTTACTAAAGTTTTCTCTTATACATAATAAAAGGGAATGGGTGGGGAACTGATGGTAGAGGAAAAACCAAACTTGGTCAACCAAGAAAACAGACCAAAGACATTTTTCGAACATTTGAAATTTTTCATCGAAAAGTATGTCCATGTGCCTCTGTGTATTTGTGTAATTTGGTCTATAATAAAGGAGAAAGCTTGAAATACAAATACAAAAACTACAAATAAACAAACAAACAGCACCACCAACAGCATTATGGCAACTACCACTACCAATACTCTGGGCATTGTTGACGCAGGCAACGACAATAACAGCAAAATGCGGTGAACAAATAGTAAATTTAAGCAGACTTTTAGGCGTCATTTTTATGGGTTTATTGGTAAATAGAGTGAAATATGTGTGTGTGAGTTCGTAGTGGGGTTCGTTTGCGGGTGATATTTGAGATAACATTTAAGTGTTGTTGTTTACTTGCTAGACAAAATAAAGGTTAGGGACCTTTAAGTTGGCGCGGTGGGAAAAGAGTGGCAATGAATCCTAATGTTACTCACACTTCTTTAAGATACATGAGATAACTAATCGCGTAAATGATTATTGGCATTAACTTAATTTATAGAACTCATAATTAAAGGAGTCAAAATTTTAATACAGGAGTTGGAAATCGATCATTATATTATTATAATTTTTATTATATTTGAATGGAGGTTATCACATTATGTAATACTCTCCAATGCGATATGTGTGCATTTAATTACTTGTAATTTTGGGGATAATATGCTTGAGTGTTTACAAGTTTTTTCAATTTATGCTCATCACTTAACGATGTAAGCAAAGGCTCAGACTCTATAGAGCAATATATACTCATATCACTAATGTTTCATTTTTTTATATATATTATTCATGCTAAACCCATACAACCATATGCTTATCAATAACTTACAATGTATTCGCATACATTTTCAATAAACTTTTTCAATAAGATCTAAGTTTTTCGACAAAAAGAAAAACTTTAAATTAAACATGCTAAATTCTTCTTATGAATCGAACAGATTTGTAGCTAAAGTTCGCAACAAGTTTACACACAGCCTTCAGCAAACAAATGTTCTGCAAATGCTGGTTTTAAATGCTTTTTGACATGACTTTGCACTTGATGTATGGCGGCGTCTTACAGAAAAGATTTGCAAAGATTATACTTAAAGACGATTTGATTAGAGCTTTTAGTTCGACATCAACCGTTTTGTATAAGACATAAAAATTTCGCAGGGTAATTAATTGTAACTTTGCACTTGCAAAGTTATTGGCTATACTAAGCACAGTAGGAGAGGGGAAATGGTTTGCAAAGAATTTATTTCTTTTAGTGAATAGTGAGATTGATTTTTTTTCTTAAGAGGTTCAATGACCATAATCTATTGTAAGTTATTTGTGTTAATGATTGAGACAGTCTGGCAATCTCCAAGGGTAACATTGAAATGTTTTTCTCATTTCTCCGAAGAACTCTCGTATTCGGACACACAGTAATACATATCAAATGCATTACTGAAATTGAAATCAAGGACTTTTGAAACAAAGACGTATAACTTTTGAAAAAGTTGTGTAAGTGAGAATTCGCTTTAATTTTTTTGTTGTTATTTGAACTGAAATAAAAGACCAAAAGTTAAGGCGACTTTAATATTTGAACAAAATAAAGCTTGAAATACTAAGGAAGGCCTACTAGTTGAATCCCAAATGAACATAGTCGCGACATCTTATGCAATTGTGCATCAGTACATTTTATAGAAGTTAATGTGTATGTTTAAAATTATTAATTGTGTGAATATTCTTTTAATTTTATAAACCATTGCAAATAAGTTTGTTCACTCTGTAAATTTAACACTCTGTAAATAAACAGAATCCATATTTTTTATCATAAGCCGAAAATCAACTACACCCTTTTTAAGAAGTATTTCGTTTGTATGGTACCTCAGAAAACGGACTCTATGAGGACCTTCCCGTATTGTGATAGAATGTATTGCTTAGAAAATAATTTGAAATTTTGAACTTTATAAACTCAAAATTCAGTGAAATAAATATAGCCAAACAAATGATCACTCCTTACTGTTCACCACTGTTGCAAAATTACAATACAATGATTATTCTCATGTAGTATAATGATATTACTTAGTAATATATGCACTAAGGAAGTAGAAAATCTTATAAAATCGATAAAATCATCTAATCACTTTAGTATAAATGCATTCACACACAGCTACAGTCAAAGCAATAATTTTTATGATTCAAATTGAGACACATACCTACTTTTCAACATAACTCAGTCGAGTGTGTGTGGAAGTGTGTGAGTTTGTGTGAAAATGCTTTAATGACATCCTTATAAAGAAATTGAGATTACATATGTATTTACTGGTAACACGTACACAATTATTGATACCTTTAGCTGCTAGGAGCACATGTGTGTGCTCACACACACACATTCTCCTATGCAATATTAATAAATCGGGGTATGCGAAAAATAGTTGCCATTAGAAATCATGTCACATTTATGCAATCATAAAAATCTTTTTACACATATATAGTATGTATTGCACATTATACTATCAGTACTGCTATATATAGACAGCATCGCACACATGTACGAATATACAACGTTGTGGCAGAAGAATGAATGCTTAGTGCCACACATAAGCATTCGTCTATAACCAAAGCGCCTTTATTGCCGTGTAAAAGAGTGTGTGATAGGTGATGGTAGAGAGCCAGCCATATGATCTCGGTACGTTTACACATATTCTAATGTTTGCATGTGTAACTATGTGACTATGAATGACTTCCATGCACCAGCTTGTGTGTGTGTTGTTACACAAAATGTATGGATATGGTTATGCAAACTACCCACACATACTCACAGAAACCACCGCATAATGTATGTGTGTACGCCTGTGTGTGTGCAAAACGTTGGATAGATAAAATCGCTTTGATATTGAACAAATTTATGATGAATAGGAATAGATTTCGAAACACACACACACACAGGAAAAAAACCGTACGAATCATTTGTGTAGGATGCAATAAAAATGCTTTTTATATTCTGCTACAATTGTTGTTGTTGCTGCTGGTGGTGTTAGCTCATACATTCGTTTATTTGATTTCGCAGCGATATCGAAAAATCATTGGATAAATTAAAATCTAAATAAAAGCGCACAGGCGCAAAAAAAACAGCTAACGAATTGTGAAACCTATAAAGCGGAAATACCAAAAACCAAACAAGATGTTCGATAACAACCAAAAATGTTTTTTCAATTTTGTTTGTGATGTTTTGTGACTCTTGCTGCTATAAGCTATTAAAAAATATTTGTAGCTTGCACAGTGTGCATATAGATTCCCCCAGAGGAGAAGAGATAAACGTATAAAATGAAATGAAATTTAAATGGAAGAAATTTAAAGAATTTTTGTTGTGATTGTAATGAAAAAAATTATATTGTTTAAAAATTAACAGTGGTTGATATTACACAGTACCACATTTTTGATTGGGTCTCAATTCTGAGAACTGCATGTGAAAGTAGTTCTACGTCATTCGTTTTGTGAAGTTACATGCCATTATAATTTAATATCGATTTGAAGTTAGTATGTATCGTATAGGGGAATTTGTCACGTTTTAGGCTCTCTTGTTTGACATAACTAGAGAACCACTAGTCCGATTTAGCTGAAACCAATTTAAAAAAATAAGAACTACAATTCCTTTAATCTGTTCATATAACGTTTCCCTACATAAGCAACAGTTTCACATTTTCATTTATCAAATGATTTTGAACTGGGTTTATTTTGGAGCAGTTCTAATACGGCGTATGATTTACGTGGAATAGTACGTATGACAATCATACGCCACCATATAACAATATAACAATATAAGCCTAAAACGTGACAAATTCCGCTATACGATACTTACTAACTTCAAATCGATATTAAATTATTATGGCACGTAACTTGACAAAACGAATGGTGCAGAACTTCTTCTTCTTGGGGCTACTTTCACGGGCGGTTCTCAGAATTGTGTCCCAAATCATGTGTTGTACTGTGTTATAAAACTTGTATTTGTCAATATTTTCTTACATTGTTTATTAAAGTTTACCTAATTCATAATATATCAAATTTAAAGCAGAACTGGACCCATAATATCAAATTATATTGATGTTTAAGATAAATTTTAATAATTAAATATATAATATCTACTCAAAGACGTATGATTAATTACCAGCAGATAATATTAATTATACGCTTGTGTTCATATTTATATAGGCATCTACCACAGCTATTCTTTGTATGTTTGTGTGTCTCACTCACCATGCTAGAAATGCTATTTATAACATCATTGTCATAAGACGTATGATTGATATGGAATTTTAAAATATTTGATATTATTTATTGCAGGCTATCAACAAAATTGAATAGAGAATTATAGGAGAACGAAAAAAAATATTAATAAAGATGTTGAGTAAACTGCATAGTCTGTAATCAAATACAAAATTAAGTTGCCTGGACTATTACATTTAAAAGAGAAGGCATAATTAAAGTAATAATTTACGTCAGCAAATCTCTTCTTATTTAAAATGTAAACACCTCAAATATCCAAAACGGAAATTATATATCAAAAATATCGAATTTGTGGCACATGCAATTATTATTCAACATATAAAGTACGTACATACACAATTATTATGTAGACATTCTTTAATTCACATCAAACAATGTGCATTGCCACTGAGTGTAATTGTTAATTGGTTTGATGATAAATATTGAATGTATATTATTTTCCTTGTCACTGCTGTGTAATCTTTTACAGTTTACTTAAACAAAATCATCTGTAAATTGCATTGTTAACGTTTTCTTATTTACATCAATATCTGTCTTTATGACAAACACAATATTCGAATTAAAAGTTAAATATTGATGTCATATTGCCATCATCATAAATATTGATTATTCAAGAGAAAATTTTAATTATTGCCTTTAAGGCAAACAATGGAAAACAATGTTAATAAACACTTTTTAAGTGACAAGTTAATGGTTACACAGAAACATAGGTTGATACGAAACATTAATTCCAGGTAGTGTTTAAATCAATTTGTATTCAAAGAATTATGTGGAAACTTAAACATTTAAAATGATGTGAAGGAATAGAAATGTAGATGAATTCAGAGAAATCAATCCAGAAACATAAGACTGCTGATTAATGATTCAATGGAAGAGTAGCTTAAAATTCATTGCATTTTACAGAAAATAGTCATGTTAATCATGCAAAACTAAATGCATTCGTAAGGTAACGAATGAAAGAAACTCTACATTTTCTATTAATCTTTAAATGATTTTGAAATAATATAAAGGAAATAGTCCGGAAAAGTAAGATTTGCCATTAATATTTCATATACAGAAAAAAGTCCTGTGAATCATATAAATCTGTAAGCGTTTATAGGGAAACAATAAACTGAAAATTTAAATACACATAGGATTTGTATACAGTTTGCGTATAAGGGTTAATATTATTTCATTAATGAATAAATTTTAAATAATGAAAGCTTTCCATGGCTGTTATTGTAAAATAATCTCAATATAAGCTAATTTTACTTAAAACAAATGTACGTATAATTAATATTAACTATTTAATAAGGTAATTTATATCAATATCCCAACCACTCGAGGGCATGTGGCTTAACCTAGGTTTGTCAAAAGAAAATCTAAACAATTACTGCAGTTTTACTCCTTAAATGATTTTTTAACTAGTCCACAACGCAGCCTAAGCATATTTCAGTCTGGCCAAGGGGTCGCATGATAAATAATAATTTCCAAGTTTTACATATATATATTATACGCTGACATTTGCTGCAAGACATTAAAAACAATTAAAAACAATTTTGATTCATGATTTCTTGGCAAAGGTTGAAGAAAACCATAAACTAAGAGCAATTATGAGGTGGTAATTAAAATCTACTTAAACAAAACTTGACCGAAGCATTATGTAACGCTTGCATTTAGCAATTTAGGAGTCATTTAGAACGCGAACAATATGAGAAAGGGAAACCTCGGTGTTAATGTATGAAATTGAAAATACGGCACAGTGGGGACTTCGGTGTTAAATACCCTTATTTTTTGACAACTTAATTTCAAAGATATTATGACAACGTTTGGTAGAGAAATTTCTAAATATAAAATCTTCGTTCATGGTTTCTTGGAAAAATTTTATTTAATTTTTGAAACATTTGGTTAAAGTCAAGGGTTATAATTTAGAAATGACATATTTTCGGAGAGTTCACTGGTCCGTTCCTGTATATTTTGTAAGACAATAGCATTTGACTTAAATATATAAAAAAATAGTTTTTTTTCGCATAATTTCATATATTAAATCTTAGGGATGAGGGTATTTATTATTTGACACGAGGAAAAGTGTAACGCATTGAAGGAGACGTTTTAGACGCCTAGTATCTTAAAAGCAAATTCGTTTCATGGCTTTTTATGATGATTGAGGCTTGTCCATCTGTCTGGCTGGATGGCTAGTCGGCAGGATAACTCGAGTAAACCTTAATTTCCAAAACAAACTAATGGGATTGTAAATGGACAGAAGAGCTCCATCCCCTTTGGTACATTCTTAAAAAAATTAGCTATTTTTGGAAAAGTAATAGTTCTTCTGGAGAATATTTAAATTTCATCGGTTTAATTTTTTTGTAACTAGTATACCCGCTTAGCTATTGCTTGCTTGACGAATACTTATAATATGTTTAGCTCGTCTACTAAGAGGGCTAGCTTAAGTTACTCCATAACCTGATCGTCTCAATAACCAATATTAAAACATCTGTCTGAAAATTCATATCTATAGCGCCAAGTACTATCTATATACAAATATTACCTTATATAGTCCTAAAAATATTTTTCCTCTATCCCTTCTACTAACTGACCGGAAATAAAATTTTCGCCTTCATATTCCGGCTGGCCGAAAATAAACATTTTGTCGATATATTCTCGTCTGCATTTGCGAGTACCGTAAAGGCTCATTTACACTACTGACATCATTGTCAGTATTTCCCTTTAAAATGTGTCCGCATCGTATTTAGGGTTGTTCTGTCAGAATTTGCCGAAATTCCTTTTTTATGACGAACTAGCTTTTCCGGCTCGCGTTGCTTCACCCGTACCTACAATGAAACTTCTTAAGAATGTAATCAATACAGATAAAAAGCAAACGTTTCATAAGACGAACGGACACACATTTATGTGATTGTAGCTTTAACCCATTTGTCTGAGTGATTGTACCGCTTTAATCCCTTTTATCCCTAAAAGTTCGAATTTCAAAAGATACATTCGTACAGCACAACTATAATTGAGCGGTACCCCCTCTAATTCTATGCACATATACAAAAATAGCTTTAGTCGTTTGGTCTGGGCGATGGCACCAGTTAAATTCTCTTTCGGCCTTTTGTACCCCCCAATGTTCAAATTTCTACATACACCATCTGGCGGGTATAGGGAGCAATGCTAAATTCATTTTCGTAGCTCTACCTTTAGTTATTTGGTCTGGGCGATTGTACCAGTTTTATTACTTTTTAGTATTTTTACAACTAAAGAACGAATTTCGAAAAATTACCTAACATGGTACAACTAAAACAGTCACTTCAATTTTTTTCCGTTTTCGTCCTTTTTTGCCCCTAATAGGTAAGAATTCTGAGAACCCTCCTTGCTTCGTTCTACTTCCTTCAATTCAATTTGATAGTGAGCATGTCGATATTTCCGCGATTAACCGATTGGCCTGCGTTTATCCCTTATTGGTAATTTTTACACCTTAAAGTACGAATTTTCCAAAAATTGCACGAAGAACAACTACCCCAAATTTCGTCATCCTATCTACAGCCATTTCACCCAATCAGTTAGTTAAACAATTTGAAATATATAAAATTGTAATTACAATCGTTCTGTTTACATGACCAACATACCAATTATTTCAAATTGGGCGTGGCACCACCCATTTCCCAGCCAGTCGTAATCCCCTATGTTCCATTTACATATGTAGCAAATCTCATCTTCAATGGCTGGTGAAACATGACCGATTGAAATTTTGGATTGTTTGGGCGGTGTCACGCCCCTTTTTAAATTATGTTTTCATGTAGCCTATGATAGACGCCCTCCGGACAGCACTTCACAGTAAACATTTCATTGCAATCTGTCCATTTATTTCGCCCAGATAACGATTTTTTCATAAGGGGCGTGGTACCGCCCATTTTCGGGCGATACGTTATCCTCTTTGTATCTGTAACATATGTAGCAAATGTCATCTTCATACCTCTAATGGCTCTTGAGATATGACCGATTGAAATTTCGGTTTTTGTGGGCGGTGCCACGCCCCTTTGCCGTATTATGTTCCATGTAGCCTATGATAGAGGCCCTATGGACAGTATCACACAAAGAAAATTCAATTGCAATCGGTCCATTTATTTGGCCAATATAACTATTTTTAAAAAAGGGGTGTGGCATCGCCCACTTTCCACAAGCAAAGGATTTTTTCTTATACGACCGATATACGTACCAAATCTCGACTTCGTACCTATACTGGTTTAAAAGATACAGCCATTTTAAAATTCCAGTTGTATGGGGCGGTGCCACGCCCAGTTTACCCCGTTGCAGTCCGAATTTCCAAAAATCCCTTCTTAGTGCGCGCCTACGTCATAAAAGAAACTTACATTCTAAATTTCACGGTTCTAGCTTTAGCCATTTGGGCTGGGGAGTGATCAGTCAGTCATCAAGCCTTTTATATATATAGATTATTGCCTAAATTTTTAATAAACAAACTGACGCAGTGTAAATAGTCCTTAAACATTACCAATTTTAAGAAAAAATTCTTCTAGTCCATGCTCTTTCCTTCAACAACAGTACTTTCTGATAAAAAAAAATAAAAGTACTTTTTAATACATTAAAAATAATTTTTGGCACAAATAAATAATTTCTTATTACCTTAAAAATACTTATTAGTGCATTTACAGTAATTTTTCGTAATATAAATGTGTATTACTTTTTAATGCAATAAATTAAATTTTTAGTACAATAAATTGTACTTTTTGGTACAGTAAATGTACGTTTTCGTCTGCATATTCATATTAGTGTTGCCGCGTATTATCTGGGTGTCAAATTTTTTCTCTCAAAGGCAAAAATACAGTTTTGCCAAGCCTACTCCGCCCGCAGGTCCAAAATTCATGTTCGTACTGTTGAGTAATATCTGTGTACCAAATTTTATCTCTCTAGGGATTAAGTACAGTAGGGATTAAGTACCCCGCTACGCTCACTGATCTAAAATTTAAATTCTGTCTGCATATTCGTGTAGCCGAGTACTATCTGTGTACCAAATTGTATTTTTTTAGGGCTAAAATACAGATTTGCCACAACCCCTAATGCTTACTGATTCAAAATTAAAATTATTTCTGCATATTCATGTTGCCGAGTGCTACGTGGGTATCAAATTATCTCTCTCTGGCTCTAATAAAAAGTTTCGCCACGCCAACACGACGCATAGGGTACAAAGTTAGAATTCCGACTGCATAAACTTAATTTCCCTTTGCACCCCATGAATGAGGTATGGGATAGCTTCTCGCGTTGTTGTGAATTAACACGCTTTCTATTTTTAGATTCACAACTAACGGCACCTACTTATTTATCGACGAATGCGAACGTCACTGTTTTGAGAAGCTCTTACTAGACACGACGATTGAATCGACGCTTAATACTGCGAAGTTGCTGTCAAACAACATTCGAGGGGAGCCGACAATGAAAGAAAATTTTATTTATATTTTTCTTTTAAGATGACTGGAGCCAGGTTTGAACCTGCGATCTCCCGCATGGTAGTCGCGTGTTCTAACCACTATGCCACGGCCGGTCCCATTCCGACTGCATATTCATATTAATGTTGCCGAGCAATATCTGCCTATCAAATTGCATCTTCCTAGCACTAAAAACATGTTTTGCAACGCCCACTGGTCCCAAATTAAAATTTCGTCTGCACATTCATATTCGTGTTGCCGAGTTCTATCTGGGTATCAAATTTCATCTCTCTAGCTCCAACAAATGTTTTGCAACGCCCACTCCGCCCATATGGTCAACAATACAACAACATATAGCCTATTGTAATTTCCATACAGTACACTAACTGCTTACCAGTAACATTGAAATCGGTTCAGCCGTTTAGGCGTGATTGAGCCACAAGGAAACAAACACAAAGACACAGACACACATTCACATTGATAATAATACTAGGAAAGGCTAGGATAATTAACAAATTCTTAAAAAACCAGAACCTTTACCACAACCTCTATAGTACCTACGATACAAATGACCAAATTCATATTTCTCTCATAACTTCCAGAATTTTTTAATTTAATTTGCTCAGTTAATTATATTGTTTTAATAGACAAAAACTTAAAAAAAACGACACCTTTGGCACACCCCTCTTTAATTGATCTTCATAGTTTTACTTACGTATCTTTTTTGTAAGTATGCTTAATTCAGTCATATTTTGCGTAGGATGTACGCTTATGAAAATTTTACGCAGGAATCAATCGGGACGTAGACGTGGACGTGGCCGTGGACATTTTTGATTAAATTCAATTTTTTCGCCTAATTTAGTCAATATAATAATCGGTACCATTTTTTAATGCTCTAGGACCACTCTTTGTAGTTTTTGCACAATAATGTTTTATACCATTCCACTATGCATCAAAATAAAATTTAGGATATTATTATTTCATAGAATTGAAATGTAAATCACAACCAATAGTTTTAATACTCTATTTCAATTTCACCCCATGTTAATCAGCTTTTAATAAAACGCAATGTTTGTCCCGCACACACACTTGTGACCCTCGTCGGACATTCTCTATAAAAAATGCTATCAAATTCACGCCAACATTAAACATCAACCTAATTCTTCGAACAAAAAAAAAAACAAAAGATTTATTTTTAGCCTACAAGGAATTTAAAAATGTAACTATTTCTCCTTTTTGACGCCATCGCGTAGCAGCCATAAATGTACTCCCTTAGTGGGTACTAAATTTATTTGTTATTGATGCTTTAACCCATGGCCTTGTTACCAATGCCAATCTACGTACATATATATTTTATGACTACATAACTCCGGAAAATGCGCATAAATATTACTCTGTACCCCAAGATAAATTTATGTATCGAAATTCATATACATAAATATATTTATATCGACATGTATTTATATGCATATAAATGTATTTATTGTAAGTCCTTTTTGCAACGCATCACAACAGAGTGAACACATACACACGCACTCACTCTCACTTGTCATGTAGTCTCTTATTATTCCTGCTGGCCTCCGCCCACACACGTCTCGATGTTCATCGTCCAACAAAGACGTACATGTTCAAGTGGGTCCCAGTATGGATGAGTTTGTGTAAATGCAAACATGGAAATTGCTTATTGAGTACGTGTCCTTTATAAACAATAAACAATAATGCTGGCAACACTTGTACACACCCATACACTCAAATAAGCATAAGCAGCAGCACCAACAGCCGGTAACCTACTTGGGATGTCTTTCTTAGGCGTCGTCGTGATACAGCGATGGTTTTTCACTTCCAACATGGGTGTTGTAGGTGACACTTTCGAGTGAGCAACGGAATGTTGGTATGACATGTATGTGAGGGAGGGGGAGGGGAGGTTTCAGTGTATCGCACTTGTTTTGTTGCTTACACATTTTTTGACACATCAAATAAGAGGTAAGATGTCACTAGGAAATAAGATGAGCAAAAAAAAACAACCGACATGCAATTTGTTTTCCAACGAATGAGCTGATACGAACTTAATACACTTTGAATTTGGGTAACTCAGAACTGCATGAATATATATGTTATGTTTGCTTGGTTAGGCTAAGTAAGAATCAGATATATTTCTATATTTCTCGGTATATTAGGTCATGCAAAGATCCATATATATACAGTTGCAAAAATTTGGTTATTATTGATGAAATAAAAATAAAAATGCCACAGGAATTCCCATACCACTGTTAATAACATCTAAATTTTTTGGTAAAAAGCGTGACGATCACAAACAAACTTAATTTTCCTTTACACCCCATCAATGTGGTATGGGATGCTTCTGGCGTTGTTGTGAATTAAAACGCTTTAAATTTTAGATGCACAACAAACGGCACCTACTTGTTTATCGACGAATGCGAACGTCACAGTTTGAGAAGTTTTTACTAGACATTCTGATTGACTCGACACTTATACAGCGAAGTTGCTATCGACATCATCGAGGGGGCCGGCAATGAAAGAAAAATTTTGATGAGTCGGGAATCGAACCACGGATCTCTCGCATGGTTGTCGCGTGTTCTAACCACTATGCCACGGCCGGTCGAAAAGCGTGACGATTTCCTCTCTATAATCGGCTGACGATTCCCTCTTTTAATTCAATTTGTTCTTCAGTATAATAGATTCGATTACAGAAAACCTGCAGAAAAAATAGTTATGCCCGGTTCTGTTTTTTTGGTAGTCATTTATTTGACATTGATATTGATATTGATATTGATATTGATATTGATATTGATATTGATATTGATATTGATATTGATATTGATATTGATATTGATATTGATATTGATATTGATATTGATATTGATATTGATATTGATATTGATATTGATATTGATATTGATATTGATATTGATATTGATATTGATATTGATATTGATATTGATATTGATATTGATATTGATATTGATATTGATATTGATATTGATATTGATATTGATATTGATATTGATATTGATATTGATATTGATATTGATATTGATATTGATATTGATATTGATATTGATATTGATATTGATATTGATATTGATATTGATATTGATATTGATATTGATATTGATATTGATATTGATATTGATATTGATATTGATATTGATATTGATATTGATATTGATATTGATATTGATATTGATATTGATATTGATATTGATATTGATATTGATATTGATATTGATATTGATATTGATATTGATATTGATATTGATATTGATATTGATATTGATATTGATATTGATATTGATATTGATATTGATATTGATATTGATATTGATATTGATATTGATATTGATATTGATATTGATATTGATATTGATATTGATATTAATATTGATATTGATATTGATATTGATATTGATATTGATATTGATATTGATATTGATATTGATATTGATATTGATATTGATATTGATATTGATATTGATATTGATATTGATATTGATATTGATATTGATATTGATATTGATATTGATATTGATATTGATATTGATATTGATATTGATATTGATATTGATATTGATATTGATATTGATATTGATATTGATATTGATATTGATATTGATATTGATATTGATATTGATATTGATATTGATATTGATATTGATATTGATATTGATATTGATATTGATATTGATATTGATATTGATATTGATATTGATATTGATATTGATATTGATATTGATATTGATATTGATATTGATATTGATATTGATATTGATATTGATATTGATATTGATATTGATATTGATATTGATATTGATATTGATATTGATATTGATATTGATATTGATATTGATATTGATATTGATATTGATATTGATATTGATATTGATATTGATATTGAAATTGATATTGATATTGATATTGATATTGATATTGATATTGATATTGTGGTGATCATTTATTTTTATTTACATTAGTTTAATACCTGTGGCGCTGTCGAAAAAATCCATAAATCCGTGTGCGTGCAGGTGTTGTAGAATATCTGGAAATAAATATAAAGAATCGAAATTAATAGAACAAAAAACCAATACATAAAATAAAATAATTGTACAGATGAGAAAATCATTAAATTTGTTCGGCATTATTTCGATTTAAAGTAATCCGTAAAATACCCTTGGAAATGCTAGTAAGAGACATCGAAAATTTTACGTTCCGAACCTACAGCTTAGTCGCGGACAACATTCGCATGAAGTTATCCTTAAAAACAAATGTCACAGGCATTAAGCGCCCCATAGATATATAGGAACGGCAATATGTGTATTAGGGTAATAACTTTTTGCATTTTTTGCAAATAACTAATCTCCCCAGACAAAATCGTGTAGGGCATGGAAAAATATTAAGAACTGCATTTTTAGTTTTTCGCTATCGTTAAAAAAGGTTACGCACCAAACGGGTTAAAGTTTTGAATCAAACAAAATGTAAAAAAAAAATTTATTGAAATAAAAATAGTACAAGATATATATCCGCTTTGTAAAACATCGCGTATTTTGAACCTAAAGTTTAAATCTTACAATACTTACTTTTAATGATTTATTGTTATTATTTGTTTACATACTTACATATATATAAACCATACTTAACAAAAATTGTTATTAAAAAAAAATTAAAAAACATATATTAAAGGCATTTTAGAAATCGCTGTCGGTGCGTAAGGTTTTTTTTAGCAAATTGAACTGAAATAGTTTTTTTTATCATTAATACAATATTTGTCATTCGAAAAGCCCTGGGGAGAATGTTGTCCAAAAAAAGTTATTACCCTAATGTTTATATTGGTGCAAGTGACTCAGCATGAGAATGTATTTGTCACACAGACAATGCAATATGAAAATTAAAACAGTTTTGATTTTCAAAATGAACACCTATCCGCCTTATATGTCAAGTTTTTATTTCTATTTTAAATGGGCCCAACATTTGTATGATATTATTGCAAAAAATAAATGTCAGAAGCCGTTGTTTGGGTAGCAGTGTATCAGCTAAAGCTAAAAAAAAACTACTAAATGAATTACAGTTTAGTTCCAGCTAACTCCGAAATCCAACTGCAACTTTTTTTAACACTTGCAGGGGTTTTAGTCATTTCATACTCATTTTTCGATATTGCCTCTTTTTCTAAAATCAAACATTACAACAGAATAGGAAACTTGTTAATGATTCCCCTACGTAATATAAACATTCCCCAGACATTTACGTAACAGCCAAACAAATAAAAAATTACTCATGTGATACGTAACAAAATAATCCTTTTAAACTCTCACTTAAATGTTTTTAAAAGCAATCTGTTTTTATTGCTGATTAACAAAACATCTCTAACAATAATATACAATATATATGACTTTGAACTTTAAATAAAAGTTTGCAAAGTTTTCTTAATCGTGTTCAATTTTACACGCTTAAAGAAAGAAACCATAATTTTTGCTACTAAAGTTAAAAAACATATGATTTTACATTGGAAAAAGTCATAAAATGCCCGTAAATTATAATGACAACAAATTATTACACAGTCATTAAGCCGAATTTTTAGTATTATGTTTTATCTTGTATATTGTGTGTTGTTTTTTGATGGTGGATGTTGGTTCTTAGCTTAATACCCTTGTGCGGTGTTAACATTTCCGAAAATGTTATGATATTTACAGTTTTAATATCAAACCACATAGCGGTTAACCTCGGTTATTAACACTTCCCATTGGTTGTGTGGATTTTGAAAAACAACCTTGACGTAGCAATTCACTTACCTGGCCGCACAAAAGGTTGTGGTTGCCTCCGAGGACTCATAAAGTCTTACCTGTAAAACCACCATCGTACATTTATAACAATAATAACATAAATGCCACATTAGGGAGTTGCTATCAAAACCTGGGGGTCTTGGTTGAGTAGGCTTTTGTGATTGAAGGTCTTATGAGGTGCCCCCCCTCCCTATATATTGATACAATTTTAACGACTTTTGTATAAATCTTGTTATTCCCATACGCATACATATGCACAAAAGGATTGCCAACAATGTAACTTGTTGAGATTTTCGATGCTTTCGATTCGTTTCTTTGGCTTTCATTTCTTAATGTGCCATAACAAAAAGAGCTCCTTTCCATTAGTGGCCACGTAGAGGATCAGACTTGGGCGAGGATGACGACGACGACGACTCAGTTACTTTTTCAATTAGACTTTGTCAATGGCAAATATTGTTTGGCATTTGGAAAGACACAATCAATTTCTAATTGATTGAGAAACCCTTTTAAAATAATAATGTTGTATCGTTGGCTGCCAGTCGTCTTTAATGTCAAACGTGATAAGTTTCATGAAAAGGGAATTATACGAATAAATGGCATAAAGTTGTAATTATATGGTACGTTTTACTGAGGGACTTGAATGTTGGTGGTGGTGTTGTATATTTGTTTTCAATACAAACGATAGTGAAGGAAAACTTATATGGTTTGGGTTCGGGGTGAACTGTAGCTATGTTGTAGTAATTAAAAGTTAATTCACGATGTTGTGGTGAAAGATTTTGTATTAGCTTTAACTTGCTAGAAAGTTATGCTGTAGTCAATAGAACAAAGATTGTTAACTTAATCAAAGACAAGAAGCTTTTCCAATTTTTATTTTATAACTTGTCCCGCTTGTGGCTTCTCATTGTAAAATTTGACATTTATAGTTATTTAAGTTACGTATGATCAATATTATTAGAATCACAATCAATAATATTAATCATACGTAAAATATTTATAATATTACCCCGTAGTGCATAGTAATATTAGTCAACTATAAAATCCACTGCGACTACAGAAATCTTTTGCTCCGTTCAAAGGGAACTGATCTAAAAAATCCGCTATTAACCCTTTAATGACGGGAGCGAAATAATGGGAATTTTTTAAAAAAATTGTCAGTACTACATGTAAATTAGTTAAAAAACGAATTTTACATAAAAAAAGTAAGAAGGAAAATTTCAGAAAAATATCCATTTTTACTGGTGTTATGACGACTGTGACCATATGGTAACAGCTTTAAAACAGGTAAATAAAAAGAACCAAGTACAAAATATTTCATGCAATACGTTTTGATGATATTTGATATTCTTCTCAAATAACAAAAACTAAAAACATTAGTATATCAGTCTTTAAACAACCAACAAATATTATTAATTTGGAGTGACTTTTTATATCCCTCCATATTGCTGTTTTGCGCACATGTGAAAAAACACCTATTTTAAATGATCCCCCACTCTCGCTACTGCCGTCTGATCGCATAGCGGTAAATCAAGAATGAAAGATCAAAGCATGCTTTGATGAAATTAAAAAAGAAAATTCTTGACATTTATTCTTATGTCTATTTTATTGCGTGCTATATCTAACGCTGTCAACGTTACCATATGGTAACAGTCGTCACTAATGGGTTAACCCTCCGATAACTGAGAAGATCTCTGGGGACTTTTTTCATTATCAAACTAAAATCACTCCTTGATGGTCCGTGGGAAGTACATACGACCCACCCCTACATTTCAAGTGAGTTTTATCTAGAATCGTTTATTAAGGAGATACGAACAGTTGTTTAGTGTTTTATTGAGGTTTAAAGGTGATAAGTACATGATGGAGTGAACAGGTCCTCTGGGACTCTGCACTGAAATTTAAAGAAATCATTAATAAATAAACCTACTTTTGGCTTGTTTTTGAATATTTTATTGTTTAAGCACATCAGAAACACAAAAAACAAACACACAAAAACAAAATGGATTTCACATTACAAAGTTCCATACAAAAAGAATTAGGTCCCTGTGGGCCTTGTATCTCGTATAAGGGCAACAGACAACTCTCACTAAATATATTCTCAGGTGAGGGCTTAGTCTTTATATTAACAAATGTTTTCTCACTCAACAAATATTGCCCTTCTATGACAATACAATTTTTTTGTAAAGTAATATATTTGAACTGGAATTATTCTTTTAACAAACAATTTAGCGGAAGATCTTCAATCGAACGGATTGTCGCATCCTCTTTAGTAATTTCAGAAGGTGAAAGCCACACAAAGCAACGTATGATTAATATTATATTGATACACAATAAATAATATTAATCATACGTCACTTTTCGCGTAAAATTATTACATCACCACAAATTACATTGTAATATTACTCAAACCCTAAAATCCACTGCGGCTTCCAAAGTTTTCCTTCACCGTCCAAACTCAACTTGTCTAGGAAATCCTTGTCACTAAAATATTCGGCGCTTTAAACAAATCTCCAAGTTTGCTGGCAAACTTTTCCCACTTCAGCCCAGTTATTATCTAAATTATCTCATAATTATAATTGAAAATATTCCCTTCTGCCATTGACTTTGTCAACTGTGGCAGTAAATTGCTGCGTGCAAACGACCTTGTCATTCATAAATTTTTCCACTATAATTTATTAAATAGAGTCCTTTATAATGGAAATTTTGTAAACTTGGCATTACGTTCGAGAGCGCAGCGGCCCCAAAAGAATTGCCGCAGCAGTGAGCTAGTATAGAGTATGAAAGGGTAAAGAAACTTTTCACATTTAATTTATTAATTATTATTTCCTTAGTTTAGAGGAAGGAGAAGAAAGCGAAAGTTCTTGCATCTGTACGCGGCGGCTGCTCACTTCCTTGGAAGTTAATAACAAAAAGCATTAAAAGGACTTGGCGTAGATATATGAGGGAAACTCATAGGAAAACAAAAGCCTCATATGTACGCCATACACATATACTTTTGGGAGGGCATAAATAAGGAGGACAAAATGACGGAAATGAATAGAAAGCATAAACTTGTGTACACTTGTGTGGGTTGTTACACACATATACGTACAATTCTATATGTTTTGCCAGGCATTGGTATGTATGAACGAAAGTTGCCGGGTAAAGAACATTCACTCACACTTGTAAAATGTCTAAAAGTATCACACATACAAAAATTTCTAGTTTCTAGTACAACACAACACATGCTAGTGATGTTGTTTTAATTAAATGCCACTATAAATAATTGGTTAGGTTGCCCAACGGCAGTAGCTGCAAAAAAAAGTAACAACACTCGCAAGAATAGTTAATTATACGAAATCATTAATTAAACTCTGTCGCAGGTAAAACACACAAAAACATATAATTAATGAAAATTTCCACTTAAAAGTTTGGTGTCCCTGACAACTTTTCATATACAGAGGCACACTTAGTGTATGATGATTAATATAACTTGATAATGAACACAACAACATATATATAAGAGGTGTATCACACACACCTCTCCCTTTAGATGAAGTTAAGTGGTCAACTGAACTTTAGTTTCTGGAGTCATTGCAACTAATCACTGCCGTGCTGTGGTAAAATGTAGTGTATATACAAATTATAACCTTGATGAAGATATAATAACTCAAACTTGTTAAAGGGGTTAATACTTAAATTACACAGTTTGTTTATTTTTCTATTGTTACTTTTACAGTTTACCCTATTAACAGTGCAGCTATCCATTAGTTGTTTTTAATAATTCACTTCTTTCGCCATTAGTTATTTCCTGGCCTCTAGTTTATTATTCTGACGCACAAGTAGTTTACCTTTATTGGCATAAATCGCCTATAAATCACTATAATAACTTTGTGTTGTTTTCTCAAGTCAACTGAATATTTTTTGAGAGCACTTCCCCTCACCTTGTACACTTTTGCTTTCCCTTTACCTTTGTTGGCTTTTTATTCAAGCCATTGGCAAAGGATCCTTCCTTTGTAGGTTATCAACAAAATAAATCTAACAATTTATGCATATATGGCAGAATACAACACCTATATTGGACTGTCTGCCCATCTGTCGAAAGGATACACCTTGATGTGTAGCTTCGACAGGCAGACTTCCGTAAAGACGTTGGTCTATGATAAATAGCCTTAAGGTGGTAACCTAATCAATACAACATTTTGGGTTTTTTTTTCTAATCTGAATGAGGGCAGGCGCACATCGACACACGTCAGGGCCATAATACAGGCAGCGATGACAAGAGAAAGTGTAGAAATCAGGTTATGTAGGCCGTCGGAAATGTTATTTTTTGAGAGCACAACAAAATGAACGCACTCCATTGTTTCCGTTGGGGTTAGATAAAGCTGTTTGTTTACATTTTTAAAAGATGAGAGGATGAGGCGGTAGCTTCTTTGTGTAAAGTTTTTATGAAAGGGAATTGGTTTTTTTTGAATGTTTTTTTTCAATATTCATCTCTTGTTATACTGATGGGGTGAAGTTCATTAGATTCTTGTTTATAAAAAGATTCGAAAATAGGTGATTCTACCACGTGTGAAAGTTCAGATGTCGGAATAAATTTGTTTAGATATCTTTGCATATTATTATTATTATTATTATTAAGTTTATGGGACACATATAATTTTAGTTTTCCCTTGTATATTTCCTATTTCTCATAAAAGTACTGACATTTTCAAGAACTGTTTTACTTAGTAGCTTTTATTAATTTTTCGTTATAACAATCCTTAAATAACACAGTGCAACATTTTTCAGCTTCTTGGTTTGGGACTCAATTCTGAGAACTGCACGTGATTGTAGCCCCAAAAAGAAGAAGTTCTGCATTAATCGTTTTGTCAAGTTACTTGCCATAATAATATTATATCGATTTGAAGATAGTACTGGGTTTTTGAACTGGGTTTATTTTGTAGCAGTTACAATAAAACTTTTGTACTCCGTGGCGTATGATTTACGTGGAATATTACTCATGATAATCATACGCCACCATATATTATTTATGTTATGGCAAACAAAAGAGCCTAAAACGTGACAAATTCCCGTATACGATACTTACTAACTTCTTATGGATATTAAATTATTATGGCATGTAACTTGACAAAACGAATGATGCAGAACTTCTTCTTTTTGGGGCTACTTTCACGTGCAGTTTTGAGAATTGAGTTCCAAAATCATGTGTTGTACTATATAATCATCAAACTACAAAAACCTTTACCCCAACTGAGCTGTGCAATGACACGGGAATCACATTTCTAATGTACTCTACAACGCAGAATTAAAATGAAAGTGCCTTTAAAAGTCAAAATAACACTACTTTACTACCAATTACTTTTAAGCATCCCCTAGGATTTACTACTGTTCTGTTGGTCATTACCCCAGATAATGGAATTTGCATAAGCTTTCAATATAATTGTATTTTTAACCGATTTCGCATAACTTCATTCTAATTAAAATTAATTTAAAACTTAAATCCTTGCTTGATTTGGCCATTAAATGCCAACCGACACTCACCCCCAACCCCCCCCTCCCCCCCCCCCATCCTCCTAAGCTCTTCTCATTCAATTTATTTCACAAACTTTTAGAAGCAAATACCTCATGAGCTCATTAGCTAGCCATGTTCTGTAGGGAAAGGAATTGCCACAACATAGTGGTAGTGTTTCGGTGTGTTGTGTTGGTTGCAGCTTTTTACTATTCATTAGAAATATACATAATGAGAAGAAGAAAAGTTTGCTCTGACCTGGCATGTGTCTGTAGCGGAGAGATCATAGAGAAGTTTAGCTGGGATAACAAAAACACCAGCGCCACCATCACTATATAGTTTATACTAACATACTAAAGGTAGTTCACTCTTGGGTATTAGGTGTTGCCATTAACACGTTGGTTTTGTTAGCCGCTTCAGATTTGTTCCAATTTGGGGCACGGGAGTGGCTGCAATCGCAATACGCTCCACACACACACAACAGAAAACAACAATGGGGGCGAACAATGTGCTACCATGTTGTTGTATGAAGAGGCATTCATTTGTCTGGAGCTGAGAGCACTTTCGCTGTGAATAAATTTAGTGAAGTCAGACGATACCAATTCACATTGTTTATAGCCATAGCGATATGCAGAGTATAGACAAATTCTACCATTTATTATGTTTGCCACAAAAGTTTGCCAAAAACCAAAGCAACATAAGTGAAATGGAACAATGACAGAGATACAGAGAGAGATAAAGGCGGCGGCGGCGACAAAATCCGGGATAACCATGTAGAGAAAAGCGCCAACAAACATTAGGGAGAAGACAAAAACAAACAACAAAAAACAGCAGCAGAAACCAGCGAAACAACGAGTGCAAAACTTTTTCATGCTTGTTCGAAATCTATTGTTTGTTGGCCATTAGTTTTATGGCGGGTTAATAAAATTAATGGTTGGAACAAAGACAAACACGAGTATTTTTGTGTCAGTTCAACGCAAAAACACTATCTCTAATGCACACACACACGCACACATACAAAGGATGGATTAAAAGTTAAGTTTTGAGGTTAAGGGTTGGGCCGTAGTGCCCTGTCGCAGTTGTTAACCAGCAGAACGTGTGATTAATACTTAGTTGTAATAAGAACAAATAGATTATGGCCATAACCACCAACGCGGGTTTTAGATGGATATTGTGTGGGGGTCATACGCGAGTGAGTATGCAATCACATATTGAGACTAACATATAAAGGTATGATTTACAGGCAATTTGATTAAAATTAATGGATATTTATCAAAGAGCGCATTTAACATAGCCGTCTGAGGTGTCTACACAAACATTTTAGCGCGAATTGACCCAAATAATGTGAGACATGTTTTATTCAAGGGCGCAACATATTTTATGTTCAACGAGCATCGATGTGAAGGAAATGTTGCACAATTATTTTATATACACCAAGACATTGTTTATAACTCCCTCTGTGCAGGAAAATATTTGTCATTTTCTATGGCTCCAGTCATCTAAAATTTTCCTTCATTGCCGGCCCCCTCGATGTTGTCGACAGCAACTTCGCAGTATAAGTGTCGAGTCAATCGGCACATCTAGTAAAAGCTTGTATAACAGTGACGTTCGCAATTGTCCATAAACAAGTACAAAAGTGTTCTTATCGTTAAATTTGAGCCAGAATTGGTTATCATCGTTCGGTAGCGCTTGCCCAACGTTATATTCAAAAAAGTATGTAACAATAACGCCGACGGTCCAAAATGTGTGGTAGGGGGACAAATGAGGTAGGTGGGGTGGGTGCAAATGTCTGCGTATCGTGGTCAATAATAGTGGGGGAAGGACAAATTCCACAACAGGCCCCGCAATTGCCCTCTAATCAAACGTGTAATATTTTCTACTAACATTTTTCCCACACATCCCTTCCTCCATCTTTTCCCCTTATGAGACTCCCGTATAAAAATCAGATTTTATAAAATTTGCTATAATTAAGACCAACCCCCACTAGCATTTTCTTCCTCGAACATGCATAAGTATGGTCTACGAGATGACCATTTAATGTAGTGTCTTTTGAATATAACTGCTTTCAGTGAGTCGTTGGAGGTGATCATGAGACTTTAATTCCATGCACGCTTTAAATTTAAAATGTTAATCTTCGCAAAGAATGTGACACTCTCTCGATTGGAGAGTCCTGGGTCTACACGAACAGATGTTCTTAATATCTCTACGTTTTCGAGATCACTTAAAGATCTACGTCGGTCGGATCGTGATTGATTGATTGTTGGACCTGTTTCTATTTTATTGCATATATAGTTGAAGTTTAATGTGCACTTATCCTTAGAATCGAATTATTAAGTTGCGACTTATACTTATGAATATAACAATCATGTACCGTACTATTAACTTGTAACGGGAGGGCCAAATACAAGTATATTTTAAAATCATAGGCTATTTTCACACTGGCAGCTGTTTTCAGCTCGAGATCTTGACAGAAAGTCAATTTTATACCTTCGCAAAACAAAACGCATAAAATTCCCAAATAGTGATATTAGCCGTCTTAGCGATGCTAATTGGCCGCCTCGGAGCTGCGATTTCAACCCTTAGAACAAAGTCTTGAAAACTGCGAATCCAACGGAGGCAGCCACTTGAACGAAGTTGTATTCCATAATTAATGGAAATATTTGTTCTTAGACTTGGAGAAATTTTAATCTTGTTCATTTTAATGCACTTATAATAAAAACTTGTGTTTAGCTCACCCTTTATAAACGGACTATTGGTCTACCCTGAAATTGTACACGTTTTATTTTGAGATAATAATGTATGTTCAAATTACATTTGAACAGATTTTATGAACAACATGTCCTTTTTTATATACAGTTGTGTATTTGTTAAACGGAGTGTATTCTTATACATACATTGATTCCGTTGCAACGATCGCGCTACCTAGAAGGAAATATTGTTGTTGATGAGTTTCCCACATTATATGCATTGGGTCGTTATCAGTGACACATGTGTGTACAATATGTGGGAAATTAGATAAGAGAGATTTTCCTTCGATAAGCAAGCGGAATGTGTGGTGTAGTCCTCACTCGCTTGCTCTTAGTTAAGTATTAGTTAAGAAATATTTTCATTGTTAGCACTTAAGGTCATATTTTTAATAAAGAAAATTAGTTACTTACAACAACTCAACTCGTGCGGGTGTTTAAATCCGTACAATGTATGAGCACCTGTTTCATAATATCATGATCGTTTTGGAAAAAACAAGAACAGGTATTAAGTAATTACCCCTGAGTTTTCTTTATTATTATAATTGATAATAATCTTATATATATACTAATACCAAACACAACACAAATATCTCTAATCACAAAACGTAATTGAATACGTATGATTAATATTATCTACTAGTGGGCCCGGCAATGCTTCGCTATTGCATATTATCGAATATTGCCATTTTCACCCCCTAAATGTAGAAAAGTCCAAACAATGTGTAGCCTATGTTACTCGCGAGGTTAGATTCCCTGAAAATTTCATCAAAATCGGTCCAGCCGTTTTCGAGTCCATACGTTACATATACACATACATATATATATACATACATACACACATCCTCTTTTATATATATTATTATATATCTATGTAATCACATAAAGATCTCTATTTGATGTACATGTAGTTAAACATCAAGGTGAATGGTTAATATGTATAAACTCTAATTTGTACAGAACTGACCGCAGTGTGTGACGAATTGGTATTGACATCATGTGTCCTTCTAAAATTTTATCATTTGAACATCATTACAAATATTTTCTGCAGTAGTAAGGACAGCACTATAACCAATCTACAGAAATTTACCGCTATGTATGCTCATATACCCTCATACAAAAGGATTTATTATTAATCATTATACATTATGATGATGGTCCATTACTGAATTTGGAACACCCCGTTGCTTATCACAATTGGCAATTTTAAGACTTAACTAATAAACTGTGGGTGCATGATTAACACAAATTCTAATTGGCAACTGCAACCAATGCCACATGCTCTGAATTAATAATCAACAGCATGTGACCTTTTAAAATAATAAAATTGGCCAACATCTCCCGTCCTCTCTTCCTCCCCATAGCTGCAGTAGCTAGCAGCTCCCTTACAATCCAATAAATGTTTATAAACATTTTATATTTTTGGTCATAAATTGCAATCAACATTCATGTTCATGTTAATCAAATTGTTATATTTATTTGCCAACCGTTAGTAGTTGTCTCAATCCTAAATACACTTTGCACTCCTTATCCGATGGGACGATAAACATTCATGGGTGTATTAAACTAAACACTAGGCTACAAGTATATCAAAATGTAGTAGTGTTTAACAACGTACTGACACACACACAGAGACACACTTGGTAACATGCCGAAGTGGGTAGCAAGCACCATGGCTGCGGGTGTGTTGAAAGTTGAAAAACTGATAATAAAATCTTTTAATATATTCTGCAACATTTTGTAAGGATTTTACGTGTCAATGTTATTGAACATAGATTTGCCTTTTCTATTGTAGTTAAGTTCTTGCCTGTGGCCCTCCTAGTACGTACGCACATAAGGCACACACATGCTATGTGAAGCATGCTATGTGGCAACACAACGATGATAACAAAGTGTAAATTGTAAGCTACATCATTGTGTGCGTTGTGTGTGCAGATGTGTTCCTGCCAGTGGGTGTGTGTTTATTGATTGCATGAAAATGTCTATAATAATAGTGAAATAGTAGATTTTAGTACATTTATATTGACATGTAGCTATTGATGTTTCTCGCTACGTTCGCTCGTTCGTTCGTTCGTCTGTCCTTAGCCAGCCCCAGTCATTTGTCTGTAATAATTTATAGCATTTGATTTGTTTTCCATGTTGTGTGAATAATGTTCACAAGATTTATGGTCGAGCATTTTATATACAATGAACGAAATAAATATTCATTACACATTATACATATATATATATTGGTGTGTTTTGTTTCGTAAATTATTGGCAAAGCGCATAATGCAGATTAATTTATTTTAGAAATGCTCTTACATTTACGAGGTTTTAAATAACAATTTATGTACGAATATAAATGTATAGGATTACCTTAAGTTATATTTTTGGAATATTTTCAAGCTTATTAGGGGAATTGTGTAATATTATTATAAAGGATATGCAGAGTAGAACAAAATGTGAAAACGTAAGCAGTTATGCTTGTTGATGATATTCAAATTTCATTTAAATATGAAATTTGAATGTTGTGTAATGAGTTCTATCTTTTGCAACCTCGTAGCTGAGACAGAGAATATTTTTTTTAGAAAATACTAGGGATGAGATTAAAACTTTGGACAATTTTACCCCAAATTGGTTATGGTTAATATGATGACGGTTTATGGCGGAGCAAAGGTAGACAAAATCGTAGATAGTTGTTAACGTTTACCCAGAGTCCCAAACGAGTACTCTTTGTTTGATTTCTCCTCGTTTATTGCCAGAAACACCTCTCGCAAATGTCTCTCAATGCTTGAAAAGGCTGCAGTAACATCCCGCAGTCCATTGCCAAATATACCTATATCATCGACGTACGCGAGCATTATGTGCCTTTTCTGATCAATTCCATTAGGATTTTTAAGTGATCGCAAGACAGACTATCATCCTATCGGAAACTTAGCTTGGTAGGACATTTCCGCCTATCTTTACTGAAGACTTCGTACAGGTCAGTGCCATCCTGCAAATTCGTATCAGCTTGGCAGAGATTCCATAACGCTGCTAGGACATATCATATCATGTCGTATCGGAATTTCAAATGCATTTTTTAGACTATAACTAGATGGTGAGTGTCGATCTGTATTTCTTTATTCTTCTCTATGATTTGCCGTAGTGAACAATTTTGGTCGGTCGTGGACTAAGTCGGTCTAATGCCACACTGATAAGGTGCAATCAGGTAAACGGCTGATCAAGCGAAAGTTGGTGCACACACTTGCATCGCCTCTCTTAAGGACCAGGAATAGAACACTCAGATTTCTATCATCGAGCGTGCATTCCTTTAGTCCAATCGAGTTTATGAGGTGGTGCTTTCACAGTGCCAGCTCATCGCCGACGGCCGTAGTGACAATATCATGTCGGTAGTAAACTAACCAGATCTTAAATCACATTTGAAAAAATCCTATCAGATTCGTTAAGTTGTACTTTAGTGTTTTATATAACACACACGACAGGACCTTGTGTGCGATAGATAAACGGCTGATACCGCGATAATTGGTGCACAGCAATTAAGAAAATGCCATATAACACTCAGATTTCTATCATCGAGCATGCGTTCCGTTAGCTGCAGCATGTTTATGAGTGGGTGCATGCAATTACCAACTCATGTCAGCCATCTCAAAAGCTCCCGCAGCTATGTTATTTTTAAGCCTTGCGATCGCCGTGCCGATTTGAGATTGACTCGACAGTTAACAATCTACACCGTCGTCGATGAATGACGTTATTTCGTCACTTATGTTGCGTTTAAGAAAGAGCAGAGTACGATAGTGTTTCCTCCATAGTTACAAAAAACTCTGCGGCACTATCTATTAATGTCATTATGTCCTATTTTTACCATTGGCTACAGTGTTGGCTTGTATGTTGCATCAATTTCCTCAGACAGTACACGACATTCTTCATCGTACCAGGGCTTGTCTGTTGTTATTCATACCCGAGTACAGTCCGGCAGTGGTCTTAGAATTCGCAATATGCTGCCACTGTGTGTCAAAAAAATCAGATATGGGGGCGTTTGTTTGAAGTAATTGAGCGACATGGTTGGAGTAGACATTGGCTATTTCGGTGGTATGCAGCTTTTTGATATCTAGCTTACTTTACGTTTGGTTACGTGTGTTTTTGTGACCCGAGTCAAAATTTGCATCGCGCATCACACGCATAACGCTTGAGACATGCCTTTCATCAATTATCACGTGATCAATTTGGTTTCTTGTCTTTTGGTCAAGGGATATCAAGGTTGCCATGTGAATATCTTAATGAGCGAATCTGGTTCCACTCAATACTATGTTTTTTGCCGACGCGATGTCGGCGGTGTTGTTGTGTAGACTGAATTTTCAGACTTTTGAACTAAGAGCAAATTCTCTTCTTATTTTAAGACAATAAAAAAAAAACTTAATTTCCCTTTGCACCCCGTGAATGACGTATGTTATGGGATAGCTTCTCCCGTTGTTGTGAATTAACACGCTTTCTATTTTTAGATTCACAACTAACGGCACCCTCTTTCAGTTTTTTTCTTTGTGTTTTCATAACATAACATAACGCCACCCCTACCGATTCGAGTTTCTTGGGGCCGCCAAAGCCGCTAAGAGAACCGTAGAGTTAAGTCTCAGTTACTTTGGTTACCTACGCATCGGTGGTAGAATGCCATTTAGGTAGCTCAACGTTGCGTTTTCTTACATTTTCTACAATTTGCTAACGGAAGCTTAGTGGCATGGCCCGGAAAACACGTGATCTATTGAACGTTGTGAGCTGCTTGGGGACAAACGCAGAGTGATTCTGGTAACTCCCAAGTAAATAACAATCGGAAAACTCAAACTCTTCAACGGAGTTTAAAATTAGACTAAAAAATAACAATGGCTTCTAGCACTCCTTATCAGCTACTTCAATAGCAGTATGATTATGATTTCAACACAACTTTACCTCCCAAAATAATTTACACATTGCAATTTTTTGTTTGCAACATTTGCTGCTTTCCTGGTTGCACCACAACATATATATTTAATAGATATTAATATTAATTACACGTTTTTATAATTCGCTGTACTACAGTAACTTTGCATCTGCAGCGGCAAAGGTTTCATTAAAATATTCTATTATATGCAAATTTAGCGAACTAATATATATGATGGCTAGTTTTGTTTACAAGGATTGGATTTTGATACAAGTTTTAATAAAACAACTAGAATACCCATAACTGTAGTTAAAAACCACATATTACAAATACGAAGAACAGAAATGCACATGTGGTAAAAAAGAATACATTTTTTTTATCTTTAACATCTGCCACAAGTAAAAACTTACACACAAATATGTAGAAATATCTGTTATCCATGGTAATGTTGGCATAACTCTAATTTAAAGAAATGCAAGACTATGCTGAAATGTTGGTATGATACACACACATAGACATACATCGCAAACTCATCACACACACGCACACACATTTCTAAACAATATTTGTTTTTAATTTAATTGGTATTGTATCACAAATCAATAACTTCAAAATGTTCTTAATTAATGTGATATGATATATTTGTATATGAATAGTATTACATTCTTATATTAGATAAACAATTTATTATACTAGTTGCTTAGTAAGTAATTGAAGAAGATTTGTGAAATTGTTGTAATAGACAATTCAATACTTCGGAGTAGAATTCGTTAACGGATTTGCAAAACAAATAATACATAACAATTGTTTATGAATTTCAGTGTAGGAACATTTAGAAAGTGCAAATGATTTATGATTCTTCATAAATAATTACTGTAAAGAAAAACTTATTTACAAAATTTAGATGCGTTAATTTGGATCACAGCCAACAGTATGTCAAATCCATAATCTAGATATAGTGAGATCATAGAAAAACTTAATTTTTTTCAGTTTAATTCAATAAGAGTAATACTTTTTAACATTGTTTGGAATTTATGTTCCTAATAAAAAGTTTCGAATTAAGAAGATGAACTAAACTGTTGGAACTGTTGTACCACAAATATTAAATCTAACCTGATGTACACAGAAAAAAAACACAATTGTTGTTAAGTAATTAAATAAAATTGTTAGCATTCAATTTTGATTTATAACAAATTTTCCATTTGAGAGTGGTTGTAAATTGTCATATTTACAAATTTTCTACTACTGTTTAAATTCAAGAAAAATAAAGTAATTGTAAATATGACAACACTGTTTATTGTTTTAACAATTTCGGTTGTTGGCGCCTTTTTAATTAAATATTTAATTGTATTGACGAAATGGTATTTAACATGACAATTCAATTGTCGTAATTTTTTTCTGTGTACTTGTTACATAATTTTATCTCATTGAGGGGTTTGGAAGCAAATGGGTGCAGTAACAAATTGACAAAAATGAAGAAAAGTGAGCAGTTGTGTTCCTTGACAATATCTCTGTCTACAAGCATAAGATGAGATCAACCTGCAACAGCAAGTAATACCTGCATTTTCACTAGAATTTAAAACTTTAAAGACGAATACCTCGAAATGAACTTTTTGTCATCCCTTTGCTTCTAACCCCATCAATTGTAACCTAGCCTAGCGGCATATAAATATATATGTCGTCACATAAGATAAGTTTTCTTTGAACATAATAAGATCTCTGAGTAGATATATAAATATATAACATATTGTGAGGAAATAAGGTAATAGAAAACTTTATAATTTTAATGCCTAACAAAATATTCAAATAAAAGTTAAGAAAATATGTTTTTAATAGCCTGTTTAACCATATACTTATGCATACGACAATCGATTTTTTCCCAGCAATCACACCACATCGTACTTAGTATATTTTTTTACATTCCCATCACAATGTTTAGCGACAACAACATATTAAATGGAAAATTCTTGTAAAACTTTTAGCCGTAAAACTAAGCAAATACTATATTTTATTATGCCTGACTTTACAGGATATAAAATGTGATTTTTTGTAAATCTCCCAAAAGCAAACACACAAAACAAGTCTTAGAATGCCGACTATTGTTGAACAATTTAACCCAAAGGAAAATTATATCTTCCATTATAAATCTTAATAGAACTTAAGAGTTTAGGCATGTTGACGCTGCCAACGAACATATCAGCAGCCAAATAACACTTCCGCTGCTACGCAAACACATGAACATGAACTTTGAATGAATGAAAAGAGTAAGTGAGTGAATGTCTGTGTGTGTGTGTTTGTGTGTATAAGCCAAAAAAAAATAACGAGGGAGAAAGACAAAATAGTAATAAAAATGGCGACATGATTTTAGTGATTTTTTGCTTCTATATATATTCTCATTGTCGCTGCCGGTCTGAAAATCAAGTGAAAAAAAGGATTTATACATATTTACACAAACAAACAAACCAAAAAAAAACAATCACAATTGTGTGCCATGGGAATGTTATATAGGTCTGAAAAGACAAACTAAATAAATCAGTGACTGAATGTCTAAGTGTCAGTGTTAAGTCGGAGATGTTCTTCTGCTGCTCGTTTTACTTTTTGTATTCCCCCTTCTCCCCTAACACCACAAACTATATATGAGACAGCACCCCCACTAAAGTAGCACAGTTAGTAGTATAGCTGAGCACACACACACACACGCACGCCATCATGAAATTGTTATAAATGGCTGATTGGGTGACGAACTGAATGAATGAATGAATGAAAGAGTGACGACTGACTGCCACAAAATAACAAACATTTATTTATGGCAGCAAATTAAAATCTATGATGATTATACGGCACAATGAAGAAAAACGTTGGTGATGTTGGTGCCCGCCGCCGCCGCTGCCGATAGACAAAACAAATGTAGCGGCAGAAGAAAACGAAAAAAATGGGACCGCCAACAAGTAATAAATAAAGTCAGCCATCTCGGGGCTAACATTCCAGCATTTCAAATAGATAACATAATCAACCATTGCAAGAGGCGTGCGCATGAAGCTCTTATTTCTTGCGAAAATATTTAATCTTCAAAGGATTTTTCTTGTCTTGTGGTTGTTGTGTTTTCACTTCATCTGTTCTCTATAGAGCTGCCTTGATATTGTGCAATTCCATTAAAGTAGGCGGCAATGTCATGATAAAAATACCGACTGTATTTAGACTAGGTAAGGAGCAACATACAGGCAAATACATACGTATTTATGCTTAAGAAATAATATTGTAGCTGGTTGCCACAGAGCTCCATGAACTGCACTTTCCTTGGAAATGACAAACAACTTAATATTCTTCTACTTCACTAACTTATTTGATGTCAATCAGCGGTTGCTTATGAATTATGAAGCTTTGAGTGATTTAAAATAAAAACATTAATGAAATTTGTACATACTTCGTGGAAAACGTAGATTAAAATCTGGTAGAATAATATTTTTATTTTGTTTATTTCTTTTTTAATTTTAATGTTAACAAAGTATGTGTAAGATGACATTTCGCAGAATTTTGTTCATAACAATGTAATAAAGCTCTTGATAGGAAAATAAGATATTGTTAAGAAGAAATATTGTCAGAAGTATAGAAAAGAAATTGTAGCTGAAACAATATTTGTTGTACTTGGAAGGATAAACATTTTAACTTTAAAATCCGGAAATGCAAATGAACGGACATGGGACCAGCGAAAACGGCAGTGATTACTGATAGGCCGACAGGAAGTGGCAACCTTTTTTGTGGAGCGTACTTTTGGGTCCAATGAATTTGAATAGCAAACGCTTCTGAGAAAACGGGTGTCCTTATCTGAATAAATATTGATTCAAACGATACAAAAAAAGACGACAATAAGAGGAAGTAGTGATTAACAGCTTCAATCTCTGTGAATTGTACATGAGTTTGTCATAAGAGAGTTGTGTACATTTAGTACTTGCTAATCACGGTTCATAACTATATTAAAATTGAATATTTTTCAAGCAAATTTTTATTAGTGCATATTAATTTATTTTGTAGTAGACATGTACGCAAAAAGGAAAAAGTTTAAGGAAAGTAAGTTTTGAAGAATTTTATTAATTTGGATTAATTGAAATTTGTTTCCAAAAATCCAGGTTATAAAGATTGTAAAGAAACTGAAATTTACAAAAAATAAAGGTATAGAGGGATAAATTCCAAAAGTTATAATAAATGGTTTTGGAAAATTTTAAGGCAAAAAAAAGGAATGCATGCCCAGTGGTTAGTATTTGAATGTTGTATGTCCTGTGCTCAATAAAGGCGATCCAGGTGAATGCACCAACAACTGCAGAGTCAGACGGGATTATCCGAGGCACACAATGTCCTGGAGGACCTTTGCTCCACTGGGAGCCAATAGACATCAGAAAATATATGGTCATGTGGAGTGGGACCGGCCATGGCATGATGGTTAAAACACGTGACTACCATGCGGGAGGTCCCAGATTCAACTCACGGCTCCAGTCATCTAAAAAATAAAAAAAATAAATTTTTCTTTCACTGCCGGCCCCCTCGATGTTGTCGTCAGCAACTTCGCAGTATAAGTGTCTAGTTGAAGCTTTTCATTCGTCGATAAACAAGTAGGTGCCGTTAGTTGTGAATCTTAAAATAAAAAGCGTGTTAATTCACCTCATTCATGGGGTATAAAGGGAAATTAAGTAAATAAGTGGAGTGGGTTATGTGCGAAAGCCCATATTAATGAACTCGATTGAATCTTTTCAATGTGGTTATAGACCTTGTAAGTCCACGATCGACCAGATGCTATTCATACTACCGAAAATCCTGGACAGAACATATAAAATGCAGATCGCACTTACCATATTTGTATCGACTATAAAGCTGAATTCGACAGTCCGATTCGATAGAAACTAATTGATGGCATGACTGAGTTAGGTACCTCTGAGACGACTTTGCGGGGTGACACTAGCCGACACGAAGTCTTTCATGAATAAAGGCAAAAATCTGGTAGAGCCATTTTTCACTAAGCGAGGCTTTAGACTGGACGAAAGTGTCTTGCGATCTCTTTAACATCCTAATGGAGATGATCATGCGGAAAGCTGTAGTAAAACTACTGGTTCCATATTTAATAGCGACCACATGTTGCTCCAATGATTTAGATATGATTGACCGAATATTACCGAAAGTTACTGCAACCTTTTCAAGCATTGAAAATCAGTCGGCAGAAAAAAGATTTTTGATAAATGATCACAAAACTGAATTATTTCTTACAACGAACTAAAGCTCTAATGTTTCCTTGACAACTTAAATTGGTAGATGAAAATGTCTACCTAGAAATCAAAAGACATGTGATAATCGGATTTAAAAAACTTAATTTCCCTTTACACTCCATAAATGAGATATGGGACAGCTTCTCGAGGTGTTGTGAATTAACATGCTTTGTATTTTAGGTTCACAACAAACGGCACCTTCTTGTTTATCGACAAATGCGAACGTCAATGTTTGAAGTTGCTGTCGACAACATCGAGGGGGTCGGCAATGAAAGAAAAATGTAGATAACTGGAGCCGGGAATCGAACCACGTATCTCCCGCATGGTAGTCGCGTGTTCTAACCACTATGCCACGGCCGGTTCCAGTGATGTTCGGACACCGCTGCCTTTATGCGCTATGCTAGAGTTTTGAAGATAAAAACCTCTTTCTTGACGAACAAAAATCCATTTGTACCAGGCACTGGCCCTATATGTCCTACTCAACAGCGTAGAATCCTGGGTAACGACACAAGCGAATAAATCTTGTCAATGAAAGTACCTTTAGGCAAGACAAGGGCACTCTTTAATACATTCAGGTACTACAATAAAAATCACTTTATGGTGCGAAAGTACTTTGTGATACAATAATAGTACTTAGTGGTACAGGAAAGATATTTTTGATATAAATAAATAACTCTTTGGCACAATAAAAGTACTTTTAGGTAAAATCAAAATAACATAGTGCTTTTTGTGACAAAAAAATTATTTTTTGGTACAACAAAAGTACTATTTTATAAAATAAAATTACTTTTTGATACAATAAAAGTACGCTTTGGTAATATAAACGTATCTAGCAGTACAGAAACGTACATTTTGGACAATAAAAATACCTTTTGGAACAATAGAAGTACTTGGTGTATTATAAAAACTTTTAGGTACAATAAAAACACCTTTAGGTACAATAAAAATACCTTTAGGTACTAGAAATGTACTTTCTGGAAAAATAAAAGTACTCTTCTGTTCAATAAGAGTACTTAGTGGTACCACTTAATGGTATAGGAAAGGTATTTTTGATACAATCCAAGTGCCGTTAGGTACAATAAAGGTACTTTTATTTACAATCAAAGTAGGTACAATAAAAGTGCTTTTGGGCAAACTAATAGAACCTTTACGTACAACAAAAGTACTGTTAGGTACAATAAAAATACGTTTTGGTATAATAAAAGTACTTAGCATTAATAGGGACCACTTGGTATATTTAAAAGACTTGTAGATACAATTTAAGCACCTTTCGGTACATCAGAAATACTTTTTATTACAAAAAGATGTACTTTGTGGTACAATAATAGTAACTTTCGGACAGTTAAAGTACTTCTTGGCACTATTTTACAAATTGGTACAATTTAAGTACCCAAAAGGTACAATGAAATTATTTTTGGTACAGTAAAAGGACTTTGTGGTGAATTAATGTAATGTTTGCAAAATAAAAGTACCTTTTAGTACAAATTATGTACTTATGGGCAAAATAAAAGCACTTTTTGGCACAAAAAAAGTAATATTAGGGGAAACAAAGCACGTTTTGTAACTTTTGGTACTTTTGTGATGGTACATTACTAAATTTTCGGAAGTATTGAATAATAATTTAAAACTTCAAAGTTGTTTTCATATAAAACCGTTTCCAAAATTTAGATCCTATTCTGAGGAAGGATACTTTTACAAGTAACTATTATTTAAAATTTTCTTTAAGGGAATAAAAATAAACTAGTAAGATAATTATATTCGCCTATGTCGAAGCTCAGATACCATTCATCATTTGTAAAAATGGTGATAAAGATATTAGTTTAACCCACAAAGTGGGAGAGATTGTATGTGAGGTGTGAGCAGTTTTTGTCGGATCTTGCTCATCTTAGAACATAACCTCCTCTAAGACGATAGAAGCTTGTATAGCTTAGATCTCGATAGCTACTGCTGCAGTCAAGGGGACAGACAGACAGATGGACGGACAGACGGACATTTTTAAATTGACTTAGAATGATCATTTATATATATTGTTAAACCTACCACGCCTCCATATGGGCGTTATATATGTAAGAACTAACTTAATATAACTTCGGTACGTGTGTGCTCGTTGTGAAGGGTGTAAAAATATGAATTTAGATTGTAATTTATATCACTAATTTGATTTGAGAGCTGTCATAAATTTGATTAAACAACACGAAATTAATGATTCCTCATGATAAATTTAGTTAATTTAATGTCCAATACATAATCACAGCCTATCTTGTTGTTGTTGCAGCTTTTCCTTGTGTATTTGTGTCTTACACAAGCTCCCTTGAATCAAAGCCAAGACGGAAAGCAGACACAATAAATCGCTCAACAATTACCAACGACTTGGAATGGTTAATATCCTTAGATGCGCACGAAGTGGCATTAAATTATATTATAATTTTTTTTGGAGATTTCTTTAATTTAATCGCAGTGAGCAAACTGATTCCTTTCCCCGCCTTATAATAACATTAAAATCCACTAGTTATCTATTCATACAGCAGACATAATTAATAATTCAGCAACGTCCAAATCGTATGAGTTAGCCAGGTTCTTAATCGCTTTCAAACAAGGCATTAAATCCAGACAATATCAGAGATTTTCTTGCCTCAGAGTTAAAGCTTATCAGTGTAATGCCATTTTTCGTACGTTAAGAAAGCAAACGCTAGTTTAACTAACACAAAAAGGCATAATAATTCTGGCAAAGTCCTGGTATCTAAGACCTCCTTGGCGGCATAAATTGCGTTTTAATCATAACCTTAATTGGTTTCTTCCTACAAATAACACTTTATTCGAATTGAAACACGTATCTCCATTAGAATGCCACACACATACACACAGGAACACCCGGCCATTCTGTGTTCAGCCTTGATACTCCTCTGCAAGCTTTGTGTGGTGGAGGAGAGGTCCTTTTAGGCTTTCCTTTGTAATGAAAGTAGGAATATCCGTGCGGTTGATGCTGGAGTTAATTTATGATTTATCAATGCGGTTTAGATTTATGAAAGATTTATACAATGCCACCAATAACAACAGCCCAGCACAACAAGTAATATAGGACGACCGCATAATCATCATATCCAGCCAAAGGAGCACAAAGGTCTATGTGCAGAACTGGTACTGCAGAAATTGCGTGCTACCAGCTAATTTGTGTTTTCTTTTTTTGATAAGAAAACGAAAGCAGTAACGGAATTTTCTTTTTCTTTACTTTATTATTTGAAGCGTGTTCTGTAGGGGGGGAGGTAAAGAGCGGCGGGCAGGACAAGGCTGGTTGAGGAATAAGCTCGAAATATTTCGTTAAATATTTTGCCATAAAAACAAAATGAGGACGTGTTTTAATATTTTGATTACACTCCAATAAGCCTAGATAGTAGGAAGGAAGGATGGCGAGTGAGTGCGTGTGTGAGGGCGAAATGCGTTAATATACCATAATCAGGCAAAGGCACGATAATGTTATTAATATTTCTCACCCAAAGAACAGAGAAGATTTCACACATACTTGCACACACACATACGCAGAGATATGCGAATTATTGTTAGGCAACAAAAATGAAATTTCTCTGACACCAAAAAAAAAATCAACTGCAGTCGAGTATGGTATGAAAATTAGCAGAAGCCAGAAAAAAATTAAGCAATACAATGTTTCGCAGCAACAAGCCTACAAAAATAACTCTGCGGAGTATTTTTGTAAGGTATTACAACACAAAAACAGATTTCTTTGAAATTTTAAAACGTTTGTAACATAACTGCGCAATACAGATATTAATAAAGCTTATGCAAATTTATTGTGCAATTAAGACCCTTAATATCGCACACAAAAAACAATCCAAATATTAGAATTCAATAAAGTTGCCAAACACTTAACTCCCGTAGTATTCCCCAAATTCTAATTAGACCCTCATGCCTTACGCATTCCTGGGTGTAATGAAATTGCGAATTTTTTCCCATAATTTTTTCTTTTTTTTCATAAAACAAAAGAATTATTTTTAAGCGCTGTAACAGCTCAAGGAAAATGCCAACCCATAGAGGTGGAGAAAGAGGGAAAAGTCCTAAAAAAAAATCTGACACGCATTTTAGTATTTAATAGGCTTCATCAAATGTTCTTCAATCGTGCTAAATGATCCACGAAAAGGCGTTGAAGTTAAGAATGAGCGTGTAACATCCCACGTAGCAAAATTATGGCATGGAACTCTTTAACTATGTCACGAAGACATCAATGAGAAAAAAGTAAAGGTTTTGGGATTTGCCAAACGAACCAAGTATCAAATTAAACGCCTACGTTTTTAAGACGACGCGGCAATGGGTAAGGGTTAACACAAACGAAGTTGGGATAGCATATATATTTGTAATGTATAAATTAATTGTGTGAAATTTAAATATACCTTTAAACTATTACACAGTACAACATATTGCAATTGATTTGGGACTCAATTCTGAGAACTGCACGTAAAAGTACCTCCAAAAAGAAGAAGTTCTGCATCATTCGTTTTGACAAGTAACATGCCATAATAATTTAATATCGATTTGAAGTTAGTAAATATCGTATAGGGGAGTTAGTCACGTTTTAGGCTCTTTTGTTTGGCATAATTCGAGAACCACTAGTCCAATTTACTTGAAACAAATAAAACTTGTACTCCGTGGCGTATGATTTACGTGGAATATTACTTATGATAATCAAGCGCCATCATATAGTATTTAAGTTATGTCAAACAAACGAACTTACTAACTTCAAATAGATATTACATTATTATGACATGTAACTTGACAAAACGAATGATACAGAAATTGAGGCTACTTTCACGTGCAGTTCTCAGAATTGAGTCCCAAAATCATGTGTTGTACTGTGTAATCATGGGCCACATTTCTAGAAATATGTCTAAAAACAAGTTTGAGTTGCTTTGAGAAATACATGTAGAGCACTAGCAAGTCTCACTCGGATGCTTAATCTGTACTGCAAAAAACTATGCCGTTTTCGGGTTAGTCACCTTTCCCATGCGAACCAGCAGTGAGCTCACATAGTATTACATTAATATTTAAAGTTCTGCTATAGAATTTGCATTACATCAACAACTTTCTGCAGCTGTGCAAATCAACGCTTTGTGCGATAAGAATCGACCAAATTGTTCATCATTATTTCACCTAAAAAGATTAACCGATTAACTTTATCACTTTCAAAGTAAATACTAAATAATTTATTTTACTAACTCAAATCATTCCACTGACCTACAGTGAATCACTTCCAACACTTCTCATCAAATTTCTCTCTAGCGCTCTCATAAAATATTCCAAAATTCTCTCGTACTCCTCTTTTAATCACAAATGACTGCAAAACTTTTATGTCAATTTGTCGACCATTGTACATTTTTATAACATTTACGACTTTTAGCGCTCTCTTTCTTCACCATCACCAATATAATTGTTCATCAGTTTTTTTACGAGTCATTTTAAAATGTTCGAAGCAAACAAAAACTCATTCAAATTTAAGCACTAAATCTGCTTTTCTGCTAATGGAAAATATATGAATGCGTATAATAAATGACGTAAAACGATTCATACCCAGATTAACAACGTCGCTTTTATAGTTGTTTATTATTCACTTTTTCTTCTCAAGTGTTTTTTCTTCGCTTTTTTTTAACGTCTTCCATCATTGGGCCAAGCCTGACATGTGAGCAAAACAAACAAACGCCAACTTTTTTTTACAACATCTCCGTAATCGATGACGACAGAATCTGGCGCCCTGGAAGACATTAACATAAATTCGCATATGCCACTGAAAATGTCAACATAAATTTGTGCGCCGGAACCATCACACAGCGGTGTCACTGTAGCCCTTTCTGTTTCAGTTTACCCACATTATGTTGTATGCCGACAATCCTTTACTGATGTTTGTTTGTTTGCTTTTTTTGTTTCCTTACAGAATCCTTGACAACATATTCAACGTACTCACCGCTGGAAACCACCACAGTATCACCGACAAATCTGTTGCCATACTTTGATTTCGATGTGCCGCGCAACATCACGGTCACCGTGGGTCAGACGGGCTTTTTGCATTGCCGCGTGGAACGATTGGGCGATAAGGATGTAAGTACCTCAGAGAGTGTAAAGTCAACTCGTTGTTATTTAGCAAATTGTGTTTAGTCAATTGTTTTTTGGTTTGCATTAAAGTGATTAAGGTCTAACAGGCCTTGACAAGGACAAGGTCCACACACACGCACGTTTGTACACACTTTAACAAGGGCTTCCTCGACTAACACATGGAAATCATTCATGCATCCAGTCATCCTTTACACAAATGACTAATTTATAGGGTCATCAATCAGGCGTGATGTTGCTGCTGTTCCCCAAGTGTCATTTGATGAATGCGGTTGCTTGTCAAGTGGCTGTGTGTGTGTGCGAAATCGTTAGTGAGGTCTGCTGATCTATCTGCTTTTTTAATGGAGTCTCACACCCACCCCCGCACACTCATATGTTACCAATATATTTCCTATTAGCCTAAAGTAATAAAAAAAAAATCAAAAGTTTACACAAAAATTTCCATACACGAACCGCATGAGCTATTTTGTAGCAGAGAAATGGCTAACAAGTTAAAACAATTAATTTCAAAGTATTTAGAGCTTAACCAAACCTTAAGCATTAGCCATAAAAGAGTGAACTCGTCGTGAGTTGGTGGTATTTGCCGCACCTAATGTTGCACAACTTTCCAACAATTTATTAAGTACATAAATCTTATCAATTCCACAACAGATTGCGAGGGTAAACGGCCACGTTCATGTGTGAGCAGAAGTTCGATATTCTGTTGGCAGGATATGGTTGCGTGGGCAGTAGTAAGCAAGGAAGTGAGTAGTGTAGAATTTTTAAATGGGATAATAATTGTGTGATTCCTTTGTGTATAATTTGCATGAAATTATTTTTGATGTGAATTTATGCTAATCTTTGTTGGAACTTTTTTGGTATTATTATATAAAAAATTTCTCGATCATACGGGTAACATGGATCGAAAAAGCCAATTTTGATTGGATCAAAAAAGGTGAGTTTTTACCTTTTTCCTTAATGAGAAATGAGAATTAAAGAGGAATGCTTTAGCTCAAGCATCTCTCTAAATTGCATAGATTAAAAAGTCTTCTTATCATTGGATTGCACTGTCATTCATGTGTGAGCCTTTATCAACATATATATAAGAAACTTGCATATCTGACTGACTGTTTGATCACAACTACTTTATGACGTAGGCGCGCGATAAAAAGGGATTTTTGGAAAATCGGACTGTAGGGTAGAATCCACTCATGAGTTTGGACGGGCTTGTTGAGGAAATAGTAAATAGTTTGTATAGGGCTTAGCGTAGGGTTCTCTTTGATAAGCTTATCTAACAAATATGCAGACCCGTTGGTATGAGAGTGAGAACGGGCGTGCTACTTATAGGTTTTTATCTATTGTAAGGTATGTTGAAAAGAACCCTGACTTTAGTTTCAGCCTTTGTCTTGGTTTTCTGTTAACAGGGAATGTGATACTCAATGCATTTTTGCATAGAGATGCTGTATACTCCAGGAGAGCTGCCTTAGCAACCGATTTTGCTTCCAGACAGTAGGTGTGCAGTGCCTGCCCTGTATCTTATTGATCTCACGGGGGTTCAGACGGGACTAACCATACAAATACATGGTTGCTGTTTACCGCCGCCTCCAACCGTTGAGGGTACTACATCCTTGTAATATAGTGGAATATAGTGTCGACCGTGTCGACTGCTTTGGAAATTGATATGAATAACATTGTAGCTATAGGCTGTTGTTGATACCAATATCGCTGTCTTCGTTTTCGGGTCTTTGGGCTCGAATGTAGAATTTCTACAGCCCCATAGACCCACAGTCATACCTAGTTTGGTACCTTCCGGCTGAAAGAATGAGCCGCCAATTGCGGTAACTTGTTCTCAAAAATGTCGACTCCAGTTCCTAGATAGCTAAAGCTTGCTTGGGGCGCTGGCAATCGCATTGTAATAAACCCAGTGTGTTTAGCACATCATGGGAAAGCCCTTCACGGTGAGGCTCATGTAAAACTGATGGATTCTGTAAGAAATTTTAAATGTATATATCTTATAAACTAAAAGGGGTACGACGATGATGAGATGTAGTAAATATGTTAGTCTTGTAAGGAAAACCACTTTTTTGTGGAAAATGGGCGGTGCCACGCCCCTTTTTAGTATATCGGCCAAATTAATGTGCCGATTCTGGTAAAAAGTCGAAAAATCTATAAAAGTAGTTCCATCACTCAGGCCAAACTTTAACTTAAAACTTAATTTCCCTTTACACCCCATGAATGAGGTATGGGATAGCTTTTCGCGTTGTTGTTAATTAACACGCTTTCTATTTTTAGATTCACAACTAACGGCACCTACTTTTTTATCGACGAATGCGAACGTCATTGTTTGAGAAGCTCTTACTAGACACGACGATTGAATCGACGCTTAATACTGCGAAGTTGCTGTCAACAACATTCGAGGGGAGCCGACAATGAAAGAAAACTTTATTTATTTTTTTTCTTTTAAGATGACTGGAGCCAGGTTTGAACCTGCGATCTCCCGCATGGTAGTCGCGTGTTCTAACCACTATGCCACGGCCGGTCACACCAAACGCCTAATGCTAAATCTCGAAAATGTATATGGGCATTCTCCCTAAAAAATTAAAAAGCATCAGGAAGGATTTTTTTTTAAATTCCCACCAAAAAGGGATAAAATTGGTACTGTCACACAGACCAATGACTTAAGCTATAGTCGCGAACATTTATATAGCTTTTCTCCCTGTAGAAATTCGTACTGTTTGCGGTGACTTCTAATTTTTTCTTCCAAATTTGTATCCAGTTATAAATATAGAAAAATTATAGAATTTGGGCAAGATCGCGTTTGGTGTATTGATATTATTACGCCACTCCTTTTATGTGTTACACTTTTGGTTCGTATCAAATGATATATACCCTATCTACCCGTAGGGTGAGAGTATACAAATAGAGAGGATGTAATTAATCTCGCAATATTCGAATACCCGGTTCACTGGTTATTTGATGACGATTACTCGGTTTTCCAAAAAGGGGTTAACATAAAAATTTTTATTAGTTGAGATTAAATATTTTTCAACTGAATAATGACAGGATATTTCTGGGCAAATCTGAATTCTAGAAGGGTGCTAATGGCTACACGATATAATTTTGGAAAATCTCGTCGAATGCCTTCATTGCAATTTCCTTAAGCAATGAGAAAAATTGTTTGAAAAATACTGTGAGATCTTGAAATAAAGGGGAAATCCAACGATATTCATATGAAAAACTTTCTATTGCATTATCCTCTGAACGAAGTGTGTAATCGCATAAAATAGTTAAGAAATCACTAAGATACAGATGGTATGGATATCTTTATGAGAAAGGTTGGGATCTTACCTTCGAATGGGTGGGAATCTGTCAATATTAAAACTTTAAGTGAATTTATGTCCTAAACCAAGTGTCTGACCGCAAAAAGGAGCTTAAATGATGTTCACCATTTAATACAGTTTGAATCTATGCATGACTAAGGTTGAGATCTCAGCTTAAAATTGGTGGTAAGCCGCGGATATTCAAAGCATTTGTAAAATTGTTCATGTTCTTGTAATTCTTAGCACTACATACAATTTAGGCTTTTAAAAATGTTTTCGACTCGTTGTTGAAATAAAGAGAATCAAATTTCACGTTTGCCATTTAAAATTGTAAAAATAAGTTTGTCTGTAATTCAGCCCCTAATATGGCAAGCACAATTAACAACAAGTTGTTAACCTAAACACGTATACACAAAAATATTACATAAATTTCCTGTGTCATTATGAGCCCTTTTTGTTTTACAAAATCACACCAATCTCATAAACCTAAGCCTATAGTAATTTCTAAGTATTTGTAGTGCTCGTACCAAAACTTTCCAACAACATGACACAAATTTATAAGGCACATAAATCTCATGTGTCTACACGTGTTACTTCTCACCAAGGCTTAAGTTTTTATTTCGTATTTGGTTTTGTTGCTCAAACAAGTGACACGCACATCTTTGAGAATTCACATTGCGCTGTCATTCATTTAAAACTTTATCCTGGATTTTTATTTCGTTGGCATTATTTACCAAACAGTTCTAAAGTTTGCGCAATTCTTTTTGAGAATATATTTTAGGAGGTAAACAATTGTGAATTACTGAAGAAGTAACAACAAGAACAACAAAAACGAAACTAATCTCAAGTGTCAGCTATATTATGCGACAAGAATTTCAATTTGTTAAATGAGATAAGAAATCGATAATGTATATACATTGGCACATTAAAAATTAAGAACGTCTATATGTTCTTAGTATTTTGTTAGTGCTGTTTAAAGTGGCAAAGTTCGTGACAGTGTTTATCACAGGAAGCCTGTGAATATTCAATCGGAAGTTAGTTACACGTTGTAGATTTAGAGTGTGTTGTATTATATTGTTTGGCACTTTTGTACAAATTTGTGTTTATTGGGGAAAATATTAGACACATTAAATTTAGATGACAGAGCAAAAATCAGAGACATGTGGGCGGGGCTTATCTATAAAGTGGAGTATAACTTCGGGAACAAAAATTGGCAGTTATCGATGTCACTGATAATTGTTGGAAAATATTTAATTCTTAAAAATTATATGTATACTGTTAGAAACCATAGCATAATTTTATTACAACCCGCACCCTCAACAAAAACTTGCAATAAAAAATCGCCTCCATTTTAATTGTCCAAAATGAATAGTTTTCAGATAACTATAATTACTCTTCGAAATTCCATATTGTAACCAAATCCCTTAGCAATGTGCCAAAAGTTAATTGACAAACGATTTCCTGCACTTTTTTTGTGTTTTGATATTTTTTTGTTTCAAATCCATACACTGCAGCTAGAATGCAAATTAAACGCATCGAACAATTGAGCTGTAACCATATAAAGGACTTTTGTGGTTTATTTAGATGGCAACAGGCGCATGCAGCAAATCTGGCCACAAAACTTGACCACAAACTGACAACGGCAGCAATAGTAGTGGCCAACCAAATGAAAGTAAGATGCAAAAAAACAACAACGATAAAATTGATGCTAACTGCCAAGTGACGCCCATGATATTGCGATGATATTGCAATTGAGGGTTTAATATCGCAATTGAAGGTAACACTCGATTGCCCTAGTGTCAAACAACCTACTACTGCGTTGATGACGATGACGTTGATGTTGATGATGATGATGCTTCTGCTGCTGCCATGTCGTTGCTTGCAAGCCAAAGAGTGACAAACAGTCATGGTCTAAGAGTCTAAGAGTTTAGTCATGCTTAGAGCTATAGTACATGGGCAATGCCAATACAATGCAGTTTGTTGTCAGTTGCATGTAGTTGCAACTTGAGTATACGCTCACATACGGGTATTACGGTAGAATTTAGTTGTGTGGGTGCTGGCGTCGTCGTCATCATCAACATATGAGTTGTTCCATCTGTGCCATACATTAGCTATCGCCGCCCACTTCTTCCAAATGGTGTCTGCCCGACTTTCAACTGCAATGATGCATTTTTATTACAGCTCATGGACAATAATGACTATGTTGATGTGGTGGAAACATCATGGTCATCATTGCTATCGTATGCGTCGTCATCACTACACTTAGACGAGCCATCACAACTAGCGACTAGGGGGATACGGTTAGCACTGTCACTGATAGGTAAATCTAGTACAAACGTTGTCTTGGCAACCCGAGAAGCTACTGCAGTGTCCACAGCAGTAGCGGCAGCAACAAGAGCAACAACTGTTGCTGTTGCTGTAGTACAGTTGGTGGTGTTGTTACTGGCTTCCTGTGGTGGCGATTGCAGCATAGAATTTGTACACATCACATCATTATCCAATTGGCCACTTAAACTTTTTGCCCTTGCAACCAATGGCATTTCCACTGTTGGCTGCTGCGGCGGCGGGGGCTTTGCCAAACGTTCATATTGATTTGGTTGCGACTGTATTCGTGGGCCCCTGCTCGAGTCACACTGGAATGGTTGATGATTTTCCAAAATTAAACGTATATCACGCGCTGATTGCCACCATCTGTAAAAGTTGTAGCCACAAAAAGAAAATTTAATATTTGATATGATATGTTCGTTCTCGTTAAACGAGTAACACTATGTGCGTGTGTGTGTGTGCGGCGTTTTATGTGTGTAACGTGTATCGTAGGCGTAACGAGAAAATCCGAGAACATGGGAAATTTCAAGCTGATGGAGATTGATATTCCATGGATTAATTTCATAACATGGAAATTCCATTTTGCAAAAGTATAAAAACAACAAAAGCAACAGCGGGTACCAACATGATGGCGCAGAAAAAAAGTTGAAATACGCAACCCGACGTGATTCGGTAAAAGTAAACAGTAAAAATTTATTAAAATGCGCTTGTTATTCGGTTAACGGAAAACAGTTAATCTGTTATGGGATTCCAGTATTGAATGAATCTGTGGTGGGGGAGAAAAATATTAAAAGCTTGTTGTATTTTTGGGTAAGGAAAGAAATCCGAAGGATTGAAAAGCCTATGGAATATATAAGATATTTTAATCTGTAAATGCGAAATACTGAAACTCTAGGGTGAAACAATAGTTGAAATGGAAATACAAACATCTTACAAGTAGATTTTCATATGAATACGTTGTAACTTAGGGCGGTGTGTTCCGGCCAACTCTCGTCTAACGTAGGTTAGGTTAGGTTATGGACACGTGGAATCTGATGATCTTTTGAATCATTGTGATTGTCCTCTAAAGAAGGAGAGGGGGAAAGGAAAATAAAACAAGAAATATAGAAATAGAATGGTCTAGGTATAGACAATAAACGAAGATAAGTTCGTGGAGCACCATAACAAGTTGTACCTTAGTCAACCATCTTGACCAAGTTAACCATGGAAGGCATCGCATGAAACCTATTAAGTCACTTACTACGACTGAGGAGAGCGAGACTCTATGGCCTCTATATAACCTTGCCCTAAGTATTTTAACTTTCTACGGGTCAGAGCGTGGTTCAGGTATAGACAATAAACGAAGTGAAGCACCATTACAAGTTGTACCTAAGTTAATCGTCTTGACCAAGTTAACCAAGTAAGGCAACGCATGAAACCTATAAAGTCACTTACTCCGACTAAGGAGAGATACTCTAGGTCCTCCATATAAACTTGCCCTAAGTATCTTAACTTTCTACGGGTCAGAGCGAAACAGTCGTTCCGGACTCCTTCTCGTCCTCACACACACAGTAGTAACCGGCATGGAAGACACCGTATAACACCTAGATTGGGACAGCTACAAAGAAGATGTTTCATAGTATCGGACTCCTCTTCATCCTTACAAACACGGTATGGACCTATCCCAATTGCCTGTAAGTCGCCTGATTGTGTAATGGCCAGCTAAAATTCCACAGTATAGTCTCAAGTCACAGATTTATGGACTAGACATGTATTCAGATGGGCATTTATACAGTCAGTTCAAGGGATCCAACATCTGCAGGCTGTTTTGCACATCCAGACCTTCACTATGCTAAAAAAGGAACAAATAGGCGGATGAACATCTTTCAGAGAGCCATGATCAGGAATAGTTAATGTTCAAAACCGAAACCGAGAACCGCCTAACCGGTTTTTTTCTCCAAAACCGTATGCCGGTTTCTTCAAAAATGCCAATTTTGAATACCAGGTTTAACCGGGTTTTTGATGTCGGTTAACCGGTTTTCCAAAAAGCAGTATTTCACAGAACATTGCTAGGTCATTTATAGGTAAATCGGCAAAGAAGTTTATTTATGATTATCCGATATTCTTTAGGCAAATCTCAAAGGATGCTTTCATTTAAATTTCCTTATACAATACGAAAATTTGTTCGGAAAATTATCTTAGATGACTGTTTCCTCTCATCTTTAAATGGGTTGGATGACTTCCGTATTCATATAAAAAACTTTCTATTGTCGCCATCTCCTATGTCGCAAAGATATAGTTGGGAATACATCCTGTAATGGCTAGGAAGCCGTCCATATTTAGATTAACAAGTTTAAATGCAGTTATCTCCTAAACTAAGTGTCCGATTGCAGAAAGGAACTTAAGTTATGATTACCATACAATAGTTGGGAAATCACCCAGTTACAGTTAGGATCAAATTTAGAAATATGGGATCTCACCTTAAAATGAGTGCGAAAAACTTCGAAACTTTGTGCCTTTATTTCCTATGCTAAGCACCCAATGGTAGAAAGGAGGTTAATTTGTGGTCAAATTAATACCTTAATTCTAAACCATGCTAATTGTAAATTGTAAGGAAACGTGTTCAAAGTTTCTGAGTAATACAAATACCTCTTATACAGCCATAATCTGGAAAACAATTCGGTTTGAAAACAGAGCAAAATCGGTACAAATGTATTATAAAGTATTAAATTTTTACAAAACAAAATCTGATATACTAAGTTAACATTTTCTAATAACTTCTGTTTGGATAAACAGGATATAAATTGAATGGATTAATGTATCGATATGCATATCTTTTCATATTTAATTGCATATTTTGTTCTATTTTACAATTTCTGAAAAACCGAACGAAACCGGTTAACCCGGTTTTTTGGTAAACCATGCCCAGTAGGAAGTTCCATCATACACGACTTTGTCGTCAACGCTATCCTCAAGACAAAATGTGAAAAATTTATGTACTTGTCGTCAAAACACTCGGTTGACGACAAGCTGACCGACAAAATACTAATGTTGTCGTGCATCAAACACATTCAACAAAATCAAAGGAAAAAAATGGAATCTGACGTAAAAAATTTTCAGTTTATTAAACGGACGAGTAAACGTCAGCAATTTTATAGTTTGAAATGAAGGCCGTATAAAAGTTTATATCCTTCACTTTTCTCTTGGTCAGTAGTTTCACAAAAGTATTAACAATTAGTCAGACTAAATATCCTTCTTTTAAAATGGCTCCAATGTAAATGGCTCCAATGTATATACAAATCATTCAAATATGGCTTGAATGACAATTCAAGACATACATAGGAATCAATGACAATTTGACTCACATTTTCACCCATCAGGTCGTGCATGATTGAGTGGGCGACAGGTCTTTTGTATAGGCATCAACAAAAATTTGACCGACATTGTCGCTCATCAGATCGGACACTTGTATGAAAATTTCGTCGACGATTTGTATGGACGGTCCCCCAAATGTCATCAACGTTTTACTATAGTCATGCACATATCCTTGGGGATGTCTTGCAGACACTTCCTACTGGGTGTATTCGTAAACCGAATTGTTGGGAAAATGGATATTTCGAATAAACCGGAAACCGGTTTTCTGAAAAATTCAACTATTTGAACACTATAGGAATAGTACAGCCTCCGGTAGCCAAGTCTAAGTCTGCTGATAAGTTCCCAGAGATATCGCTATGTGACTGGACATCCCGAGGCTTTAACCCATTCAACTGCTTCTTATAGTTATTCACCAACTTTGGTTTATACCAAATAGAATTGATCCCTTTAATAGCAGCTTTGCAATACACCCATATTCCATTATACCTTCATAGGCTTTCTGAATAGCCTGAAAGAAAAGCCTACCTGCAGGTCCTTGCCGTTTACATTAGTTTCTGTGCCATGTTTCATCTTCGATCCTTAAATAAACATATATATTGAATCACCATAAGGAATCCTGCCGTCCACTTTACGGAAATCCGCACGTTTCGTCCACAAATTAACTAGATATGGCAGATGAAAAGAGCTGTCATTACCCAAATACTAGAGAATCCCCGCATGACCATGTGGAGTGAAGTCAATCGCCAGCTTCCCTTAATCTGACAGTTCATCAGGCTGCATTAGACTTGACGAACAATTCCAGGGACGAAAGGCACAGAAATACATCCCAAAAAGCTTGATGTGTGCTCCTTCTAGCCCCAGTAATCCCCATTGCTGCCATCCTTTAGACTATTTCGTGCTGTATCATAAAGTTACTCTTATTTAGGCTCTCCCACCAAACTAGACATCCTTATGTAATTATTGGTCAAACTACCGCAGTGTAATAGCTAATTTGACCTCTTCTCGTTGTTCCTTGACAGCATTGGTAGAAATTTCTATTGCCACATTCGGGTTGAGTTCCCCGCTTTTAGTTTTATAGTGCCGGTACACATAAAGAGCATTGACACCTCTCTTTAACCTCTCCTCGATATTCCTTGAAATAGGTACTTGGCCTCCTTTTAGATCTCCAGTTCCAAGACATTCAGTTTTGGTGGCCCAAAGTCCTTAACTTTTTATCTGCAAGTAAATACAGCCAATTCCGTTTTCTGAGGGTTCACCCCTAACTCCAGATCATGACCCATCATTACAACATTCCAAGGGCAGTTCGAATAAGGTCACACGACGTCTAAGGTATCTTCCGCTGTGTTTATCACATAAAAATATCAGCTTAAGATTCGGTAGCTTAGTAATTCCTATTTCACATACTGTACTCGTACTCCTAATTAAAAGAAACCGAATATATTTGTTTGGTATCCCACTTTGTAATATATATGAGAATTTTGTTCCATCTTTGATATCTTAAATCTCTGTTGTGCGGAAGTAACTTTTAAGTTATGCAGCCTTAGGCGGCACACTTTAATACCAACAGATTTATTGCCTGGAACTTTTTGTTAAATTGACCAAAAACAAAAAAGTTTGTGTTGTCGGTGGCCATAAACAAAAGATGTTGTCGGCAAAGGTACACAATAAATACATTAGCTGGACATGTACATTTAAACTAAGTGTTAATTGATACAAATGATAAAAGCAGCAATGATTCCTATATGATATCTGTTTTATTTCATCACCATACACAAATTAAACATTCATGGGAAATGAATTATTACCTAGTGTTGCCCATGTTTGGCACAGCAACGATGTCTTACTGTCATCTTTTGGGTTGACCCACTTTTCAAGACATAAACAACTTGCATATTTTTCCAGACCTTGCATTGCATCAATTTTTTACCTTTGCTAGGTGAACTCTCCCTCACTCTCTTCAGCTCTTTCATTTGCTAAAATATCCTGAGTATTCGTATCTTTTGAAAATGTGTATGCAGCGCATCATAATTATAAACTTACGTTGAATACACTAAATAAATAATAATAACAAATTCTAATAAAGTTAATAGAAATAGTTGGCAGGAGAAAATAGGACGCTGGGAACAACAACACGCACACACTGAATGACTATGATAGAACCGTAGAATAACAAGAAAATTGCTGCCTTTAAACCGATTGCGAATGCCAAGGATAGCGAGTGACAAAGAATAGCTAGAAGACCGTGAAGAAAACAAGATACAACAGCAATGGCAACAGAGACTAGGGACAAAGATAGAGACAGAGAAAAACATAATTGAGTTTGCATACAAATGAAATGAAATTGCATTTCGACATAAAACTTAGAGACAAAGTTGTTTACACACACACAAGAACTTAAAAACACACAGATTCACAACTAATACATATGAAAGTATATTGCTTCAGCATTGTCTATATTATACGTGTGTAGCTTTTTGTCAGAGCACACACATGCACATTCATACACGCACTCATTTATTCACGTTTTGTGCAGATACGTAGTAAAATACATATTTTATGCACAAACTATATAAGATAAAGAGACAATGCTATAATGAAATGAAAGAGTATGTAAATACGTACATTGAAACAAACAAACACACATACATGTAGTAGGAACATACACAGATACATACACTATGCTGTGTGTGAATATAACACATACATGTATACTTGGAGCTTGTTTGTATGAAAATAAACATAACCTTCCAAAGATATTCGCTTGCACATATTTGCATATGCATAAGATATGACGATGACTACCATGGAATACAACTTACGGAGAACATACGGATTGCAAAATAGGTAAAAGATGTAACTTTTGCGTTAGTCCGGTGAAAACTTTGAAGTAAGGCATTTGGCATCAGCGTCATTTCGGCGAAAATGGAAAATCAAGCACAAGAAACATGAAGTGATCGGTTCCAACGAATCTTGACGAAAGGGGAATTATGGCAAGTGTATTCTCTATTTAAAAGTTATGACATGCTGTTCTTTGGTGCGGTGTAACTACGTTAGTAGTATACAATTAAAGAGAAAATTTTTCAGCAGGACTACAACTGTGAAAAAAACCCAATCAGCATTGTTTGTGAAATTTAAAAAATATATATTTATCGCGTTCTTATTTGGCCGGAAAAACTAATATCCGACCTCGTATTCGGTCTGACTTGACTGCGTCGATGTTGTTATACAGCTTATTATTCATACACCCACTGTTCTCTTCGTTAACTTCGTTAACCAAACATTTTCAGAGCTTTTGTATCCCAAAAACTCCCAGAACAGATTGATCCGGTAGTACCTAGGATTCTGCGCTGTAGACCAAGACAGGTAGCATCACCAAAACAACTTTTTCCCATTGCTTGAAAAGGCCGCAGTAACACCCCGCTGTCCTTAACCGATGATATCCAAGTCATTGGCACACGCGCGCTGCTTGTGGCTTTTGATATAGAAGGTAAGGTTCGTGTTCACTGCAGCATGGTCACCTATAGAAGGAAGTGAAAGTGATCGCATGGCAGACATTACAGATCGTCCTGTGTGAAGCCCCGCTAGATGGAAAATGTCTCGCTCAGATTTGTGCCTATCTTCACTAAAGACTTCGTGTTGGTCAGTGCCATCAAGCAAAGTCGTGTAAGCTTCGTGGGGAAACCAAACTCAGCGATGGCATCAAATAGTTTCTGTCGTATCATCATGCTGAATGCAGCTTTTACTCGATAAAAATATCATAAAAATCGATCAGAATTTCTTGAGTCAACTCCAGGAGTTGTAGTAGTGTGACTATCTAATCACTCTAGGAGTTACCCGCTTTAGTTTTAGTCTTTCACATAACATACTCGACATGACATTGTGTGCAATGGGTGAAAGGCTAATGTCGGAGTAGGTGATACTCGCACTAACCCAATTGAATTGGATCGCCTTTCTAAGTAAAGGACATAGAACATTCAGATTCCATTCATCATTCACGTACTCCTCTAGCCGTCGTACTCCATCGTAGTTGTGAGTTGTTATATGCTTGGTTCCAGTTTACCGCCGACGGCCTTTAAAAGGTCTGTCGTTATATGTTGGCACGAGCAGCTTTATCGTTTTTTTAAGCCGTGCTGACCTCGTCATGACTCTACCATCTATGATTGGCATGATTTTGTACTGGTGCTGCCTTCGGTAACGAGCTTCCTCCATATTTGCAACACAATTTGCGTGCCTGTGACCAGGTAACCACTTCTGTCGATATGTTATACCTGTAACTTTTACTTGTTATATTTTGTTAGAACTTTCGGTATTCGGTATTTGTTAGAACTTTCGGTATTCTTTTACCTCTCGATATCTTCGCTCTCTTATCTCTCCCATAGATGCTTTATCGGTTTGAGGAGGCTTATCGTCTCTAACCTTTTCTCCTTACTTTTTTATATGCAGCATCGTTTTCCTAAGATAATTGGCGACATTCGGTTTCATCTCAGCTCTTGCATAATAATTGTTAATCATATCTAAGCTCGGCCGTTGTGGTAGCGGTCATAGCAAGCGCAATAGTCTGACACTCTGTGTCTAGACTATCAGAATAAGGAGCCTTTTTTACAGTATATTAGAAAGCAGTTTGATTTGAAATAGGCATTGACTGCCTGGGTGGTATGTAGTTTGGCGATCTCTAGCCTCCTTAACGTTTGGTATCTAGCGTTTTCGGCACTGCTAAATATTGTGCATGCCTAGATGGTGATCAGAGTCTATATTTGCTCCATGCATTACACCCATTACTATGAGACTCAAAACATTTTCATCCATTACATAGGGATCAGTATGGTTCCTTGTTTCCTGATGAGGAGATTTCCAAATTGCCTTGTAGCAGGCAGCTTAGCAGTGATAATCCGTTATCGGAGGCATTATTGTGCAGACTGAATTTTACTATTTTAACACTAAATCTGCTAGAACCTATTTAATGTCATGGGCAGGACATCTTTAATGTCCTCGTCTTCTATTCGGTCACTTAGAGGGAGACCATATGTATAAGTCTTCTACCGTCTATGAATACTTATCAAGAGCAGAGTCTTTCTGCATGGCAACTGTAAAAGATATAACAGTTCTTTCATCGTGTGCATTTCTGTCCTGTCCATCGCAATTCCTGCATGACGGTGATGTCATATATTTGTCAAAAACATCCGTCAATTCGACAGGGACACTATTTTTGCAGAGAGTTTGCACATTCCAGGTGCATGTCCTGAAATCCTGGTTCCTAAAAGATTTACGGTCTTCAATATTTAGGCGGTTCTTGTCTTTCCTTTTTTCGTGTTTTCATAATAGTTTTCAATTTAAGAAGAGAGGCTTATTAGGATATCGTTCCCGATCCTAGTTTCTTGGGGTTGTCGAAGCCACTAAGAAAGCTTTTGTATTAAACTTCAATAACTTCTGTTAGCTTCTCCCTTAGAAATTTAGTTACTCAACATTGCAACTTTTTTTTGTAAACCCCAGAATTTAATACGTACTTCAACTAAATTGTCAATCCTAAAGGTACGTCGAAAATATCTTAGCCTACAATAAAAACTTAATGAATTTACATACGACCTTAGAAAAACTGTAGGCGCTTTACAATGTTGCTCGTAGAGTACACAACCTTGAAACACACTACAACCATAATCGTGAATTGTTAATATTTCAGACATAAAAAAATATGCTAAGAACACTTCAACATCCCTCACTGCTACGTTTATTTTTCAAAACTCGTTTATAATAGTTTTCACATTAAATGTATAAACTGGTACTGGGACAAATAGGAAACCATAACAGTTTCTGCATTTTATGTTTATATGTTCACATTTAAATTATGCCTGCCTCATATGTTGTTGACATTTGAGTAGTAATTTTCGCCCCTTCTAAACAAAAAACACAAACAACAAAATTGTAATATTTCTTTAACAGACAAGAGAGTAGGAAAATATGCAAGAATTGGTCATTTCTGTTTTCAACTGATGCTCTTTCTTAAGTTGCATCATCAAGATTGTATGTAGTAGTGTCTGCTGATGTCATTTTGTACGATAGTTTAGTGCATATGTATGTGTGTATTTGGGTGAATCTGATGTTTATTCGTTTCAAGCCATCACATGTGATGACGTTGCTGTATGTTGTTGCCACTGATGTAGTTGTTATTTTCTTTTTTTTTCATATGAATGGAATGGGGCTTTGCTGTTGTCATAGGTTTTCAACAGCAGCAGCAACATTGGTTGATTTTTGTGTTTGCTTGTTTTGTTAAAATGTGAAATTGACTTTTTAACTGTCAAATTTATGCCTCAATCATCGCGAACACACAATGGCCTCAACATAGGGAACATGTACTTATAAAGCTACCCCAGCAGATACAAAGAGAGAGAGAGAGAGTGGAGGAGCAACAACAGAACAATAACTTTTTGTGACAATGAATTCATTTTCATTCACTGTACAAAAGGATGTCACACACACACACACACACATACACTCACGCACATGTGATCATAAATAACGAGACAAGTCGTATAGCAATCCAACTTCAACTGCAGCAATAACTACAACAACAACAAAAAAATCCAAATTCATTTTTGTTCAGCATGTTCAACTCAAAAGTCATTTGCAGGCCTCTTTTTTCGTGTATCCTTTTTTCGGTTTTATAGTCTAGTTATTTCTTTTGTTTTATCAACATGGTCACCCTTGCATAGCGCCACAAAGGCTAAGTTGGCTTTAATGTTACTCAGATTTTTCAGTGTATATTTTTTGGAATGGCAATTTCGCCCTTTTTTGTGCAGGCGTTTGAATATATGTCACAGAGTGCGTGTATGTCTGCGTGTGTGTGTCAACTGTTGTCATAGTTTACTTACCGATACCAAGGAGTTAATTGGGATTTCACTATCATATAAACATTGATACAATACACCACCAGCTGAAAGTGGACGGAACAAAAGGTTGTTGGTTAATTATCTGAGGAGGGCCATTTTGTGTTTGGCTTTGGTTTCAAATCACAATCACCGTGGTGAAGAGGAAGAATATTAACCATCCTTTGGTCCATAAACGTCCAAGGCCAGAAAGGTGTCCTTGTAGGATATAGTATTGCACCGCGACCATTAAGGTGCCAATTATGCCAAATGCCACTAGGGTTAGGAGGGAGAACATTTGACAATCTTCCTGAAAGGAAATGAGTGAAAGGCATCAGAGGAGTAGTTGTGTTAACAGGTGTTAAAATTACTAAAGCAGTTCGGGTGTCAACATTTTCACCCTTTTTCACAATCCTATGATGAATCGGCATAGGAAACCATGTAACCCTTATATCTTAGATATATGTATGATGTCTTCAGCAATTTTACGTTTAATAATACGAGGAAAATTTTTGTGGAACATATAAACCCTCTAGCTCGTCAATATATGGATCTATTACTGCCCTTTTGCAAAAAAGGGTAAAAAAACCCCAAAACAGAGGCATACAATTGTACTATAATTCCCTGAATACACCAAAGCTCCAAAATCAACGTGAATGCTACAAATTAGGCAAAACTGAAAATGTTTTTTATAGGTTAATATTTTACTTATTCCATATTGGAGGTAAAATGTCTACAAAACTGAATTTTAGGGTGATGGTGTGTATAGAATAAATAGTCTACATTAAATTTCACTATTAAACACTGACTATCAGATCCATTTTCCCCTAACCAAACACAGTTTTTTTCGGAGGACCCTCCCCTCTTTTTCTTTGATTTACCTGAAAGTTAACAAAATGTGAAATTAGTAACTAAAACTGATGGAAGGAGGGTGGGCGTTCCGAGAAAATGACTTAAGCCAGAGAGTTACTCAGCTTAAACATCGCCATCCTTCGATAATCTGTCTTCTGCTCCCTTACATTTGGGTTCAATGCCATTCCTGAGATTATGGTGTGCCTAACAATGGTGAATATACGATCTAAATAGCGAAGGCGGTATAAATGAACTGAGGGTCTTGAAAAGTTTTCTACCATCTGTTATAAACGTTGTATGTATTGGCTCGCTCTTTTCGGCTATCGAGCTTGCGAGACAGGAGCTTTTAAAACTACAAAAGAGCTCTCGGCTAGCGAACAGGCTCCAAATTTAGGAGCTGGACTCGCTAGCCGAGTGCCACAAAATTTCAAATGAGATCTCGGATAACGGGCTAAAAGCCAATTTTTAGAAAAAGAGCTCGGAAGCCAAGGCAATAAATAAAATCCAAGTGCAAGCAAAAACCAAATATTACTTTTATTGTACTTTTTGCTACAAAGTGCTCTTTTTTGTACTTAAGTACTTTTTTTGTACTAACAGCCATATACTGGAAAACAATTCGGTTTGAAAACAGTGCAAAATCGGTAAAAAGGTTATATTTTTTAATACATTTTAACCGATTTTGCTCTGTTTTTAAACCGAATTATTTTCCAGAACATGGCTGTAAAAAGTACTTTTACTAGTCCAAAGGCACTTTTCTGTTGCACAAAGTACTTTTTTGTACCAGACAACTTTTTTGCAATAAAAAGTACTCTTAATATACATTTTGGTACAAAGTAGTTTCATTGGCCAAAAAGCACTTTTTTGTTGCACAAGGTACTTTTTTTTTGCACTAAAGTACTTTTTTGTACCAAAAAGAACTTTTATTGGCCCAAAAGCACTTTTCGAGTGTACAATTTACTTTTTATTGTACTTTTGTGGCAATAGAAGTATTTTTGGGTCAATAAAAGTACTTTGTTCTACAAAAAACAACTTTGGTACTTTTGTACTTTGTACCGAAAAAGTACTCTGGTACAAAAAAAGTTTTTTGTACAACAGAAAAGGGCTTTTAGGCCAATAAAAGTACTTATGTAAACCGAGGGCTTGCGGGCTGCTCCTCCTTAAAATTGACTTTAAGCTCGCGAGCCAAGAGATACAAAATTTCAAATGGTCTTGAGCTCTCGAGCTGGCTCTTGTCTTGCAAGTCGGGAGCTCATTTAAAATTGTGTGGCTCGCGAGCTATGAGTCAATTTTCAGGAAAAGAGCAGCTCGGGAGCGAGCCAATACGAACCCTGGTTACACTATGACACAAAATCAAACTTTTTGAAAAACACCCGAACGTGACTATATAGGTTCGATAGTACAACCGGAGCTGAGTAAAACCCTAGCTCAGTTTGGCTAGATTGGCTACCAAATTTTTTTTTTGGCCCCTAAACTTTTTGAAATCCCTTGGACCCCTTGAAAAAAGGTGACATCAATTGTTGGCCAACAGTTTCTACAATTTTTAATCTAGCTCTTTCTCTTCTTCAACAAAGTTTTAGCTAATAGTCCACTTAAGAAACTGATATAATAAAATTTCCCAAAAAAATTAGACTTCCCTCGTTTATTTTCAAAAAACTTCGATAAAAATTTTAATTTTTTCACTTTTTTTAATATAAGTCGTAGGGAATCCAGATTTTTTGCATACCCTATTCAGTGAAATTGTAGTTTAGGTAACACCGAATAACTTTTCTGAACACACCTATGCAATCTGAACAAGTCTAGGGATATTAAATAGCTCTCAAAACACACTATCTACTTTAAACAAATCAGTTTTTTAGGAGTTTTGGGCCATTGTGCAATGTTTTTACTTGCTATCTTTACCAAAAACGTACTTATTGTAGAACTGAATAACTTCTGTAAACAACCAATATGATCGGAATACTCCACCCCCTTAATTGTTCACAAAGAGCATTAGGGTGTTACTTATATGGCATTTTTTCGAATTTCGTTAAAAATATGTATTAATCGCGATGTTGGTCATCTGTCTTCACCTTACGTTTCTTTTTGCCAATATTAGGAATATATTGTGAGAAATTTTGTATCAATAGTTGTACATTAGGGTGTGGCGCAATGAGGTTAAAGTATGAATTTGTTCTCAAATCAGTTTATTGCAGCTGAGTATTTTTCTTTCGTATATAGACTAAGTAGTAACAAGCCGTTCAATAGCTGAAATAAAGACCTAAAATAATATGTGTTTGCTTTTACCATATCTCTTATAGACGCCGAGATATTTGATATAGAAGTGGGGGTATTTTTAAAAAAAATTATTAAAAATGTTGAAATTGAATTTCGATGTAGATTATTATGGGCAATTATATATTTCAACTTTTAAAGGTTAATCAAGTTAAAATCTATATGTTTAAAAAGTATATGTGTATATTATCACTATCTCTATTAATTCTCGAGATGTCAGGGGCTTAAAAAGCATAGTAATGACTACTTAACTTTTGTTTCACCTGTATATCCATTGTGTATTATATAATTTTTTTAAAAATACCCCCACTTCTATATCAAATATCTCGGCGTCTATAAGAGATATGGTAAAAGCAAACACATATTATTTTAGGTCTTTATTTCAGCTATTGAACGGCTTGTTACTACTTAGTCTATATACGAAAGAAAAATACTCAGCGGCAATAAACTGATTTGAGAACAAATTCATACTTTAACCTCATTGCGGCACACCCTAATGTCCAACTATTGATACAAAATTTCTCACAATATATTCCTAATATTGGCAAAAAGAAACGTAAGGTGAAGACAGATGACCAACATCGCGATTAATACATATTTTTAACGAAATTCGAAAAAATGCCATATAAGGAACACCCTAATGTTCTTTGTGAACAATTAAGGGGGTGGAGTATTCCGATCATATTGGTTGTTTACAGAAGTTATTCAGTTCTACAATAAGTACGTTTTTGGTAAAGATAGCAAGTAAAAACATTGCACAATGGCCCAAAACTCCTAAAAAACTGATTTGTTTAAAGTAGATAGTGTGTTTTGAGAGCTATTTAATATCCCTAGACTTGTTCAGATTGCATAGGTTTGTTCAGAAAAGTTATTCGGTGTTACCTAAACTACAATTTCACTGAATAGAGTATGCAAAAAATCTGGATTCCCTACGACTTATATTAAAAAAAGTGAAAAAATTAAAATTTTTATCGAAGTTTTTTGAAAATAAACGAGGGAAGTCTAATTTTTTTGGGAAATTTTATTATATCAGTTTCTTAAGCGGACTATTAGCTAAAACTTTGTTGAAGAAGAGAAAGAGCTAGATTAAAAACTGTAGAAACTGTTAGCCAACAATTGATGTCACCTTTTTTCAAGGGGTTCAAGGATTTCAAAAAGTTTAGGGGGCCAAAAAAAAAATTTGGTAGCCAATCTAGAAAAGTTGAGCTAGGGTTTTACTCTGCTCCCGTTGTACTATCGAACCTATATAGTCTCGTTCGGGTGTTTTTTTTCACTGTTGCACTGTGTTATAAGAACACTTAGGCCGAGGCCACTGAGCGGTAGAGCAGTGAGCGGCAACAAATAAAAAACATATGAAATGGTACCGCTTAGTATGAGTATTTCTTATGTTTTAATTTGTTGCCAATCACTGTTTTGCCGCTCTGTATATGGCCTCGGACTAAGACACACTCTATAACTGTGTCAGACTTTTCATCTAAACAAATTACTGAACGCCTAAATGATAATATCCTCCTTTTGCCACCTTGATCCGTTTCCATTCTGAACGCGATTGAACAAGTTAGTATTTGTTTTTTAAAGTTAGTAAGCTTGATGCATTATGCATTCTTATGCTATAGAAATTTAGCTCAAATAGAGTGGTTATGAGAGTTCAATAATCTGTTTATTTATCCTACAAACTGCCAACTATAACCTACTATAACAGGTATTTCTGTTTGTGAAGATAGCCACGTAATTTAAACTTGGCAGTTGAATACTTTAATAAAGGAAACTTTATGATATCAACACATTTATGTCTAGCACAGATACCATAAATACACCAGGTAAAACGAAATACTTGGTGCATCGAGCTCTTCTATCACAAAATACAATTTTCGTTACTTTTTTGGCGACGAATACAAATTTCCACTGCGATCTTAACATTAAATGTAACAGTTAATATTAATTTAAATATTACCTGCAACGCTCTCCGACTCATTGTTCTGGCATACCAAATGCGCAACGATTCAATCATAGAATATCTGCAAATAGATGAAGAGAGAGAAAAACAAAAATAAATAAAATGCAATTAGTTTAATATGTCTCTCTAACACCAGACGCAGGTGTAATGTAAATACAATTACTCATACGACCTGATGGTTTAAATGTTGATGCCTATGTGGTGTAACATAATTGCATTTGTATAAATGATAAATTGAATTATTTACCAATGCAGGTCATACATACATACATATATATATAATAAAATTTAATACTCAATCATTTACAAATGCGTGTGTGTGTTTAACGCAGGGACGTAACAGTTATAAGAGATATGACGAAAAAATCTTTTTTAACCATTAATATTGACTTATTGAAATAATGGTTATAAAAAACCATTATCGAAGAGAAATATTTAATTTTGGTTATCGTAACCAATATAAGTGAGAAAAATTTTTTTTTGGTTATGAATAACCATTATAGCAACCGAAAAAATTTTTTGGTTACCAATAACCATTATCGAAAGTTTTTTTATTTTTTTGGTTATCTCGACCCAAAAATATATCGTATTTTTGATGTAATGTTTGTTTTTATACCCTCACCCTACGGATAGGTGAGTATATATCATTTAGTACGACCAAAAACTGCAACACTTAGAAAGAGTCACATTAGACCCTAGGTTTCTTTGAAACAAATTCAAGTCATGACTTTTTAAGTCGTTTGATCCATGTCCGTCTGCCTGTCCGGCTGGTACGCATCATAACTTTAAAAAATTTCGCGAAAAACTTTTAAATGTTTTGAAACTGTTAATATTTTTCCAAAACTACTTACAGGATTGGATATGGTCTACATGCAATGTTTCCGTACAAATGTTTTATACCACTCACTTTGCAAAACGAGTAATAATATCTATTAATGCGGGGGAAGAGGGGGTCGAATTGACGAGTGTTTTAAATTTCAGAAGAATGCGGGAATTTAAAATTCGTTATACAACTTCATTTATTGAGTTAAAAAATTACCTTGCTTCACAATTGATCTGAATGTAACACTTTATATGGCACTGTAAGGGGGGTATGATATTAGAAAACCGTTAAAAAATGTAATTAGTTGAGTTTAGCACTGCTAGAACGCTAGAGTGAAAGCTCTTTTCCGTACAATTATGCGCTGAATTGAGATGCGTTCTGTTGTGCGTAGCTTAAGTGCGTACGTCAGATATCGGTTATTTCGCGTAAACAATATCAATACGCCCAACGCGATCGTGCCCAAATTCTGTATTTAGTAAAGCTAAGACAGAATAAAGTTTTTGAGAAAAACAGGAGGTCTAGCCATGCCCTTTCTGGTATCTTCCATACAAATGTACCATTTCTTCCGCCCACTTTAGGGTTATAATATGTTATAACAGACCCAACGCGATCATGCCCACATTCTGTATTTTGTGTTTTTACTGAGGGGGGCTATATGTAAGTCGGTTTACCCAACTGAAACTTATTTATTTATTTTATTTTTATCACAATAAAAATTTATTATCATATTTTTGACACGATAATTACAAAAAAAAAAAAACAAATTAAACTCTTTAATTTTTATACCATCGCCCTTAGGGATGAGGGTATATATCCTTTAGGAATTTTTAAGACGATTGAGCTATGGATGGCTGTTTGGCAGAAAAACTCGACTAAACCTTGACGGATCAGTATGACAATTTACCAGTAGTAATATTTTTCAAAATAAACTTATGGGATTGTAAATGGGCTGAATAGCCCCACCCCTTCTGGTACCTCCCATACAAAATTACATATTTTTGGAAAATTAATATTTCTCCCATAACTTCCAAACCGGCACCTATCGGACAATCAGATTTGGTCAGTAAATTAATCTTGTAATAGGAGGCATAACGTCAGAAAACTTAACTATTTGACACACTCCTTCTGGTACCTCCCATAAAAATAACAGATATTGTCCCTTTATGTACACTAAATTTAGACAAATCTTGCCAAGGAAAGCGTCAATTGAACGTTAATTCACGAAAAAAATAAGACACGTTGTGCTGCCCCTAATTCTACCTCCTATACAAATAAGTCAAATTTTTCACGGTTATAAGTAATTGAAATCTAGTAATTTCAATAACTCAGGACTTAAATGTTATATTATATTGGGTGATGGTATTTATCAGTCAGTTTACCTGACTGAAATTTCTAAAGGGTACTGCGTTGCTTGAGGAAGATGTGTATCGTTCTGAAAAAGAACAAATATATCATTAAAGGTACAAAGCAATGTTTAATATTGGCGCCCGGAAACCAGGTTCAATTCATTAACTTGTGTTGCCAACCTCTTTAGGTGACCTCTCGCTTCTTCCTTTTTATTTGGTGGAGCTATCGTCGAAAACGTGGATCCAAAAATATTGCAGCGTTAAAAGGACGGTTTTGCCCATATACAATCCCATTACATTATTTTTGGACATTAAAATACTGCTCAATTTTCATACGGATCAGTTAAGGTTTACTTGAGTTATCGTGCCCACATGTCATAGGCAGACAGACGGTAATAGCTCAATCGTCTTAAAAAGTCCCAAAAAAAGGTAATGATAACCAAAAAAAAATATTTTTTTCGATAATGATTATTAGTAACCAAAAAAATTTTTGGTTGCTATAATGGTTATTCATAACCAAAAAAAAATATTTCTCATTTATAATGGTTACGGTGTCGAAAATAATATATATCTTACTATAATGGTTAAATATTCCCTAAAACAAATAAAGCTCATTTTATCGTAACCTTTTCTTCCGAAACAAAAATAATAACAATTATTTTCAGTCCCTGGTTTAACGAAATAAGGTGCGTCTGATAAGTGCTGAGTTATGCAATGTAAGGCAACTACGAGTTAGAATAAACTGAGTTCGTTGTAAAGACCAATAGGGATTTTACATCATTTTGAATAAGTTCCATACTAGATCTATGTGTTTGAATGGAATGTGATCTAGATACCTTTTATTTCAAAAGCTGCCTCATTTAACATGGAGATGTCCTAGGCTTGGGAAATCTTGCCTCTAGTATAGAACTAGTTGAGAAATAGTTGAACTAATTCGAACTAGTACGCTTTTGATCTAGAGTGTTGAGAACAGTATGACAATTTCCTGATGAGAACACTCATACAACATTTTAATTTCTGTACTAAAATCATTGTTCTTTCATTATACAAAAAGAAGTCCGTTAACATGACCAAAATTAAAATTTTAAAAGTTTAGCATTTCTGTCTGCCAGTTACTTATTCAGCTTGTCAGTTTCAATTGTTGGTTTATTCAGAAACAATAGCTACTAGTAAAGTTACTGCTTCAACATTACAAGTTTCCTCGATTATACATGTAATATGTTGATCACACAACCCTCCACTTAGTAATACAATACATATATGGCCATGTTCGCAGTCTTTCACATTACATTTGAACACACTAATTTGAAAAAATTGGTTTGAAACTAGTTAAATTCTAATGTTTTTATGCATGGAAATCATAAAGCTTAACAGTGTGCACATTTTCTTCAAAGAAATTTTTTTTCCAGGTCCTATGGTTTTAATGGTATAAGCAGTTAAAGACGGTCTTTCACATTACAAATTTTGGAAGTCACTTTTGAGGTAGGCAGATACTTTTTAAAAGTTCTGCTCTTATAGACAACGGGTTGTCCCCGTACTTTTGGTGATAAAAGTTGAATAATGAAGAAAGGAAATTGCATTTAAACGGTTTAAATATGTTGCTTAGAAACCTCAGTAGGACTAAAAATATCAAGTCTTTCACATTACATCGAAAGTCTTTCACATTACATCGTACAAATTTTTGCATTTAAAAACGACTCTTAGTGCTTATAAATGCTTCTTAAAGAAATTTTTTTACAACCAAAGACCAATATTAGGTCTTGGGGCTAAGGGATCGTAATAAATATCATGGTTTGGGAGGTGGGGGTAGAGGGATTTGTGACAGGTGGGACAAAACCATGTTTTTATCAGCTTTTTATGGCAAAAAAAAGAAAGGTGTCAAAAAATTCGAAAACAGCATGACAATATTTAAGGGCGTGCCCACACCTGGCCGTGTTCGCGAAAATTTTTTGGTGTGTATGAAATAAGAAGTGTCTAATAAATTTGGCAACACTGTTTTTTTGGTCGAAAATTGCAGCCCTAGCATGTTTTTTCTACTAAGCTTTAAAGTTTTATGTCACCATTGTTGCGCAATTATAAAAAAAATGCAAAAACAAACTATTTTTATTTTGTTTCTCTTTTGATTTTTATTTTTTATTTTTTAAGATTGATTATTTCCTTCTTTGGAAGTTGAAAAAATGCGGATATTACCGGACTCTTGCTGTATCTGATGGGCCGACGCAATATCACGATTATTTTTTGTGTTAAAAAAAAATCAGCAACATTTAATTTATTGTATATTTTACAAAAGTCTTCATCAGTGACTTCTTAGACAGAAATGGTTGAAGGTGTAAGGTTATATGCATTTACGTAGGCTTTGCGACATCTTTCTGCAAGAGACTCACGATTCTTCCTTGGCATTTCACTTTCCTTCAGTTTACGGTTTTCTCTCAATTTACGCATAGCTTCTGCCCTCTTTCTTTTGTGTTCTTCGTATTTACCATTCTTTTTTAGCTTTTCGATGTAATTTTTATTTTTTTCCGCACTTGTGAGTGGTTCCTACCAAAAAAAAAATTTAAGTATTTTTTTTTTCTTTCAAGTGGTCTTTCACATTACACACATTTGATGGCAATTTAAACTGAGAAACCAGCATTAATCTTTAAAAATACCACCCATTCCAGATATTAGGAACTCCTGCTCAGAAAAAGTTATGTTTTCATAACAAAACACCAGCGTGCTACCTCCGTTATTTAACTTTTCCAATTTTAGTCTTTCACATTACACCGAAATTGCGCAGTTTTCATTGCCATCAAATGTGCATTTCAAAAATTGTTTAACATTTTTTTTTTTTTTTTCAACACTAAAACAATTCTTTATCTATATATTGCAAAAGAAAACAATGCCATTTTCTGAGCAAAATAGGTTGTTTTTACCTTTTTCTGTGAGCTATCCATTTTGTTTGATATCTCAGTTTAAAGCTTACTAGAAAAAACATGACAGGGTTGCCACTGTTTTGCAATTTTCGGCCAAAAACTGATTTTTCCTGATTTATTACACACTTCTTATTTCATACACACAAAATTTTTTTGTAAAAGTAACAAAAATTTTTTTCCCCTCTGGTTGACATTTTCGAGAACACGGCCATATGTATAACATACACTTCGCTGCTCATATCCATTTGTTTCAACGATAATCGCATTTGTTGGCACGCCATTTTATTTAAGGCTAATTATCCACAACACCGTTTGTTTCGTATATTCCCGCCAATAGTACCAGTGACACTGTTTATTATTTAACTTATTCACATTTCATTAAACAAAAAGACACAAAAAAATCAGAACCACTGCTGCTGCTATTGCCGCTGATGGCAATCATATAACTAATAATACATAGTAATACAAATATACAATATTAATCTATAATCAACAAATCCGTATGTGTGAACATTGCTTTGTATGTAAATTCCTGTATTAGGAACACAATATTTACATAGACGCAATATATATTCAATATCCACATCAGCTGGGCGCGTTGATGCTATTAACAAATATTGATATCAATTAAACCACAAATATATCTGTTTGCTTAACAATGCCGTAAGTGACACTGGTCAACAATAATAGATTTGTTAAATGATTGTTAGGGCATTTTGCTTTGTTGACTTCTAGTAGTAGTGCTTGTGGTGTGGTGGTGTCATTATGTAGAGCCATGGAGGTCCCACGGCTATTAATTACAAGTTAAGGTTACAGCAAATGGGGCTGACTTTTACTAATTCAATACAAAGGTAACTAGTTTGGTTGTTAGTCATGTCGTAATATAGAAAGCAATTTCCCATAGTTCAATCAGCACTTAACCTTTGGCCTTTATTATCACCTACCACGCTGTAATTAAGCCCAACAAAGTCCTACACAGTCCTTTATATTTGCACAACAGTGTAAATATTTAAATATTTGCATTGCCCTTAACCACAATAAAACCATAAAATATTGCCACAATTTTAATATAAATTTAATTTGAAATTATTGTAATAAAAGCGAAAAACAATAGCAGCTAGGCCCCAAGCAAGTCGCGTGCTGCAACAACACATCCCTGTACAAACATTAACAATGACAATTGTTACTGTTTATTTGCCATAATATTTTACTTTTTATTTGTTTTCGAACATTTGCCATTAAAACAATTCAGGGTCATTTGATTGCGTTTCGTAACAAATAAACATAAAATGAAACCAAATGTTTTGCTGCTAAGCAAAAAGGGGCGCAAGCACCCACCAGGGAATGCTTAAAAAATGTTTAGCTAAAGACTTCACATGCAAACAAAAGCAGCCCCATATGGATATATGCAAAATGCTACAGCAATAAAGGACTTTTGGAAAGGAGAGGTTGTACAGAGAGGTAATGGAGAATGTGGTGTTTAATGGATTATTGGCATCTGTATTTGAATTTCTTAGTACGTGGCATAATGCTTTAAACATAGGAATATCATGCGAGGGAGCTGGGTTGGAGCTCAATCACTGCAATATATCTTTAACGATCGGAGGGCCCTCGATGCTGTGTACAGCAACTTACGAGTACACATTCCATTCCAAAAAGCTGACGTTCGGATTCTACCTTAAACTGCAGGTCCTGTCTACGTAAGTTAAAAGTTTAAAAGAACACAAATGTAGTAAGAGTCTACTGAATTCCGTTATTAGAGTCTCTATATTTGATGGCATCACTTTAAGATGTTGGGTGAACATGAAGCTTATTTAAAACCATCATAACAAATCAAAACATCGATTATGATTTTTTGTTCGTTAGGGCCTTTTGCATTTCAGTTGACCAGATTTTTTTTAATAATCTCAGTTACACACTTGCAGAGGTTCCACTGTATGCCCTTATCCTTAGTTAGCTCACGCTTTTCCACAGCAATACCGAACATAACATCCTGTTTAATAGCACCAGCGAACAAATGAACTGTAAAAATGTAGGGAGCAGCAGCACGCTCTCTCTCTCTCTCCCTCAACCATTGCTAGGCAACTTAAGATGTTTAGAAGCAAATAAAAACGACTCTATATAAAAAAATATTTTCCCCAATGTCGCAATATAATTTTTAAAGCTAGAATTTATCAATTTCTGGTAGGTGCTGTCCTGTAGAGGTAAAGAAAATTAAAATCTCTGGGAGTACATTGAAACATTTCTACGTCATATAGCGAAGCAGTTATGATGCCAGTATGGCCACCTTTAAGATCCTGCAGTGTTACATGTTAGGTTTTTATTCACACCTAGCGCACAATTTTCACATTTTACACACACATCACATTGATTATAAACTGTGTGGGCTGTTGCCTGTTTGTTTTTCATAGTTTTTTTGCTGTTTATTTTTATTTCATTTTTTTTCGCATTCCTTTGATGTGTTCTCTGATTTCCGGCTTTACTTACCTCAAAGTTTGCTCAGTATTATACTGGAATTGACACAATTCGCAGGTGGTACAACGTGACATACTAATCCATCTTTCAAGGCAATTTATGTGAACATAAGTCAGCGAGCCTTTGCACAGACAAGGTGACACTAATCTTAAGAGAGGGAAAAAATAACATTTGTTTTCAAACATTCCCTTGTGATAATACGATATTGAAACAATGATCTAGAGGGGAATTATGATGCACGAATATTATGTGGAGTCCTCTCTCTCCTTATGAAGTGACAGTTTTATGAGTTTCATTTAAGATTTTAGCCGTATTAAATTTTGAAATATTCAACGAAAACATTGCCAAGACACAACAGTGTAACATTTTTGCTGTGACCCTCATCACATGATAGCTAGATACATTTTCATAGACATACTTTTGTGGACTTTCACTGCTGTGGCATATGCGACACACCACCGAGTCCACAGAATGTAGAGAGACAGTTTCCACAAACCACGGCAGATGATTATTTATAGTATCTTGCTCTAACGTTGCCTTCATAGATTGACACACATTTCTGGAACTGCCCGGTTTTATATCAATTGAGGGGCCATGATTATCACATTCAGCCGTAGATGTTTCCACAATTTCCTGTTCATATATTTGAGGTTTGTCCGCCGTTGCTGAATCTGTTGTACCACCACCAATGGAAACAAACGAATGTATAACATGACACCAATGACTGATAATGTGATTATTTTCTCCATTTGAGTATTATATTTACCGGTTGCCTCGGTATCATTTTCCATGTCCTTGGAAGTGCGAATTTCTTCTTCTCCTCAACGTTGCCTTAATATGAGTTTCCTTAACGCAACACAGATAATTTAATATGCGAATTTGTTTGTTGTTTTTTCGTAGAAAAAGAAAAATATTAGATTATATATACACGATTATTTCTCAGCTTGTTGACAAAATAATTTATTTTTGTATAATGTTATTGAAGTAAGCGACAAAATAGAAAACAACAAACTTCATTATGTACAACATATTTTAAATTTAATATGCAAACGCTGTTGAAATACTCATAAGGTGTTTCAAATTTTGTTAATAGTCAAAACAAATAATAGAGAAAATGAAGAAGAAAACTGTTCTCGGATAGAAACTGTTTTGGTGAACACATACACAGGTCGTTGCACACTACGTCTATCTGCTTTCCCATATGCAAAACCTTGTAGGAATTGTTTTGATATATGTGTATTTAATTTAATATGAGATTAGACAAAATTTACAAGACGCAGGCAAAGAAAGAAGAAATTGTAATCGGAGAAAAAAATACTCACTCCCCAAAATGTTGACGACAATCACACACATATTCACCTCATATGTCCGATCTCTCTACCGTTATGGTGCCTTTATACAAGTAGCGGATGTACTCAACAAGTGTAAGACTGACATTACCATCATACAGCAAATGCGATGGACGCGACAGGGATGCACATGAAGAAAGAAATGCGATATATTATACACCTGCCATGCAGAAAGGCGAGAATTTGGATGTAGATTCACATCCGATTAGCCACTATCCACATTAAAGCGAAACATTTTCACAAGACGCTGATTTGTGTACACGCCCCGACGGAAGTCAAAGCCAAATACGGTAAAGATATACTCTATAATCCACTGCAGCGAATATACGATCGCTAGCCTGAGCATGACATTAAAAAATTGTTCTGGGAGATTTTAATGCTTATATAAAAAAGAAATATGGTCTTGGCTTAGCAGTCGGAAAAACCTCCGACAACAGATTCAAAGTGGTTAGCTTCGTGAAGCATGATATAAGGTAATGGGTGGAACCTAGGGTGATCAATTATTCGGGTTTTTGCGAAAACCGGTTTTCGAATTATTCGAAAAATGGAATTTAAAAAAAACCGGTTGCTTTTTTTGAAATTCACAAAAAACCGGATAATCCGGTTTTCAAATGTATGCCAAATAACAAATTAAAACACAATTTGTGACAAAAAATTTCATTGAAAATTAACAGAAAATAATTCAAATATACTTAAAAAAAGTAAACTTTTAGTTTAATTATAATTACAATGCAGAACATTACTGAGATTAGTTTGGTATTTTAACAAAGATAAACAAAACATAACAATTCATTTGTAAATACCTACTTGATTTTATAAAAATATATTTAATTTAATTTTTAGTTTTCCCTAACATTTAAGAAATAAGATACAATTTAAGTGCTTGGGTGTATAACTATTTTTTTCTTTGATTTTTATAAAACTTGACATTGAAAATGCCCTTTCACTCAGTGTACTATTTGGACTTATTGTGAACAAGGCATTTAATAATCTGTCAAGGTTTACAGTCCTTTTGCCGCTCTTATTCATATATAAAAAATCTTCCAAAAGAACATTTTTGGTAGAGTTTTTAATGGTAGTTTTAGGATATTGAACATTTTTTATAGCTTTATTTAGTTCTGTTTCTATAGTATCTTCAGTGGCATCAACGATCATTTCGCCATTTAAATCTGTAAACGAATCTTGTTTTTCAGTAAATAATCGTGAATACAAAATGGACGCCAACTATTTTGTTTCATTTTTACTTGATTTTTTTAAAAATGCGTCACTAATTGGGAGTTTACTCGTACTTTAATACAAAATGAGAGTATTCAGTGTTTGAATACGTCTTTCTGATATACGTCTTTTTAAAATTTCATATAAATTTACTGATAATTGGTTTTGAACGTTTTGCTTTCGGGATCAAGTGTTCGCACAGTAACATTTATGTATTTTATGTAAGATATATCCGACCATTCATCGACCACAATAGAGATGCGCTGGTTTTTCTGCTTTAAGTAAATCAATTTTTTCTTTAACTTATCTTTTTTGGATAGATAGAAATCATATATTTTATCCCATATTGTAGTCTTGTAGCTGGAAAAAACATGTACGAGTACACATTTAATACAATTCTGAATGAATTTAAATAAAAAGGATCAAACGCCAAAAAACCGAGATTCGACAAAAAAAACCGGATTATTCGATATTCGAAAAACAGGGATTTAAAAAAAACCGACGGTTTTTATGAGTGAAAAAAACCGGGTATCCGGTTTCTGAAAACCGAACTGATCACCCTAGTGAAACCAAATTTACATACAAAGATATACACAAGGTCCCATGATCAAAAGACAAGAACCCAAAATGATTACGTGGTAATCGATGGTAGGAATCAGAGAATGACAATAAGTACTCGGCATTAATGTATACTTAAGTACATACCCATAATTTGTACACTTGTGTGGAACTATACCTAACACACAGAGAATACTTACAAACTCTTACTTGCGTTGAAAAAGATATGTTTGCACACCATTTATAACGAACGTTACCTCTACCTACCCTTACTTTTGTTTCTCATACACAAGTATACACAAAATACACTAGACGCACACGAGGTCAGAAGTTGAAGCAGACTCAACTTAATCATGAAGTTTTTTTAGCTACGATAATGATCATCATAGATCATCGTGTTTGATCGTACTTAAATTCGTCAACTCTTCTAAGCACTACGGGTGACATGAGTATTCATGTGTACTCATGTACATTCCCATACTCTACGGAACAGAAATAGAAATTTGACATATATAACTAGCACCCAACACAACCAACACTTGTAACAACATGTGCTGGGTTCTCGTGTATTTGGGTATACCAATGCACGAGTGTGTGCGGGTATGGGCATGGTTTGATCGTTTCCTCTTTACACATGTACATGTTTGGACATTAATACTTCAACAGTACTCTTATTATACATTTTGTCATTCTCTGGTAGGAATGTCTCAAGACTCATGGCTCATTGTTTCAATTGGTGTGAATTGGGCTGCAAGTACACACTTGGATCAGTGTCGAAATTCGATTATAACCACACGAAAAGGGAGCTATTTTGCATACCCCCCGAGATAGCCAATGCCTATGCAAACCAACTCTCTCAATTACTGCAAACGAATACCGCTAGTTCCAATGATTCTTACATACTGTGGCAAAATATAAACCACAGTCGCCACGACCGTACTTGGGTAAGTTCTGTTAAGAAGAGAAACCCAGAATAGTCTATACGCAATGGTAAGACGAGGAAACAATAAAAAGCAGAATAGGATGGAGTAAAAGCGTCTCTTCAAACGAAAAAAACATGTATGGAATAAAGAGAGCGCTAGGATATCGTAAAGTACAGGAATAGAGGAATAGCCATATGGTTATATCAAAAGGTAAAATTAAAATGATTTAAATCAGAAATTGCAATTTCGGATATCTCATCAGGTACACGCAGAGGTGGCTGCCAATCTGTAGGGAACATTTTTAAGGCTACACAAGCTAAAAAAACACGCCAATCATCGATGACGGAGTTAGTTGTCCACCACTGAGTCAAAACTTAAAAACATTAGCGGTGCGGGAGCTGATGTATTTCCCGTAGAGCTTTTTATTGCCGACAGAGATAATCTTCACAGGATTCTATACCTCTCTAAACTGTAGGTCCCGTTGTGTTCAAAAAGAGGAGTTTGGTTACGTTTCACATGTGAGACGCTCTCCTATGTCTTATTTGTTGGATGTAGAAGAAATATAATTAAGTATATTGCGATTTGACCTATGATTGGTATTTGAGTTTTCTATGTCCTGTGCTTAAGAAATGCGATCCAAGGGTATGTACCCTCTACAACAGGATCAACCTTTTACCCATCGCCGACAAAGTCCTTTCAGGTGTGCTTTTTGTAAGATATTATCAATGTGGCCTCGTGAACTACCACATATTCACATTACGACAAATCCAGGAAAAACAAAGAAATAAAGACCGATACATATCATCCTTTCTCACAGTCGGATACAACAAAATCTATATGATGCCATGCCTAATTTCATTTTTACTTATAAGCTGATACGACTTTGCGGTATGATACTAAGAGACCGGAAGTCCTGCAGCAAACAAAACTTGTGTCATTTTTAATATAAGTCACTTACAGCTATTAAGTACAAAAGATATGTACATTATTTATCGACCTCAGGATGTTACTGCAGCCTTTTCAAGCATTGGAAAGCAGTCGATTAGAAAAGGGTATGATAGAGCAATAGAATGTCATACCATCTCTTTAACAGTAAACCCGACTTGTACCATCTTCATACTCCGATAAGTAAGTAGGTCCCTGGGGACCTTTTTAATTTTCAAACTGAAATCACTCCTTGATGGTCCACGGGCAGTATACCAGACCCCCAAATGTATTTAAACGGAATTTTATTCAATATAAAAAGCCAAAGGCGATCCGAAAAATAGTTTAGTGTTTCTTGAGATTTAAAGGCGGTCAAAATGGAAACCGACCTGTTCACTCTGAAATTTCAAGAAATCACTAATAAATGAATTTTTTACTTGGTTTGTTTTTCATTGTTTTATTGTTTGAACACGTCACATATACAAAACATTCAAACAAATAAAACCAAAATGGTGTTCACATCACCGGCCGGCTGGGACATGTTGTACTACATAAATTGTATTGAACAAATATTTAGTTGGAGTAACTATGTATAGTGGGAAAAATTTAAGTTCTTTATTTGACGTCCCAGAAAACGAATGATATTTTCCTCAAACACTTGTTTTGAGGTTTTCAAACAATAATCAAGAAGGGATGCTTAAACATTATTTGTTCCCAACATATCCCAGGCAGGAAAATTAAATGGGTTTCATGTCTGTTGTCCTCTTTTCAATTAGATTTTAATATTTTGTATAAGACAAATTTCTGTCCGGTAAAATGACTTCTAATCCCTCTCAGCTTCAGTCATTTTCTATAATGAACAGAGAATTATTATAAAATATGTCTATATATGAATCGACAAAAAAAAAACAACTCAAGAACAATTAATAAAAGAACAATAATGTTCATGGAGTAATATACAGATATGAAGCATATAATCTCATATGCTTTGTTTAAAAGATTGGCAAACAATACCCAAGTATTTTAAATATTTTTATCATCTTCTAAACAGCCTTAATTTAATCCCATAATAAGAAAACAGTTTCTATCAGTAAATAACGATAATTCAATGTTTAAACAAAGCAAGTCAACAATTTTTTTCTTACTTACTTAGTTTTTACTTAGTTATTGGTACAAATATGAAGACCAGTTTCTATCAATAAATAACGATTATTCATTATTTAAACAAAGCAAAACCAACCTTTATGTTCTTTTTTACTTTGTTAGTTTTTACTTAGTTATTGGTAAATATTAAGGCTTCCAAGCCGTTGCCATAATATCTAAGCAGCTATCAATGCATTTTGACTTGCAATAACATCATTAAGAATTTAATCCTAAAATACCAATCTACTTAATACTAAAGAACTGTAACCATTCCCCAGAGCAGATGCCAAGAATGTGTTTTAGTTTTCTGCATCTACCGAATAAATACTTAACAAATAGCCTTTTCAAGCCGCACAAATACAATCTGGTGTTGTGTGAAAATCAGTGTAAGTTCCCACATAAAAGTATTCACTCTTAACCTCTTTGACCTCTCTCTCTCTCCCTCCGCAGGCAAAGATCTAAACTAAGCACAACATCTATTGTTTCGCTATTGCAAAATACTTTGCTTTTGTTGTGGGCTCTGAAATTGTTTTTCCAGTCCCTGGGCAGGGCGGAAAATCTTTTAAAAATAAACTTTTAACTCTTTTCGTATTGGGCGGTGGCTGTGTTGAAAAGATGTTTCGTCTACATAAATGTATTGCAATTTGTTTTGCTCCCTTGGTGCATTATCCAAATGTTTAGTTGGCTATCAAGCAGACACAGAGGGCAGGCAGGCAACAAAAGTTCCAGAGTTCAGGGTATCGTGTGAATGCTGGTTCCAGAATGTGTTTTGCGGTATAGAAAACTTTTCACTTTTGGTTTTTAATGAATAATTTAACAATGAGTGCATTTAAAATGTACCGAGGCAATACCCACAGGTAGGTAGTGAGAACTGAATAAGCATTGGGGGGTGTATGGGTGGTTAAGCAGACAATGAAATGTAGCAACAATAGACTGTTAAAGTTTAAGTTTCGATGAAAAACCAAAACATCTAAAACATTGAATGTGGCTGTGGACGCCAACAAAAAAAATGGGTAAAAATAGCGCAAACATTTAATATTTACCAAACCGTGTTGGGGGCTTTTCTATTATTAATTTGCAGCGTTTAAGGTTGTTGTTGTTGCTGTAGTCGCATGGTGGCATCTAATGAACTAACAACGTTAGTAAGGAGGGCAGTCAGCAGGGCCACTTTGTGGTTGATAAATTATATAATTATAAATGTGACAATAATCATACGAAGTCGAAACAATTGATAAGCTGAAGTGGCAAATAGATTTTCGTTAAAAAACCGTTGAATGGTGACTAAGTGTGGGCATGATTGTTGGAACACGAGACTATTATGTCAGTCACCATGCGTACAACGTGGCCCAGCGAAAGCATTCGCGCTTGAACGCGCTTGACTATGTCGATGTCGTTATACAGCTCATGGTTCATTCGACGATGGTACTCGCCGTTTATGATAATTTTGCATAGTTACGTTGTTCCAGTTCATTTGTTTCCTGGGACGGCCAATAATGAACATAAATTTTTCCCACTACACACTACAAGTTACTCTAACTAAACATTTGTTCAATACAATTTAGTAGCACAACATGTCCCAGGCAGAGCATTTGATTTATTTGGACACGTTTGATTACGTCGAAACCTCTATACAGATCATGATTCATACGACGACGTTACTCACCGTTAACTATAATGGGTCAAAATATTATTCGAAGTAGTTTTCCCTCGAAGAATGCCAGAGCAGATTCTTATGATTTTGTGATTACCCAGGATTCTACGTAATAGAGCGGAACAAGTTAGGAACAATACCATTTGAAGTACCACTTTAAATGTATAGTTACCAATTTTTCAGAGTCCCAAACGGAGTGTTTTCTCGCTGGTAATAAGTCCTTGTTGGTTTGTCCTTATTTATCACCAGACCCCTTTTAAATTTTATATTTTTATATTATTATATTTTTTGTGTGGTTGTTGCTGTTGTAGGTGCAGAATGCTTCCTAATGCTTGAAAAGGCTGCAGTTACATCCTGTAATCGACAAATAAGGTATACATCATGACGTGAGGTGCATGTGACTTTTATTAAAGATGGCACAAGTCATGTTTACTGCAGCTTTCGCCACGATCATCTCCATTAAGATGTTAAAGAGATTGTCAAACTTACTGTCAAATTTATGCCATTATTGAGACTTTGTGACGGTATGTGTCATCCCGAATAGTCTTATCAGCTTCACAGGGACACTAAACATAGACATGGCATAAAAAAGATTGTTTTTTTCGTATTTGACTTTTGAGGGCAATTTCTTGGTGGTCTGATCTTTATTTTTTGTGTCTTCTCCTGGATTTGTCGTAGTGTGAATATCTGGTCGGTTCGTGGCTTCACCAGGTCTAAGGTCACATTGATAAGGTCCAATTATGTTCGTTAGGATGGGCCTTAGTCTTTTACATAATACACTCGACAGGACCTTGTATGTGATGATTAGAAAGCTGATAATCGCATCTATCAGATTTTTGCCTATTTTCACTGAAGACTTCGTGCCAGTCAGTGCGGCCTACTTATAGTTTTTGTCGAATGCGGCTTTATAACCGATAAGGTGAATACCTGGTAGGTCGTGGATGTATGATGTCTAACGCCACTCTGATAAGGCTCAATCAGGTTCGCTGAGGTGGGCTTTACTCAATCACAAAACACACTCGACAGGACCTTGTATGCGATAGGCAAAAAACAGATGTCGTAGTAGTTGGTGCCAACACTTGAATCGCCCTTCTTAAGAGCAGGACGTAAATCGCTCGGATTCCAATCATAGGGAATGCTTTCGTTAAGCCAAATCTAGTTTATGAGCTAGTGCATGCACGATGCCAGCTCATCGCCGCTGGCCTTAAAATATTCTGCAAATTTAAGGCCGTGCAATTGATGTGCTGGTCCCGTTTAAACTCGGTGGACAACCGTCGATTATTGACCTGATTTTACTTATGCCTTCGGGGACGAGCGTAGTGCGAATGTGTTCCTTCCATATTTGCAGCACGCGCGGCATATCAGTGACGAGATTTTTATGTTTTTCCATACATGTGGGGATCCCTGTTCCAAAACCTTTGCTTCGGATTTCAAACTGTATTTTTAGGCTTTGCAATATCCTGGCACTCTGTTTTCTTCCAAAGACTCTGCTTTCGACCCAAGAGTCATTTCAGTCCCTTCCTCATCTCGTTTAATCGTTTCGTCACAGCACGCATTACAAGTGGCTGAAAGCGTGCCTTGTATACAGCATCCTTTTTCTCAGATAATTCGCGACATTTTCATCGTACCAGGACTTGTCTGAGCGCGGTGTTCATACCCCAGTACGCTCGTTGCGGCAGTGGTCATGGAATTCGCAATATTCCAATAGAACTTTTACCGAATACTTCGAAAAGTATAGAAAGATTGTATATAAGACAAAAACGACAACCTAAACATCTTCGCATAGTTTGTATGTAGAATGCTTATGCAGTATTAAGGATGACAAATTTGTGTCTGTCTCTAATACAACTTCGTACATTTTCACATACTTTGTTTATCGAAAAAGTTTACATTAATGATTTTACAAATTAATTTGACTGTAGGTACTGATTCTATACTATATACGTACATTTTCACCAAATGTGTATAACAACTGTAAACATTACTATAAACAATGTAGGTACAGTTTGTATACTTGATACCAGGGATTAAAAAGACTCCAAAACACTCTGCTCAACACATTTTAAACGTCGGTAATGTGCGCAGGCGAACTCAAAACACAAGAGTTTAATGATCGAAGATGCTCCGCACACAGAGTCAACACATAACAAAACTCTTTTGTACAATTTTTTCCTGAGCACTCAAAGATGGTGTGCACACATAAACGAGCGACACTTAAAGATTGGTAGAGAAGAAGAAGAAATATAGCTGTATATGTGTAAATATATGTATGTATGTGTTTTTTTCTCTATATGAATATTCATGTGTTACTCCGTGTTTGGGTATTTTCGTTTCTCAGTGCACATATGAGTTGTGTCATCTTTATCGCATACACGATGGGAGTCAGAAAAAAGAGCAACATCGTTTTCCGACACTTAGCAAGATGTGTTTGCATGTTAACATGCTCAACAGTACAGAGTTTGTGTCACATTTACCTCTCAAACACTCTCATGAAAAGAGTTTTGCATACATTTTGTGCACTTTTGTGAGTTTTTTTCAAACGCTGCTTGATACTAAGATAAAACACAAGGATGATTTGTAAATATTTCCATATAATTTGTATATAAGAGAGGTATAGTAAAGATCATAGTATCACTGCCGAGTTTGCATACTAAAAATGCGAACACGTTTAGTATACTGGTGGAACTGGGATGTTACCAATATATGTCGGAGATATCAGAGTTAGAGGCGTTTGTTTTCAGTAATTGACAAAGTTCGTTATGTTGAGTTTACAACGCTTCTCGCGTTGTTATGAATTAACACGCTTTGTATTTTAAATTCACAAGTAACGGCACCTACTTGTTTATCGACGAATGCGTACGTCACTGTTTGATAAGCTTTTACTAGACATGCCGATTATCCCGATGTTTTTGTCGACAACATCGAGGGGGCCGGCAATGAAAGAAAAATGCAGATGACTGGAGCCGGGAATCGAACCACGGATCGCCCGCATGGTAGACGCGTGTTCTAACCACTATGTCATGGCAAACTTATCTAAATTTCTTAATAGTTCTAAATAAACAAAATTTGGCATGTTTTAAATTTTTTTCAACTTTTCTCTGGCATCAGTGTCAGTTGTCTTATAATGACTCATACCACACATAAGCTGTAGATTCCTTCTTAGATTCATTGCTATGCCTTTTGACTGGACACGCAGTCCAATTCATAGCGATTAGCACAAATCGCTGGGCAAGCCTTATTCTCCAGCATTGCTCGTCCATCATCAAATATCAATTATCTCCCAAAATTGTGAAAATGTCAGTTTCACATTGTTTTGTGTGTTTGCCATTGTGGCCAGACAAGTACAATTGACACAAACATTGGTAACTTATTAAGGCTCTTGTATTCTTCCTTGGCCAAAGCGTTTTTTTTCTAGTTTGTTTGTTTTTTGCACTTCTTTTACAGTTTGAAGATAAATTAATATTTAATGTTGCCTTGTGGTCGGCGAAGGGAAGAAGAAAAATGCATGCTAGAAAGACTGAGAAGAACGAACAGATAAATAAGGATTTATTGGCTGCGTACAACCTAAAACCAAAGAGTTGAAGGTGTAAAAACATTTCCCTGAAACTGTAAACAAAAATAACGATTTGGCGGCAGCCCAGGCAAGTAATCAGGATTTTTCACAGCCCAGATGCGTAGGACAACAAGTTGGTACACAACAGAAACCAGCAGAGCGTATGATACATGATCCCTTTTTTGTTTGCCTCAGTGCCACGCTAAAAAGCCTTCTTCATACCCAGGTCATTAAGTAATTAAGTTGCCAAAAAAATTAAGCGTTTTTCAGTCTATATTGTAAGCAGCCACAACCTTTCTGGCCTTGGAAGGGTCTTTATTAGTCTTTGCATGTATAATGTTATAATGTTCTGTGACCCATAAAATCCACAGTATTATATTCATTGTCTGGATCAGTAGAAGTAAGGGAGAGAGAGAGAGGGACCTCTTAAAGGAAATGTGTTTACTAAAACATCAATGAATTAAAAACAATAACATTGTAATTACGAATCCCCTTTTTCTGAAACTCTCAAAGCAATTTGACTTATTTTGCTACGGTTGTAAATTTCCCATTCTGCCTGGAAAGCGGCGAAGAGGGTGGGTGAGAGGGACGCAACTTGTCTGATGTTCGCATCCTTTTGAAAACAAGGCAAAACTGCTGTCGATGCTGTGACGCCAAAATTTATTGGCTTTGCAGTGAAATAAATGTTTTACTGTACAAAAAAAAGCGAAAATCTGCTATAACATCCACATCAACATTTTTGTTTGTTTTATAAGTGTTCGGTTCGTAACGCCCGAGTGGGTTTTTATTTTAACGTATTACGTGATTTAAGCCATTTGGAGAAACGCCGTTAATTTTTCATGTTTGATTATGTAAACGCATTTTCCAAAAAATAGCGAACCTAATCGAAGGGCAATTTAGCCTAAAGGCTGCAGGGGAAGGGGGTAGGCTTGTGAAGAACGTGGGTTCTAAGTTGACAACAAATATTTGCGTTTTATGGTTATCGAAACTGTCGTGAGACTGGAGGGTGGTATGAGTATGATGCATGTGTCAATAGGCAAACTCTGCCGATGATGTGGTAGCTATATGATTTCATTAAACAAACACAGCAGCAGCAGCAGCACTGGACCCAGCCAGTGTGTCAGTTTCAATAAGTTTTCGCTTATCCTTCAACGTGTCTGGCTGTGAAGGTCACTGTGTCGCATGAGTGATGTGAATCGAATTATTCAATATTAATCATACGCTTTATTTGGAAAAAAAGAAGAGACGACATTCGATATGTAAAGGCAATTTGTTGTACGTCTATTGAAATTGATGTCAATGTCAGTTTGGATAACATACTAGCATACATTTAACGCACCCACAAAAATATTCCACTTGTCTAAGCAAACAAAGTCAAGGAGATAGCAAATTATTAAAGAATTTAATACATGAATAAACATTTATGCACGTGTATTGCCTCAATTCATATGTATGTACGAAAGCAAGAGTTTTGTCGATAATTCAAAAACATTATTAAAGCAATTATCTTGTTGGGGTGCAGCTCGAATTTTAAGGACCCGATGACAAGAGATGACTTTTATGTCATTGCTTTAAAAACAAACATATTATTCAAGGATTTATGACACTGGCGCATAATAAGTGTATGTTCAGATATCAATAAACTTAATTAAAGTCTCAACGCCGAAAGCAGACTAGGGAAAACACAGTTAATTATACGACCAAATGTTATACAATACGTTCAATGCCCTTGTGTTTCCTTATTGCCACTAATTGCATAAATATTCGTTTTAAATAAACATTACGTCGTTTGTTTTTAGAAATTTCTAATATTTATTGAGTTTTGTAAAAACTTTGCTATTACAGTAGTACAACAATACTGCCCTAGCCTCCAACAATGCAAGTATGCATTACTCGTATCCCCAAATTCTTTGTACTTTTGGTCAAATTTATTTTATTTCACATATACAAACAAGCAATCTTATAAATGACCACTTTGCATGCCCAACAATTTTTAAGTTTAAAAACTTTTAAAACTTTTTAGACAGAGCCCTTGTTGCTATACAGTCAATAACCTTAGGAGGCTTGATAGCAGCAAATGAAGCCGCTAAAGCGGTGGTAGCTAAGCGAATTTTACACAAACTTTTTCACATAAAATTATGAATAATCATAATTTACTTAAATATTAATTACAATAAATATACCAAATTTCATTGTTGCCAACCAGCCGTAGCCAAAGTATAAAGGATATTTTCACACTTTCACACATAGATAAAACTACTAACTACCTTATTGCGGCCACAATGACCTTAGACCGGCAGACGGCGACACTATGGTGCCGGACTATTTGGGTTCGCCTCGCTCACCCCTTGGGCCAATGGGAAATTCATACAATGATTTTAAATGGCTGCCTTCGATTGTGTTGAGTTAAATTTAGCTTCATTTGCAACTTTATTGCCTCTTGTTGTAAAGGAAAATGTAATTAAAATTAAGTATCACAAGGAGAGCGACAATAACAAAAACTAAAGTCATTAAATAAATAACACCAACAACAAAAAACAAAGTGTAAATAAGTAGAGAATTTATACCTTGAACTTTGCATGAGAGGGTTTGGGCAGGTCCTGGAGAGAGCGAAAACGCTACAAAAAGACAAATCAGGAACAAAGCAATAATAAAAGATTTTTACACAATCTACAAAGTATAATACAAAAACAGGCACAAAGCTTAACACCAATACCAATGAATACACACACACACACACATACACACACAAATGAGTTGAAGGACCAAGGACAATTATTACGACGAAATAAAGGATAGCGTATAATGGGAAGCAAAGAGATAAAGTGGATAAAGAGTGTAAATGTAAAGTGAAAATGAAAATGTTAACTATTTAAATAAAAACCAATTTGAGAATAGGAAAAAAATGTGATTGCAACATCATACATAGCCTGCAGCTAGGACAGCAAAAAGTATCAAACAGAGTTGAGATATTCCAAAGATTTAAACAAATATTGATTGGCATAAATTTCATTGAAGAGAAAAGAGAAAAAAGTTGTGGGCCTTGTTTAATGAAAATTCCTAAGTAAACACATTAATATCCTAAGGGAATATTAATTTGTATTGACTGTATGAAATGCAGAAGATTGCTATATAGAGACTTGAGTTGACAGAATTGATCGATTTAAGGTGTCTGCACTCGACACCCACCAACGCTAAGAACATATCAAAATATAACATATGCTATGCGTGGATAATGTGTGCGAACATTAAAAGAAATAGTTGTGACACAATCAAAAAACGAACACATCACATCGTCGATGACACTCACTGGCTTTCTTCTGGTATGCAACAAACCTTCGAAACTATAACTGGTTCAAGAGCTCTTAAAAAGCTTAAAGAAAATTCTTTGTTGAGACAAAATGTTATTCAGCGATGAGTAAAAACAAATTGAAGACCAACTCGAGAAAGTTTAACTGTTGGCATTATGTCTAACCCATCAAAGTGTGATTAATCGAACAATCAATAAATCCGTCAATATTCTTTAAAATATCGAATATTTAATCCGTTTGTACGAGCAAAAGTCGATCGTTGTGATGTCTAGATTATGGATTAATTGCTGACTAAATATAAAACAGATGTTTTTCATATATAATTTATTACCATTTTTGAATCCCGATTATTAGTTAAAGGCTTTAGGCATAAAGAAAATTGGAAAATGTTAAAATCTTTATTCCAAAAATTTTAGTTTTTAACTTAAACTATAACAAATCTTAGAAGTGACATCGATGCAGTTTGTGGATCAGCGATTTTTGTTACCAAAAGTTAAAGAGTAACTTGGATGACGAATAGTTTCAACACGATAGCGCTACGTACGAGAAAGCCAACGCTGCAACTGAACTTTTGCAGCTGAAATGTGGCCCGGTGTCATCTCTAGGACGCCGTTAAAAATAAGTGTTACGCAAACAATCCCGAGTTCATTGATGTCGTAAAGCACCAAATCGACGTTGACGTTCATGGAATAGTTCCCCAAAACATTCCCAAATCGACGGTGATGTTCATGGGATAGTGCCCCAAAACATTCGAAAATGTGCTGAAAAGTAGTGTAGATCAAATAAGGACTGTTAATCAAGTCGTTTAAGCTGTTTTTACGACTATTAATTTTCTAAGTAAGCCAAAATGTTTGCTAGTATGAAAACTGTGAAAGCAGCACCGATTGTTATAAAGTTCAATTGTGGTTCCAATTGCTCTTTGAATGTACACGATAAGCATATCTCATGCTCATGTTTAATGTAAGTCCCATAATTAATTGCAGTCTTGTTAATGATGGAAAATTATTTAAATCGCTAGCAGCTTCCATCAACCACAGTGTGATGGAACGGCATAGATTCGATTGATTAAAAAAGGGTTGCAGAAGTTCGCCGATAGGTTCTTAAAGAACATAGACTCTATACTTAAAAGCGATCTATCATCTGAAATGTGCCCAGGACATATTGAAGCAGCCTTCTTTAGAAAGGTTTACAATTACTCCATTACTTAATTGATACAGAAATAAGGTCATGCTCACAGGAAATGCTATAGAGATTTACTAGTTAAATAACACATGTTTTTATCCAAAACGAAGCAGACTCCAACTAACACATACATAAAAAAAAACTTAACTCCCTTTACAACCCATGAATAGCTTCTCCCGTCGTTGTGAGTTCACATGCTTTCTATTTTAGATTCACAACAAACAGCACCTACTTGTTTATCGACGAATGCGAACGTCACTGTTTGGGAAGCTTTTACCAGACATGCCGATTGACTCGACACTATACTGCATAGTTGTTGTCGGCAACATCGAGGGGGTCGGCAATGAAAGAAAAATGTAAATGACTGGAGCCGGGAATCGAACCACGGATCTCCCGCATGGTAGTCGCATCTTCTAACCACTATTCTAACCACTATGCCACGGCCGGTCCACATACACGAAAACAAGCAAATTTCATGCTATTGGAGTGACACTAACATCATATAGAAACAACAAGCCCCTGCATTCACTCAAGTTTACTGAATGGGCTGTGTTGTCCCCAAGAATCATTATTGATCCATACATTTATGAAGATATATATCTGCTATAGTGAATAGTTCCCACCTCCAACGGGTCATTGGTTGTAATTTTCAATACAATATATGTAACATTATCTGGCCACCCCGTAGCCCACACTTATACCCAATGGAGTTTTTTCTTTGAAAAGTTTTTTACAGAAACCAAGTATGTCTTGACGAACTAACCAAATCGCATTCAAGAGCAAATGCAGAAAAGTTTTTAGTTAGTTAGTTTTTTATCATTGTTTAAAAAATTAAAACAATTTTTGGTCCATTCCATATATGTAGGGAACAAATTATATAAATTTTCCATTACCTAAATGTTGTGCATATTACTGTTTTGAAACAATATTGATCTTCAACTTTCTGTTCTGTTACAGGTATCCTGGATTAGAAAACGTGATTTACATATCCTGACAGCAGGCTCGACAACCTATACGTCCGACCAACGATTTCAGGTAAGTGAAGAGTAACCTTTATTTGTGTGCTATCATCTGCTGTCACTCCGTTAAAAGGTCCTCATAGTAAACCACCTCGCATAACTTCACTTTGAGTTAGGTGTATGCCTGACAGTCTTTTAATTAAACTTTTTCTATTAGTCAATTATGGGTCTGAAAGTCTTTATAAAACAACAAACCAGTGTAATTTACAAAAAAGAAAAAAATGACTGATGAAGTGTTTTTGTTTTTCATAACCCAATGCAAAGTATTTTAACTTAATATGCCATATTGTCTGCACGATTATCATTGATTATAAATTTATCTTATATGCAGATTCATGCACTCACATTAGCTTATTCGGCTTTTAAGATAATACTTTGACTTATTTAAAACAATTGTGTAAATAGATAAAAAAATTTTATTTTGTTTATATTTTTCTCGTATATTTTTTCAATCTAGGTTTTACGCCCCGAAAATTCTGGCAATTGGACGTTACAAATTAAATATCCACAGCCGCGGGATTCCGGTATATATGAATGTCAAATAAATACAGAACCAAAAATGTCTTTATCATATACATTTAATGTTGTGGGTAAGTAGAATATACTAATAGCATACATATTTTTTGATAAGATATTTATATATTATAGTTTTAACTTGTGTGGTAATTTGTAAATAATTGTCCATTCCATAAAGACCTCCTCCATATGGTAACATTTTGTTTGTATTTTTAATGTGTCCCCACTAAGCATTACGATTCACCTTGACATGCCTTTACCAACAGACGCAAGTTACGATTCTTGTGAATTAAGTTAAATATAGTCTCATACTGACAGAGTCCACAGAAAAGACATGTAATATATTATACCGCTGTTTAGGCAAACTTATTGATGTATTGGCTGCAGCTAATTTTATCACGTATTAAATTCTAATTAGTATCAACAATAAGCTCTTAAGTATTTTCATTATACGACATTTATATATTACGCAATACATATAATGCCAGCCTAAAGCCAGCTGCAATATGAAATATTTAAATTAAACTAGCACGTCAAGGATAAAATATATCACGTCGTCCCATATATTACGCATTTCATATGACTACAGCCTTGAATAATGGACACCCTGATGAATTCCTGAATGGCAATGGCTTGACTTTTTTTTCATTTTGTTTTTCTTATTTTCTCAGCAACAACTTACTTTTCCACACTTTTCTCATCCGCCAGACATTCAATCAGAGTGGGCGGAGGAAAGCAAACATTTTATCTAAATTGCATGAGGTTCTTAAAACTTAAATATGCATAAAACCACAATTTATGAATATAAAAAAAACACTCGAAAATATCCTTGTAAAGCAACAACCCAATAAAGTACAGCATAGCACAGACAAACATATGCTCTAAGGTCCTGTGTGTCAATAAACAACAGCAGCCACATTAAGATAAGAAGGAACCCTTTTTTTCAATTCACACAACTTTATAAATAAGAAATGATGAAAACTGACGCACATACGAAGCGTATGAAAGTAAAGAAAAGCATATGCACTGAAAGAAAATTCCACACACATAAACGGCAATACTTTGATACAATCCCCCCCTTCACTTTCAAGGCAAGGCAAAGTAATTGTCAAAAAGGGTTGCTAAAGCTGCTTAGTAGTTATAAAATGGCACAAAGAAAGCACTGCAGTTGTTTTTCGTTAATTGTAGAAAAGTGCGATGTTCATCACTCATTCCTTGAAGATGAAAAAAAACGACAACAATCCTTTTAAAATTTTCTTGTAGTACACAGCAAATAATAGCAGCAATTTATTTTTCCTTTTTGCCAAATGGCAAAGATATTTACGAAAAAAAGGGGCAAAGACAATTGTATACAAATAACTATAATACACTGACACATATTCAGTTCACACCAACGGTTCGTTCCCACGCACACACAGTAAAGAAATATCACCATCGCATTATTATCAGAAGCAGCAGCAGCTTCAACAACTTGTTGGCTAAGTGAGGCCTCTCGCAGCAAAAGTGTGCGGATGTAGCATTGACTGGTTGCGATTTCCCCCCGACTAACTGTAACGAGGGAAGTTCAAGTGAAGCAAAACAGCATAAAATGTGATTATTACAAGATTTGTTTTCAGCACATTTCCCTTTGAGACACACAAACAAAACTTGGACTAAAGTTAAACACAAGCACATGGAGAAGAACAACAACAACAACAGCAACAACTTTTTACATATATACCCTTCTATATCTCAAAGAGCTCTGGGGAATTATAATAAAAACAACAACAACAGCATTCAAGGGGTTAAGCAGCAACATGACACAGAGAAATTTCTTTTAAATTGAAACAACAAACATAAACAGTCAACATTTCAATCGAATGACAAGAGGGGGAGAAAAAGGACATAAAGAAATTAAAAATTGGATAACGTTTACGATTAGATTGAGAGATTATCAAATTTGTTATTTGTTTTTACTGATAACACACACAAGCAAAGAGACTGTTAATGGAAAAGTGATAAGGCAAATATACATTTAATGTGTCCACAAAGATTAAGGGGTTAAATGGTACAATGTTAACATATTGGCAGTTTTTTTTACTAAAGCGGCAGAATCTTTATTGTGTTAAGACGTATAAGTAATTTGAACTGAATTGATAACACGTATACGAGTATGTGTCCCACCACATGAATATATATAACAGGAATTCATGAAATTTAAGGAGTTTTATGTTTCAAGGGAAAAAGGAATTATAGCCCTAATCTGGTAATTGCCAAGTTTTCTCAGATTTCCTTATTGAAATTCGGCGTATTGATAATTTTAACTGAATTTATCACACGTGTGTATAGGTGTCAGTATAGAAAGAGTATCAGGTAATAAAGACATTTTTCAGGTTCCCGGGAAATTGAAATTAAATCATAATATGTTAATTGCTAAGTTTTCTCGGATTCCTTAAATGAAGATAATAGCCATTAAAAGATTACATCTAAATTAAAAATTATGTATATGATAAAACCTTTATTGAGTACTAGCTGACCGGGCAGACTTCGTCCTGCCTAAAGAAGTATTGACTGAAATATAACTTTTTTTGTTTGGATTAAATCTTCGGGTTGTGTTAGTTTCTTTTGATATTCGCATCGAAATTTAACAAAAATTTTGAGGTATATTAAAAGATAATATAGTTTTAATGACAGAAATTGATTGTAATGCTTTTGATAATAGAGTATGTATGGAAGAACCAAAGAAGTGTACACATTTTAATCAGTGGGTCATTCTTGTTTATGCGATAAATTTGGATTTTTCAAATTTGAATAGACTGTCCCTCAGATTTATTGAATTTCATTGCAAATTTTAACCGAACTGGAAACTGTCATTTAAATCTAACGGCAATTCCGTGGGTATCATTGTTATACATAGTAGCAACACTTCGGTTCCCTTATATTTTTGGGTAAATTAATGTAAGAATGATAACTCAATCATGTATTGCTTCTTAAATCCTATAATACGCGATCAAGGGGTTTTAACGATTTTTTGTGTGTCATAGTACACTCATCCCTCATTATTATCTGACATGTTTGCAACATTTTTTAACTTGATAACTCATGTGCGGTTCTCAGAAAATTTAAACTTTTTGCTCTATTCTGCAACATCCAAAACAGCTGCGCAATACAGGAGGATGCAATAGCCAACACATTTTGCAAAATCAACAATATCAAAACCTATGGGTGCAATAAGGAAATAAAATCCTCCACATTCATTCTTAACTGCTAATATTACACTGTTGTATGACGTTTGTCGATCTAAATGTAATAGAATGCAGATTTGAGAAATGTTTAAATTCGTGAGTATTCGATTTTTTCTGCCGTAGATCTCAGTTACATACGCCACTGGTCTCAAAAAATTGCATACCAAATATCAAGACGAATAGTGCTACAGTTCTTCAGCTATTGCTTTTTGGAAAACATAATTTGGCTTGATCACGAATATTGGTGTTTATTCCACATACTATTTCAAATCCCCCCTTTTTCTTTAAAATACGTATATTAATGTTAATTGAATCCACAACAAATTCCATTACCATTCGCAAAATTACGTCCTACGGACGGAGCCATGCCTAATGATCTAGGCCATCAGATATTGCACTTTTACAAATTAGGTCCTATGTTAGGGCCATTCCTACTAATATAGTACTTCAGATACCTCACTTTAACAAATTAGCTCATTTGAAAATACAAATATTGACAAATTTAACATTGGCATACTATTTAAATTTTCACAATTTAAAACTTTTGAACATTTTTTGTATGGGAAAATCGAAAATCGACTCAATAAATGGACCACATGATTCAAATGCAATGTTTAAGTAACCTATAACGATCCTCGAAAGATTGTCTATCTATTGATGCCAGTTTGTTGCACATCAGTTGGGTGGTTTTGAAGTCTATAGTGGACATACGTAGAAACAAATGTTCACTTTTATATATATAGATAAACAATGATAAATGGGATAACAACACATACGCATGTATATGTTTCTATACACTGACTATGAACTAAGTTAGCAAATTCATGGATTTTTTCATTTCTGGAATTGCTGAGTTTTCCTCAGTTTGTCACAAAGAAATTGATTTTCAGGAGAATACATTGTAGTTATATATATAGTTGATAGACTATTAAGAATTGCTCCAAGAATATAAAAACATAAAAATATTAAAATATAAAAATATAAAAATATAAAAATATAAAAATATAAAAATATAAAAATATAAAAATATAAAAATATAAAAATATAAAAATATAAAAATATAAAAATATAAAAATATAAAAATATAAAAATATAAAAATATAAAAATATAAAAATATAAAAATATAAAAATATAAAAATATAAAAATATAAAAATATAAAAATATAAAAATATAAAAATATAAAAATATAAAAATATAAAAATATAAAAATATAAAAATATAAAAATATAAAAATATAAAAATATAAAAATATAAAAATATAAAAATATAAAAATATAAAAATATAAAAATATAAAAATATAAAAATATAAAAATATAAAAATATAAAAATATAAAAATATAAAAATATAAAAATATAAAAATATAAAAATATAGAAATATAAAAATATAAAAATATAAAAATATAAAAATATAAAAATATAAAAATATAAAAATATAAAAATATAAAAATATAAAAATATAAAAATATAAAAATATAAAAATATAAAAATATAAAAATATAAAAATATAAAAATATAAAAATATAAAAATATAAAAATATAAAAATATAAAAATATAAAAATATAAAAATATAAAAATATAAAAATATAAAAATATAAAAATATAAAAATATAAAAATATAAAAATATAAAAATATAAAAATATAAAAATATAAAAATATAAAAATATAAAAATATAAAAATATAAAAATATAAAAATATAAAAATATAAAAATATAAAAATATAAAAATATAAAAATATAAAAATATAAAAATATAAAAATATAAAAATATAAAAATATAAAAATATAAAAATATAAAAATATAAAAATATAAAAATATAAAAATATAAAAATATAAAAATATAAAAATATAAAAATATAAAAATATAAAAATATAAAAATATAAAAATATAAAAATATAAAAATATAAAAATATAAAAATATAAAAATATAAAAATATAAAAATATAAAAATATAAAAATATAAAAATATAAAAATATAAAAATATAAAAATATAAAAATATAAAAATATAAAAATATAGAAATATAAAAATATAAAAATATAAAAATATAAAAATATAAAAATATAAAAATATAAAAATATAAAAATATAAAAATATAAAAATATAAAAATATAAAAATATAAAAATATAAAAATATAAAAATATAAAAATATAAAAATATAAAAATATAAAAATATAAAAATATAAAAATATAAAAATATAAAAATATAAAAATATAAAAATATAAAAATATAAAAATATAAAAATATAAAAATATAAAAATATAAAAATATAAAAATATAAAAATATAAAAATATAAAAATATAAAAATATAAAAATATAAAAATATAAAAATATAAAAATATAAAAATATAAAAATATAAAAATATAAAAATATAAAAATATAAAAATATAAAAATATAAAAATATAAAAATATAAAAATATAAAAATATAAAAATATAAAAATATAAAAATATAAAAATATAAAAATATAAAAATATAAAAATATAAAAATATAAAAATATAAAAATATAAAAATATAAAAATATAAAAATATAAAAATATAAAAATATAAAAATATAAAAATATAAAAATATAAAAATATAGAAATATAAAAATATAAAAATATAAAAATATAAAAATATAAAAATATAAAAATATAAAAATATAAAAATATAAAAATATAAAAATATAAAAATATAAAAATATAAAAATATAAAAATATAAAAATATAAAAATATAAAAATATAAAAATATAAAAATATAAAAATATAAAAATATAAAAATATAAAAATATAAAAATATAAAAATATAAAAATATAAAAATATAAAAATATAAAAATATAAAAATATAAAAATATAAAAATATAAAAAAAATAAAAATAAAAATATAATAGCATAAAAAATAAAAATAAAAATATAATAGCATAAAGCACTGAATTGGTGCTACACGGCTTGACCGACTTTAATGACATTGTTGGAAGACACAGATGTCGGTTGGTAGGTCTAGATTCGCAATTATTCTAGTGGCGCCAATATATTCGTTTGATTCGTGTGGTTGTGCTTTATAAGAGGACACATTTCTCAACCGATCTTCAAGAAATTGTTACTGTATCTAACTCTCAATTCTGTGGATGCAAATGGCGTTTATTTGTATACCCCTTCGTACATGCACGTTCCGAAGGATATATTCAGTTTGTTCTTCCATTTTGTACGCATGATAACCCTTTTTGATAACACTGTAACTAAAAAAAATGTCAGATCCTTCGCTATTCCATTATGTAAAATGGTCACCTGATTCCGTATTTTTCCTACTTTGTTCCCATTACTCGCCGTTTTCTCTTTCTAGAGGAAAGGGAAAAATGGAGATTCGGATTTAGGACATGAAAGATTTCACTCAATTCGCATCGATCGTGCAGAATTTTCCGGGCATTATTTTATATGACAGGCGTCAACATGTCTTTCTGAAAATGCAACTCATACAACGTTTTGGGACTGCAGATGTTATATTCATCCAGACATCTGATACGAAGTTTTGATACTCTCATTGTTATACTTATCCAGACATATGATAATAAATATTTATTCTTCAGAAACCGTCTTTGGCTACATGCACACCTTAAGGACATAAGACCTCACTCATAATTTCAAAGCTCCCACTTTTATATATATATTGTGACGTATTTATTTTTTATCGGACGTGCTGTACCCACCAAACAGAGTCGCAAATTTTTCGGCATACTACATTTTTAATAATAATTTTAGCAAAAAAAAAAGCAAAACGAACCAGCTATAAGTCTTTTAGATATTTTCGACCACTTCTATGTACATATTTGCAAGTTAAGGTCTCATAATTAAAAACAAATTTTGAACCAAAACTTAACAACATTGTGCAATTTCTAATATATCCTAACCAGTTATTTCAAATTTTAAAAAATTGTCACTATAATCACATCCATATCCTCTTACAGATAGTGGTATAGCAGTTTTAATGAATAGGGACGTCATCATCGCCAGAAATCTGGACATTGCTGACGCGTTGGTTTGTTTCTGAGTGTTTTTTCTGCATTCTTGCATATTACATACTATTCTAAGAATATGAGTTAAATCACATATGTATATGTATACCATCTTGACCGACATCAGATTCGATTTTAGAATATGTTTTCCATAAAGTCACTGTTTCAACTCCACACTTCAAAGACAAAATGTCCCAGTACTTGAGATCATATAAAAATATCCACAAGATATTTATGACATACATATGTTGCTTGTGCATGTTAACGTTTAGCTGTGATGCTTACATCTATAACTGTGTTATGTTAATTTATTGCTTTACATGCACTTTCGCACATTTATATCTTTTTCTGTTTCCGCTTATGCCACAAAAGGATTCAAGTCAGCACTAAAGGACTTACATATCTTTACAATACGCTTGAGCAGTATTTACGTGTGTGTGTGTGTCTGAATCTCTTGGTTAAAACGTATGTGGCACATTATCGATGTTTATGTAAATGTGTTTTAAATTGCTCTAAAGATTTACTGAAGCATTAAAAACATATTGATTTCATTTATGTCTCGTTTTTCAATTTCTGCTCGGAAATCAAACAGTTGCAAGAGACATTTATAGCTTTTCTGCAGCTTCTGCAGGGCGTATGATTAATGTCATTCTGGATGTTGGGAGAGAGAGACGGTTTTCACTCCTCTATTCGTTTGCGCTGAAGAAGTGTGAGATATTCAATTTGTGGTCTGCTTGTGGCTTACACTGGGGTGGACTGTAATCCTCGATGCGTTTTACTTTTTATTGGAAACTTATATAAATGTGATATAGCTGGTTGGTTTGTCAGCATATGTGGGCAACGATTTTAAATTTCTATATAACTCATATGTAGTGGTGGCATGTATTATTGGTTTGGGTAGGGAAGAAAGTGATGGCCATAAATGAAATAGATCATTTTACATTGTTGCAATAAAATATAACTTTATAAAATGTCTACGTTATGTCTTTAAGATGGTTCTGTGTGAGTCCAAAAATATAAACGTGTTAACTTCCTTAACAACCTAATTCATGGGGTGCAAAGGATAATTAAGGTTTTTTTTTTTATCCCATAGCACATTCATCTTTGGGACCGGCCGTGGCATAGTGTTAGAACGGCTCCACGAAAAGCCCCCCAATGAAATAACGCCCAAGCGCGAAATGAAATATTCCCCAAATTGTTTTCATACATTTTTGGGTGTTATTTCATATGAAATAAATCCCAATTTTTTTGGGCCGTTTTTCATTTTTCTTCGGGAATTATTTCATTCCCCATTTGGGGTTTTCAAATTATGAAATAATCTCCAATGAAATTACACCCAACCAATTTTTTAAATTCGGGGCTTGTTTCATATCGTGTATAATTTGGGTGTTATTTCATTTTTTATTCGGGGGTTATTTCATTTTTAAAGCTGTTGGTTTTTTATATGAAATAACTCCCAAATATTGGGGGTTGTTTCGTTTTCGCTTTGGGGTTTATTTCATTTAATTTTCGATGTTATTTCATTCACTGTTTTTGGGTGTTATTTCCAATTTTTTGGGGTTTATTTCATTGGGAGTTATTTCCTGGGCGTTATTTTATTGGGGGGCTTTTCGTGGAGCCGTTAGAACACGCTACTACCATGCGGGAGATCACAGGTTCAACATCTGGCTCCAGTCATCTTAAAAAAAAAAATGTCTTTCATTGTCGGGTCCACTCGAATGTTGTTGACAGCAACTTCGCAGTATAAGTGTCGAGTCAATCGGCATGTCTAGTAAGAGCTTCTCAAACAGTGACGTTCGCATTCGTCGATAAACAAGTAGGTGCCGTTAGTTGTGAACCTAAAAATAGAAAGCGTGTTAATTCACAACAACGCGAAAAGCTATCCCATACCTCATTCATGGGGTGTAAAGGGAAATTTAGTAAGCACATTCATCTTAAGGGAATATTAGTTTCTTTAGTAATAGTGATACGATAAAGACTTGATAAGTGTTTTGTAATGCAATCTATGCAAAGAATCAGATATATTTTTTAGTATGATGTAAACTAAACGTGTGATGATAACCATTGCATTAATTTACTGTCACAATATTCCATGTCATACATAGCAAGCAAGATCTCAGGGAGAGAGAGAGAGAACCCTCCTTCATATCTCATGCATGAAATACATGAAATGAAATATATATTATTGTGGCAAACAATAACTGTCACCCCCAACTACACGTGCTCGACAATTGACTTACACAATCCTGTGGCATCTGTTATATTATATTTCCACCCCATTAATCATATTATTGACATTAAAAAAAGAATAAAATTTTAACATTTTCTGCCTACAATTTTTACCAAGAAATTACACTACAAAAGACACATGATATATGTGTGAACGCTCGTATTAATATTGTGCTACAAACATCGTCAACAATTACAGCTAAAGTCAAAGTTGTCTTTGGCTGTCAAAATGTTATCCGTCTACATCTCTGAGTAATGACATTTTAAGTCTTTTGCCGTCTGTCCACAAGTCAGATCTGTAGAATTTGAATATTCAAATATCTCTTTGCTCTAACTAAATTGTTTGCACAAGATACTTATACATTGCTCACTAGGGGTAAGTCCTCTACAGGCAGTCGTCGCATATATCATATTTTACATCATTAAATTCTGTATTCCTGTGTTACCATATTGAAAGCTTTTCATGTGTACTCTTCATAAAATGTAAATTTATGGTTTCTTCAGCTTAAGATATTGCTGGTGGTGCTGCTGTCATGTCATGGCGTTGTTGTTTTTCGTGTGAAATATTCTTTTTTATGAAAGCATTAAATTTTATTTACATCATATTTCTTGGGATCCTTAAATCCAAACACACACACACAACTCATTCGTACTTGTTCTCGTCTCGAACTAAGCTATGATTGTGTGTGCGTGTGTAAAACAGTGAAATAACAACAGAATAACCAGAAATGGAATTACATTAAACTATGAGAGCATAGAAAGCTATGAAAAGATTATACAGCAAAAATACTTGGAATACGCTTGAAATAAATATATTATTTAAATGTATTTGTTTAAATATGTTGTATACGTGTGAATGTTGCAAATTCTGTAAAATGCGGATTATTTCGGTGTAGTGGCTCACGTGTGTATTCATTCTGGTATTACAGGGTATTGTATAGAGCATCTTAAACAGTATGATAGTTTGCAATAGCATGTTATTAATACGAAGAGAAAACACGATATTAAAGTTTACTCAGTTACTAATAAATAATGTACAACAATACCTGATTGGTTTAGAAAAATTCACTAAAACTAAAAAACTAATTCATGGAATGCAAAGAAACCTTATTTATGCTACATATAAAGGTATTGTTCGATATAAATTTATTTTTTCAATAACAATTCTCTGAAAATATAACAATTACAATTTCTAAATATTTTACTCAAATAGTAAAAATCTTGGAAATTTTACTTAATAAATAAATAATTGGCACAAGAAAAATAAGTGATATAATTGTTACGGTCGGACTCATATTCAAACCATGAAAAGAAACATTTTTCGTCGAATAACTAAATACAAAAAATATTTTTAAAGCGAGGCTACCTAGAATGAAAGATTGTTGTTTCCCATGTGTGCATGTGCATTCTAATGAAGATAGAATTATAAAAATGTAGTATGTTTAGAAGCATGAGATAGTCTCCAACCTTTATTTTATCCATATATTTATTGCAAATTTTCAAGGTTTAAAATTCTAAAGGGCTTTTTTGGCATATATTTCTCCTGAAAAGTTATAACAAACAAGAATACTAAATTGCTGCGAATGTCCTCTTTTAATTAATATTAGTGTTTTTGCCCCGAGAATTCCCGGGACCAAATTCCCGGCAATCCGGGTTTTCAATACGCTTATTTAATAAGTCAATATCAAAATGTTTGATAAGTTAAAATCCACTAGGCCCTTAAATTATTTAGTGTTCCATATTTTTATCAACTTTCGTCCTTCGATATTTTGTTTATCTTTCAAATATGCTTTCATATATAGAGACAAATTCGAACGTAAATTCGAAAATGGATCAGCAATACCAAGTCAATGAGTTGATGAGTTGGCGTACTGGGTGATTGTACCCCTTATCCCTAGGAGTACGAATCTCACAAAATCTATTCCTGTTTCACAATTACCCCATAAAATAAGCGTTAAATTTAATTGTTGCGATTCCACCTTAAGCCATTTGGTCTGGGTGATGGCAACAGTTTCAAACCATTTCCGGTTTTGTCCCTCTAAAAGTTCGAAATTCCTTTATATCGCGCAAATGCTCCATAAAATAAATTTTCGGGCAAATATCCACATTTCAAACTTTATACATTCGGTCTAGATGATGGTACCAATTTGATATTAATTCACGGCGCACAACTACTTACTAAAATAAATACTTCGCCCCATATTCGCTATTCAACCTTAAGCCGATTGGTCATCTTTATCATCTTATACAGCTCTCTAATTCTATAAGAAGCATACCAATAAAGGCGTTTCCGACTCTACCTTTAGCCGTTCGTCTGGGTGATGGTACAAGTTCTTCCCCTTTTGTGGCATTTTATAGCACTAAAGAACGAATTTTGGAAAAGGCCATTGGATATGAATTTGTGCGATTATAACTTAAGGTTTTTAGATTGGGTCCTTTTACCCCTAAAAGGACAAATTTCATTTCGTTCAGCTCTCTAATTCTATAAGTAGTTTGCTCAATGGAACCGGTTTTATCCCCTTTTGGCATCTTTACCTCAAAAAGTACGAATTCCAAAAAATTCCTCGATACATTTCCACGATGATAGCTTTTGCCGTTTGGCCTGGATAATGTTACCTGTTTTCTTACTTGCTAAACGAATAATAAAAAAATCTGAAATATTAGCAAAAACAAACTAAAATTGTATGAAACCGTCATTGTAACTCAAAAATCTAATTATGCAGTTCGACTTCTCGTACCCTAAGTAGAGTGAAACCGCCCCTTGTCTTCGAAAAATTTTGCCATAAACTATCACAGTGTAATGGGCGTGATCAAAGTGGTGGGCGTCGAAACTCCCATGTTGACAATATCAAGGGTGTTTTTTTTAGATATATATAATTTTCGATAAAGATAACTGTTAACTAGCTGTGACTAATGAAATGTGGCCGGTTTTTATAGAATACTTTGAAAATCACCATGCCACGACTTATACCAGTTCAATTATTACAAATCGTGGAAATATATTTCCAACATTTGTGTCGGATAATTCTACGAATCGGTTCATGACAACATTTACTCTTATGGGTAATATTTATTTTAATCGAGCTCGTAGCGTGCGTACAGGAGAACCCATCGCTGCTATTGACGTGAGTGTTACAGAAGACACGAATTTATCAATCCAGTGCCGTTATCAGAAAATCGGAAATGCAATTAGAGTGGAATAAATGTCATTCTCAGAAACTCGGTATCTCCCCATCCACTACTAGAAAAATTTTGAGGAAAGATTACGACCAACATCCGTAAACAATCCAACTGGTGGAAGAACGTTGAGTGTTTGGTGAGTGGACTGAGAATCAACTAGGCTGAGTATCCTCAGCGAACGGGCTCTTTTCAGGCTTTAAGTCTATGTGAACCAGCAAAATTGATGGGGTTAAAAGCAAAGGGGTGCATGTGACATTTCGAGATATAAGCCTTCAACGTTACAAAATCTAGTGCAAATGCAGGTATTACTTAACTGTTTTTCGGCTAGATATCAGCACCGGTAATATAAATTGACCTTATCTCAGACAGAGATAGTGTCAAAGAGTCACTTGTCAATTAGTCACTTTCACCCCTTCGCTTCTAACCATCTCAGTTACCGTTTTTTGACATAGCACTATCCTCATGAGACTCCACTACATCAACAGCAAATCACTGTTTGGTGCGAATTATATGCCGAATGCGTCTTCGGCCCATTTGTCTTCAAGTCCGATATCGGTACCATTATTGTAAATGGCGAACACTTCAGGCAAATGATTCATAAATTTCTTATAGCCCAAGTCATTGCAAATCAATTGGTGGAGAAACATAATCTCTTTGTTGAGCCGAACAATTGGTAACCTAACTGTCTCAAAAAATTAATAAGTGAATTGGACATCTCGTTTGTGTGATTTCACACCTTTACATGTCTTTTTGAAGGAAATGGTCTAAATGGAAATGGTCATTTTGAAGCCAACATTCGATGCCATATTGACGAAATAATGGAACAAAAATAATGGATGTGCCAGAAAAAGTGGTGAAAAATTGTATCGACAGGTTGACATTCATAGAATAACTTAATTTCACTTTACACCCCAAGATTGAGGTATGGGATAGCTTCTCGCGTTGTTGTGAATAAACATGCCTCCTCGTTTTAGATTCTCGACTAATGACACCTCCATGTTTATCAACGAATGCAATGAGAAGCTTTTACTGGACATGCCGATTGACTCGGCACTATACTGCAAAGTTGCTGCCGACATCGTCGAGGGCAAAGGACATGAAAGAAAGTGTAGATGACTGGAGACAATAATCGAGCACCTGATATCCCATATGGTAGTCGCGTGTTCTAACCACTATGCCACGGCCGGTCCATATTAGCTACGAATGTCCTTTTTGCTATTGAATATTTATAAAAGAGGAATGTGTCAGACATTTCAAAACATTTTTATCAATAACTAGTTTTGTACGCAGGACGAAGTATGCCGGCTAATAATAATTTTTATCTAACTTCTTTAAAAAAGCAAAAAGGAAAATTTAACTCTTACATCCCTTAAAAATAAAGTATAAATTTACAGTATTTAAAAATCCCAGCACTTAATATCAGTTTTAATGCATACAATTGCATTGGTCATACTTTCCTTTTTTTCCAATACTCAATTCACTTTCAGTCAATGAAAGTAGTGTCGTACAGTAACAAGCGCCAACTTGAATAAAAATACATTAAACTCAATTTTATTTGATGGCTTAAATTTGCTCAGCCGGAACCATTCAACATCCACTGTAAAGTAATATATTTTACATATTTTTTGCGCTTAAACAAACATTAATATATTCATTATTTTTTGCAAAGATTTTTTTCTATAATTTTTTAAAATATTTTTGATGTAGGTGTTGTTTTTGTTATGTTTGTTGTCGACAGCTCTATAAGCGAATATTGTAAATTTGCATGCAGATGCTTTTACTAAATGACATTTGAGTGTTACGAATTTTAATTTTTATACTTTTGTCTTTTTACATAGTCATATTGGTAAACAGGGGTGGGGGAGAAAGGAGGGAGGGACTATGTAAACTCTTACATTAAAAATTTGATAAATCATAAAGAAAAAATTGTAGATGTGTAACCAAAATATAACAACAACATATTCATGCTAATATTTCAGCTATATGGTTGAGAGGGATTGAGATAAGGAAGAGGGAAACAGAGAAGTGGTGGAGACAGGAGACAATGTGAGTTAGTGATAGGACAGTGTTTTCACAATATATTTTCTTTGCGAAGAAGGAAACGATATTATGTTTGCTGAAATATTTTCTGCGTCGGCAATTAAAGTTTTTAGTCCAAAATACTATAATTTGTATATTAGAAAAAAAAAATAAAAATATAAAATCTAAATGTGAGCCCTCTAATCCCCTTTTTTCTATTACCCTATATGCACTCTATTTAATTAAAGATAAAAATAATCCTTGCCATAGAGACCTTCCTCTAACGCATATCACCTACACTAATTCTTCTCTTGCCTTGGGGATAACTCCACGTTTCCTGGTATCATGTCTCTACACATTCCCTTAGTACCAGTCACACACTAGCGTTTATGAATGAATAATATGAGTTTTTGTTATACTTAAACTTCCCTTACTCGCATTTCAGCACTGATGAATTTACACAAATACACATATTTGCATACAAATACACATGTTAGCATACATGGCTGTGTTAAAACATACGCACATACCGATCGACTCAAAGCTGTGTGAAATTTATTTTAAAATATATATATACATGTATATGGAAGGCTGACAGTGTGACTACATTTTCTTGCTAAAGTAAATGCTATTGTTTTTTATTGTGTTTCCCTCTATCGCCTTTCCCCCATCGCTTTAGGTGTTACTTTATGCGAAATACGAGAGAGGTTAAAGTTGAAAGCAACAACAACAACGAAGTCAAAATATGATTTTCATCTTTTTTTGTTCATTTTATTTTTCTATGTAAAATAAATATTTTCATATAAACCATTACATGAATGCATGAGGTATACACATGAGTGAGTGGAAATGCCTAAGAGTTGAGGGGAGGGGGAGTTGGCAAAGTTTAATGGTTGACTTCAGTATCAAATTTAAGGTACCGCTCTAACGATGATGGTTAATCAGTTAACCATCTATGGTGGTTTCTGGGTAAAGAGAGTTGCTGGGGAATATGTTTGGCAAGCCAAATATTTTTAGGAAAAGTGAATGTTGTAGTCTGTAGAATACTAACGGTATTTTTTCTATTTTGTAGATTGAACAACAGTCATAACTCTCTGGATTTGCCTACAAACTGTATTTCTCATGTTCCAAATATACCCCTTTGAAATATTGAATATAAACTCCATATTTTAACTCTTTTAGAGCGAAAGTAAGCCATATTTTAATATCCGGTTTCCTTTGCACCCATCTACTACCCATAACTCCATGCATATGCATATGATGTTATGCTTTTATTCCTATATGTACAAGTTGCACGTTGTGGAAGAATATATTGCTTATTTGTTTAGTGCCATTTCATATTTTGTTTTTTCATATGATATTCCTATTTCCACTATTACTCCTACATCAGGCTACGATGTAACCGCCGCCTAGCAGCTGCTCTGCTCTATTGTTGTGTGTGTGTTTGTGTTTAGTATGCAAAGTGCATAATAAATAGTTTGATATGTTTATTTGAACAATAATATACGTTTGTTTGCTTCAACTATAATGAAATGACTCACATTCATTGTAACAACAACAAAAAACTACAACCATTTATCCATATCCATAACCCCTATGAAAGTGTAATACTATGGGGAATAATACCTGAATATGACTGGGGAAGTAACGAAACCCGCACAACCATTTCCTGATATTATTCACACTTCAATATATGTGTTGGTACACAAAAATACACATGTATACGATTCCGTTAGTATTTGTGTTTGCTTTTCTAGCATACGAACATATGTAGACACATATGTATGCATATGTGTAGTTAGCTATACTCTATGATGTGTTTATGTTGCAAAGATTGAGGGATTTTAATTAAAGTATACGAATGTAAATGTTGTAAATTAGATATTTAACTATTAGCTTTGGAAAGTTGTGTTATGGGGGTGTGGTAACGATTTTAAAATAAACTTTTTTCTCTAATAAACTTAGGGAGTGTTTTTATACAAGAATATGAAATCAGTAAATAACCTTGCACAGCGGGATATAAGCCTGTACAAAAGACCATGAGTCCTTATAACAAGTCCTTACATTTATTATTTATATACCGTAAAACGGTACTATGAGTCCTTGCAATCAATCTTTACAATGAACTATAAGTATTTAGAAAGGACCTTGAATCTGTACAATGGGTCTTAGCACTCTTACAACCAGTCTCTGGGGCCAGGAAATTCCTTCATCTACTTTTGTGGCCTTTTAACGAGTTACAGATTTTGTCTTAGAATCTCCCATTAAACTGCACGACCCGAATTACCAATTCTTTGGTACTTCAACGCCTAAAAATCAGGTCCAATTCCAAGTCATTCCACTCCCACCACCGAATCCCCAGATACCGAATTAATTAATTATATTTCGGCCCTTTCTGAAGCACTGGCTTTAGGTTGACAACGTGACTTCTGTACTAGCACTTAAAAGGATCAAGATCCTTTATTGTCGAGCCCGCAGTCACTCGTATTAGTATTGCCCTCCTGCAAATAGAACAACTCATCCCCAGGCATCCTTGCACCCGTTCTACCAGACACCTCAAGAACACGAGACCAACAATCAAGTTTATTTCCCTTCCCCCCACAACATGCCTTACATCAGAAAGCTCAAGGATATCAGGCTATCAAATGCACATTGGTAAGCCTTAGGCAGGCATCACTGCACCTGCTACACCAGACACCTCAAGGATACGTGAGAGTAGATCTAACATATCCCGCACCAACACAACCCGTTACGCCAGACATCTTATGGACAATATGAACATAGCAAATTAAGCCATAAAATCTTGCCCTTAGTCATTGAAAATCCAGTCTGTCATTTTGTAGAAGACTAAGACTACCCCAGCTTTACGTGCAACCAAATGCATTCGAAAGTTGGCGGCGATTATGTTCGAATTTTGGATCATTTTTTCCATCATTATGTGTGTAATATTGACCGGCAAGCCTCAAATCGCTGCTGGTATATATTAACAAAGACCTTTGGTTCTACAGAACCACATAGAGAATAATCCAAAAGATAACACACGCACTGGGCGGCCATCTGTATAGAGCACTTTGTAAGCCTTAACACCGCCTTGTTAAAACCAACTGTCGCAGTTGTCCCAGGCTTCTCTTACAGGTAACACTCCCTTTTGAAGGTAACATTTTCTCCAGTCTCATTTTAAAATAAATACATAACGATTTTTGTAGATGTAGTTCGAGAATTTCTTCGGGTTAAGGTCATTAGTCCAAATGCGGGATTTTTGTATATTTAAGTGTCCATTAGATAGGGTCGCTTTATATGGCGGAAAAAAAGTTCATGTTTTCTCCTCCCAGTCTTCAAAATGTCTTCAGACAAACTACAAAACTGGGGGAGAAAATATAAACTAGTTTTTTCGACCTTATCTAGTGTCCATTGAACCAGAAATGTGCTTTGTCACTGTAGTAAGAACAATAAATAATAAAACCTTAAAATGAATCACATTACAGTTGTTGTAATTTGAACTCTCTCTTTCGGGGCTATTTTTGTTGTCATTCTCAGAGTGAAAATAAACATTAACGCATTTCCCATCCAATATTTCACAAACAAACATTCAAAGACCCAAAAATTTAAACCAACTTAGAAGTATAGCACTGAAGTCAATTATTGCCTCACACACTATTTAAAAATATGTTAATTTCCTCTTACACCCCATTAATGAGATATGGGATACCTTTTTTTCTTCCATTTTCGGACTTACACACAACAGGACTTACTTTTCATATCATCCGAACGTCAGCTCTTTAAAAATCCTTTACTAGACTTACTGCGAAGTTGCTGTTGACAATACCGAGTCATTATTGTCTATATGTCACCAACCCCTGCAAAACCAATTATTTTTAAACTGCTTTAATTTCCTTTTATAATTTAAAATAGCTGTAACAGCTTATACCACAATATTAAATTATTTTCTCCCCTTCTCACGAAATCTATCAAAAGAATATTTCTTATTATGTCATTAAAGTATTAATGCACCCTAAGTGTTTGCCTCCCAACCCACCAGAATAATAAAATATTTACATTCGCCTTTAAACTGAGAAATAAAAACTATAATTACTAGCTTTCACTGAACAGAATTTCATATTAATGGGACAGTTATAAAATTTACACCTTCAAAAAAATGGAAAAAAACGTACGAAACTCACTCACTTAATAACCATACCAAACACTCTCACCCCTCGTGAAAGTATGCATTAACTATTTTTCTGGTTTTTATAACTTTTGTTCATCATACTCTCAGGACATTCTATGTGTCCTCTCTCTCCCTCTCTGTTTGCATCACTTTCTCATTTCAATTCAAGTAGTTGTATACAACAGGACAACAGGAAGTTTTGTTTTTTAATTTTTTTTGTTGTTGTTCACCTGCTTTTTGTGTCGCAGTAAAGGTATTATTTTATTATGGGAACAGTTATCATCGTCATAGAGAGGGACGCGCGCGTTCTCCTTAAGGAAACACAATCAAATCTGTTACAATTGCTGACGACAACTCTACTCGAAAATAACGTGTAGCAGCAGCAACAGACAAAGAGCGTTGGAAAATGGCAAATGAAACATACAACGATGATGAAGGGAAGTGTAATGAAAACAAAAAAATGGAAGTATGTACTCCATAAACATATACCCTGAAGCAGGTTCTTGCCAACTTTTTGCTGTGGTGATAGCAAATAATTTCAACAATGCGCGTTTAAATGGAATATACTTATGCCCCTACCACCACAAAGCCAGCTCCTTCTCCCTCTACTCCTCCTCGTACCTCTTTCCATTGCTCTCTAGGCTAAAGCGGTAAAAACTTTGCAAAGCCCAAAGTTGAATGGCAATGTGGGTTGGTTGTGATTCGCCTGGATGACACATTAAATTTTATTAAATAACAAAAAAAAAACAAAAAAGAAATGCGAGCAATGAAATGGCAACGAATTTCAGCATTTAGAAATTAAGAACAGCTTCGCTTACTCCGCTGTTAAACGCCAATCATGTTTGTACCTTCTGGAAATTAAATATAACCCAATGGAGATACAAAACGCCACTGCCACAGAACATTGCCCCAAAGAATTTAATTTCTGTGTAAATACTGGCGCATAGATGGAGGGAGGGTAAGAGGAATAATGTGGTTGTCATTGTTGTGTTGCTACAGCCCACCTCCCCCACCTATATGTACCATTGGGAGTATCCAGTAAGTTCGCGCGCGTTTTCCTTAATGTATGTCAAATTGTCACATAAGAAATCATCGAGACCCCAAAATGTCGCTTATTTGCGAAATGATTTTTTCTGTTGTGACAGCAAAAAACAAAACGACAGAAAAAATAAACTTTCGCTTTATGTATTGCAAGTAAAATGATTCAGGGGAGAAGGGGAATTTATAGTCTTACTTAAAGAATATTCTTAAATACTTTGGAGAAAAGTTGGCAAAACAATACGTTTATAGAATTAAGAAGATATTTTGTTACAGGAAACAGGATTTCCTAATATTATCATATTCAATGTGTAAAAAACAAAACAAAGTAAAATTGCAAGGCGATTTAGTTTGGCAATGAGAATTTCTCATTTAAAATTTAAATGTATGCTAATACTTTAAAAGTAAACAAACGAGAGAATCTTAAAACTTTTAAGTATTTTATCCAGTTGCGAAATTTAAGATTTATTACTTCAATTGAATTAAATGAAATAAAATGAAACGAAGACATGATATATTTAGTCCCCTTATAATTCTAGGACCTGGCAACTAAGACTAGATACTGTTAAAAGCCAACATCGTGAAGAAAAGGATATCAGTATACTATGAGTTATATAGGTTGTTTAAAGAAAATTTGTAATGGGTAAACTCAAAAACTATTGACCTTATTTTATTAATTCTATTTTCAAAACATCAACCTTAAGCTAGATAACATAACTAACTACTAAAGTTACCACATTTCAAACTCTAGTTATCCAAATTTTTATGTTTAAGTTATTACGGAATACAATTTATTATAACAAAATTTATAATAATTTTAATTTGTTTTAAATTTTATTGCTTTTAAAAATAGCAAAACCCCAAAACAACAGTAATAACCCATATTCTTACTGCCCCGCCAACAGCAATCATCTACCAAAGTACCCCAAGTCAGCTTACTCTTTATATTACTGCCGCTCTTAAATTCCCCCATCCATCCATCATACTCTCCCACAAATTCCATACGATATGCCATTAGAACTTTACAGTTGCCACAACATTTTCCAAGTGTTTTGTATTTTACCCCAAAACATATTTGCTGCCACTACCTGAGTGAGCACTCACGGTAAAGTAAATTCTGAGAAAAAGGGAAACCAAAAATAAAAGCTGTTTCAATTCCAACCAAATAAAAAAAAAACTGTATAGAAAAGACAATATTTTTCAAAAAGACATACATAATAATAACCACTGATGATAAGGAGTTTCCCTTTTTTTGCGACAACACCTTTATAGTATTGTCGAGTATTCTTTTGTAAGCGTTGACAAACAAACAAAAAAAAAACAACACTAACTCAAGCAACACTTGAAACCCTTTTTAGTTTTCCCTTTCATTCAAGAAAAATAAAGGAAAATGTTTGTTTTTCTTTAGATTGGAGGAGGAGATTGTTTCTAGAGCATATGACATCTGTACTTCCTGGAAATATTAGAATTTATTGATTTACAGAAAAACGTGTGTTAGTTATGGTTTATACCTTTTTTACATTGAGAAAATAAATTTTTAAAAACTGTTTTTAATGGATTTATCGATAATGCTATCAATGTTTGGCATATGCCGAAAAGGATGTGATATTGTGATAATAAAATATTCATCTAGGGAAACCAAATGCCAACACATATAAATATTAACGAATAACTTTGGAATTAATTTCAGTCAAGCCTGTCAACTTGTGGCATTCGTTTTCTGTGCTACGGAATGTGTTTTCATAGGACTTAAATAAGTTATTGTTAAACTATTTAAACATACATGATTTGTATGGCCTTGCTCAAACCTATGTTGCCTGGCCGAATTTCAGTTAAATAATTATAAATAATATCACAATATTGGTAATTCTCAATTTTGAGAATTTTTCTTAAGGACTTTAAAATGTTCACAGCTTGATATGAATTGATGCCAGATATACTACTAAAAAAAACAAAAAACACACTACTAGGTAACAAAATTATCTTCATAAAATGACCCATAAATAGAATAAATAAAAAGCTTCAGAATAATAGGACGTAAGCTAAGCGTCCAAAAGTAATTTTTGGTGACCTTTATATCCTTACTAAATACCAAGTCACGATTTGAGTAAATATTACCACTGGTAAATGTTCGTCTGAATCAGAGACTCTATCCAAACTTTAATTTTATGCATTTTTAAATTTTTTAAATGAAATTCTTTGAAAATTATTATTATTATTAAATGATTGGAACTCAGTGCGTATGATTGATAAAAAATCCGCATAACTTTAATATCACTCATACGTATTTCATACGACATATATGAATGTAACTAATAAAAAGCAAACATTACGCAAACCCAGTAAAAAATATATGGATTGAACCGATATCGAGAAAAAAAGATTATTGCTTTATACATACATCCATTAGGAGCACTAAGCGAGTAACTAAATTGTTTTGTTTTGCTAAAAAATACTCAAACATTCGTTTATGTTGTAATATTTCTTGACACAACTTCTAATTTTTGATATTTTCGCTTTGTTTGCGTCTTTTCTCGGTTTACTAAAGACGTATCTTAAGCATTCAATTTATATTTAAATGTGCTCTTTGGGGAGATAACAAAGAAAACACTCTATCAGCAGATAACACAGATTACTCCCTTGTACTCCATTAAGAGCTCAAAAGGAGTGATCGACCATTAAGGACATGCAAAGTTAAAAATGAGTACAAAATGCTGAATGACGTACAGAAATGACGATTTGACGATTTTTACCCCTTAAATGACGATTTTTACAAATTACAACTTTCCTTTCCAAGTTTGCGCTTGGTAACCCTAACTTAATCAGCACACAATGAATGCCAAAAAAAAAAGTTGAATTCATTACAATACATGGCACAAATACTTTTTGACACACTGTATGCAAGTGAAATTTTGCTTGAAACAAAATTACCACAACATGAAATAGATAAAATTAGAATGAACTGCATTAATTTTTACGTCGAACTTTGTGATCCAGTTCTGAAACGATTTAAATTTGAAAATATTTCAAATCATTAAACTTAATAAATCCGAATGTATGTATGAATAAATGGTCCCGAACAGTCTTTCTCTATTATTGTAAAAGAGTATCAACATTTTATTGAATACAATGAACTGCAAAATTTAGACTCCGAATTCCGCGGAGTATCCCAGTTAGATTTTAGAAATATATTTAATAGAAACACCGAAGAGTTGTTGAAATTTTGGAAAACAGTCAGTGAGCTAAGACGTGCGGGCTCTAAACTACTTTTTCCAGTTTTAACAAAATTTATTAAATAAATTCTGATACTACCATTTTCGTCGGCATATTTAAAAAGAGCATTTAGTCAAGTTAATTAAAAATAAATATAGAAACCGATTAGAAAATGATTCATTTGAAGGTATTATATTCACAAAAAACTTTCTTAAATTAAATAAAGCAAATTGTTATGATTTAAAGGTAAAGCCAGACGTACTTAAAAAGTTTAATAGTGACAAGTGTTTAAATAACAGTAAAAAAAACTTAATTTCCCTTTGCACCCCATGAATGAGGTATGGGATAGCTTTTCGCGTTGTTGTGAATTAACACACTTCCTATTTTTAGATTCACAACTAACGGCACCTACTTGTTTATCGACGAATGCGAACGTCACTAATTGAGAAGCTCTTACTAGACACGCCGATTGAATCGACGCTTATACTGCGAAGTTGCTGTCAACAACATTCGAGGGAGCCGACAATGAAAGAACAATTTTTTTAAGATGACTGGAAATAGCAAATAGCAAATAGCAAATAGCAAATAGCAAATAGCAAATAGCAAATAGCAAATAGCAAATAGCAAATAACAAATAACAAATAACAAATAACAAATAACAAATAACAAATAACAAATAACAAATAACAAATAACAAATAACAAATAACAAATAGCAAATAGCAAATAGCAAATAACAAATAGCAAATGTCTAGCGCCTTAAATGTGATCTGAAAGATTTACATTTACATCCGTACAAAATCAAACAGTACAGGAACTAAAACAGGATCATGCTCGCAGGCTCTAGTTTGCTCACGAAATGCCACAGAGGTTCAACGGCTTGAATAACTTCTTATCTCAGACTAGGCACACTACCATCTAAACCAGTATGTACACAGACGAAATTGAAAAAGTAACCATAAATTAAAGCATCGAAATCCCCATACAAAAAGGGCAGCTTTGTCAGCAAGAGACTTTATTGGTCCATATATTTGTGTAGATCAAAAAGGACATGCTTTCACAGTGACTATAACGCGGTTTGCCAGACAATTCTTTTACTTCAGCACTACAAAATTTGGGGCCAAACGTGGCATGATGGTCAAACCACGCGACTATCATGCAGGAGCCCAGGTTTCGATTTCTGTCTCAATCAACAGCAACTTCGCAGTAAATGTCTAGTAAAAGCTTCTCAAACATCTGACGTCGGATTCGTCTATAAAATGTAGGTCTCGTTGTCTATGTTTAAAAATAGAAACGTATTAACTCACAATAACAATTAAAGCTATCTCATACCGCATTCAAGGGACGTAAAGTGAAATTAAGTAAGTAAACTATAGAATTAAAAAGGTTTTCACCAACGATCACGGTTTCATTAAGATGGGTCTACATGGCAAACCTCCAACAACTCATTGAACAAAAAGTGATATCTAAAAGAGGTAACCTTAACTGACCAACTCGTAGTTTAGACTTCTCCTCAATGGAGATACCTTAAAAGTAAAGTTTCCCACAGCACACAGTGTTTCTTGAGAATCTTAAGGACCGTATTTGCGAGCAAAAGCAAAACATTTAACTAAAGAACTGTCAAGCCGTTATTTAAATTTTTAGCTTAAGGTTTAAGCAGTGTTCTTAAAATAGGATCTGCCTCATCGGTATGATACCATTTTTAAAAAATTAAGTACCTTTGTACGTATTTTCGTAAAACAAAAACTGTTTTTGTATCTATGTTATTATAAACTTTTAAAGAGTAAAAATAATTGTGGTTCATCCTGTATTTAATCTGCTGTATGTGCTATGAATACCTAACGAGGTGCCATTGAATGCAAAGCATCAAGAATTTCAGAATTTCACCAGAAATTTCTGCACGCATTCTTTGATACTCCCACACTTCTTCACACCCACATATGTACCTATCAACTGTGATAGTTAACGTAGATATTTGTATAATGGCTCTCCTAATGTGATTATGAATATTTTTACTAAGGTCCAATTTATATGCAAATTGTTACTTTGTGAACCATTTTCATTGCTTGCAATTCATTTAGTACCAATACGACATTGTGACATAAATATTATCGTAGCCATAAAGACAAGCACTATGGCATTTTGTTCCTAAGAAAAAGGACGAAACTTTTGGATAGAACTAAGACATAAACAATTTATTCATACCATTAACTATGATGGGTATATGTAGACGTAGACAACTAAGAGATGACGCGCTGTAGCCATCGTATCTGTCTCGATTATGCGTCCTCATGCATAAATATAGATTTTTTTCTTAATTACGTCTTACTTTCAGTGTCACTTTTGTTTTTGTATACGTATATGTGTGGTTGCTGTATTTATATGTATGGGTGTGGGACATGTGTGCTTAAGTCATTTCATTAAATTGTTCTTGAGTACTTTCTTTCCGTCTTTCAATGTCATTCAATGTGGTGGTCTGCTAATGACTTACATTTCAACTGAATAATTTGTTAGCTGGGGTAGATGGCAAGATGGGAATAGCTAGCTGTACTGCTATATTTCCCTAACGATTAATGTAAGTGACATTTTTCATTTATTTGCGACGTTTTCACATTTTATCAGACTCACTGGTGTATGAGGTACATTTGCCATCGTCGAGCTGTGAGACCACCACAATAAAAAAATCATTTTTTTTTAAGTAAACGTTTGATTGCAAGGCAATAAATACAAATCAGCACAGACTTATAAGCCAAACGAAATTGTACTTGTGTACAAGTTTGTTTATATACCAATATATATGTTACTTAGTATTTGCCACATTTTCTTGTTATTGTTGTTGTGTTCATTGAAAATTTGTTGTACACGACTTTTACAAATTGAATTTTATTTGTTTGATTTGACAATTAATTATACATAATTTATGTTATACTCATTACACACAGAGAAAACATGCCACCACCGCCCGTGAAGAACTCGAGCACCAATTCCCAACTGGAATTCGTGTCGCACCTCCTCTACTTGTATACCTCCTCCATGATGGTCGTACATCGTACCAGCTTTTGAACTTTTTTTCGGTGAATGAGAAAAAAATGTCTGCTTTATGTTTGGCAGAAATTAATGATTGCAGTTTTTTTTGTTTTCTTTTGGGAGTGAAGGTAGAGAGAGGGAACAATCAAGATTATATTGGTTGTACAGAGATTAATTGACAGTATGTACGGTTTATTGACGTGTAGGAGTTCAATAACAAAATATGAATATTATTAATGGTTTCAATTTGAGAAATTACTGTGTGCAATAAGGCAAAAATATTAAGGCGACAAATTATGAATTGTAGACAATGATTGGATGGGCAAAATTATGTATATATATAAATTGGTTGTTTTTCAAAGAAGACTAATAATTGATTAGGATCTTTAATATGTCCAACATCAAGAATTTGAAACCGCCCATTTACAATAGGTGATTGAATTACTTTACGGCTCGGTTATGTGAAATAACCAAAATGTAGGGGAAAATTTTGAAAACTGTCAGCGGCCTGTTTGGTCCCGCTCTTCAAATCCATTACAAAAATTACATTAATTTCAAACTAATTTGATGGCTTTCAACCACTGGCCACTTGCCCTACATACGATTCGCCTGAAAACTGTTACAAATTCAGGGAAACCAAAAAAACTTTACATATTTATTTGGTAAACGAAAAAAATTTGTTTATATATTTAAGAAAATTCAAATGAAAAAAGCGCCACAATATATGTATACTCAGGCACCGCAAGGGAAAAATGTAAACTTCGTGCAAATAAAATGTGTGTAAATACATAGTTGAGAGTGCCGAGAAATTGGGTCATGTGCATGTAGACGCCTGCGGTTGAAACTGTGTAGATGTTGCGTGTGTTGGCCTACAACTGCAAATCGTCATAGGTTTCTGTTATAACTTTAAATATTTGTAAACAAAACAAAAAAAAATATCAATTCAAATTCAAGATAAAAAACAAACACGTTCTCTCCTTTTTTTCTTGTCAACAAGTATATAGACAAAAGAAAAATTGCAATCAGCTCAAAAACTCAACAAACTGTTAAAAAATTAATTTTGTAACAAAAAACCTCAAGCTTTGACATATTGTGTTCTTCTCACATAATATAATAGTTTTTATGCTGTATACACTCCTCTGATTTCCGTCACTCCGCCCCCGTTAAAATCATGACATTCTCCCAAAGGCTGTAGGAGTAGAGCAAAACAAATGCATATTTTAAAATGAAATCCTATGATATTTTTATTTTTTCCCATAAAAAGCTTTAACAATTGTTATAGTGCAGTGGTAAAGGGAGTAACTTTTCAATATTCTTTTGTTCCTACACTTCAATATAGAAACTACAAATGCCTAAAAGCTTTACTCGCTCATTCCAGCGTCATTCACTAAATATGTCTTGAAGACATACTCGTAAATAAGAAAATAAATTTCACAGAAATTTATTTTATCCAGCCATAGCTAGAGTAGTAGCAGGTAGTGGTAGTAACAGGAATAGCCTCAGCTATACCAACTAATATTAATGCTGCTTTTAAATATATCCCCTTTCTCTCTCTCTCTCTCGCTCTCCCCGTCGTCATCATATATTTTCGCCAAGTATTTCCTAAGGGTATATAAATATGGTCTAATGTGTGTACAAATGCGACGGCACAGTAACTAATGGTTTAGTGTTTGAAGAGCTATGGGCACCATTATTATGTTCATTCAGGACAGCCGAGCGACTCCTTAGAGAAAATGGACCAAGTGAAGCTGTTGAATATGAAAAAAAACGAACACCGAATGTAAAATGTATAAAATGTTAATGCGCCATTGCATTTAGGGATACATTATGGGGTTAGTCAACCACACTGTTAACACTTAACTTCAAGCTGTAGTCTACACCGCCGAAGCACAGTGGAGCTAAACGGAGTTATTTTCTCGATAAATTTTTTTAAACATTAAGGCATTGCATAAATCTTTTATTGTAAAAGATAGACAAAACGAGCTAAGTTTAAATTATCTGAGATATTTGTGCCAGTTAAAGTTAAAAATTATTTACATTCATAAGTATTTGATCATGTTTAGCAGTATTTTTGATAAAGTTAATTTGAAGTACTTACAAAAACAGAACACATACCAAATTTAAAAAAAAAAAAATATTCAAAATGTTTACTAAAAATACTTCACACACGTAAGACCGTGTATAACTCATCTCTCTAAATTCTCATTTTCTGTATGTTTAACCCCAAAAAGGGAAAGTTTGTATGGGAGGTGAGAGTAGGTTTTGTCCAAAATTACTTATCTTTGAACTCAACCTCCGCTTAGAGGATAGAATTTGTATAACAAATTTCAGCTCGTGGCTTTTAAACTAGGAGGTCAAATATGAAGCCACCGCGTTGTCTTTATAATATTCCGAGGAATCCAAAAAAGAATTGTTTACCTCTCAAACCAAATTTAATGATACCATGACTTTACAGACATACATACTTTCCCTATACAACCCATTAATGAGATATAGAATAACTTCTCGCGTTATTGTGAAATAATACATTTTAATTTTTAGTACATTTTAAAGACTAATATAAACGTTAGCTGTTTGAGAAGGAGGTATGAGATGTTTCTGCAAATAACAACCACCATCGTTGATAACAACCATTAAAATTGTGTTGCATACGGTCAAAAAAGTTAAGTAACATGTCAATATACCGCTATGTTACAGCAATGCCTCTTGCTGGATAAGCAGCCCATAAAGTACCTTTGGGTAGTCCATCCCAGTACCATAAATTTGGATCGCTTACATGCCTATTGACAAGAAGGAGTGTCTGGGCCGAAAAAAGGCTTTAATTCTTATACTATTTAATTATTGTAAGGATGTATATATAAATCTTTGTGATTTAAGTAATTGCAAGATAGTTGTATTAAAGAAGATACGACATTTTTGAATAAAGTGTCTAGGTCGTTCACGAACAGACCCTCTTACACACTCTATGTTCCTTCATGATCCCTTGAAGGTCTAGAACGGCCGGATGGAGGTTGATTCTTTATTGATTTTTTGATTCTTTTATCTTTTGGGACCAGCCGTGGCATAGTGGTTAGAACACGCGACTACCATGCGGGAGATCACAGGTTCAACCCCTGGCTCCTGTCATCTTAAAAAGAAAAAAAATAAATAAATTTTTCTTTCATTGTCGGCTCCCCTCGAATGTTGTTGACAGCAACTTCGCAGTATTAAGTGTCGAGTCAATCGGTGTGTCAAGTAAGAGCTTCTCAAACAGTGACGTTCGCATTCGTCGATAAACAAGTAGGTGCCGTTAGTTGTGAATCTAAAAATTGAAAGCGTGTTAATTCACAACAACGCGAGAAGCTATCCCATACCTCATTCATGGGGTGTAAAGGGAAATTAAGTTTTAAGTTTTTTTTAATCAATAGAATAGATGGAGCTTCACCTACGCCTCAAAACCTCCGTGGCTGCTTGACGAAGCTACTGATGATTCAATCAAAAGTACATCATGTATATACTTCGTTAGCGTCATTTGGCTAACACATTACTTTATACTGCGGTGTTCTGGGAGATAAAGAATTTCATATCATGAGCATTTAACAATATTACAACGTATGGCGGAACCCCCCCCCCCCCCCCCCCCCACCCCTTTTTCCTTTGATGCCAATTTGTAGAGCTTTAGTAACTGCATTCATAACAAACGGCTTCATTCAATGTTGCAGACTTTCAATATCATAGTTCGCCAGAAAAAGGGCTGTAAATGTATATTTTGTAAGAAATATGCCACGCCTACTTTTTCAACCTCGCCAAGTTTTTGTTTTGTGTATCAAGATTCATGCAGTTATGGTACTCCAATTATAAGTTGAATAATTTTTAATTTGTTTTTAGAGAAAGAGTTAGAGTGTTACTTGTTACTTCAATTTGTCGGCTAATTACAGACATTAGTAAAAAAGTTACTCACATGAAGTTTTGAAGCTCACTTTTCTAGTACTCCAGATATATGTTGACACATTTTTACATCACCATCATATTTCGAAAAATTCGAAACATTAGTGAAAAACTAATTCACAACTTCTTCGACAGCTCTCACTGTTATAGTCCAAACATATATGGTTCATCACTGAATTAGTTTGGGAGGGTCCCATGCCCACTTTTACTCCTATGATGACTATTTAGATGTTCTAAATAACAGTTTATGTTTTTTCTACATTAAGACAAAGGTCTAAACATCTTAAAACAAGTGTAGTGGAAGTTTATAATAACATAGTGAAAATAAAAAACTCACGGTAAAGGAACACCAGCAGTGTTTACACTCCATTCGATGGAATTGCAAATGTGTGCTGAGTAATATTTATGGTTATTTTACAAAAGATTTTAATGGAATGGCTTATAACACTATGCAACAAAATTATTAATTTGTATGGCACAGTTGTTTAATTTATCAATGGCTCCGTTATTCACCTTTGCCGATTTTAATTATTGACTTTCTGTACTGACTTGCCCATATCCATATGATACACTGATATTTCCCATAACGTCGATGCAGATCTCTTAAAACCAGGAATTTTGTGGTTAAGAATCATTTATTTGTATTCACAAACAAATAACTTGTAGGTGGTATCAGGTGACCTACCACCTACAAAAATTCACAAAACGCATACCAATGTTTTATCAACGCTACATTTCACTAGACACTTGGCTTAACTTTCGTCATATTATACTCCATAAAGATACATTAAGTTTTTTAAACCTTTACATTTATTTTTTATTTTTGCATTAATGTTAATGCTTTTATAGCAAAAGTTGCATGGTGGCGAAACACTGTGTGGTATTTTTTAGTAAAAAACTATAAGAAAACACACAATTCATACAAGTAAATAAATTTTAAAAGAAACTATAAAAAATTAATTTGCAACGTCCCCATATCTTGCCACTGCATATTAAACTATTAAGGTATCGATAAGGCTAATCATGGTAATAGTAACCGTCCCATGAAAATTTTTCGCTGTTACGTCTTTGTAAACCGATTAGATTATTTTGTGAAAGCATACTTTCCAATCCCATAATTTACTCTTTTATTCTAAGGTTTCTTATTTCATAATCTCGTTTAGCAACCGTTTACCTTCCCTCCAATGCTGCCCCTAAACATTTATCAAAATAATCTCTGACATTTATATGAAATATCGTTATACATTTTTCAACCAAATTGTTTGAGTCTATTGTCTTTAAATTGTATGTTATTTATTTATATGTAAAATTATTCATAGCATATTGTTTAAGAATTACTAAATTAAGGGTTTGGAATTCAACGCAAGTACCAACCAACCAACTCTAAGCCTTTTTTAATGAATTCCATGATATGAGCAGAAAGTATTCAGACCCTTGAAATATTTTCAACTACATCAGCCTGAGCAAAAGACTATGTCTGGTATAGAATTATCACAAATTTATGCACCAAAGTAAAAGAATGAGAGAAAAAAATTGGTAAGATGAAGTATTTGGCATATAAATTGCATAACATTCTAGGTAGTTAGGAATTGAAAATGTAAAAAAGGTATTGTATTGTTTTTTTCTCTCTATATCCCTTTGTGCAGCAAAACAATGAAGTAAGAAATTTTTTTTGTGGTCTAATAAAGATCAATAACTATAATGAAAACATTTAATAACATCATCATTGGGAAGAATTAAATTTTTAATGGAACTCAAATTGAAAAAGCTTCATGAACTAAATTTCCATTTCAATCAAGGAAAAGAGAAAAAAACACACAAACAATAATAGGAGAAATAAATCTACAGGCTGGCTGGCATTTGTTTGCTTTGTTATTTTTTTAGGTAGTTTCGTTCTTTGTTAAGATTTATATGGTTTCTTCTCTACGTGTGCTGTAGACAAAATTTAAAGAAGTTGTATACTCCGTTGCTAGGTGTGTGTGTGTTTTAAGGTGTGTGTGTGGCTGGTTTACTTTATGTTTGTGCCGCAGCAATAACACACGAAGAAGAACGGAAGTATTTGCAGCAGTTTTAACTTCCGTTTGCTTGCATTAGTTGTGCTGTTACCTGTGCCAGTGACATTAGTAGTAATTTATGGGTCGCAGCATACAATAACGTATTTTGGTTATGTCTGGTCCTGAGACTGTAAAGATGTTATTAAAGAGTTAAGTTGATATTAAATGTTGGGTGGTAAATATTTTGACATAATATTGTAGAAGCAAACAAGTATCTTTTAGATTGAGTCCGTGGATGAAGATGAATATTAAGTTACAACCAGAATCACTGACTTCCTCTCTTCTCCATAATGAAATCTTTCCATTAATGATATTATCCAACAGACAAACTCATAACAAAACTAATGCTATTTGTAAATACACCCCAAAGTGAAAATGAATTATAAATTATACGTGCCCCCACCGCATTCGTCTTGCGCTGCATTGTGCTCTCTAGTACACCACTTTGTTTATGGACTTATGGAAAGAAACAGGGAACAACACGAAATATTGGGGCCTATTTTCCAATTTTTGGTTTCTAATTACATACCTTTAAAAAAACGACTTCGAAATTAGGCCCCAAAAGTTTTCAGCTATTGGGAAGTTTTCAGCATATTCCTAAACATTTGAAATATTTACACAATGTTGTGATACTTTAACTTATCTTTAAATTTTCTCCCGTATTTCAAGTATATTTTTCTAAAACCTAACAAGTTTAAATTTTATATATGTATATATAGAGGTATTTCACATTTGTTCTTCTTTTTTCTTTCTTCTCTTTCATTTTCTTACAGAACTCAAAGCCAACATAATTGGACCCACTGATTTGTATGTGAAAAGTGGCAGTGACATAAATTTAACATGTAAAATTATGCAAGGACCCCACGAGTTGGGCAATATATTCTGGTATAAAGGTAATTTAACTGTCATATCTTAAAGTACCCAGTTGAATGTATATGACGGACAAATCGCACAGCAGTCTCCGTGTGGTGTAATTTCATTTATACACTATGGCGGGTATACCAAAATAAAAAAACCGCTCATCTGCTTAAAATTAAGACTGCCAAAAGAACATAAAGAAGAGCGTGAAACAGACAACCAACCAGACAGTCGGACATAATTTAATTAAAACAACGCTTACACACACACACATATACACTTTCACCATATAAATGCGCAAAAATATCCCATATATAATTTTACTTTAGCCAGAGTGCTCTCTGTATCCGACCAGATAATGAATGTGTTAATTTAATTGTGGTTTATTATTTTCAATGTAATCACTTTACATTAAAATTCTGGGGTTTTTTCATTGCCACTATTGCTGTGGCTGCCACTGCTGCTGCTACTGCTGTTGCTTTTGTCCAGCATTCAAAATGTTTGTGTTGGTTTTTTTGTACTCGCTCCTGTTTAAGCCACTGTCCATTTCTGTTTCCGTTTCGTTTTAAGGTTCGGAGATAATTGATATGGCCACAAATCAAAATGAAATTGATAGTGGGACAAGAATTACCATGGAAAACGACTGGTCCGATGGCTTGACATCCAGGTGAGCGTTCAGCGTTCCGTTTTAATTATCAAAATGAGAGTTGTTTTTTTATCTCCTGGTATTGAAATAATAACAATGACAAGTGTAATTAACTATTTTCCTTAAATGTTGTATATTCATTGCAGATTAAAAATTCGACGCGCTATGCCCAGTGATACCGGAAATTACACTTGTGTACCCACGATAGCCAAGTCATCGAGTGTCTATGTGCATGTAATCATTGGTAAGTGTGTGTTGGTGTTAATTCGTTTTAATTACATTTGTGTGGGTGTCATTAGCACACGACAACGAATGAAGGATGCTCGTGCTGTGACTGCATGTGGTGAAGATTGTTTAAATAACAAAACATGTTATTATTTTTTTAAAGGCAGCATGGAAGCATCAAAAAATTTCTTAATCAATTTTTTTTGTAGGATATGTTCAAAATATGTCTTAGATAGAGTTTTTTTTAGGAGCAGTTTTGCAATTATTTGTATTATATTTCCAATACTAATAAAGTGAAAATTCTAAATACCATTAAATTTCAATAAATCCCACACAGAAGCAATACAAAGGAAGCTGATTAAATTTAATTCTAATTGTAGGAAAAATGATCGCCATTAAGAGGGGCAACACTTTGATGTGGGCATCAAACAAAAACAACTTACATATTTTATTTTTCCTTTGCCACCAATGAATGTCCCATTATGTTCAAATTATTTTAAATCGTGGATATTGGAATTACCTAAAATACTACAAACAAAGTTTCATACACGGAAATTTGTTATATAACACTGTACAACACATGATTTTGGGACTCGAAGTATAGGATAGTATAGGATATGAAAATTGCGTCCCTCGGAAATCATGAATAACTTTACAATTTGTTAACCGATTTTTACAAACAAATATGCGTTTAACTCGTAAAAGCAGTGAACTTTCTGAATACAATAGTAAACATTAGGTGTCCTTATAAAATAGTGGGTACAAACTTCTTCAAACTTAAAAAAAAAGTAAAAAATTCACAATAGTTTAAAATTTCGAAGCATAAAACAGACAGATATGACAGGTTATCAATATAACTATATATATTGTTGGAAAGACCGCAGTCTCTTCTTTTTACATTCGATGAGAAACTTAAAATCGGTTTATATCCAACCACGTTACTGGCTTATAAGTGCGTAAAGGTACGAAAAACAAGTATCATATTGGTCTTTATGAGCTATTAAGGTGCCCTAGACAAGTTCAGATTGTATTGACTTTACCATTGTTTAACTTTACCATGGCTACAATTATGGCGAACATAGTTAGTGCAAAATTTGAACTCCCTCAAAGTAATGCTCAAAAAAGTGAAAAAAACAATAATTTCTTCTCCAATCTTCTTTGCAAAAGGGCAGGAATAACCAACCTTTTTGACATAAATTGATAATAAACTTAGTGCGCAAAACTCCCAGCTACATTATTGCCGAATATTGTTTAGCGCTATCACGAAGTGTGCGTTAGCTGTTGGACAAAAACTTTCACGTGCACTTCTCAAAATTGAGTACCAAATCATTGAGCTGAAAAATGTTGTACTGTGCAATAAAGATTCGCATTGACAAAATATAAAACATCAAATATGAATAAAATGTGAAATAAATGGTAACAAAAAACATTCCTAAAAGACATAAAACCAACAATATTTTGGGTATTTTGTTCGAAGGATTATATGACATATCTATTAGAAATTTGAGACAACGATCATAATCACAATATTTTTAGTGAGGATTAATACAGTATTTTAGTATTTTAGTATTTCCAAGAAATATTTTTTTTTTATATTTTTGACTTTCACGCCAATCGTCGACAAAGGAGTAGATTATCCTCAACCGTATCAAAATGAGATCAGCACTGCATTGCATGGCTTTAAAACAATAAAGCTGCGGTGGCGCTGGCAACGATGAGCTGACAAATTGCATGCACCTGCAATCTGAGTAAAGGAATACATGGTTAAAATCTAAATATTCTATGTACTGTGCTTAAGAAAGGCAACCCATTTACCATGGGAACAGCCTTTTACCATCGCATATAAAGTCCTGTAGAGTGTTTTATGTAAAAGACTAATGCCCATCTGAACGGACATGAATGGACCTTATCAGCATGGCTTTAGTTATTCACGTTACGACACAACCTGGAGAATAATCAAGAAATGCAGATAGACACCTCACTCACCTCTTATCGATTACAAAGCTGCATTTGACCGTTCGATACGCGTTCGATACGATAAAAACTATTACATGTTATGGCAGAGTTTGGTATCACTGTGATGGTGAAACGACTTTGCGTTATATCACTGACTGACACGAAGTCTTCAGTGAAAATAGTCTGACAGAGCCATTATTTATTTATAGTCTGTGATGCGATCTCTTTAACAACATAAAGGATATGATCATCACCATCTGTAATAAAAGTCACATGCTGCCCGCGTATGCCGATGTCGTAGATATCATTGGCCGAGGACTGCGTGATGTTACTGCGGCCTTTTCAAGCATTTTAAAGAAGTCAACAAAAAAGGGTCTGGTGGTAAATGGGATCGGCCGTGGTATAATGGTTACAACACTCGACTACCAAGCGGGAGATCCCAGGATCGACTCCTGATTCTAGTCACATAATTTTTTTTTTTGACTGCCGCTCCTCTCTATTTTGTAGGCAGCAACTTCGCAGTATATTGTCGAGTCAATCGCCATGTCTAGCAAAAAGCTTCTCCAACAGTGACGTTCGTATTCGTGGATATACAAGTAAGTGCCGTTAGTTTAGTTGTGAATCTAAAACTAGAAAGCGTGTAATACACAACAACTCGAGAAGCTATCCCTATCCCTTATTCATTTTTTTTAAGTTGAAGTAAGCCTGTAATGCGATCTCTTTAACAACACAATGGAGGTGACCATGCAAAAGAGTGCAGTAAACGTAACTGCTACCGTCTTTAATAAAAAGTCATACGCTGCTTGCGTATGCCGATAATATAGATATCATTGGCTGAGAACTGAGGGATGTTAGCTGAAAAGGGTCTGGTGATAAATGGGAACAAACGTTGACAACTATGACTTTGAAGTGGTAAACTATTTTGTCTGCCTAGGCTATGCCGTTAAAAAATATAATAATGTCAGCCTGGAATCTAAGAGACGAGTGTTGCTAAGCAAGCGACATAAAGACAAAGCCCTCTCTCGACGAACAAAGATCCAAGTCTACCATAGACTGATCCTACATGTCTTGCTCTACAGCACGTAATCCGGGGTAATGACACAATTGGATAAATCTATTATGGAAATCTTCGTGAGAAAAATACTTCGCAAAATATTTGGCAACATCATTGTTAACGACAAGTATCATCGTCAAATAAACCGTGAGCTGTATAAGCTTTATAACGTTATCGACGTAGTCAAGCGCGATCAAATAGACCGAATACGCCGGCTTGGACACGTTGTACGGATGCTCCAGCTCGAATAGTCTTCGGCATAAAACAATAGGAAGGGGCAACTAAAACATTGTTGGATGTACCAGGTGAAAGAACCATTATCCAAACTTGGTATGAATAACTATCTACGGAGCGAAAGAGACCGAAGCGCCAGGAACTCTTTTCTAAGGAGCGGCTATTGATGGATGAATTTTTAATCTCTTTTTACTGAAATAAATATATTTACATCCTTAGAGGAAAAATTAGAGGTATTACAGTGACACTTCTTGAATGGCCTACATTCACCCAAGTTTGCTGTATTGACAGCTTTGCAAGAGGTATATTGGTACATATTTTTATGACGATCAAAGAGGACCTCTAACAACTCATTGGCATCAAAAAGTGGCATCCAATAGAGGTAACAACAGCTGGGCACTTCATAGTCCTTAAAAGGTTTTTTTTCCAATACCAACTCAATGTCTCTTGTGTAATTAAAAGAACGCATTCTCGAGAAAATGTAATACATTTTAAGCCGTTATTACAAATTTCCACTCCAGGGTACAGCAGTATCAAAATATTCATGGAGCACGTCTAGATGATGTTATAAATTAAATGCCTTTAATGTATATAATGTAAAAAGATTTCTGGTCCAACCATATTTGGAGTTTATCAAACTAGATTATTTAATATTTAAAATTACTTAATTTGGTTATACATATAGAGTAAGACATACCTAAAAAGAGAAGATGCAAAATTTATATAAGTAAGTGAGGTTAAAGAAAAAAATTAAATCTTAATTCTAAAGAAAATAACAAACAATGTGAAGTGCATGTGAGAAATTGAGAATAATTTTCTACAATGTACTAAAAGTTAAATTTAATTACTACAAGAATAAAAAACAATTGATAAAATAATATATTCGTTTCTTTGAGAGTTTAATGTGTTTATTGTAGAATAGAATAATGATTTCGAATTTATATCAAGCTCAACCCCAGTGTATTTGAAAGAAGTGTATTAGCAGAATGACATTCTCATAATGCCAGGCGGTCTGTACAGCTGTTTCGGATTCATCCACGAATCCTCATTAGCAGACTTTGGTATAATGATTGCAAACTGTTCATCAAGCCTTATACCCAAGACGGTCATAACAAAATGAGAATTCTTGCTTGAGTACATAGACTCGAAAAACTTCACAACCATTCACTGTGAAAAACCATTTGCTAAATTTCTTTCTTGTTTGTTTGTTTATGCGATACAAAATGTGAGACAAGAAAAATTACATAAGATTTCAATTCATTATGCCATCGTCGATGAAATTTATTGCAGAATTCCATATTTTTGATTTTATAAAAGTGATAAAATATTCCAAACAGTTGTGCCCGCAAAAAATTGATGTTAACTGAATTGAAGAGTGTACCAGTAACTTAAGCATAGCCGAACAATTAAGGAATAGATTAAAAATCATGTAATTTTTCTATTGCCATGCTGAGTAGTCAACAACTTTTAGAATTACCAAAACAATGATTACGGCTTCATATTTAGTTATGTACGTACCTCATAAAGAGAAAATATAGACAATACAAGAGAACACAAAACAATACAATGTATCTGTTGGGTTGTAGAACATATTACAGAAATTTAATACGAGTATAGTAGGAATGAAAAACAAAAACAACAGCAACAGCATAATTACTGTATGCTCTTCGCACAAAAGTACTGTAACCCCAATTTTATGCTAAACTTTCAAATGGTTTCCCGTATAAACTTACATGTATGTATGAAATATCTATGTTTAAATATATGTATATGAATATAAAAGCATACATTTGGTTTTCGCTTACGATTCTATCAAACCCAACAAAACCGTTTTTGATACAAATATAAACGTAACACATATTTGTAAAATGGTTTTATATTTCATGTAATTCTAATACCTAAGTGCACTACAACATTTGTGTCAAATGTATGTCAACCATTTGGATGAAAACTTTTAATCTACGTAAATGTTATATTAGGGTGTTTCAAAAAAGGTTGATTTTGCATTTGTTATCTCGTGGAAGATTTTTCGAAAAGTTTTGCCGAGATTGCTAGATATAAATTGTATTTATATTTAAGACAGTCCAGTAATAATTTTTATGTAACACATGTGCAATGAGGGACAACAAAAGAGAGCTGCCCGTTATACTATCCATGATGATGTTAAACAAAGCTACGTTCTAATTTTACTTACTACTTATGTAACCTTAAAGGTCGAATACAAAATATCCTATCATAGCACCCTAATATTATTACATAGGCGTATAGAAAACTTGTAATTACTTAAAAACTAAGTTAGTTATTTAGGCTAACGGATTGCTTGCTGGATAGATATTTCTCCAAAATAAACCATCAGAAAGGGAACAACATCACAGCATCGAAGATACACTTCTGTTTATTTCAATTTAATTTTGAGCAGGCTTCCCAACTGTAGCATAGGATTATTAAGAAGAGCACCAAAGGCCTCGTTGCATTTCTCATTTTCGATATGAAGATGGAAGTGCAAACTCGCAATGATCTTTGTCTTGAAAATATGAAACATGGAAAAGATATCTAAAAAAAGTGAGACAAAATCGGTATCGAATCTTTTAGAAAAATATATGAGGGCAAGCCATCCATTAAACCCCCAGTAAGAAGACAGGGACCGGCCGTGGCTTAGTGGCTAGAACACGCGACTACCATGCGGGAGATCCGTGATTCGATTCCCGGCTCCATTCGTCTACATTTTTCTTTTATTGCCGCCTTGACAGCAGTTTTTTGTTAGTGACTGAGAGTTAAGATGATGTTAGGACTTGAATTGATTTATTTGTTACCCTTGAAAATAGGCAGATCACACTGACAAAAATAGTAAAAGAGAGAAGGAAACCACTCATAGCTCTTCAAAGACAAACAGGTTATAATCAGGAAATGCAGGATGTGGTATGAACTTTCCTGGCATGATTCCACACGGTACACATTTTTCGCGCGTACGAGTTCATAAACCGGGGACCAGCCGTGGCATAGTGGTTAGAACACGCGACTACCATGCGGGAGATCGCAGGTTCAAACCTGGCTCCAGTCATCTTAAAAGAAAAAATAAATAAAATTTTCTTTCATTGTCGGCTCCCCTCGAATGTTGTTTGACAGCAACTTCGCAGTATTAAGCGTCGATTCAATCGTCGTGTCTAGTAAGAGCTTCTCAAAACAGTGACGTTCGCATTCGTCGATAAATAAGTAGGTGCCGTTAGTTGTGAATCTAAAAATAGAAAGCGTGTTAATTCACAACAACGCGAGAAGCTATCCCATACCTCATTCATGGGGTGCAAAAGGAAATTAAGTTTAAGTTTAAGTTAAGTACGAGTTCATAAATGACTCGTAGGATTCGATAGAATTGTGTAGTGAAGTGTACTCATACGACACTCTATTTATTCATGCACTAGAGCTCAAAGTACTATAAGTTACCTTAGGTAACACGAAGGACTCGCAGGCACCTAACTGGACTCACAGGACCTAGTGCAGACTCCCAGGGTATAAGAGTCATCGCACAGCAGGTACTTTATTCGCATTATGTATCACTTAAGGACTTGCCGGATTCACTAGAACCCACTAGAACCTAAGGATGTCGTATGGACAACCTCACACGGCAAGTTCTTCATTCGCGTAAGGTAAAATGAAGAACCTGTCGGACTGCACTAGAACCCACTGGACCACTTATATACTTACAGGAAGTGATTGACCACGGCACTCTCAATAATCACGTAAAGTATTACTAAAGGACACGCTGGACTACACAAGAACCTAAGGATGACGTATAGACTACCTCACATGACACGTTCTTTATCCGCATAAAGTAAAATGAAGAGCTTGCAGGATTCGAGCAGGACTCTTAGAATATGAATAGAACGCCCAGTATTCGATCAGGACTCACAGGACCTCGTAAGGAGACCTAGGATATAAGTGACATCACACGGTACAATTTTAGTCGCTTTATGTAACAGAAAGAAATCGCAAGATATGAAAAGGATTTATAGAAAGTCGTTAAGACTTATGGTGTATAAAGGGAGACGTAAGGATTTTCAGTATATAAATAACCTTTCACTAAATAACTAGTCTGACTTTACTAGAACTCACTGGATCACGTATAAACTGGCGCAAGGTACATTATTTAACCGTGCAAGGTACAGCGAAGAACTCGCAGTATTCGGACTCTCAGAATGTCAAATGAACGCTCAGTATTCTAACACAACTAACAGGTAACATAAATTCTTCACACAAACTGGAAGAATTCGCAGCAATTGAAAAGGATTCACAGGATATAGTCACGACTTTCAAGGTGTAAAAAAAGTGGTCAGGACTTTTAGGATATAAATGATTTTACACCACACAATTTATATTTCCGTCACATATCGTTAGGGATTTACAGGACTCATTGGATCATGTAAGGACGGCGAGGATATCAGCTGTCTCACGCGGCGCACTGCTTATTCGTATAAGGTAACGCAAAGGACTCATAGTATTATAGTAGGATACTAGCAGCAACTCGTAGGGACTTCTAGGATATGAATAACCTCGCACGTCACACTTCTGGTCGAGTAAGATAACACAAAGAATTTTAAAAGGACTTACAAGATGACAGGATAGGACCTCTTAAGAACTCCCAGAGTATGAGTGACGTCACACGACATACTTTTCTTAGCGACATGAGTAAGGTTTCCCAGGATATATGTCATTTCGCACATCACACTCTTTATGCGCGTAAGGTATTACTAAAGGACTTGGAGGACTACACTGAGACTCGCAGGAAATTGTAAGGACTCTTAGGATGTAAGTATAAAGTAAAACGAAAATCTGGAAGAATTCTTGCGACTCACAGGTCCTCGTATGAGCGACCTAACACGTCACACATTTGGTTCGCAGAACAAAGGACTCAAATAAAATTCACAGCCTTCCTCAATGACTGTTAGGAAAATAGGCGGCCCACACGGCTCCCATTCATTTGTTTAAGATAGCACTAAATGACTCGCAGGGCTCCTCCAGGACTCGAAGGATTTTATAAGGACTCCCAGGATATGTGCGACCTAACACGTCATATTTCTGATTCGCGTAAGTCTTCACTAAAATTCTTTAACGACTTGAATAGGACTCACAGGATCTCATAATGACTGGGCGGCTAACATGCCACACATTCATTCACTTAAGGTATTATTAAAAACTTGCAGGACTCAACCAGTATACGAAGAATTTCTTAAGGACTCCCAGGTTTAGTTCTTGCGTAAGGTGACACGAAGGACTTGCAGGATTCTAGTAGGACTCCCAGCTGTACCTCAAATGCAAAGATAGAAATTAGTGTCAACACTTATCTATTGTTTTGCTTCCGTTCCAGGTAAAAATTTCACAACTAGATCAAAAACTTAAGAAAAATTTCAGAGCACTGCAAGATTCATTCGAAAAATAATCCTTTTACAAAAAAAATGTCTAATTTTTCGCCCACTGCATTTACTACACAAATGTAGATGGCTCCCCTACTTAGAAGATGATGTCTACAGAATTATATACATAGATGACTGCGAAAGGGCTCGAAAGTCGTCTATTCTAACCCACATTTCAAGATCTGTAGGGCACATAGCTGTCTTGAAATTGAAAACCATTATGTTGTCACTGTAGGCTAATGTCATTTAATGTGCAGTCAGTGGAATGTGTTACCAGGTGTTTAGCATTTACATTTCCCTTTTCAATTATACATACTCTCAGTTTACAATGCGTTGTTCAACAACAACAATAATTGAATAAATTTGAAACTTAATGTCATCCTACATCAATAACACATATTTCCCAGAAAACTGAATCTCTATGCAAATTATCATGATATCCATCAGTCCCATTGACCACTGCCATCAGATACAGGTATCGCAAAAATGTATCAATTTAATTTTTTCATTCCCTTTTCTGTTTTTGGTTTCTACAGCAATGACATTTTATTTTGTGAAAATGATTGTCAATTTGTTGTACTATATTGTATTTAATTAAGTTTTATGACAAAAACAAATTGACAACAACAAATTACTTTTTCCAACAAATCATTCTATATTGATTTTAAACTTTTCGACGACATGATAAAAGTTGTATTTTGAATATTTTCGGATGAAAAATTACCTTCACTCTTTGGATGGTGCTTTGTGTTTTAGTGTTGTAAATTTTGAATGTGTTTTTTTTCTGTGGAAGTTCTGTTTAGGCAACTGGAAATATATGATAAATATTCAGATTTTTATTACATATTTTGTTTCTGGTGTGAAACTTAGGTTTGTTTAACCATTTGGCTACAAAAGAAGTAATCACTGAGAAAAATCGGTCAACTATAGCATTCGTGGAATTTGGGTCAGGCGAATATTTTTGTTTGTGGTGCAGAGAAATGTAATGAACATTTTGCTGAAATTTGAAATGAAAAGGGGTGTTAAAGCTTTAATGCTTACAAAGAGACTTCAAACGTATAAAATTATTTAAAATATTTCGAAACGTTAAAACAAATTGCATGTATTGCATTTGTTCTGCTAATTGTTTAAATTCGTTCAACTAAAATGGCAGATATGTCTAAAGATTCTTATACTTCTGGTTTATATTCGTAGTTTTGGATTCTTGATATGTCATTTAGAGGCCAAGACTTTGTTCGGTATAGAAGAAAAACTTTTTTTTCAACTTAAAGAGTTGGTCTAAAATGTGGATGTATAAGTTCTACATTCTATGCGTAGTCATGTTCTGCCGGTTTATTTAAATTATTCCACTTTTATATTATATTCTACCATATTCTTACCATTTGTCTTCCCTACAAAAGCCAGAAATTACCTATAAACGTTGTGCGCTTATGTCTTTTTCCTTTTTACCACCTATTTGCATCCTTTGTTCGTTGCGTGATTACGAGTATTGTCTTACCGCCGGCAATAAACTTGCACGCTAAACTTGGCGCATTCAGGAGTCATTCCTCGGAGTCATTGTTCATTCTGTGGATCTCTGTGTACACACACACACACACCAAGATACACGCAACCATAAACACCGGATACATATCTATATGTTGTCGGCTCTTCTTAGCTGTCTTTTGTCTCGATTGTCAACCTTTACCCAAGTGTCAAGTATTCTTAAAGTGCCATTGCATGTGTGCGGGTGTGTGTGTGTGTGTGTGTGTGTGAAAGTTAGTTTCTTGATCTAATGCACCAACACCAATGTAAGATTCACTCAGCTCAACAATAGCAACAACTTTCCACCGACATTTGCCATAAAATGTATAGTAATCCACATTGTTATATCTATATAATAATGTTTTCATATAAGTACACTCTTATACATACGTATTTATACATATTTATGTGAAGGCAAAATAAACAAAACAAGGAACAAGAAAACAAAAACACTAACAACAAACTAAGCCAAGCAAACAAAGAGTTGCATCATGTATGAGTGGCAGAGAACAAACACAACAATGACAGACGCTTAAATGGTCGATCACCTTGTGCCACAGATGATAACTTTAAGCAGCTGCAATGTACGATAGTATCCTTTACAACATTACATGGGGGACATTCCACATATAAAATTGTGTTTTTGGACATATAGATTAAATCTTTAATGTATGACACATGAATGTATGATTAAGAAGGTTATACACGCTTGTTTCGCTGTCATGCTGCATTAAAAAATCTCAAGTAATTTGGTGGCTGTTGAAGTGAATACGTTTATGCATACATTTTACAAAAACATCACTATCAATTGAGTTATTCACCTTTGGCCTCTAATTTTTTAGAAGGTTAATGTAGAAATGTTTAACTTGCCATGCGACCAAATTCAAGGTTTTTCTACCGCCTTCTCTTTCCCTCTACACAAAAAGGTCACCATGAATTGAAATGTTTACATTTCTTCACTAATTTATGAGAAAATAGTTAATGTAGAATTGTCCCATATATATCGGCTATGATAGCAATTTCTGCCGCTACTCTTTTTCCTCTCAGTACAAAAAGATTACCACTTATTAATATGTTCACATTTCAAACCCTGATATATTTAATTCAGAACTGTATACCTTCCCATGCCGTTGCGATGTGCGAGCAATTCATGGTTCATCCACCGCTATCTCCCTTCCTCTGCACAAAAAGATCACCATTAATTGATATGTTCACATCTCAAACTCTAATCTTAAGAGAATATTTAATATAGAACTGTTTAACTTCCAATGGAATGCCTAATGCATATGCGCCGTGCCAGCAATTTAATAATTTTCTACCTCTTTCTCTTTCTCCCTTTGCACAAAAAGATCACCATTAATTGATATGTTCACATCTCAAAATCTAATCTTAAGAAAATTTTCAATAAAGAATTGTATACCTTACCACGGAATGACTCATACCTATGCGCTGTGCCAGCAATTCAAGGTTCTTCTGCCGCTCTTTCTCTATTTTCCCCTGTCACCTCAGGGTTTCTTTTTGTTTTTCTTCTAGCTTTCTGTTATCATCTCCATTGCTTGGCTTTGTGTTCGCTTAAATACATAGACCAAAAAGTAAAATGCCTTTAAGTTATAGTGTTGTAGTGGTAAGAGCACCAGCTCAAACAACAACACCCGCAACAACATATGCTCCAGTCGAACAAAAACAAGAACGAGAACATCGTCCACAACAACAAGGCAACCAAGGCAACAGCATTAACAACATCACCGCTGTAGCCCATGTGAAAACAAACAACAACTACGTACGTTACATTAATGTTGTAGACCTTCATCTTAAACAGTTAGGTTAGGCCTTTTCTTTTTACTCCTCTTTGCTTTTTGCTGCTTTGTTTTTCTGCTCGCCCCCAGTAAGATTTTCCAAAAGGGTCAACTATGTAGTTGGTGTCAGTCTTGTTGTTATTTCTTAATTTTCCTCACACTCTGTGTTATTTGTTCACCTCCGCACTCTTAATGGGCAAATAGTTTTTCCATTGGCCATAGGTAAGGGTGTGTCGCGGGGAGGTGTAAATTTATTAAATCCTATTCAGGCCGGTAGACTTGAAATAATATTTGCCGGCATTGCTGCTGGGCAGCTAAAGGACCCTGAATGTATAAATTCTTCTTTTATGTTCGTTACAACAAAAATTATCACATAATTTGCTTAAGGCCAACAAATATAATTTGCATGTTTGCATCATTCTGATAGTTTGTATACAACAAACTTGGCCAAGAAGGCTGAGGTTGAAATGGAGGTTTTAAAAAATTCATTACGTTCATTTGGTCACCTGACAAAGGGATACCCCCACCCCCACCCAAGCGATTCTTTGCTGTCTTAGGGGACTGTTTGATTGGAATCCTTTCAGATGTCATCTGTGGTTTTGTGCTGCTTTCTGTGTGTGCGCCCCCCGTAGTGGTTATTTATTAAAAGTTTTATGATATATTTTGTGGGCCAAAAAAAAACAACAAAACTTTGATGCTGTCCATTTGCATAACAATTTCTGTCGAAATCATCATTTAAGTTTGTTTTTCCATCTCTATGTGATGAGACCTTGTGAGCAAATGGAAAAAGTTTTGCATTAAAATATTTATGGCAGCAGATTTTAAAGGCAAATTCTTCTTGAGATTTAATGCAGCAGTCAAACTACAAACTGGAGGTTAGATTCACAACGTGTTGGTTAAGGTTGTGGGAATGAATTTAATGTGATGATAAGAGCAGAAGATGTGATTTTTTAATTTAGGAAGAATTTATTTGCAGGTGATGAATATCTCGAAAGAAAACATCGAATTCGGAGGAACTTTACAATATAGTCAACGATTTTTGTACAACGATTTTTGTAGAAGCTGCAATGATGAGGAAGAAGAGGAGACCACGGAACATCTTCTATGTCACTGCCCTGCTTTTGGTGACCTGAGATACGAAAAGCTTGGTCATCGAACACTTCTAGACAAAACCTGCCTATCTGTAGGCGAATTGTGGAATATCCATGCCTTCATCAGAGCAACGAAATGGCTTGACAGCGATGTTGGCCGAATAGAATAGGAACAATTGGTGCGAAAATCTTAAAATGGTATCACAACGGGACTCATACTAGGACCCAAGTGAGCTGTGTTCAACGTGGCTGCCGAATTAACCTAACCTAACCTTACAATATTGTCTCTTTTTTTCTTGGTTAATACTTGTCATGTTTTGAACGCTTTGTGCAGATTAGGGTAATAACTTTTTTTGGACAACATTCTCCCCAGGGCTTTTCTAATGGCAAATATTGTATTAATGATAAAAAAAACTATTTCAGTTCAATTTGCTTAAAAAACCTTACGCACCGACAGCGATTTCTAAAATGCCTTTAATATATGTTTTTAAAATTTTTTATTAAAAACAATTTTTTTATATATGGTTTAAACATATGTAAGTATGTAAACAAATAATAACAATAAATGATTAAAAGTAGGTATAGTAAGATATAAACTTTAGGTTCAGAATACGCGATGTTTTACAAAGCGGATATATATCTTGTACTATTTTTATTTCAATAAATTTTTTTTTTTAAACTTTGTTTGATTCAAAACTTTAACGCGTTTGGTGCGTAACCTTTTTTAACGATAGCGAAAAACTAAAAACGCAGTTCTTAATATTTTTCCATGCCCTACACTATTTTGCCTGGGGAGATTTGATATTTGCAAAAAATGCAAAAAGTTATTACCCTAGTGCAGATCCGTGTCAGGCACCCTATAGACTCGCGAGGTTGGTAAAAATCGTGTTTTTATACAGACTCGATAAGCAATTCATATGTACTAGAACATTTCCAGTCACTGAAATTTGGTACTGAATCCTATAACCCTTTAATGAATCATCTGCATGTAATCCATTAACATCATGCGCCAGCAAGATATATTCCGTAATCCAAACACACCGTGCCCATAACTTCAGCCACAACTTTTAACCCTCCAAAAGCCTATACTACTACATACACCAACTACGTGATTATGAGACTCCATTTTTATACTAGTTACAACTATAACTTTTAGGTTTTCCAACAAAAGTTTTCCTATTTAACAAATAATTATTATAGTTTTGAATATAACAAAACTAAAAAAAAACAACAACAACCAACAACTCTATAATAACCACTCATGTCGTTCTTTTCCCTTACTCTCATTTCAGGTGAACATCCGGCCGCCATGCAACACAATTCCAGTAAAATGCCATACAGCAATTTCTATTTTAGTATATGTTGCATGTTATTTACCATTCTAACATGTTGTTTACAACATTTGATGTGTACAACAGCCGAGGCTGCCACAACAATAACTACAACTTTAATGTTGGCACCAGCAGGTGCAACGCCACCAACAGCAGCAGCCGCAGAAGCCGCAAAACAATATAAAAAACGGAAACTAATACAATCTAAACAGGTCTTATCATCATCAGCAACAGCAGCAGGAGCAGCCACAACATCACTCGTGCCATTGCCGGCGCCCTCATCATTGGCACCCCCCACAAAGGTGATGGCGGCCAGTGAAACTTTTCCCGCTCTCCCAACAACAGCAACAACAACGACCACAATAACTACGAATACCCTGAGCAGGTTCCTCGTGGTGTGCACTCCCCGCATCCTTAGATGAAAGACTAAAAATTACCGCAACTCTAGACAAATGTTGCAGCTATAAACTCAAATGTTGCACGTTACGCTAAGTTGTAAAACTTAAGGTGGTACTAGTGGTAGTAGTTGTAGCGTTAGGATATCTTTATGTTTTACTTCTTCTTCTTCTACATCATTTCACTCATTTCGTTTATAGTTTTAAAACAACCAACACACACAAACACATCCAGACCTACCCCATACACACACATATATATATTTAGTCTAAGGATATGTTTTCTGTAAAGGGATATTCAAGGGTGGGCATCTTAAGCATAACATCATGAGAAGTAAGAAAAAAAACCCAAAACCAAAAAAAAAACTATACAAAGGATTCTTTTTTAACGCGAAATCATAATAATAAAAATAAAGCAAAGCAACAGCGCAACCAAATGCGAACAAGGATGAAATAACAACAGAGCTGCTGGTTAATACAAAACTTGTATGTGTAGTAAGTAATAAAGAAGAGCACAACAGCAATAGGATAGAAGGATTTGCTGCAAAACATTAGACGCCACGGCAAAGAACAATATGCAAAAGTGTACCACCAACACACGAGTCCTTTATCTTGGTACTTTTTTAGTGTTTTTTTTTTCATCTTTCTTTGATGGCTAAATATGAACCATTGTACTTTTAAGCTGTTACCACTAAGGATACCCACAGCTAGCGAATACCAGCAAGTGCGAATGTAATTCACTCTGAATAGAAGTATGTTAAGTAAGGTAAACTAAGTTTAACTAAAAGTTAAGGTAATTAATTTGAGCAAAGTATCACAGTTTAAAAACTTAAGCAAAAGTTGCGAGATGCCTGCCAGCCAGCCAGTGTTCTGAGTGTTGGCGGCAATGGCGGATGTACTTTGTAGTTGTGTAAATTATGTAGGAAAATGAATTACTCTAGCGAGTCATAAGTAATTGATGTAAAATATGAATACAGATGAGTATCCTTTTGAGTTTTTCTTTAGTTTTGTGTGTGTTTTTTTCTTTGCCATGCGTTTACTAACTTAAGTGGTTCCCTAACACAGAGGAACGATTAAGTTGTGGCGCAGGATATGTCAATCAACAAAGGATGAAGTAGTCCAGGATCTGTGTTCTAGTTTAAAGTTGTTTTGAAAATGTTACAATATTTTCGTTTAACATTTATTTTAAATTGTTAGTAGAAGAAAGTCACCCAATGATGGTACTTGAACTGCAAATAAAACTAATTTGCATGGAATTCTGCATGAATGTTTTTAAGTTTGTATAAATTTGTTGATGTTTAACATATATTCAAAACCTTATCGTCTTTATCAGGTACAAGACAAATTGATTTCTTGTTTTTTGTAACTTGTAACTGATATCTGTGAGCATGCATTATATTATGAAGCGACCTATCATCTTCGCTGTTGAGTAAACCTCAATTTTCTGAAGAATTCCGATGAATACTTTTCCAATTGACATTCAGTGTTGCTTTTTCTACTTTGTCCTAATGAAATAAACTGAAAGTTACTTCTATGTTAACTGCGAGCCGACCAACTATAGTTGCTTGAGGATCATATTGAATGATACATTCAATTCATGTTCAACTAAAAATACAAGGACGCTCTCCATAAATAAACCATCTTAGAGATGGAAAAAGTCAGTCACAGTTATGTAATTCAATACTTCTACTGGAAAGTTCTCAGTCCAACCAAAATTAAAGTCTAGCTAGATTTTACTCTGAGGGACTCGGCTCATGTATTCATGTGTATAAAACAGTGGTAGACAAAACCGAAACCACGCATACAACAATATGCGTCAGCGCTGTTACTTTGTACACGGTGAAAATATTGTGCTCTCCCAACAATCGTGCTCTCATGCTCTCACAACTTATGTCTGTTTTTATAGTACTGAACGCCTGTCTGTCTGAAAAAAATGATTATTGCCGGCCTCACGAGGCTATGAGATTGCTATAAAATTGTTGGTGGTAGAGTTGAAACGAGGCCGTAAAGCTCAAGACACAGGTGGCCAAGTGGGATGGATTTAAATTTTTTTTTTGAAAAACTTTTAGGACAGGTTGTACATTGAAAGTTGGCATCGAAAATTAAGAAAATTATGAAATTTTATCAAAACCGTCCACGGCCACTGTCCACCGCTCATACAATCCAAATCGTTTTTTTTCATACAATTTTTCAAATTATTCAAAAATTAACCCAGAAGCACTGAATATCAATTAGAAAAGTGTTCTAGAATAAAGAACAGATGTGTGTGGAGTTTACAGCAAAAGTGTTCATATTTTGTATATATACTTCTTTGATATATATTAATTTTAATCGGCCACGCCCTCAGTCAACCGCCTACCTAAATCAAAATGGGGTTTGCAAAAAATCGATTTCTTAGGATCACATTTGTCCTTTCCAAGCATATGTATTCAAATGTGGTCCATACATGTTTTAAATTAAACTACAGATTTAAGTTAAGTTTTATCAAAATCGACCACGCCTACCGCCAACTGCCAAGATAGTGTTTTGCAAAAAATTGATTTCTCCGTATAACATTTTTTATATCCAAACAAAAGTGTTTAAATTTTGTTCATACGCTTTCTGGAATAAACAACAGATTTAAGACAAGTTTCGACTAAATCGGCCACGCCCACCACCAACCGCCCGTACAACACAATATTTTGCAAAACAACAATTTTTTCGCCTTAAATTTGTTCTTTCCAAGTACAAATGTTTAAACTTCGTTCTAGAATGACCAACAGTTGCAAACCAAGTTTCATAAGAACCGACTACGTCCTCAGCCAGCCGCCTACACAAATCAAGATGGGTTTTATATAAAATCGATATTTCCGTATAAACTTTTACCTATCCAAGCAAAAGTGTTCATATTTGGTACACACATGTTCCAGAATAAACAACAGATGCAAGCCAAGTTTTATAAAAACGGCCGTGCCCATAGCCATACGCCTATTCAAACCAAGATATTGTTTCCAATTCGCGCAAAATTATTCAAATTTAAAGATGCATGTTCTTGAATAAACAACAAATGTATGCCGAGTTTCAGCAAAATCGACCATGCCCACTACCACCGGCCATACAACCCAAGATGGTGCTTTGCAAAACATCGATATCTCTGCATTAAATTTAACCTATCCAAGAAATAGTGTTCAAATTTGGTACATACATGTTCTGGAATATATAACAGATTCAAACCAAGCTTCATTAAAATCGGCCACACCCACCGCCAACCGCCTATACAACCCAAGAAGGTTTTTTGCAATAAAATCGATTTTTCCCATAAAATTTTTCTTATCCACGCACACGTATTCAAATTTGGTGTTCAAATTTGGCACATCTTCCAAAAAAAACCAACATACGCAAGCCAAGTTTCATCAAAGTCGGCCTCGCCATTTGGCAATCTACCACACAACCCAAGATAGTTTTTTGAATTAATTTTGATATATTTTATTTGCAAACAATTTTTCCAGTTCCGAAAAACTTGAGAATTTTGAAAATGGGTCCACATAACTTTTTTTCTATTAAAAATCAAAAATAACATAATTTTTTGAAGCTATTTATATCAAACTAGCTGACCCGGGCAAACGTTGTTTTGCCTTCAAATTTTATTTTCACTGCAAGTCTGGTTCCGGTGCAAAAACACAAAAAAGACTAAATATTGCGACATCTGTTGGAGGAACTTTAAACCACACAGAAACACTACTCAAGGCCAATAGAGAATGCATATAAAATTTGGTCAAAATCGGTTCAGTAGTTTTTGAGTTTAGCGATCACGAACATACACGTAATTTGTATATATGTGGAAGATGGTATTATCAAGAAAGCGACCGGCCGTGGCATGAACGTTAGAACACGCGGCTACCATGCGGGAGATCCCGGGTTCAATTCCAGCCTCCAGTCATCTTTATTTTTTTTCATTGCCGGGCCCCTCGATATTGTCGACAGCAACTTCGCAGTATCAAGTGTTGAGTTTATCGGCATGTCTAGTAAAAAGCTTCTCAAACATTGACATTCGCATTCGTCAAAAAACAAGTAGGTGCCGTTAGTTGTGAATCTAAAAATAGAATGCGTATAAATTCACACTAACGCGATAAGCTTACCCATACCTCATTCATGGGATTCATATATGGTCCACTGCATTATATGAAAATATAAATCAGTTATTGCTTAGCACACTTGTTCAAAAATAAAATTTAATTTTTCTAAAAAATCATAAAAGCACATTTCATATTTGAACCTTTTCTACAAAACTGATTGATAGCAAATTCCCACTGTGCAACGTAGTGACCGATCAATTACGGTGTCCATGCCCGTAACTGAAAAATCCACAAAATGATACTGGTTGTACGCACCTCTGGTGGCGATGAAATGATAGGCATTACTATAAAATGCATATTAACTGCAAATTTAAAGATGAGAAAAACTGAGCGGAAGATGGGTGCCGCGTTTGCTTACACAAGACCCAAAACAGCGTCATGAAGATGTTTCAATAGAGTGTTTGGCAATGTTTCTCCGTAATAAAGCCGATTTTTTGTATTGATTCGTAACAATGGATTCGAGACTTCACTTCATACGTGAGACAAAGAAGCTTTTATATCTTAGGTAAAGGAAGCCTCATACCAGAGACAAAGGAACACTCGGGTCAAAAAATCACTCGGTGATATTTGCTTACATTAAAGAGGTGATGTCTGAGGGTGATGACTGTTTTAAGGAGCTAGGCAGTACTGTCAATACTATCTTATCAAAACTATTGAATATCGCTGAAAAAAGTAGAGCTAAAAACAAAGTTATGTTGACATGTAAGGAACATTTTTGCCAAATTTGTTGTGTTTTCTTTATTATTCTTGTATATAAGGGGATCATCAAAAACCGGCTCCACGAAAAGCCCCCCAATGAAATAAACCCTAAAAAATAGGAAATAATACCCAAAACAGTGAATGAAATAACATCGAAAAATAAATTAAATAAAACCCAAAGAGAAAACGAAACAACCCCCATCATTTGGGAGTTATTTCATATGAAATAATAGCTAATGATGAAAATAAAATAGCCCCCAATGAAATAAACCCAATCAGCGACAAAAATTAAATTATGGCCAAAATTCATGAAATAATCAGTTTCACCAAGGATTTCATGAAGTCAAAATGGACCAACAGCAAAGTCGAAAAAAAAAATCGTGTGGATCGTATATCGTTGCAGCCCTGCTCTATTTTTGCAGTTTGGAAGACAATTTGCCTTTTACGTTTGGCCTTAACACACTCACCTTATTTCATAATTTGAAAACCCCAAATGAGGAATGAAATAATTCCCAAAAAAATTAAAAACGGCCCAAAAAAATTGGGAGATATTTCATATGAAATAACACCCAAAAATGTATGAAAAAAAATTGGGGAAAATTTCATTTCTCGTTTGGGCGTTATTTCATTGGGACACTTTTCGTGAAGCCTCAAAACCCCTCCTATGAAATTCAGAGTTTGTCTAGTATTTCATATAATGGAACTTTGGTCTTCCGCATGATACATTCGGGCCCTGTTCATAACCAATAATTTTTATACCCTGATACATTTGAAAAATAATAAATTGAATCACAATCCCGTGTTTTTTACAAAACTGTTTCCCTCTATCTTCTACTGCCTAACAAACTTTGAATTTTATGTAAGTGGTATGTGAATATAATTAATTTAAACAGTTTTTATTTGTTTACACCAAAATGCATTTAATTCAATCAACGAAAAAATTCTCCGAATAAACAAATATAAAAACAACAACAACTGACTTCATTTTAATTATTGCTTTTATTTTGATAAACTCTGAATTTAAATGTAAACCTATTTAGAGGGGATAACTAATATACAATAAATGAACATCAACAATAAAGAGATAATAGACCCCTGCATTTCGACAGTAGCAACAACGACAACAACAACAACAACCTATCAAATACTAATGCACACATGAAAAATTAATTATGTTTATAATGCAGCATTTTGAGCAAATTGTTTGGAAGTATGGCAAATAATTAATTACCCTAGAACAAAAAAATAACAACAAAACAAACTAATGTTCATATATAACTTTGTAGTTAAAATGAACACAGACACTTGTTGGTTTAATAACAATTTAATATAGAGGTCAAGTAGTGCTTACAGACAAATAACAATTTTAAAGTGGGGTCTTGTTTTGCTTAGTTATTTGCTCATCAAAGTTAGAGTGACATTTACCACGTGGCCAATAACATAAATACATACATATGCATTGTGAAATAATGATGTGTTTTGTATCCCCGTCTATGCTGTTGGAATTTATCAATGAATACCAAGTATTTTCGATATAAATTTGTTTGTTTTTTAGTCAATTCTTCAAATGACTCAAACAGACCACAACAATATCACAGTTCTATAAAAAATGTCTGACTTTATGTCAGAGAGGACATATCGCACCTGTTTGACAAAAGAGAGACAATTCAAAATTAAAATAACTGAAAGTGTATCTCTTTGGTTTAGTCTAGAAAAGGTATTCCGAAAACACAGAGTGTGTCATAACGTTTGTTTTTTTAGGTAGAGATGATCACTTTATGTGTTTGTTTTTCTCTTTTAATTGCAGAAAATTAAAATTAAGACATTTTGAGCTGTCTCCCTTTTGTCGAACAGGTGCTATATGTAGGTTAAACTTATAACTTTACCGAATCCTTTTAATCACAAGAAACTTGCTCATCTACAGAATTAAGCAACAGCAAATAACTTTATATAACATTTCTTTATTATTATTTTATTATAAACCATAACAACTCAAAGGACTTTTCCCATATTACTTACATTGCCACATCTCCCAGTTTGCATTTGGCGTATAGGGTATCTATGCAAATCTATCATATGAATTCAGCGCGACACAAAACTTATTACATTTTAATAGAATTCACATTTAAAAGTGAATGATGTAAATAGAATATTGTATAATTATAACCAAATACACAGAAATGCATATAAAATATGCAAATTTTTGCGAGAAAAAAAAACTGGTAAATAAAAACAATAAAAACACAAACACTGGTACTACAACATATGTGTAATAATAAAATACCAAATAAATACAATTTATGTGAGAAGAGTGCATAAATGTAGCACTCTGCTCTCTCTCCCCCTCCCCTTTCCATAATTTATATGACAAGAAGTTTTATAATTAATAACAATAACAACAACAAAAAAACGACGAGTGAAATTAATTAAAATTTCAGCAAAACGATGTAAATTGTTTTTGTCACTGATTTAAATGAATACTGACAGTTATTGATATTGCATTGATACTGTTACAAATATGAATATTTTTTTTACTGTACATAGATTTTATAGTTTTGATTGTTTACATATGCATATAAAGTATAAGTACATATATAATATATAGACACTTTTTTTCTGTTTTTCGATACACATAATAATTATAAGTTACAAAACACTTGTATTATCATATGATAATTATAGATTTAATCACCAACATTTATTGGAATAATTAGTTGAATTAAGTAGCATTAAAATTATTATTATAATAATATTAGCATTAATATTAATACGAGTATGACTACATTATAAATATATTATTATTATTATTATAATTATCAAAAAAAAGATAGTTAATAATAATATTAAACATTCACCGTAATAATTTGCATAAATACACCATAATAACGATGATAATGATGATGATGATGTTGATAATAATTTTAATAATAATAACGAATGAAGCTGATCATAATGACATAGCGTTGGCGATGATGATGCTAATGATGATGTCAAATCATACAAAATTAAAAAGACACAGCAACAACAACAACACCCATTTAGTATACATACATACATACATATATGAATTATTTTACAACACTCACACAATAAGAGAACGTAAAATAATATAATAACAAATAACAATAATAATTAAGTTAATTTAAAATACAATATCATCAACAACAACAACAACAAGAACAGCAAAACAAACCCAAAAACAGCAGAAACGAAACTAAATATACATAATATAAAACGAACAGAAAAGCAACAAGAACAACAACAACAACAACATTAATAAAAATGACAACAAACTGAAAGAAATAAAGTAAACATTTATGATTTAGAAAAAATTTTAAATATCTCAGTTGTTTCATTTTGTTTTAAACAAAAGGCCGTTGTATACCTTTAGGCTGGTCTACGCTTTAAAGTTGGGGAGGGCTGTATGTGAATTGGCGGCACAGGTGAAACAACGCAAATGGTGTTTTTAATAAGTACCAATGAAGAAAACATTACAGCGGGAAGTCTTCATTGGATTCTGTTTAACATTATTGTGGATACGGCGAATGTTGGTGTGACAAAGGAGATTTTTTGTATTTATAGTACATTGACCTCGAAATTTGGTTACACTTTTAGAGATGCTACCTAAATTGAGACGAACACTTCAATTATGCTATAACAATATTTTAAAATTATTTAAAAATTAAATAAATTGAAATGTGCAAAATGTTGCCTTTTGATATGTTACACTATTACCAGCGGTGTTCCCACTATATTTTTATACCCTAACCCATAAAAATGAGGGTATATTTGTGTAAAGCCCACTTTACACTGGCAGACAAGACTGTGTGATATAATGTCTGCCCAGACTTATCCCCCAGTCTAGGGCGATGTATTCGGTCTGCGCAGACTTGTCTGTCAAAAATCAAAACGATTTTGATTTTCATAAATCTGGGCAGACATGTCTGATAATGTAGGGACAGGTTCGAAAGACTTTTTTTTCGTGTCAAAGAAAAATTTGAAAATAAAAATAGGAAAATTTGTTAAACTATTTAGAATATACAAATAAAAGTCAAATGAAGAAATTTTTTAATAAATTAACATTTAAAAAGTGTTGTGCTAACTTTTTGTAAAAATAAAATACAAATATTAGGCATGTTCCGGTACACCGTTCATGTTGACTACTGGTGAAAAATGAAAGTTCGACAGATACGTCTGAAGTGTAATGGCGAAGGCAGATGATTACAGGGATTTTTTGTCTCCCAGACAAGTCTGTCAGTGTGAAGGGCCCTTAACAATCAAACCAAAAATAAAAAAAAATAAAAAAATACAAAACAACCTCATTGGGTATAACTTAGTTTTTTTTCCGGAAATTCTTCCATTTTAAATTTGAGAATTATTTCGTTGCACTCTCAGCGTCTTGGTGAGGGATAGCACCAAACCTCTAACAAGGATTCTCTGAGCTCTTCCTATCTAGTCGAACAGTAACACATTCAGTTTATGTTTGTGTTTGTTCAAAGTGTGTAACCTGAAGTTAATTAATTTTGTCAGCCGGATAGGAAGCAATGCTCCAAGCTGAAGGAAGACGAAGTGTGTATCGGCAGAATACTTCGGTATTCTGATGGTGGATGTCTGACCGACCCGATTAGGAACTTCGGTTCCTTGCTGATGGCGATATGGTGCAAAATTTTTGTTTGCAAGAGTGTTGAGGTTATTGTCCATATGACAAAATAATAGTATATAATAACATCAATTAGCAAATATTAACAGTGAAGGGGCTAATATAGGACGGAGTACAAGCCTCGAGCTTGTACTTGTCAGTCAACATGGTACCCCCACATAAGAATCAAACACAATTTGAATATTTTGCGGAGTGTTGAGAATTATGTCCTGGGCCTTAACAGCGGCATTATGGTATGTTCCAGTGGGGTTGAGCCCACCATCTGGTCAGGTCTGCACGATGATACTACTAGATGTAAAATACAACGACTCATGTCTTCCTGACTGGCAGTCTTGTGGATAGGATAATTCGAGTAAACTGATCCTTATGAAAAATTTACCAATATTAATATTTTTAAAAAAGAGGTTATGGGACTACAAATAGGCAGACCAGCTTTACTAGAATGTTAACAAAAGTAAAGTAAAGGGCGAACCGAGCAAAAGGCGGTTGATATGGAAAAATGGGGGTGATATTCAGGAATTAGAGGTAATTTTACATACGAATCAGCAGGAATAGTGTCGAGGCACACCTTTTTTCAGAGTACAATGAGGAGGCGTCCCGAGAAATAGGCGAGAGATGTTGGAAATGCGAGTGATATTCGGACTCAGGAGGTAATTTTACATAAAAATCGGCAATTTTCTCCGGATATCCCCCAATATCTTCAGTTACTAATTTCACTTCTTGTTATCATTCAAGTGAATCAGGGGAAGGTTTCCGGGGAAAACCATTGGTTAGTGGGGAAAATAGGGTTGATATTTAAAATTTTACGTAGAATATTTTTTCCATACACACCATCTTCATAAAATTCAGTTTTGTGGGGCGTTTTAGTACCAATTCGAAGTAAATGAAAATAACCCATAAAAAGCATTTGCAGTTTTGACTTGTTGTGGCATTCAAGTTGATTTTGGAGCTTTGGTTACTTCAGAGGCTTTTAGTAAAATATTCCCGTTTTGGGGGTTCCATTAATCAGTTTACAGCAATACGGGCCATAAAAGACCCATATATTGGAGAGCCAGGGGGTTGAAATGTTCCACAAAAATATTCTATAATACCAATTTAGCGCCACCTCGGAATAATAAAGAAACTAACCCATAACCACCTGTTTGACAAAAGAGTGACAACTCAAAATTAAAAAAAAATTAAAAGTCTAACTCTTTGATTTGGTCTAAAGAAGTTATTCTGAAAACATAGAGAGTGTCATAACGGGTTTGTTTAACGGAAGTGGGTTCCAAATAATGGACCATTTTTACATTGGGTTAAGATGACCACTTTAAGTGGTTTTTTCTCTTTCTATTGTAGAAAATAAAAATTAAGAAATTATATGTTGTCACTCTTTTGTCGAACAGGTGCGATTTGTTGACAGTTTGCATCATGTCTGTAAACGTCTGTTCATATGACCGAAAGTCCTATTCACAACCGGTTACGCTCTACAAGCAGGAAATAATATTACATAAATTTCATTTAGAAACGGTTACTTTTTATAATTGGAGAGTTATACAATGACATACATCGGGTGAGGGTATTTGCCAGTCATTTAACCTGACTGAACTGGTTACATAAGTCCCTCTTCAACAATTATTTGTAATATTAAATTGTTTTAAAGACAGCTAAGTCTTTTCCATAACTAATGTTTACTGACCGACAAAAACCACACCATTCATTCGAATATTTTAGGTCCACTTAAAACAAAAACAAATCGAAAAGCCAAAAAAAGTTTTTTTGTTAAGAATTTCTATTATTTATTATCCATAAGCATTATCAAAAGCGGTTGTCATGTGATTCTTTAGAATCTTCTATTGACGAATCATCTGCATCTGCCACTACTTCAGCATTACTGGTTGAAGTGTGAATCGCATACATATCGCCCAATGGTGGGTAATACTCATCTAACATTTCCTGAAACATTTCTGGATCCATTTGCTCCTTATTAGCATGCAAATTTCTGACCTCTGGTTTTGGTGTGAAAGTTGGAGGTGGTGGAGGGTATGGACCTGGGTAGCCGTATGGTGGATAACCATATGGTGGGGGGTAGTAGCCAAATGGTGGTGGCGGTGGTGGATAAGGATGTGGATGTGGGAAAGGATAGCCGTAGGGTGGCACAATCTTATCCGGTTTCGGTGTGGTGGTAGAAGGTTTGGGGTGTCCCGTACCACCATGTAATACCAACACACAGTTTACTACTGCTTTTTGACCATTTTTACCAATGCTGGGTATAGTAATCACCTGATCTGGATGGTGCGGTCTGTGTGTGGGATGTTCATGCCCTGGCGGTCTATGTGTGGGGTGTTCATAACCTGGCGGATGGTGTACATAACCCGGCGGATGGTGTTCATAACCAGGTGGTCCATACGCATATTGTGGATATCCTGGTGGCGTATAAACTACTGTTGGAGCCAGGCCAGCATAGGTATCTTCGAACTGACGTCCTCGACGATTTCCACGTTTACCTTTACGAGTGCCATTAACTTTCAAAACACACAATGGATAACCACGGACAGGTTTATGACCAACGCTCAAAGGCGGATGGTCGATTGTCAAACCACCATCCCAACCTTGGGGTAGAGATACAGTCCAGGGTGTAATTGTTAGATGTCTCGCATCCAACATGCGCTCCTCAGGCGTTGCCAGTTGTTTAGTAATTATTCCCAATAAGGAGTCATATGTTTTAGGGCTTATTGGGTAAAATGTCAATGGTTCTCCAATTTTCGCTGGTGCTGCAAAGATAATAAACGAATTACAATGTGATACAACGATGACGAGATTTACAACTGGACTAACCGGCTGTAACCGTAAGCTGGTACGCAATGCTAATAGTTGCTAACGCCAGCAGCGTTTTGCTAAATTTATCCATTGTCTGAAGCCAGATATGCTGTAGTTTGCGTTGTATTTGAACCACCAAACTTTGTCAATAGACTAAATTTAAATTCTAACAGTTGTGATGTATTTATACGAAAACAGATTTGTAGATTTGCAACTGATAAAACGATGATATGTTCTGGGCTATGAGATTTGAGAATTACAAAACCAATCACAAAACCGTTACATTTCCAGTGAATAAAAAAATTAGCATTAGAGATTTACAAATACAACAGAGCCGTGGAGAGAAGATGAATGACTTTGCAAAATCAATAGCCAATCCGTTCTATGTGCATATTTAAGCTAAATTTCCTATGATGCTTTTAATGCTTTATAAAAAGAACATAAATCTGCTAAATATCTGCTAAATATTGATCTGCATGATCAATATTTTGCTAAAAATTGATCATGAGCTTGACTTAAAACAAATACCATTAACTTTGAATTTTATAATAATTCCACAAATATATTTTTAGTGTTATGGGAAGTTTCGTTGAAAAGTTAATGAAGTATACTCTTGCATAATATTTTGTTATAAATAATTTATTTAATTCCACCACCAATGTAAACAAAAAATTTCACTCTCATTTGCTTAACTTCGTTTTTTTTCTTTACCATCTGCCACCTTTCGACTTAAAAATTCCAACGATATGCATATGTCGAATATTCCAAAAAAAATTAATTAATTGGTATTCAGTAGCACATTTTAGATATGTTAGACATAATTATGTATGTGCTCTGTTAATACAAAAATCTAGATGTTAACATTTTTGCTACATTTAACTAATGCGTCAACGCCGATATATTCACTGAGCTGATATATATCTAAATTATTGTTGACATATGCTTAAACGCTAAATGCTTAATGTATGTTTATTATAAATCAGAAAATTTGAATAAAATATGTATGTGGTGGAATCAACTTTAAAATCCATTTAACAATATTTAATATGTAATGTTTTAGGCATGCAACGTTTGCTTAGTTTCACATTCTTTGTGTTAATTTTAGCTATAGTTAACATCTAGACATATGCTAAGAGCTGTACAAAAAAACTTAATCGCAGATGTGCGATAAATGGGTTTCATTTATGTGACAAATTATACGTCTTAGCTGTGGCGGTAAAATTATGCAGTAGATAAATGTGGATGAATGAATACTGGCAAAATAAATAGTCGTGTTGTAGATTCTTGATTTACTATCCGTCCTACAATCGAAACTCGCATACTCTTATTAGGTGGTATATCAGGAAATGTCTAAATGGAACTGCCTTATTCCTTTAAAAATTTGAGGTAAAGAAAAACTATGACCGTGTGCTGATAATTAGACCTCTATGTGATTAATGTTTAACTATGACACAACTTCAAGACCCGTCATACAATCTATGTTATAATTGAATATTTATCTGTATTTATCTGCGTTCACACAATCCATTTTTTCTTCTATCTGTTAAAGGACAATGGGCTAAACGAGCAATGGGGTCCTTCAACAAAACGAATAAGTCATATAAATGTTAGACCGATCGTGGAATGATGTTTACAACACGCGACTGAGTTTGAGCCCTGTCACATCCATCAACATTTGTTTGATCGTGAGACCCCTCGAGATTGTCGACAGCAACTTCGCAATAGTGTCAAATCAATCGGCACAGCTTTAGTAAAGGCTTTTCAAACAGCTGACGTTCATATTCGCCTTTATACTATAGGTCTTGTAGTGTGATTCCTAAATACAAGAGTGTTAATCACTCACTCAGAAAAATGTAAATGTAAATTAAATGTAAAACTATTAAAATAATATGAACTTTTTATACAAAATATACTAATATTTTGTGATAAATGTTCAATGTTGCTGATGAACATATTGGATCTGATGTCTCAAATCAGATCCAATATGTTAAAAGTTAAATTTTTGTAATATATCCTTAACATCTTTGGAAGTCTTTTAATATAAATTATATGCAAATACATAAAATGATAATGTCATAGTTCGGTTTGAGATCAGTTCTATTGGCAATTATTTATTATTGCCAATAGGTTTTTGTTCAAGAGTTTGTGAAATGTATTATGTTGACAACAGGTTAAGCGTATGACGTCATTTCGACATTAACCACAATATCTCGTCAGCGCCCTTTGCTGTGCCTTCTCCTCTATCATCACAAACCTTAAGGGAAGAAAGCATCTCAAAGCTAATGAGAACTTTTTCCAACGGTGCGAAGAAAGCATCCTTGAAGCGCACAACATTCCAACATAATACACACACAAGCACTTGCCTATGCATGTGTCCATCGGACAATGACGAGGCATTGTGGTTAATGTCGAAATGACGTCATACGCCTAACCTGCTGTCAACATAATACATTTCACAAACTCTTGAACAAAACCCTATTGGCAATAATAAATAATTGCCAATAGAACTGATCTCAAATAGATAATATTCACAGCTAAGAACGTGTTAAAGAATCAATGGTTTTTGGTTTTTTTGTCCCAATATAATGACATATGCCTAAAGAGATGGCTCCTAACTGCATTGCAGAATTTGTTCACAGATAAACATCTATAGCTAATTCTACTCAAAAGACATTGTATCAGTCTCTCATATTGGGTTAAGTCTCAACAAATTCTGGGTATTACAAAGATCCAAAAATCCATTTAAGGAATCAGTTGTTTAAGAACTCTTCCGTTTATATGATACAGTCTTAGGATCATGATAACAAGTTGGAGTTACTACGTGGTAGTGCTTTCACAACGCAACAAGTAGCACCATACACTCTGCTCTTGGAAATCTGCTTCGATGGGCCATAACCTGTGGATTGGGGTTAAATCCGTAGCAACCCGAATTGGTTCTATTTACTCGTAGATATATGGTCAAGGACTTCAGGCCAAGTACCTAGATGTTGTTTTCGATTAGAAACCATAGTACTACTATAGTAGAAACCAAATGTATCAAGGAGGATCAAATAGAGGTTAAAGAGGGGAGTCAATTCCCTTTGTGCGTCTTAGAATTCTATAGATAAAAGCTGGACAAGTGACAATGTGAAAGTGACAGTGTGACTATACACCAAGGTAGTCTGCTCTGGTCTGGTGAGAGGGCCCAAATAAGACTAACTTACTGTTATGGAGATTACTAGGGCTAGGGCTAGAAGGAGCACATCGCAACGTGTTACAGTGCCGTCCACCACCATGGACATGCAGCTAAGCCTTTCGTTCAGTCTACATAATGAATGCAGTGCTCTTCAAGAAAGCCATTGAGGCTATTATGGAATGTGGAATCGATACAAGCAGGTGGATAACCCTGTAAACCAAAGTTGGTGAGGAACTATAAGAAGATGTTGGATGGGTTAAAGCCTATAGATGGCAACATCTGTACCCATATCTTGGGCGCCATTTCCTTATGCCCGTCATCAGGCCACAGCTGCGCACTGCATGTAATCGATTATTGCCGGTCTCAGCAACCTGTAACAAAGTCGAAATTCCTTAAGAAAATAAAGAAATTATAAAGAAGAACAATGTTGCAATGTGAGTCTTGCTATCATGACAGACAAAGTGACAGTGTTTTTAAAGTAACCGCAAGGATGTAATACACGGTTTAACTATAGTTGATCTTCGTCTGCCTCCCAGGGCCCAATTTTTTGTCGTTTACCAAACTAAGACTAATGTTTTGACTTATACAAAATCCTATCAACTTGAGTGAAGAACTTTGTTCAACAGAGTATTCTATTTTAGAACTGAAAAAAATATGTGGTATTTAATAGCCCAGTCACAGTTAATTTATTTTTGCCAATCACTTAAAACTATCAATTTAGTTCTGAGAAATGTTGTCACCAAGTGCCAATAGCTTGCCCTACATCTCAACTACCCACATACAAATCTGTTAACAGATATTAGCATACAAATTGATTTATTGATCTCCTTATTAAACGTTTTTTTTTTTGTTTAACTCATCATAAAAAACAGTTATTTTCGAAAATTTGAAAGTTGGTCCACTTTCATCACTAACATGGGAGTGTAATGCTCGTTAACTAAAGCAATAAAATAATTATTGGCTTTAAACAAGCCAACATTTCAACCCATATCACCTTCATCATATCTGAGAGAAGATATCATCAACATTGAATCTAGTTTATTGGCAACAAAGAGAAGATACCAAAAAATGATTAAAAGTTTACTATTGGAAAACCATCAACCATATACGACGAACACATGCCAACAGAATACCAAATTTGTCTTCATCATTTCTTTTCGATCGTAAATGTCGCAGACAAATTTCTGAGACAAAGACCAAAACTTTATTGACAGTTCTCATAGTAAAATTGAAATAATTTGACACTTTATGGTTCATCCATCATTATGTGCTTGTATCAACATCATAAGCGTATGTGTGTGTGTGTGTGTAAAGGTGTGGCGATTTGCTTATGGTCATAATTAGGAAGTGGGTCAATATATTTTGGCACATTTCTAATGCAAAATGACCAAAAACAAAGGGAAGAAAGTATTTACCAAAGCCATTGTTCTCAGGCAGATTAGTACTAAATACTATCTAATGCCCAAAACAAAGTCCAAATTGGCTTTACAAACTAACAACGAAACAATAGGGAAATTTAAATAACTATGACCAAACAAAAAACCTTAATCATCCATTGATAGCAGCGATCGATACACACATGAAGAACATTATATCGAGGCATTAAATCTTACCACAACTATAAGTGTTAGATCGTAAACGATATAAATTCCAGCGGAAATGTCGAGCAATCTACTGTTATCTGAGAATATAAAGAAATTGTATAAATAAACCCGGCTGGAAGGAAACTCAAGTTATTCCTAAAAGTTATTTGCGACAGAAAGCTAAGAATTTACTAGCCACTAGCACGACATGAGGTGGTCTTTACTACTGGCTTTTGTGGCCGCCATTGGATTAGCTGTAGCTGGTAATTACAATTAATATAACAACTGAGTCGGTTTGGTTATAATTCAGAGACATTTTTGTTATTACAGACGACAAAATTGTGTTGCGTGTAAAACCTATCACCACCGAGGAATATAGAAAAATTGTGGGTGAAGATGATGCTGGCAGTTCTCAAGGCCGCGTATTTTCTGGTCTAACAAATTTAGCGGCTGGCCTGAAAGTAGGCAAATACATTAATAGCTTATTTGGTGGTCATGACACGAAAACTGTGGGCGGTTATCCACTGTGTACCATCAACGCTACGCCTGAAGCCAGACAATTAGATGAGTTTGCGTATCAAAATTATGAGGAAGCTCTTGAACCTGAGGAGGAACCTACACATGAGGGTCACAAAAAACGTCCCGTGATTAATTGTGTTTTGATAGTGGATGATAAACATCATCATCATCACACTACAACCACAACGAAAGTGCCAACGACAAACCCAACGGAGCCACAATTGATTAGCACTACCACCCCTAATACTGGACCCACATTCAGCCCTACACCACCCACACTACCACCATATCCTCATCATCCACATCACCCCCATCATCCACATCATCCATATCCACCACCGCCTTACCCTTGGTATGGTGGTTATCCATACTATCCATATCCAGCACCAGCACCACCACCACATTATCCACACTACCCTCATTATCCACAGTATCCACATCATCCACACACCACTCCAGCTCCTCTGCCTGGAGGAGAGGAGGAAGAGGAAGGCGTTGATGTGGACGTTGAAGAAGAAGAGCCAACAACACCAAATCCTTTGCATCCATTACACTCGTTGTTACTTAATAAACTGTCATATCACACCACAACTACGCGCCGGCCACATCACCATCATCATCATCATAGCCGACCCAGGCCTCATCCCAGAAACAAATCACCACGATCCCAGAAGAAAGTACCAACGAAACCTATCGCTGCTCCCGCTGCAGATGATTTCGATAACTATGACGACAGTGTAGATTACATTGAAGTCGCGAGAAGATTTAATCAGCAGCCCAGAACAGCGTTTGAATTTAGACCCTAAAAATTAATCTGAAATGGAAGTTAACAAAAGAATTAGTTAATATATATTAAGAAAAGATTTTTCCAACTGAAAATGTGTTACAAGGTCTTTTGTATTTAGCAATCCAGATGAATATGTGAATACATAAGTACGAAAATAACATATGCGATGGCCATTATTGCAGTGGCGACATGAAGGAGAAAGACGTTGCTAGTAAGGGGCCTTGGTAGGTATATCATATTCGTTTGGACTGAGACAAGTCATAAGCTTCATTTCCGTTTAGTAATAAAAAGAATATCGAAATTTCCATGTTTGGAGTAGACAGGTCTTTTGGAATATGTCAGCTCAGGTATGAAATATCTAGCTTAACATTTTAATCTGTAATGAATTTGAGTCATTATGGCTTGAGGTAAATCTATAGTTAGTCTATATTATAAACAACCGTAGCAAGATGATAAGAAGACACCACTACCATGCGGATGACCTAGCCCTGTCACATTCATCTACATTTCGTTGATCGACGGCACCCTCGTTGCCGACATCAACTTCACCGTAGTATATGTGCCATATTTGTAAAATTTCCTTGTAGTATTCGAGTCAGTTGGCATGTCCAGTAAAAGCTTTTCATAAACTTGCCCTCACATTATCACAAGGCCTTTGTCATTTCTGCACCTCTGTTAGTTTTGTATACACAATTGTAAAAGCAAATGGTTGCATAGATGACGTCTGTGTCCGTGTGTGTGTGTGTGCGTTAGGACGTTGTCTTCTAATCTCATGTTATGTTGGCAAAACAAATATTGGACAATGGGAGTAAAAATGCTGTCACATAATATCCTTAGGCGTTAACGGAAAGTTTAGTTGTTGCCACTACGGCAGTTGAAGATGTTGAAAACAATCAGTTGCCTTGTGTTGCAGCAATAAGACACAGGCATTCAAGCAGTTAATGCAGAAGGTATCAAATGAACACTTGTGTAAGCAGCAATGTAACCTGTTGGAAATTTTTAGAAAATTGTTAATGGAAAATGAATGATGAAAATGTAACAAAGCTATAGGTAAGGGCAGACATATATATATATTTTAAAATTGAAGAAAAAACTTAGGCCATAATTTGTATCCACGATGAAGTACGCAGTGTTATAACATCCTATCAATATGAAAGTAACAAGTTACCGTTCGAATAAATATTCACATTGCACCACTGTGCAATATCATATTCATATATATTGTATGTAAACAATTGTCAAAAAACCGCACCCTAATATATTTAACATTAATGTAATCCGATCATCTATCCATCTATGTATACAAAAACCAAATCATATTTCATGAAATATGATTTGACTAAATTATGTTTAAACAAAGCAAATGTATATCAAAGCATTGCATACAATAATTGAAGTAACAATAAAGCAGAGTTTAATTAACCGTCAAACCAAACGTACGTGTTTTCCTCTCGATCAGTTGGTGCTGGAATTAATTCATAATTTCGTTAAGAGTTTTCTAGAACCACCACTGAAAAAATAGTGTTAGGAGAAACTCCTAATTATTTAAGAGTTCCCTATTATAACGCTATTAAAATTGGCGCAGTCGGTAGGATAGTCGCCAACGGTATTAAAAAGAACATCCGCGAAAAGTGAAAGTTTTTAACCTACGAAGTGACTATCCGCAAATAACAACTTACACTCTAAGTGAAAGAAAATCCTGTGAAAAAGGAAGTGAACCCCATTGAAAAGGGAACAAACAAAAACGTTGTAAATCCAGTGGAAGAAAAAATCTACGAACAAGAACCATGGCGCTAAACGCATCAAACGCAGGTTTGGCAGCAGCAGCTGGACAAGGAAGAGTGCTGGACTTGAATCCTCTAAAGTATCTTGAAAAGATACAAGCATTCGATGGAAGAAAAGAGGATCTTTCAACATTCTGTATGAATGTTGACGATATCATTCCAACTCTAACACAATACAACGAACAGGCACAACGAATGTGCATAAACATCGTCAAAAGCAAATTGACTGGAAAGGCGAGAAGAGTAATGGAGATTCATCCACATCTAAACAACTGGACAGATATCAAGGACATGCTGGAAACAAATTTTGGAGGTTTCCAAACAGCAGACCAATTATACGAAGATTTAAGAGCAGCCCAATATAGAGGGAGCACCATCGATTTCTACAACTATATCCAACATAAACTAGCCTTGTTAAACAAAAAAAGCAGGCAAGAAGATAGAATCAACGATGTCGGAAGAAATATAGAGACGGCTTTGAAGATATTCATTACCAGGTTACCTGTGTACATGAGAACGGTTCTATGTGCGCTTAAGCCTACTACAATGGGTGAAGCCATCCATGAACTTAGCCAGTCTGGGTTCTTAAACGAAGAAAGGAAGCCCAAATCCGAAGGAAAAAATCAACAGAAACAACAACATCAACAACAACATCAACAACAAGAACAGAAACAACAAAATAAACAACAATATCAACAGCAACAGCAGAAACAACAACATCAAAAGCATCAATATCAACAATGGCAACAACGACCAGTGCAACAGCAAGGACAGCAAAAGCAACAGTATCAGCAGTGGCAACAACGACCAGCACAACAGCAAGGACAACAATATCAGCAGCAGCAAAGGCCAGAACCAATGGAACTTGGAACCTCCCAGACGAGGGAGAACAATTATCAACACGGTTGCAGCAGTTGTATGAATGGTATTAATATTAATTCTGACACTTTTACCAATATAAATAAAAATGAAAATCTTAATGAGAATAATGAACAATATTCAGAGAAAAGTATTAATTGTGAATCAGTAGAGAAAGGAAATTTTCGGCAAACGGCCTCAGGAAGTACGGACTTCCCTATATACTGCTTAGAGGACGAAATAGACAACTTAGGTTATTGATAGATAGTGGTTCGACAGAAAATTTTTTAAACTTTGATCAGTGTCCTCCCCAATTCATTAGAAGAATATCAGAACCAATAACAATAAAATCGGTTTCAGGAAAGTTTTCAGTAACCCACGAGGGACTGATTCCTAAAAAATCATTAAGGATTCCATTAAAAAACGACACTGTGTTTGGACTGTTTAAATTTCACGAATTTTTTGATGGCATTTTGGGACATCACACTCTCAGACAAAATAATACAATAATAGACTATTCCAAGATATAATAGTCATAAATGACAAACAATTTAAGATATATTATCAGGGCGAAAACGAAGATAAATTGTTAAATACTACGGAAATTCTTAGAAAACCGAATCCAAATAAGGTCGATGGAATTAAAAAACAACCATTACCCAAGACAGTCAAAGAAATCCAGAGTTTTTTAGGACTCAGTGGATATAATCGAAAATTCATTCCTGACTATGCGAAAATAGCTAAACCAATGACACGCTTAAAGAAGAATTCTGTCATTAACGTGAATGACAAGGATTATAATCAATCCTTTGAAAAACTTAAAGCGATACTCATGTCGGATATGGTTTTAAGATACCCAAATTTTGACGAACAGTTTCAATTGACTACGGACGCGAGCAACTATGCTCTAGGTGCTGTGTTATCACAGTCACAAGGACCGATAGCTTTCGTATCTAGAACATTAAATAGACACGAAATAAATTATTCAACAATCGAAAAAGAGTTACTAGCCATAGTATGGGCAGTAAAACAATTTAGACACTACCTTTATGGGAGAAAGTTTCTACTAAAGACAGATCACAAACCCTTGGTATGGTTAGCTAACCTCAAGGAACCAAATTCCAAACTTATACGTTGGAAAATAAAACTAAATGAATACGAATTCGATATTAAACACGTTGAAGGAAATGAAAATAAAGTTGCTGATGCACTTTCACGAATTAGGGAAACAAATGTCAATGAACAAATTAAGACTCATACTTGCACTGTATGTAAGAAATCATACAAAGCTAGGAGAGGATTATTACGTCATTTAAAGACTCACGGTGACAGACAAAGCAGAACTTGTAAAGTATGCAAGCCATTGCTGGCACATAAAAGCACATTAAGGAAACATTATAAAAATAAGCACAAGCTTAGTGAACAAGAAATCATTGATTTAATGACGGAAATTAGGAGCCAATCTCCTGTACCTACGGTACATTCGGCCAAAGAAGATAGCACGGATTATTTCCAAATTTCGGAAAATCCGCTACAAACTTTTAAATATCAAATAATATTAAAACCAGATAATGAAGACAAAATAATTAATGAAACGATATTTGGAAAAAACAGAGTAACTTATCATTACAAGAAGTTGACGTCTCAGTTAATAATGAAAATATTATTAGATGCAGCCACTCATGATAATGTCGGTTTATATTGCGAAAATGTAAACAATTTAGTTCAAATTCAGACAGAATATAAGAAATGGAACGAACATCCAAATAATATGAAGATCATGAATATAAAATTAACTACAAAATTGTATATTGATGCGAAATATGAGGAATTGCTAGAGAAAATAGCTAAGCATCATAGATTTGATAATAATCATCCTGGGATAGAAAAAACCTACCAGGAACTAAAGAAAGAAATTTATTATCCAAATTTAAAAAAAGAAATAACCAAATTCATAAATAATTGCATAGTTTGTAATTTTAAGATAGAAAGAAACCCTATTAAGCTTCCCTTTGAAAAAACAGAAACTCCAAATGGACCCCATGAACATTACCATGCAGACATATATTATTTAGGCGAAAAAGTCCGGTATATTTCGGTAATAGATAAATTTTCTAAATACGCCGCGATAGAGGAAATACCCGACAAAACATCATTAGAACTTGTAAAGGCATTCACAAAACTATTTTTATATATGAAAACCCCAAAAAAATTGACTGTAGACAACGAATCAGCTTTTAAGACCCCACTATTTACAGACTTTTTAGACAAAAAAGGAATACAATATCATTTCACTACCCCCATGAGACATACAGGAAATTCGGACGTAGAAACCCAGGAAAATTTTTCAGAACTTGTTGCGAATGGTATTGATACTAGAATCGTTTCTTTTTTAATCGACTTTCTATTCTGTTTCTGGTTCTATATAACCGATTATGTACAACATGTTGCACCACAGTTTCCGTAGAATAGAAAATGAATATTCGTGTTCGAAATAAGTATTTTTTGAGGGTATTTATTAAGAAAAACTCAAAAATCTGAGTTAAAAAATATTTCGTACTGGCACCCAATTGAAAACCAATGAAATTTCAAAAAACAGCATATGAAGTTCAGTTATGTAGCAATTCATTTCATAACAGGTTCCAGGAGAACATGTTGGTCTTGGGACAATTTCAAACAAATATAATATATTGTGCAACCGAAAGTGGAACTTGTTACTTATCAGTAAAAGCTGTTCTGTAATTGTTTCTTTGCAACAAAATATTTTGCTGGGAAGGTTTCATAGTTCATTAAATGAACACATACGTATTTTAAAAGTTCGAGAAGAAAATTTAGATATAGCCTATAATATTGATTTACCCTATCAAGCTTTAGAAGCTTACAATAACTCTATACATTTAACCACGGGAGAAAAACCCATAAATTTACATTTTAGGTCAGACATAGAATTGGAAGAAATATACGATAGAATAGAGTTAAAAAAGGAAAAAATGTTGGAATTTAGAAATAGGGATAGAAGTGACAAAGAAATTAATAAGAATTTTTCGAAATATGAAAAAACGGACAAACTGACTAGTAAGGTTAAGAAATGTAAAGCTCAAGAAATAGAAGACAGAAAATATAGGAAAAATGAAAAAACTACATTACATTAGGACCAATTTATTAAAAGTAAAAATCTTTCTAGATCTCTGGAAGTTCTTGTTGATGACATTATTGACGATCTCTCCAGTATTGGCTCAGAAGCTAATAGTGACTGACTTAAATGAAGGAAACGGATACACCATAATTCAACTAGGAGACAAGGAACTGATACAAAATTATACAAAGATTTTGCATATATTCAAACCAGACCAGTATCTAGGATACCTAACACAATTAGAAGAAGAAATAATGATAACAGGCGACCCTTATTTAATCCATCAAGTAAAACATACTAAAACGCAACTTACCAGTTTAATGCCGAAATACCGACAGAAAAGAGGACTCATAAATATTTTTGGAACTGGACTAAAGTATCTTTTTGGGACAATGGACAGTACCGACAAAGAAGAAATTGAAGATAAACTAAGATTAATATCAAATAATAATCACGATTTAATACAGCAATCAAATAGCCAAGTACACATTAACTCGCACTTTGATCAGCAATTAAACAATCTCACTATCCTTAGGAATGAACAGACAGAATTAATAAAGCATCAATCCAGTTTATTGAACGTGACCCTGACAGAGTTTGTGACAGTTAGTTTGAAATATGAATTAGATCATTTAGAAAAAATAATCGAACAGGTCAGAGAATTATTATTAGCAGCAAAATTAAATACACTTACAAGAGACATATTTACAGACCAGGAAATTGAAGATTTTAACATAACCATTACTAAATTAGAAAATGTCGAATTAAAAGTGGCCACCAAGGCTAAAGATATTATATTCATTATTACAATACCAAATTTAAACCATGATATATATAAGGAATTAATTATTCAACCTGTACCAAATAAGAATAATAAACAACTAGTTTTAAGCAATTACAAATATCTTACCAAAAATAATGAAATATTCGAAAATGTTAACAAAATAAAAGATTTAAAGAAAATAGATAATCAGTGTATACAAAATATATTCAGCAAGAAAACTATGTATTGTTTATATGAAGAAAATACAAAAACTGAAATAATTGAAATTGGCATAAATGTTTTGGTAGTCATAAATATAAATCAAAATGTAACCCATAATTGTAATGAATTCCCAATAGAACTAAAAGGGCACTATCTAATATATATTGAAAATTGTAAAATACTGATAGACAAGTGGTATGACAAAAACCTCTACCAGGAAACTATAATTGTACCAAATCCAATAAGAAAAATTGAAATCTTGAATAAAACCAATGTATCTTTAAAAGAACTGAATTATAGCCATATTCAAAATACACACATGATAAATGATTTAACAAACCAACAAAAAATTCAAAGTTATGTAATATATATTTTAGTTACTATAATATTAACCTTAATTTTTGTATTAATTATTACCGCCTGTTTAACCAAATCGGACAAGAATAATCACACACCAATACCATTGAATGTCCCTCCAATCCGTTCAGGATGTGAGGTCCAATCTAAGTCCGGGGGTGTTATAACATCCTATCAATATGAAAGTAACAAGTTACCGTTCGAATAAATATTCACATTGCACCACTGTGCAATATCATATTCATATATATTGTATGTAAACAATTGTCAAAAAACCGCACCCTAATATATTTAACATTAATGTAATCCGATCATCTATCCATCTATGTATACAAAAACCAAATCATATTTCATGAAATATGATTTGACTAAATTATGTTTAAACAAAGCAAATGTATATCAAAGCATTGCATACAATAATTGAAGTAACAATAAAGCAGAGTTTAATTAACCGTCAAACCAAACGTACGTGTTTTCCTCTCGATCAGTTGGTGCTGGAATTAATTCATAATTTCGTTAAGAGTTTTCTAGAACCACCACTGAAAAAATAGTGTTAGGAGAAACTCCTAATTATTTAAGAGTTCCCTATTATAACGCTATTAAAATTCGCAGCAACCTGAATGGCATGCTACTACCGTTGCTTCTAAGAGAGTAGGTAGCAGAAGTTATATGCGCGTGATGGGCGGTGAAGATATTGATTTGGATCACCACCTAGTTGCAGCTAAGGTCTGTACGAGATTAATCGGCTAGACATCGCAATGCTACATGACCCGAGGTAGCCAATGCCTATTCTAGCCAATTTTTTATCTATTCCGGCAAACAAACGCCACTAATTCTGATGTTTCCGATACACAGTGACACCATTTTGAGAATTCTATGAAAAACCACGCTCGGACAAGCCCTGGTATGATGCGGAATGTAGCGTTTTGTCTAAGGAAATGGATGATGCATACAAGTCCATATTATAGCCAATAGCAACGGATAGGGAGAAGATATACCTCTTCAGGCGAAAAGCATTGAACTCTAGACGAGTCCTTAGGCAAGGTGGCTCCACGAAAAGCCCCCCAATGAAATAACGCCCAAACGAGAAATGAAATATTGTCCAAATTTTTTTCATACATTTTTGGGTGTTATTTCATTCCTCATTTAGGGTTTTCAAATTATGAAATAATCTCCAGAGAAATAACACCCAACAAATTTTTAAAATTCGGGGCTTGTTTCATAGCGTGTATTATTTGGATGTTATTTAATTTTTTATTCGGGGGTTATTTAATTTTTAAAGCTGTTGGTTTTTAAGGGATATAATTATATAAAAATAGGCCTTTTACAAGAAAACTTTTAGGCTGTGAGTATATAACAATATCTTTTGAATGTTTACAGATATTTCCATTTTTCATATTGAAGGAAAGAAAATCAACAATATGCTACGAGCATTTTTTAATTTTGAGAATGATATCTAAGAATGGAAATTTTTTCAAATTTGTAAGATTTCTTCAGAAGGAGGAATTCAATAAAAGCAGAGAGTTTGATTTGCTTGTGAACAGTGGAGGTGGTTGTGTAAAGGCCAAATGTAAAAGGCAAATTGTCTTCCGAACTGCAAAAGTAGAGCAGGGCTATAACGATCTACGATCCACACGATTCATGTCAATAATTTTGCGACTTTGCTGTCGGTCCATATTGACTTCTTGAAATCCTTAGTGAAACTGACTCTTTTATGAATTTTGGGCATAATTTCATTTTTGTTGCTGATGGGGTTTATTTCTTTGGGGGTTATTTCATTTCCATCATTGGGTGTTATTTCATATGAAATAACTCCCAAATTTCGTTTTCGCTTTGGGGTTTATTTTTGGATGTTATTTCATTCATTGGGGGTTATTTCCTGGGCGTTATTTCATTGGGGGGCTTTTCGTGGAGCCACAAGGTGGCAGCCTATATTGTGATATCTTCAATAAATATGATGATAACAGTTAACACGACCGTCACAATTGGTAACAAAAGCCACATCACATGTACGCCGATAAAATGGACATCATTGGTCGAAAACTGTGAGATGTGACTGCAGCCTTCTCAGGTATTCAGAAGTAATCCACAAAACTAAGTCAAGCGTTAAAAGAGAACAAAACAAGGTTATCAGTCTCAACCAACAAAGAATCAGCTCGTTTAAAGGCGCTGCGTAATTAAGCAACTTAAGTCACCCTTAATATTAGTTAAAGAATATTGATAGGTGTTACTACGAACTAAGCAGGCGATTTAATGAAAAAGCCCTAATCGTCAAACAAAATGCCAACTATATTAGATACTGGTTATAGATGTCTTGATGTATGGCGCAGAAACCTAGTCAATAACCAGAGGCACACCAACTCGCGCTTGCCTTAAAGTAGAATGTATGCTACCCAGGGGTTAACCGGATGTTATGCTCTCAACATCTCTTCTTCGACATATTACAAAACCAAAGTAAATGCAAAATGCTTAAAACAAAAAAAAAAATCTCATCGGCCTACTACATACTCTTACAAGTGTTCTGAAACCTATTTGTTAGAGCATATATATTTTTGCATATTTTACCCATAAAGTCATATTTTAGAATATTTTGGTTTTAAGAGCACATTTTGAAAAAATATTATTTTTTAAGCATATTTCAAGTTCCACCTGAAACAGTGTTTCGAACTAAATATTTAAAAAATGCATACAACGGTAGCGTGGACAATATACGAACAAACCTAAAAAATCAATTTATGTATATGGATCTCAATAGATGAAAATATAGATGCAACAGGCAGAAATGTGGCAAAAATTTAATCTAATTATAATAAAAAACCACTGTTTGAAAGTATTATGGTATATAAAAAGTTGTGTAGATCTGCACTAACATTTACATCAATATACGATATTAAATAAATAGTATCCCTTAAATTCGCTCCAATTGACCTGTTCAAGTTCATTCTCAAGTTTTGGAACTGTTTTTGTATCATTAAATAAAAATAATTAAAATTCTTATGAAAAAAATGTTTGTGACTAATTTTTTAGAGCATATTTTATGATTTTAAGAGCATATTTTGCTATTTTTAGACAATTTTTTACGCGAAAAAAATACGATTTTTTTTGCATATTTCCGGTTTCACTGGTAATAACACAAGCAGACCAGTTGGTTCAGTTATCAAGAGGGAAATACTCCGTAAAATATATGAACTCACCATCGTTTACAAAGAATATCGAAGTCATATGATTAGGGTAAATTTTACGTAATACCCTAAAATTTTTAATATTTTTGATACTAATTTTTTTCATTTACCTCCGCTTTCCTAAATTTCCTACTGACTTTTGTCATTCCATACAACTCGTTGTATTTAGTTATATATAATGCAAACGAATGAATACGTTTACAGACAGAAACAATAATTACTTTTACGGCCTGAGGCAAATCAACTCATTTCGTTTGACACACTTTACGAGTGCGAACAGTTGAACTTCAGACCCTGTACCGAAACAAAAGACGCAGCAGCAGCAGCAGCAAAGTGATGTTATGTGATGCAACTACTCACAACAAACTCGTACACGTACTCGTACTCATAGTCAAATCGGTACTTCAATGCAAGTGTAACTACACAAACTGGCATTGCCACACAGAGTGGAAGAGAGAGAATCCTTTGATTTAATAGCTACAATAATAACAACAACAGCAACAACAATCCGAAGACAAGTGTTATTGTTTCATTACATGCAAATATGTTGTTGTTGCTGTTGTCGTTGATGGCAAACATATGTACAAAGGATATGCTTGGTTGTCTACATACGATGAATGCGTTTGTGTGACATTGTTACATACAAATATCAGCGAAGCGCTTGCATTGTCAATAGCATATCTGTGATGTGTTCGTAGACTTTTCACTCACACCGAGATGTTGCAACAACCAACCAACCAAGCAACCAACGACAAATATCGAAATCAACTCTTATGCAAATCATATGACATCCTTTGCAATTTCTTCTTGGTTAAATCCTTTACAACAATTTTGTTTTAAATCATCATACATCAGATGTCATCTGCATCAATATTTGCATTTTGATTGAATACAGAAAGATGGGTAGTCCTTCAAAAAGAAAAAAACAAGAGAAAAAAAAACACACACACACACCCACTTAAGAACATAGCAAATACAATGACACATGCAGCATTAAATGCAAAAGGAATACATATTAAAATATAACCGGCAGCACATGTCACAATATGTATAACAAGACATGTATATATAAATGTGTGTATGTAAAACAATTTTTGTAACAAACAAGCACAAAGTAAAAATAACAGCAATATATTTTTGGATTCCTTATCATGCGGTCGGTCATTGCAATGCAATGAAATGAAATGTTTTACTGCAGATTTACAAAATCGATTAGTTAAAATGTATAGGAGGATATCGTACGACTGCTAAACCGTAAACTACAATCAAAATTTACAACAATTGTTGGTTACTTTATACATGGAGATGTTGGGTTTAGGTTACATGAGAGTGTTAGAAAAAAACTACGCATGTTTTTTGAAGCATACAGCACTAAGGAAGTTGTAACCATGAGGTACTAAACTTTTTATTATTCACAGCATGACCAGCAAGCACAAAGCAATTCACACAAGAAGTGAATGGAAAATATTTGAAAAAATAATACACAGGATTTCAATTAATATCTTAGCAATTCTTTTTATTGACTCACATACGCATCATATTGTGAATAGCATATTGGGTAAATGGCCTCCCATGCTCATTTTTATTGTCGATATTACTGCATGACAAAATTATTTATTGATTGGATTTAGAGCTAACCATGAGAAACGGCGTAAGTGCATGAGATCATTATCGCTTTAATAGATAATAAATATATTCACCGAATATAGGGCTAAACCAACATTCTAAACCTATTTAGTTTGAAAATTTGTATTAAAAGACAAATGGGACTATGACGCATTCTTGTAATGGAGTCTCAAGAGTCTCACAAGGAATGTGCTCTCTTCAAAAACAAAGATTCTGCTTGTTGAGCCAGAAATGATCTTAATCGCTGAAGATGTTTTGACGATGAATAACGATGAATAATAACCCTTTCACCCAATAGAATGGAGGATTTTCTTTTCTGATCGTAATTCGCTTGGGAACAATCAGCCTCTCTCTTTAGAGGGCCCCAAACAGCTCATGGCATCCGATAGATCACGTGTTTCCAGGGCACTGCGATTGTTCATTAGTGCAGTGATATCAAACGTGAGAAGTCGCAATGTTGAGTAACCTCAATGGCATACTACCTCCGATGCGTCCTATAAAGTAGGTAACAGAAGATAATGAAGCTCAACTCAACCGTTCTCTTAGTGGCTTTGGCTGCCCCAAGAAAATACAATCAGAGGTGGTGGTACTCGCGGTGCAAGTATTGAATCGGATTACCAACTAGTAGTTTTAGATTAAATAGTGCAAAATATGCTCGTAACCAAACACAAAGGCAGATAGAAATCACAAAGCTGCATATCACCGAGATAGCCAATATCAAACTACTCTCACAGTTTCTTCAAACAAATGCCCCCAATGCTGATGTTCCCAACACACAGTGGCAGCATACTGCAAACTCTACGGCCACTGCCGAAATTGCTATACTGTGTTATAAATAACCACTCTCAGACAAGCCCTGGTACGATAATGAATATCGCACAATGTCTGAGGAAAAATATGTAGCATACAAAGCAAAACTGCAGCCAATGATAAAGCTTGCTGACGATACGATGTAATGAGAAGAGGAGAGAGGAGACACGTCACTTCAGGCATAAGATTCGTCAATGTAAGAAAATAGAGACAATGTATGTACAGGAGTAGAGGTAAAGCCCAGAAGTTCTACCAAAAGGTCAAAGTTCAAGGTTTAGGAACAGGGTTCCTCACATGCAGGCACCGAGAAGGAAATCTGGTCACAGATCACTATAAAGGTGCGGGAGCCTATGGACTGCAACAGCTTATAAACACCGCATTGCTGAAGAAATTCTGCTTGAGTCAAACGCATGGATCTCGAAATGCTTGACCGATAATTGAAATATGTGTCCTATGTCTTGTGGTTGAGAAAGGCGCTGGATCTGCCCTTAACCCATCACATACAAGGTCCTGTCTAGTGTGTAATATGAAGGACTAATGCCTATCCGAGCAAACCTGATTCGACCTTATCAGTATGGCTTTAGACATAGAAATAACACGACCAACCAAATATTTACACTACACTACTCTAGAGAAGAGGGACCGGCCGTGGCGTAGTGGTTAGAACACGCGACTACCATGCGGGAGATCACAGGTTCAACTCCTGGCTGCAGTCATCTTAAAAAAAGAAAAAGTTTCTTTCATTGTCGGCTCCCCTCGAATGTTGTTGACAGCAACATCGCAGTATAAGTGTCGAGTCAAACGGCGTGTCTAGTCAGAGCTTCTCCAACAGTGACGTTCGCATTCGTCGATAAACAAGTAGGTGCCGTTAGTTGTGAATCTAAAAATAGAAAGCGTGTTAATTCACAACAACGCGAGAAGCTGTCCCATTCCTCATACATGTGGTGTAAAGGGAAATTAAGTTTAAGTTATTCTAGAGAAGACCCACGAAATGCAGATCGAGACTTGTCATTTTTATATCGACTACAAAGCTGAATACGATAATCCGATGCGACAGAAACTGTCAGGTGATATGACTAATTTTGGTATTCCTTCAACAATGATAAACTTTTGCGTGATTATACAGATCGACATGTAGTTTTCATTGAAGACAGTAAAAAATCCGACGGAATTATACTTTATTCTACCAAGTTAGGCTTCAGGCGGAGCAATAATTTGTCATGCAATATCTTTAACATCTTAATGGGGATGATCAAGCTGATGACTTGATTTACACAGTGTTTCACAGTAAATCGGAGTAAGCGTCCCTTATATATAGCCTTGTTCCAATTTTCGATTCTAACTTCATGAGAGTCAACGAATTTTACTTCCTGACAGTTTCGTATCTTTTAACATTTTATGTTCAGTACAAGTATTTCATGCGTCCTTCTGCATCTCCACTCTGCCGCCATCATAAAATGTTATCAATCATTCATATGAACATTTCATGACTGGTGTCTGTCTTCCTTCCTTCCAATTTATCATTTCATATCATTATTTTGCTATTTATTTGCTGGTGTGTGTGTGAGTGTGTTCGTTTGCTTTTTTTAATTTACTTTCTAAACCTATAAATTATGGATGTAGATACGACAGTTGAGTGTATTACCTCTTTTTCCCTACTTTTATTGCTGTAAAGTACTTTGGCAACAGGAATGGCAGTTGGCGGCGTCTAAACATGCATAGAGCAGCATAGTAAATCATGTCATGTTACTGCATCAAAGTTGCTGCCGATGTTGTAGATGTTGTTGTTGATAAGACTGCTCCTGCTACTAGTGTTGTTGTTGTCGTTGTTAGTGTTCGCATTGCCTTTGTTGTGTTGCTGCTGCAACAAAATAACAACTTGTGCGAATTGCAGTGACACATCATTGTCACAATGCGCGTAATTGAATACAAATCAATCAAAAATTTTCTAGGCTAAAATCCGGTTGATGGAACCATGCGACCAACAATGGCAGCACTATACTACCGGGTATGGCAGCAAGCGATACTACGGCGGGGCGATAAAAAAAAAAACAGAAAATTGTGTCAAAACAGTGACAAGATTTTGCTTGTTAGTATAACGATATCGGCAGCACTAAATTGATGGTGGTTCATGCACACACACACGCACGCACATAGGTACTAGAGTACCAGTTCACGTGAGTAGGTAGTCGGGTATATGTGTTTGCGAGAGTTGAAGTGTTGTTAGAGATAATACAGGAGGGTCTCCGTATGTGCATTTGGTACAAAAAGCAACCGAGTAGTTTGTGGTCGGCCCGTGGCATCATGGTTACAATACTTGACTCTGATGTTAATGTTCTGGCCATCTTAATTTTTGATCGGTGTTGAAGTCACCTACTACTGAGTAGTATAGCCAATCGGCAGGTCTTGTAAGACCTTCCTAGAAAGATGACACTCAGATTCGTTGATCAAATGTACGTTCCGTTGTGTGAGACTTAAAATTGATGAGTGTAAAACCCACGCAAATGGGAGCAGCTTCGCGATAACCTATACCTATAGATTCCTTTATAATATGTCTACACTTGCAGACCACATAGTTATCTTTAGATGGCAAAGTTGTGGTACAATGATTTGATACATAAAACTATTTTATTTTCTATTTTCCTTGTCGTCTTTAGTAGACGAACTCCAATCAGTTATGCTCTAAACTTTACGATTTACCATTAACAGCTCAGAGTTCACAACGAGACCCACTACTGTTTCCCAGCAGATTGTGATGCCATTATAGCGATGCTGCTGCTGTAGCCATTATTCAGCTGGCGGCATCGCTGTGGCAACTTTAGATGTGATGGCATCAGCATTTGAGAGTAAGTGAATTTCAGTGTAGGAGTGTAAAACAATGATTGCCATAAATCAATAATGCATGAGCAAAGTGCGGTGGTAACAATGACACTTTTGCCAAATCCCCTAATAAATGATAAATTGTTTTGCAATTTCGCACAAATTTAACGCTGATTACTTTGTGTCAGCCCCCGCCCTCCCTCTCGTTGTACTCGTGCACTCTTGCACGACATCTCCCAGGGAGTAACAAGATAGATATACTATTGATTTTCGCATATGGCAAATATGTACTGCGCTTATGACACATCACGGTAAATAAGCTGCTTATTTTTCAATTAACGGCAATTTTCTGCAGACCCCTCAATTTAAGCGCACAGTGTCACTTTAAATGCCTTATCTGCCGATAGATTGTTTGACGTACGCGGCTGCGAGCGGCAGTAAAAAAAGTAAGATGTGAGAAAAGTCATTAGCTATCAATTTTAGTGCCTATTATGGAGCATCATTATTTTGATGGCGAAGTAGTAATGCCACCAGTTGATGGTATATGTATGTGTTGTATATATGCGATTTTTAATGTTCTCACACTCAGCTCGTGGCATTCATGAGCGGCAGCACTCCATCAAACCGGTACACTCATTAAAGCATCCACAGACATGCCCTCTGATGCCCTCCCTGATACTGTATAGAAACATTAAACACCAGAAAACACATGTCTCAGCGAAGTTGTGTCATAAAGTACTCCCGACACACGACACACATGGTGGGAACCAAAAACCTATATTTCACATGATCACTAATACATGTCTGTGTGTGTGTGTGCTTGGTAGACAATTAGACGTGAGAAGAAAAAAAAATGGTAAGAAAAAGTAAAGAAAACGAATACTAGGGCAGCTATAAGTACACCGTCATATATTATCACACATATTACGGATATAGCATACGCATGCCATACCTAAATATAACCAGAACACCTTCGACTACTTTGCACACACATACATACATATATATTTACTTTTACTTCAACCACTAAACTTATTTTGCAGACTTTGTTTGCCGTTGTGCCAAGAAGAACAAGTATCAGGTAAGTTGTCTGCCAGCCAAGTCTTAAAGCACATTGAGTGTGTTTTGTTGTTGTTGTTGTTATAGATAATGCGTTTTTATTTTATATATGTATACGTACAAATGTAGGTGTGATGGTTATAACACCAACAAAAGCAATTGGCATTGCCACCAACTGACAAAAGTTACATTTAAATCAGGACACTTCCTCCCCAGGTGATTTAATTTCAAAACGAAAACAGACGTATATGGAGCCACCCTCTGGGTCGTGCAGGAGTCTCTGAGATGTTCTCTTTTTTAACAATTGCAGCAATAGAAAAGTGTTAGAAAAATGTCTCGCCTTTAAAATCAAAAGTGATTGGCGGAAAAATGCAATATCAGCAGAGTCAACAAGAAGTTGATATATATATCTATGAAGTTGCAGTAACATGTGCAGCTGCTGTGTATGCGTTTTTTTTATTTGTTCATTTTGGGTCACGTTGAGATGCAGCAGCAAAGAATGTGCCAACTAATAGAATTTGATAAGCTAACAGCTTATTGCTGATTCTACATTCTTCTTGATACCTATAATAACATTATTGGCTATTTCCATACTGGCAATGAATGCATTTAACTCATGGATCTTTATGAATGTTTAGTTTCGTTGCGATATTTGATTTCGATAATTTATTTCTAAGAACTTCAGAAGAAGTGTCAGAAACATTACATTTTCGAAACAAAATTTCACTTTAAATATATGAGTGTTTTTTTTTTACCTGAAACGGACCTAGAAAATAACATTGATGTGCCATAGAATATGCAAATTGATGTAATATCGTTTCTGGAGGATATTCTAGTTTGAGTTTTGTGATGGTTAACAACTTGAAAATAACCAGAACTTCACCTCGGAGGTCTCAAAGCAGCTCACAACGTCTGATAGTATAGGTATTCACAGGGCAATGCCACTGGACATCCGTTTGGTGGTACCAAATGTGAGACGATGCAAGGCTGATCAAGGTATACGGCATGCTACGACCGATGCGTCCTAGTTAGTTAGTAACATAAGTTTCTGAAACTTAGCACAACGAATCTCTTGGAGGCGTTGGAAGAAACTAGGATTAGGCACTCTTTTTAAATAAACAAATTGTTATAAAAATACATAGCAAAGAAACCCCCACATGTTGACGACTTCCGCAAACGTTATAAGGACCATGGTTGGGGGTATCCAACTAATGTATCTGAACCGTCTACGGAGATGGTGCCCCATCTCGGCAGTCCATTGTTTACATTATGTAAATATATGACCGATGATCTGTGCGTTCCTGGAGATTTTAACGTTACATTTAAGAAGGGAAGATGTTCTTGCTTCTTCGATTGAAAAACTCAGCCTACACAACAACCCTTCCGACAATTGATTTAGTTTGGTTATATTGACGTTAGCAAGAAAAGTGGTAATGAGTGGAATCAGATCCCCGCATAATAATATTCACAAGGCAACATGGAAGTTGCTTGATCGATGGAAGGTAAATCTCAAGCGTCGTGGACGTGCGGGTGATGCCTTGTGCATACTTAGACTCGGACAACCTCCTAGATGTTGCCAAGTTACGCACGAGACTAAGCAGCGGCTTTAATGAACGATACCAATCGCCCAGGAAGATGCATATCACCGAGATAGCCAATGTTTATACTGCCCAACTCTCTCAATTACCCAAACAAGCACCTCTAATCCTAATGTTCCCAACACACAGAAACAAAATATTAAGTATTCTATGACCACTGCCCCAACAACGGCATTTGGTTATTCATAACCACGGTCAGAAAAACTTGGTACCACAAAAAATGACGCGTATTGCATAACGAAAACTAAGCTGCGTACAATGCAACATGCAGTCAATGGCATAAGGAGAAAGTCTGACGGGCCAACTGGCTGATTGAATGCAAAAAAATGTAAATGGAAGGAACGAGGGTACATAAAGGTACAGGTAGAATTTAAAAATTCTACCAGAAGTTTAAAAAGTTACGGTATTGGGCTCCCCTCCTGTCAATACAACAACAAAATGTGGTCACCAATTCACCGTGTACTGCATACATGAATTGAGCACCACCGAAAGTTGCTGTTGGGAAAGGCAAAGCGCATGATAGCCTCCTGTCATATTATCGACGGTGGCTTAGATTGCCCACCAACAAGTCAAAACAAGGTGAGAGGCGCAAAAAAGAATAAAAAAAACAGTTGGTACCAACAGCGTCCTCAATTTATCGGAATCTAAGCGAATTATTTGCTGTGTTTACCAGCTACCGCGCGATTAGTCCTTTACCCTACGCACATAAGGACCTGTCGAGTGTGTTATGTGTAAGCCCATCTGAACGATTCTGAATGGATCTTATCAGTGTGGGGACAGACCAAGTAAATCCACGACCGGCCAAATATTCAAAAAGAAAAACAGATCGAAACATATCATGTTTTCGGTCAACTAACCTTTGACTAGTTCTATAAAGCAAATATTACTTGAAGCCCTGACACAGTTTGGGATTCCTGCGAAGCTTATACGCCTTTGCGGTATGTCCCTGACCGACACGATGTCTTCAGTTAAGATTGAAAAAGACCTTACCGAGCCATGTGACACCAGACAACCTTAAGCAAGGAAATGTGATCATGTGATCTCTTTAATATACTTGTAAAGATGATAAATGAAAGCTGCAGCCAACTTGACAGACATAATATTCGAGAAGTGACTGCAACCTTCTCAGTAATACAAAAGGTTTTATATATATAAACGTAGTAATTGTCGGCATGAATTGACTATCAATATCTATATCGATCTTTCAGAAACTTTTAGATATAACCAACCAACATTCCTTTATCGACAATCGAAGTTTAATTTTACCACATTTACCAATCCTGGGTAATGCCACAAGCGTACAAATGGACACCCACGTACGTTCTGTATACTGACATTGATGTGCTCAGGCGCATTAGAATATACCGGCTGCATTGACTGGGTCATGTTGTGTTCCTTGAAGAAACCTATGCACCTTGAAAACTTTTCGACAATGAAATCGATGGATACTGAAGAGCCGCGGACAAAGCTCCATTGTAAAGACCTGAGAACCTTGCAGATACTGGTGCGACAAACTGTAAAAAAGTGCATGTAAAACATACATAAATGCGAAATATAATCTGAAATTTGCGATTAAATGCAAAAATGCTATCTAATTATGAACGTAAGTATGACTGCAAGCAACAAAATCCAGAAGCAAACAAAATTAGAAATTTATTTGGATTCCACCGAATTATATTAACTATTATGATAATAATATACACATTTTGGTATATCCGGCTTACATATAACTTTTTGCATATAAAATCCCCAATTTAAAGTTATACAAAACTTTAAACATTTCTGATGAGCATCGCCGTGTAAACCTTAAGAATTTTCTTTTACTTTTAGCATAATATTCATATGGACCTTGTAAGTTTTTTGCTTTAATTTAACCTGCCACTACTTTCATTTATTCCTTCTCTGGCTTTCTTTAACTTTGGCCTTTGCTTTTCCTATATACATGCTGATACCTATATACATATATGAATACATACTTGTACATCCCATCTATAGCACATAATTGTAATTGCACCACTTTAACGCAAATTGCTAGCAAGTTGCTGCTGTAACAAGCTACGAGTATGAAAATAAGGTAAACATCCTCTTTCCTCGCTGAAAAGAAATATGGGTTAAATACAACGAGAATACTGTAACATCTGCTTCGGCTGTCAGTGCTATATTTTCCAAGTTCCTTTTCTTTTCCACTTTTCGGTTTCTGGTGGCAGTAGCCAAAATGCCAATGAGTCTATAAGAAACTGAATGAAATCAATTTTAAAACTGAGGCAGACCCGGGCATTTTCCTCTTTAATACATAAACACAAGCACTCACACACACACACATACATGCCAATAATCGATGTTATGGTGTTGTTGCTGTTGTTGCTGCTACTACCGCCGCTGTCGTCTTCATTCGGTTCCGAGGTTTTGAGGTTTTTTTATGTGTATGTTTTAATGAACAATAAATTATTATAAGCTAAATAAACAATTACAAGTCTAAAGCATCCACCGCCATCCATGGCTTTCTGAGGTTTCATCCGCAGTTACATCCGTTTCGGGTTTTCCCTCTGCCCCACAGCCGGGGAACAACAACCACAGAAGAAAAAAAAGAAACAAACACACACAGAGAGAAACAGTGCAAAAAAGACTCCGGGGAACATTCGGCAAAAATTGTTGGTGGTGGAACAAGAAAGACAACAAAAATTGAGCATAAGTTAACGCTGAAGTTGGAAAATGTTTACCAAATTATAAGCACTTAAGATATATGATTCATGGGGTTGATGCTTTGGCTCCCAATATAGTATTTAGAGCATGTAGCTGCTTGGTTTACACGCGTTGCAGCATGACTAGTTAGTCCCTCGATCGATGTCGGCACAGTGGGTTTGGAGAGTTGGGATGTAGTTTTTTATAAATAGTTAGTTTTTTTTTAATTAAAAAATGCGGAAGTTTATTGCCAGCCTCGCGAGTCTATGGGATGCGTAGCAATGATTTAAAATAACACTATGCAACACCAAGAACATCAATATTTCCACTATATTCGTATTATGTAATGAGGGATTTGCGAATTGAGTTTCATGTTGCTATTCAATTAGGAATAACCAGAATCTCTCTGCTGATGTCAAAAAGAATAGATCACGTGTTTCCCGGAAATTGCCACTGAGCATCCGCTTATTGGTACTCGTAGCATATGTGAGAAGACGCAATGTTGACCAACCTACCCCCAATGCATCTTAGGGAGCAAATAACAAAAAACTAAGATAGCCCACGGTGGCCCAATAAGCCTCACTTCTGAAATCAAAAACTATTATGATCTAACTGGCGGAAGTCCTCGCCATACAGGAAATGCGATGGACGCAACATAGATGCCTACGACGTTAGAACTGTGATATCTTTTAAAGCTGCCCACAGAAAGAGACGAATTTAAGTGGAAACAGATAAAGATATTCGCAAAACAACCTGGATATCCCCTGATCAAAAAGTAGGAAACCAGATTTGGATCGATGTGCGGTGCAAAAAAAAAAGTCACAGATCACAAGCTAGTTGAACCAAGTTCGTGTCAACAGTCATCCAGCCAGACATGGCTACATTATCTTCAACCATCCCACCTTCTTAAGCGGCTTAAAGTCCTTGAGTACGTTAAATTTATTTAACCACACAGTACATGCTTTAAATACGTAAACAGTCTGAAATTCCAATGAAATCCTTTAGGTAAACATCTCATAACAAAAGTTAAATATGAAAATATTTTTTAATTATTTTACACGATGGACATAACGTTAAACATCTTCTGTACTACCCTTGTTGACTTTTCACCTCACCGCTGTCAGTCCCCACCCACTGTTGCTGCTGCTACTGCTACTGCTGCTATTTGATTGTTGTTCGTCTTGTTTCGGTTTGCGATTATTATTGTTGCATGTTGCGGAGTCAAGCCAAACTTCCGCATAAACTTCCGACCATTTGCAGACACTTAACGCTTAAGTTTTGTGCCTTTTGTTGCTTTTTGCTACTACTGCTGCTGCTTCGCTCATTGTTGCAAGTTTTTTTTGTGGCGTCGTCTTCCTCCTCTGTGGCCTCTGTGCCCTTAGCCAGCCAGCCAGCTGGGTACATTGTGAATGGACGATTTTTGGGGGAAAATGAAAAACGATAAGAATGATGGCAGCGGGAGAATATGGTTGAATGCCCGTTAAAGTTCGCTCTACACTCACTTGTATTATATTCAAGATTGCACATCCGCTTAAACGGCAGACAAACACACACACACACAACGCACTCGCCCATTTATCTACCTACATAGTATAAACGCATGAATCACTGTTACAGATGTTTGACACAGTGTCAGAGTGTGTATGGGAGTGTGTGTGTTTGTATGCTGAGGTTATATATTTTGCACATCCGTTATAAAGTTTACATTTTAGGTTACTTGCACACGCAATGAACTTTTGAATCTATACAAAATCGCCGACGCACACACTTTTGTAGTGAGTGTGGCACATACAGTGACGTGCGAAGGATGGATATTGGCCTTGTAGATGTGTATTTAAAGGAGCAAAATTTAAGAAAGCGATGAGAATTGTTGTAGTTATGAAATTTATACGTGCTATCATATGATTCGACTCATCAGAATCAACATCATATAAACATCATTATATAAAAAAAATTTTACTTATTTGCCAAAAGCTTGGCGGAGTAATAAAGGATATGGTAATAGGATAAGGATTCATGGCTGAATCCTCAATACCTATAGAGACTGCCTGGTATTATGAGCATGTCAGTCTGCTAAAACTTCTACTTATAATAATCATACGCCACCATATAACAATATACCAAAAGAAACTAAAACGTGACAAATTCCCCTATACAATACTTACTTCAAGCCGATATTAAATTATTATGGCATGTAACTTGACAAAACGAATGACGCAGAACTTCTTATTTTTGGGGCTACTTTCACCTGCAGTTCTCAGAATTAAGTCCCAAATATTGTACCAAGTCTGGTGATAAGGATTTGCGGCTGAATAGCTATCCAGACTGCCTCGCATTATGAGCATTTCATTCTGTTCAAAACTTCTTTCAACAATAGTTTTTTCCACTTATGTTATAACTTTTCAAATAAGGCCTCATTCTAACGCAGCCTGCCAATAAAGACATTTAACATTTTACACCGTTCAGCCATATTGTTGCGTTAAAATCCCTGCTCAGGATATAAACGCCACAGCAAGTTATGCACTTTAGAAGCCACACACACGCACACACACATACACATACTTAAACAAAATCGCACACTTAAATACTACATGAGATTTCGGACAAGAGAGTGTGGCAAACAACATGTGCACATCCGGAAGAAATAAATGAAGCACCAGCAACAGCAGAAGCGGCAGCAACAGCACCAACAATTTCCCCAGCATGACAAAAACAGTAACAACAACCGGCAGCATAACTGCTACAACTGGTTTTGCATTGGAAATTATGACGTTCATGTTTATGTTGATACGGAAAATATTACTTCCGCTTTTCACGCACACACAACCGCAAGCACACACACACACAGTGTCTTATAAGATATCGCTAGCACAGTATGAGTGTATCTCTGCGTGAGCAAAAGACATGGCCATATTGTGTATATGTGTGTGTAGAAGTGTGCGTATGTTGACTTTTGCATAAAGCATAACAACAACAAGTGTTGAATAAGCATCACTGTTGCTAAGATCCGTATTAGTGTTAGTGCCAAAGGACGCATTTAGTCTTACGGTTGTGTTGTTAAGATTGTGCGTTATTATGTGTGTGTCAGTTTGTGTGTGTTCGTGTGTGTATGTGTGTGTGTGTGTGTGCAATATTGGCACAAGTAACTGTGACTTGATACTGACTGCTGGATCGTCTTCCTTAATAACTAGCAACAACCGGTCTACAGTCACCGGAGAAATGGCATCAGCAACAGACCATTGAGAAGAGGATGTGATTACACCACACACACGCACACACACTCAAACACTTAACCAATGGGAATTTTATCATCTATGTCAAAATAAGATATTATGACTTTTTCGTATTGCAATAGACGTAAGTAAATGGTTAAGTAAATAGCTTCATGGATATGTAAATAAGAAAATGGAATTTCTTGTAGATGCGTCAATGGTATCTTAAGAAATGTTTCAATAGTTTCTGCTCTGGTTTTCATAGACTCACGAGGATTCACATTGTGAGTGTCCGGAGTTTTATTGACTGGATCTATTCCTGTTTTGCAATAGCTTTTTTTTCGAGGAAGAAAGCTCTTTGCAGATTGTGTATTGTGTACAGTTCACTTGAATAGAGCAAAGTGACCAAGTTACTTACGAGGGTCGATAATTAGTTTTTTATACGTATTTTGTTTTCTTTTTCTTAATTGGCGGTTACAACAGATATAAGCGTATACAAATAAACCTGACAAGCACACTAGTCTCGTGAAATATTTCATAGCAGAGATTACCAAATAATGTCCTTAGACTAGACCTGGTTAATATCAATATCTCTTGCGCTTTCATTTTCAATTTCTTCTCAACTAAAATTAACATTTTTACGAAAGAGACACACTGCATTAGGTAAATTGAAATACTACAACAACAAAAACACCAAATGAGTAAAAGGATTTCTTTTTCGTTTTTGACATAATCTATAACATAAAAGCATCAATTAGCGATATGAATGTATTAAATGAATTGATTATAACTGGATTAAAACTAATATTATGAATTCAAAGCGTTGCATATGAAATGTAAAATGCAAATGGTCAATACTAAACAGAACGAAGAACGGTCAACGCTACATAGAATGGCATATGAGTGTTTGAATGCGAAATTGTGTTATCAAAAATCTATGAAAATTGAAACTGATGTCACATAATTTTATTGTTATATTAAAACTTTTGATTCAATTTGAAGTTTCTGTTCGTTGCTACTAATCGTATGCATAGAAATATGTCCGAATGTTGTAGTTTTTAGGAGGAAAGTGTATTGCTCATGTACATGGAGCTATGATAAGTAAGAGAGGCTGGGAGAGAGAAAGACCTTTAAAATTTAAGATTAGTTAAAATACTTACGGTCATTACCAGTGCCAGGCAATACCGAAAGCACACACAAATAATATGTGCTTGTTTGTGTAAATGTGAAAAAGCTTGTGTGGACTTTTTTCATAACTCAAACAGAGGCTGACTACTTTAAATTAAACATAGCTTTGTGTAAAAGTGATTTGCAGATCGTATATGTGTGAAAAATTCGATTATTGCCAACCTCGTGAGGCCATGGGCTGTCTGACATATATAAACTAATTATAAATTAAAATTTTGATAGTAAAATCCGTTCTATAAATCCTTTTTCTATCCTATTAATATTATAAATGTGAATGTCTGTCTGTTTGTTTGTTTGTTTGTTTGTTTGTTGCTCAATCACGCCTAAACGGCTGAACCGATTTCAATGAAATTTGGAAGACAGTTAGTGTAACATATGGAAATTAATTTTTGACCACATGGGCGGGGTGGGCGTGGCAAAACTTTTTTTGAGCTAGGGAGATACAATTTGATACACAGATAGTGCTCTGCAATACGAATATAAATATGAGGACAAAATATTAATTTTGGACCAGTGGACGTGGCAAAACATTTTTTTAGAGTTAGGGATATACAATTTGATACACAGATAGTGCTCGCGAATATGAATCTAAATATGAAATTGGAATTTTAATTTGGGATCAGTGGGCGGAGGGGGTGTGGCAAAACTGTATTTTAGCCCTAGAAAAATTAGAATTGGTATACAACACAATTATGTATACGACAACACAAATATGTATATACAGACATATCGGGTTAGTTTGCGGAGTAGGTGTTGCAAAACTGTATTTTAGCCCCAGAGAGATACAATTTAGTACACATAGTACTCGGAACTTCAGGTTCAAATTAAAGTCATTCTCAATCAGTTTCCAAAGAGGCCGTGACAAAACTGTATTTTAGACCTAGAGCCAAAGACGTTATATTTCATATACAGATAATGTTCGAAACCAAAAAGTAGAATTTATTTTACCAAAAAGTAGATTTATTGATCTAAAAAGTACAATTTACTTTATAAAAAAAACGTTTATTGTTCTAAAAAGTACAGTTATTTGTAATAAAAAGTACTTAAAATTTACCTTAAAGTGCTTTATTGTACAAAAAAGTACATTTATTGAGCCAAGAAGAACATTTATGGTATCAGAAAGTACTTTATTGGCACCAAAAAGTAGAATTTATCGTATAGAAAAGTATTTTATTGTACACAAATAGAATAATTAAATCTAACACAAAGTTTCTTTGTTGTACCAAAACGTACTTTAGATGTACTAATTTATTGTACCAAAAAGTTCTTTAATTGTGCCAAAAATTAGTTTTATTGTATCAACAATTAATTTTATTTTTATTAAAAAGTACTGTTGTTGAAGAAAAGAAATAAGCCTAGAAGAAATTTTTTTAAATTATTTATTATTGTGTATTTGTTTTTGTTAGTCGATCTTACAGTACATTATATTAATTTACGTTAAGTGTATCGAAATGATACAACAAATTCGGCTCAAGATCAGAAAAGTGTTTTTTATTTATTGTTTGATATTTTTGGTCAAATTCAGTGTGTCACGCACTAGGATGACGCGTTTCGAACTCCATGACGAGTTCATCTTCAGACCCCTTTGTGACGAACTGATGCACAATGGTACATCATCAGCTGTATATATATCTACAATTATGCCAAACATATGCATGTGAAGTAGATATCAGCCGAAAATGTCCAGCATAGTTATGAATTTAACCATTCACAATCAAACAAATGAATGAACTCGTCATGGAGTTCGAAACGCGTCATCCCAGTGCGTGACACACTGAATTTGACCAAAAATATCAAACAATAAATAAAAAACACTTTTCTGATCTTGAGCCGAATTTGTTGTATCATTTCGATACACTTAACGTAAATTAATATAATTATTTATTATTTTAAATATTTCATAATTAAAATGACCTCCATCGTGGATATTATTTTCCTCGAAATTTGTTTCTAATTCAATAAAACTCAACAGCGTGAACATAATTTTTCGTGGAATTTTTCAAAAATTTCATATAACTTTTTCCCCGTATATTCTGCTGGCGAATCATGTAAATTGTGTGTTTTACGTTAACAACTATTAAAATAGAAGGAATTTGTTTCTAAGAGTCGAGTGTTTTGTATGTATTCAAAATAAAATGAAGTGTAATAGACACATTTCTTGCGGTTCCATTACGCTATCATTGAGGGAGTTGGTAGAATTTTGAAATTCATTGACGTATGAGTTGAACAGTATCTGCAGTGAAATAAAAACTGTAGTTGAGTGGAAAAGTCGTTTAATAAAGTATGAATGTATTTTGATTACAGTAACTCTTCAAACAATTTTAAAATATTAACAGGATATTTCACTGAGTGGAGTTAAGGATAACTTAAAGAAATAAAAACATATATTCCCTTTACACCCCACAAATGAGGTATGGGATAGCTTCTCGCGTTGTTTGCGAATTAATACGCTTTCTATTTAAGATTTACAATAAGAGGCACCTACTCGTTAATCGACGAATATATATTATATATATTAAACTGCGAAGTTGCTGTCAACAAGATCGAGGGGACCGGCAATGAAAGAAAAATGTAGATGACTGGAGGCATGAATAGAACCCGGGATCTCCTTCGTGATAGTCGCGTGTTCTGACCACTATGCCACGGCCGGTTAAGGATAACAGTTTGTTAAAAATTCCAATCGTTCAAGTTCTAACTTTTATATTTGTAGGGCTTACATTAATGCTTATACAATGTTTTATTTGTATGTCTCCACTAAAAGTAACTCCATCATTTAGTTAGAAAAGTACTTTCACTACATGAACTTCTAATAGAAAATTATATTTAAAAAAAAACAACTGGTATTAGAATCATCAACCATTTTAATTAAGCCTGCAATCAAAAAAACAATCATTTCTGTTTAGTAATATTAATATGATATTGCGGTTTCAGTCTCCCTAGCTCGATTTAATCAATTTCAAATTTGTCATGAACATCCAATATACAGATGTCATCGACTGTTACAGCGTTTTAGTGCCGCATACGTTTGCAATTTTTAAATACATTTTTCAATAAATGTTCTGCAATTGACATTTACAATAAGTTTTAAAGATGCGCTGAGATGTACAGTAGAATTTTGTGGTTGACATTCAAAAATTGTTTTTTTTGTTTCTTTTTTAAACAAAATAAAAAGGATAATAAACGTTGTATACACTTGAAGTGTTTACTTGTTGTTAAGTGGCCATATGTATGTGTGGGTGTATGTGTGTGCGTCACGACATCTCTATACAGACGCAGATACAGACATGTTTATAAGGAATTATATACGAGTACACTCAAACATGTCAAACTGCAAGAGATAAGAGTATAGGAAGACTAAAAAGAGGTGGACATCTACTCTAATGATGGTGAATAACTGGAAATCAGAGACGAGAAATATATCGTGGCATGATGGTTAGAACACGCGACTACCATGCGGAAGATCGCAGGCTCAACTCCTGGCTCCAGTCATCTAAAAAAAATTAAAATAAATGTTTCTTTCATTGCCGGCCCCCTCGGTGTTGTGTCGACAGCAACTTCGCAGTATAAGTGTCGAGTCAAGCGGCATGTCTAGTAAAAGCTTCTCAAACACAGGTGGTGCCGTTAGTTGTGAATCTAAAATAGAAAGCGTGTTAATACACAACAACGCTAGAAGCTATCCCATACCTCATTCATGGGGTGTAAAGGGAAATTATGTTTAAGTACTTCTATAAATTGATTTTATATAGGGAAAAAAAGAGAATTTTTATAAACGGAAAATCTCCAATTGAGGCTTTATTTGCTCAGTTATAAATTTACATTGCCAGCATTTGAATAAAATCTATTTAATTTCACTTTGCATCCCATAAATTGGTTATGGGAGACTCTTTAACGACGGATTCGAATGTCAGCTTTTGAAGAAGCTTTTAATCGAAAAATGTCGATTGACTTGACTACTTGAAATTTTCCTTTTACAACATTGAGTGATAGAATAGAATGATAGAAAAACTGAAGATGGCTTTGGCAGTGTCATATGTTCTAACTATCAGCATTTTAGTACCTTATGCTAAAGTTTTTTATTGATTAAGTACAGACTGTTATTATACATAGTTAGGAAAAAATTATGTATTTCAATGGGACCACACCTTATTGTAACAAACATTAAAATGGATGTAAGGATCTTGCATTAAATCACGCAAAGAACTTTATTGCCTAAATTTGATTGCAAACGAATTTTAAAATATCGGTTTTATTAATTTCCTTTGGACCATAACGTGCGACAGCCAAAATCGGCGGGGGTAGTGAATATTGAGAAAAGTTGTATCGTTCAAAAAAAGATATACGTGTTCCGCCGTTGCGCTGGCGCTTGATTTTTTTCTGATATGTTACTAACAACTGTGTTTAATTACACAAAGTTACCTCAAAGGACACGCCTCACTCCACATAGCCTGAAATGTAAAAAACTTATATTTTCAGAGCGAAACTGCGTCTCTTTCACATTTGCTAACTCATTTTGTCATGAGTGGTTGAATTTATTATTCAAACGAGTATGCTCAAACACAGACAAAAAGGACGGACACGTACGGTTATTGCTGTCATTATTTTATTTTGTGTTTCTTTTTGTATTTAAACTGTCATTGTCTCTTTGACAGTAGCTGTAGTTGTTATTCTGTGATGGTACTGCTATCATTTTGCGGTGATACTTTACAAAACGCATTTACAAAATGTTTGGTTAAAAATTTGGTAGAGTTATACGTAATATTTATAAAAATTAGTAACATTTGTAGATTTCAGAGGCGGAGAACTTACTTAATAGTAGCAAAGTAACATGTCACAAAAATTCTAACAATTCGGAAAAATATTCTTTCAGGTGTCAAATAGAAAATTCCCTTTACATCTAGAGTTGGCAACAAAAAAACTGTATGACAATACCCTTCAGGCAGACTGGGATCAAGTATCTCAAGTCACTTTTTGTTGAAATTGGCAACAAAGAGTTTACACTCTTTACTTTGCCCGTGATGAGCTGAAATTGCTGCAGAGCTATTTATTTCCTTGAGATTTTTATTATTATTACATTAAAAGGTACAAGTACCATGAATTGTCAAGCAAAAACTCTAAATACCCCACACAAAGATTGAAACTAACTATACTTTTTAATAATGCATCTAATTTTAACGAAACATGTCGTCTATCTGTTTGAACTTTTAACCCTCCCAATATAATTAAAGTGAAATTCTGGTAAAAAGTGCCAAAGTGTAGACGAGAATTGTTAAAATGTACTAGGGAGTCTTCGGTTACGATGTTTCCATATGATCTCATAAAGACTACAAAATCCATAGGTCTAAAGGTACAGCAGAGAGCATTGTCTGGGGTTAAATTGGTTGTTGTTGTTGTAACAGCTAGATAAAGTAGCTAGAGTGATAATTCTTTATACCGATTTTCAACTTATCGGCACTCGATCCCACATATAATCTGATTATTATACGATCATTGTTGGCAACTCAATTGCGGTCCTTTGTAGATAACAAGGTTTGTGTCTAGGGATTGTTAGGTGTTGTTGTGTGTTTTAACCGTCAAACTCCTCCAAAGATGGCGTCAGTTGGTTATATTGATTTATTTTGCGATGTTGGTTAATCATTTCCTTTTTCCTTGGTCCTTGCGCAATCTGAATTTTGTAGTTGAAGCATCTAGGATGAGTCTTGTTGGCTGGAGAACTTGAAAGTATCTGAAAAATTTTTTTTCATGGATGTGAGCAAATGAAATCGGGAATCGAACCCGGCACCTTCGGATAGCTAATCTATGTCGCTTCCACTGAGCACTGGTGACAAAGTCAGTTGGGAATTACCGCAGTTTTACTATTGATATTTCCTACAAGGTAATCTTATAATTTCCTTTAATTTATATAAATTCTTTGTCGCAACACACAAATTTGCCAAAACCCACTCCTATTTCGCATTCGCGTTTCGTTTTCCAAAATCATACCCCAATGCATTATTTTGGTTTTGTTTCATTTTGTGTAACCATTTGAATGGCCATCCATTGTCATCTCGTTGCATTCAGTTTGAGTATTTGCAACTCATTTGCAACTTAAGTTTACATGTTTGCTTTGGAATCTATTTAAGTATTTCGCATATCATTTTGACGCTTTCATTGCTGTTTTTTTTTTTGCATTGAAATACAAACAAACAGAATAATCGTGTGTTGTGATACCACTCAGAGGGTTATTGAACTTTGTGAAAAGATAACCTCTACAATTTGTACGAACAAATGAATAAATAAACCCGAGGAGTTTGTAAAACAATTAGTATAAAATGAGATAGCAGATTAGTTCTCACACAAATACGTGTAAGTAACTTTGTCACTACAATTGAATTTAGTATAATAGAAATTTAGACAAAGCAAATAATTAATTAGTGTCCATCGAAATAAAATTAACGATTTATTACAATGAATTAATAAATTTAGAAATATTTGAACGCAATCAACTATTAATAACACTATTAAGGTTGATTGTTCGATAAGTTCGATAGTCTAGACCATTTGAAATTAATATTTTTTCCACTTTTGTGGCACAGCTTTACACAAAATTTACAATTTACACAACATTTGGAAATAGATTATTAAGAGAAAGTTAGCAGAAAATTCCATAAAACAAGAATTTGTTATTGCAATGAAATTTAAGATTATAGATTTTAGAGAAAATGTTTTCAATCCATACTTTTATGTCGTGCGCAACTAATGACCCTAACAATTGTTTGCAACTTATTGCGCACTCGTATCTAGCAGGAATTACAAGCAGTTATTTATCAACTGTCTCCAAAGTTTTAAGTACTATAAATCTCATTTCATTTTGGAATCATTGCAATGACATATTCCACTCTCTGCCCCTCTCTCTCTCTCTCTGCTATCATGATGCTATATATAGATTTTCCTCTGATTAATGATAGCAAATTGTCAAGGATATTTATTATAATTTCAATGGCAAAGCCCCAAAACAGAAAAAAAAACCGTATTTAATTAATTTCCAGCCAATAATAAAGCAACAAAAAATGGCCACCATTGACAGTCTGTCACGGGGAGAAACTAAATCGTTGTTACAAACAATTGATCAAATGACAAATTTGATGGACATCACTGGAACAGTTTAATGTGTCAAGGACATTGACATATTAAATCGAATGGCTCATTAGGGGGTTTTTTGTTTTATCCAAAATTTTTATTAGGACAATATACTATAGCCTTAAATTCACTTTTATCGGACACACATGTGTTTTAGCTATTTATAAAGGATATTAAAATGAAGTTGTTGGGTCTAGCCATATGTGAACATATTTACGACTTTGAATTAAAATTTTTTCGTAGCTCTCGTTTAACCACTTCAGACGTGAGGCAATTAGTTACATATTAATTTGGGTTATTAATACTGTCTGCGGAATGCTAATTTCAGGAATGGACTTTGGAGGGAATGTGATTTTTTGGTATCAATCAATAAATAATCTAGAAATATATCTATACATTTTATACGTGTAAAGGAATATATAAAAGTTTCAGCATTGTCATTTTATTGGTACACTCACAACAAATTAATGAAAAAGTGGAAAAAGCTGTTTTCAAGTATAAAGCAAGTACTTTTCGTTACAATAAAAGTAATTGTTTGTACAATGAAGGTACTTTTTGGCAAAATGAAAGTGCTTTTTGGTACAATTAATGTACTTTCGGGAATAACAAAAAAACTTTTTGGTGTAGTAAAATTTTGTTTTCAATACAATGAAAGTGGTTTAAGAATAATAAAAGTACTTTTTGACAAAAAAAAGTACTTTTGGGTAAATTATAGTAGTTATTGGTAAAATAAAAGTACTTCTGGTATAGCAAAAGCTATTTTTATTACATTAAAAGTACTTTAAACTAAAATGAAATTACTTTCAAGTACAAAAAAAATACTTCCTGGCAAAACTAAAGTAATTTTTGGCATTTTAAAGTACTTCTTGTATCTACTTTTTGGCAACACCAAATTTTTGCTAAGTACCTTACTTTTGGGTGTTATTAAAGTATTGTACAATAAAAGTACTTTTTGGTTAAATATAATACAATAAAGGTACTTTTTTTGTAAAATAAAGTACTTCAGTGTACAATAAGTATTTTCTGGCATAATCAAAGTACTTTTAGGTCTAATAAATAATATTATACGTACAATAAAAGTTATTTCAAGTACAATAAAAGTACCAATTCGGAAAGCTATAAAGACTTCTGGTTGCAGTAAAAGTACTGTTTGATACAATAACAGTACTTTTTTGTACAACAAAGTACATTTTGGGAAAATAAAATTACATTTTCTTACAACAAAAGTACTTTTTGGAATAATAAAAGTACTTTTTGTAAAATTAAACTATTTTTGGCAAAATAAACGTACTATTTGGTACAATAAAAGTACTTGCTGTTAAAATAAAAGTACTTTTTGGTGTAGCAAGAGTTATTTTTGCCACAATGAAAGTTCTTTTAAGAACAATAAAAGTATTTTTTGGTAAATAAAAAGTACTTTTGGGTGCAATAAAAGTACTGCCAAGTACAATAAAAGTACTTTTTGGCCAAATAAAATTACTTTTGGTGCAATAAAAGTACTGTTTGGTACAATAAAACGGCCTTTTTGATAAAAAAAATAATACTTTTTGTTCAATAAAAGTACTTTCTGGAATAATAAAAGTACTTTTTGGTGTAGTAAAAGTTATTTTTGATACAGTGAAAGTACTTTAACTTAAATAAAACTTAAGTTTAACTTGAATAAATATAATCTTTAGTAAAATAAAAGTACTTTTGGGTAAATTAAAGTAGTTTTTGCTACAATAATAGTAAAATACATTATGGTGTAATAAAAGCTAATTTTGGTACAATGGATGTTCTTTTAAGAACGATAAAAGTACTATTTGAAAAAAAATAACCTTTGGATTATTTAAATCAAAGTACTTAGTGCTACAATAAAAGTACTTTTAGGCAAATAAAAGTACTTTGAGGCAAATAACAGTACGTTATTAGTCATTTTGACATAATTAAAGTACTTTTAGCAAAACTAAACTACTTTCTTTGGTACTATAAGCAGAATAAAAGAAGTTTATGCAATAAAAGTACTTTTCTTGTACAATAATACTTTTTGGTAGAATAAAATAACTTTTTGACATATAAAAGTACTTTTTGGTACAATAACATCAAATGTAGCAAAATAAGAACACCTTTGGAAAATTAAAGTGCTTTATGAGACAGCAGAAGAACTTTTTAGAAAAATAATGGTACTTCCTGGCAAATAAACGTACTTTGTAGTATAGTAATAGTACGATGAAATTACATCTTGTTACAATAAAAGTACTGATTGTCAACTGAAACGTCCGTTTTAAGAGAATTAAAACATTTTCTTGGTGCAATAAAGATGCTTTTTTACAAAACAAGTACTTTTTGGGAAAAATAATCCTTTTTGAAAAATTAAAGTACTTTCTGGTACAGCAAAAGTTACACTGTGCAACAACCAAAATCGGAATGAGATGAAACCAAAAGGAAATGAAAGTTGACCTTATATATAACGAAACCCTCAAGGGATTTTTTGAGTTTAGTGCGAGATTTTTTTTTACACCCATTTGAAGTTGGTGTTTTTACAACGCTGGCTAACAAGAAAAAAATCATTAAAAATGTCATAAAATAATTCTATTTATTCCGTAAAGTTGTGGTATCTTACTGTTTTTGGGGTAGAGGAATCAATTTTTGAATTTTTTTTTAAATTTTAAGCGCCGTTTTTTTTGGTACTTTTATGTACAATAAAAGTACTTTTTGGTAATAAAAATACATTTCGCAAGAAAAACTACTTTTTGGTAAATTTGTAGTACTTTTTAGCCAAATAAAAATTTAGCGAAATAAAGTACTATCTGTTCAAATAAAAGTATTTTTTGATATTGTATAGTACTTTTTGGTACAATAAAAGTCCTTTCTGCCAAACTCAACCTGAATTTTGGAATAAGTAAAGTATTTTTTTAAAGTGAACTAAAAGTACCTTTAAGTACAATATGTATAACGTGATCATAAAAGTGGGAATGGTGGCATGAAAAATTATATAATTGATAGCCGCTGAAAGCGTCAGCGTAGTAACGGAAGAGTCTACTCAATTGTTAGTGGCAGCATAGAGCAACAATACATATTTTGGTACAACAAAAGTACTTCTTGTTTTTTTTTTAACTTTTATAATGACCTATTTGGAGTTCTTTAAAAGTACATATTCGGAAGTGCTTTATCATAATTTCCTACTAATCTTCTTATTCGTTAAAATCAATTCTTTGAAAATCACTTATCCCTACTTTTGCTGGGTATTACTTCCCACACTTGGCCACCAAGTCATTGCATACTTTAAGGCAACATGCAAAGGGCCTTAGCAAATAATACTCGTTCAATAAGTCAGTGCCCTTAAAGTCGTAACAATTACAATTTCTCCGAAACTGTTATGGCTTATTTTGCAGAATTACAAATCAAACACATTCAGAGAAAATCAATTAGACCCAACTCATAATAGCAAAGAGCGTGTGTCAGTATTTTCGTTTGCTAACCTAAAGCCACATAAAAGTCATAACAGGCTATTTTGATATTTAATTCATCCAATTTATTTCTTTAGTCATTGAACTTTGAATGGCATGTATCAAAAGGATTCATATATTTGATTTATCATTTATCTTATACTGCAAAGCCAAACAATGTCATCATCCTTGAAATAATCTGTTAAACTTCAACGGAATTTCGTTTATCTGGAGCTAGTGAATGGCGAGTATGGTAATGTTTCTAATTTTCAATTAAGATTATCTGTTATTGGAGGTTTATTGTATTTTTCGATACATCCAATATGTAACAGTTTGGGATTCTGTTCAAATATTGCTTAGAAAAATGTATAACCCAGATCGCATATTAAACTTAACACAAAGCGACACAATATTAACGTATAGTTAGAGCACTCGTTTATCGAATAATATAATAATTTGTACATTTTAAGAGAATGACTCATAACGCTACATCAACCGATCGCAGTTTTTTTGGCTGCCAAAGCTACTAAGAGAGTAGAGAGTGTTGAGCTGCATCAACTTTTTCTACGTTCTCCCTAAGACGCATTTGTGGTATCATGCCATTTATTTGCTGCCACTGAATGGATGTCCATTTTCATTTTCCCAGGAAAAACTTGATCTATCTTATATTATGAGGTGCTGGAGACCTTCGTTTCTGGTTATTCCACAGTAAATTACGATCGGCAAAACTCGAGTTCCCTCTAATGCTGATATACTCAACAACTCATCTAGAAATTAAAGGTTGTACCACCCATCTCACCCTAAACGTAATTTCCCTAATCCTTTGTTTTAACTTTTCCCATTTTTTGTTTTGCACGTCAACACCTTTACCAATCTCAAACTTTGACTGGCAGATATTTCAAAATGTCGTGTTATCTAATGAAACTATCTGAACGGACAAGTATAGAACAAATACCTAAAGTTAAAAGACAACGTCAAGCTAAGTGAAAAAGATACATCTCGAAGAAAACTTTAAATTTTCACCACAATCATTTGTCAATGGTAGACAACAAACAACGTTGACAAAACATCACCAGTAACCAAATGGATTCATCGCCCAAACCCCCTTGTCATTCACGCACAACAACTGGGACAAGACAACAACAGCAATAAGAGGCTATGGATTCCCATATTAACAATGATCCGGGAGCATAAAGTTATAAACGTAAACCAAATGATAAATCAAAGTGTATGCAATGTAGAAAAAAAAACTCACCCACTAAAAAATGGTCCTTAAAGAAATTAAGAACACGCCAACTCCCACCACATTGTGCAGATATAGAACTTTGGAATCTGCGTAGCCAGCGAAGAAAAATGATGAACAACTATTGTTCGCGTAAACCATTCATAAAATGAAAAATCATGTTCATTCACAACGCCACAACGGTGGATTAAAAATACTCGTCATTGTTCCACGATTTACTCAACAGAGAGGGGAAATACAACATCCAGGACAGGTATTCAAAGAGCAATGTCATAATGGGCGCAGGTAAATCTCCTGCCAGTCACGAGCTAGAAGGAGCTTGTGGTACTTAGCTTTTAAAAATTCCTAAGTAAAATTGAATATGCCTATCATATTCAATGTTATGCTCTTCGCTTTGTTTTCTTCATTTTCATCTCTGACGCTAACCTACTTCCCGGCCCAAAGATGCTGATGAATTGGCAAAGATATTGGGGATTAGTTCGTCATAGGTTGCCGGGATGGTGAAGTGGATAGCTGTGTGCAGCATTTTCACCCCCCATCACCATGTTGATCATTCGTCATCATAAAAGTGTGAGCTGGTGACATGAACAAATTATGATTGATTGCCGCTGAAAGCGTCAGCGTTGTAACTGAAGAGTCTACTCAATAGTTAGTGGCAGCATAGAGCAACAATCCTAGGAGCAGGTATTCAGTTAGATGATATTCTTTGTTGTCCAAGTGTTTTGTTAAAACTCAATGTCAATTGTTAACGATTACAGATTATCTTAGAATGACAATCGATGAAAGTTGAACACAACTAAATATGTAACATAAACAGAGGGCGAAACGTCTTGTGTTTTCTTTTAACTCAGCATGTGTAGGTATATTATTAGCACAAAGGTTATATATGAGGTGGGTCCATTTTAATGTTGAATAAATACGAATATGACACTGCAAATACACATGTAGTATAAAGTTTAAAGGTGCAACAGTTTTTTTTTAATTTTGGGTAAAATTATAATAAAATGTTGATTGGAACTTCAATTTGTTAAAGTAGGATATAATTTTTTACTGGCAAGTTTATGAGTTTAAACATTCATTATATGTAAATTTATATGTAAGTGCTCATAATTCAAATCAAACTTTCGGTTGAACTGTTATTAACAGTGAAAGTTTTTAAATAAAAATAAAAGTAAACCCACTATAAACACTGATTGAGTCATATCCAATTACCAGTATACTCCCAACTGCAGTATAACCAACACATCTGCCTTATAATCGATACAAGTTCCTTCCCCAAAAAGTCAGTATGTCTCTTAAAACTAGACTTTCTCCTAGTTTCACTTACTAAATTTTCCACTCAGCATCCTGAAATCGTCATTCAGTGAAACCATTTGTAATTTGCCATTAATCATATTTTATGTTCGTTTCTCCGCTACCAAATCCAGTAATCCAATCACTAGTGAAAGAAATCACTTATACTCACCCAAAACGTGAGCAGTCCATAAAAGGTCCCGCCAAAAATCACCTACTGTCGTAGACAGCTGCAGCTCCTAATGAAAACATTTTAAGTTGTGTTTTATGTTCTCGTCCAGCGTTTTAGTTTATTGTAAATAAAAAAAACACAAATCCACCAATGGAGCCATAAAAAACCGCCGTGTCAGCTCGAGTGGTAAACATGTGACACGGAAGTAAATCAAATTTGACATACTGCCTACTTTTTTGGCAGTGTCTCGTGTAATCATTGAGCCTGGTCGCGATGGCAGGACTATGAATATAACACAGTGTTGCTGGTGCTGCAATAGCTATTTTGAAGGATGATGACAATGTTTTTTTCTTCTTCTTGAACTTTATGTTGTTGTGTCATGTGAACGACCAGTCAAAGTTCATTGACTAAAAAAGTCAAGTATAAAAACAGACCATTAAGGTTTTTATGGTTTTTGCGGATCAAACGAGTATTGCCACTCACAAATTCCACGAGATGAGACTGATTGATTTCCTGTGAACGAGTTTGTTTTCGTATGAAGCAAATTCAATAAAATGTAAAGAAACTTTGAGCACAGCGAGTTAAATGACAATGACCTTAAAGTATGTGGTACTCCTCGCATTAATGGCAGAAAGCCTTAAAGCATGCTATGGCTGTGTGTCGCATTCTGATGTTTATTGGAAAGCATTCGTGGAAAATTCCATTTTATATGTTTCTTGTGAGTTTAATTATGCGATTCCATGGAATTACATGACAAGAGTTTACAATTTAAAAAACAAAAATTCTGTAGGTGATAAACAAATTTCTGTTGAATAAAACAATTATTTTTGTTAGCTGTGGCAATGTCACAGAACAACATTGAAGTGCTTCATCTATGAGAAAGTGAATGCAATATATCATAGCAGTTATAAAAAAACAAAATAATTTTCAAAGAAACACTTTTAAAGTTAAAGCAGATTAGTAGGAAAGGATAATAAATCTCTGTCGAATATGTAATTTTAAAGAACTTAAAACGGATCATTTTAAATGATATCTAAAGCCCTTCAATGTCGTGGTGTCACAAATTACATTCAATGTAGCAATTAGTACTTTTGATATATGAATAATACTTTTAACGCACCAAAAAGAAAAGAATAACTTTTGCTGTACCAAAAGGTAATTGCATTTTTATCTTAAAGTACTTTTTTTACAAATATAGGGACTATTTTGTACAGTGCTTTACTTGCTCCAAAAAGTGTTTTTATATTAAAGCCAGTACCAAAATTTCAGACAGGTATACTGACTGATAAATATCCACACCCTATGTATGATATTGTTTAAGTCTTGAGTTATTAAAATTAAGCGATTTTTAAATTCGAACGATATTCGAACAAAAGTCTTAAAAGAAATTATAATTTTAAATGGGTGGAGTAAACCTCCCTGTTTCTCAAGTTAAACCCATGAATACAAAATATTAAAAGTAAACTATTTTCAACGTTTTTAACAGTTCCTTTAAGAAATTACTATATAATATAGCAAGAAATATTTTATTGTACTTTTGTTGTACTAAAAGTACTTTTATTTTGCCAAATAAAATATTTTTTGTCACCAAAGATTATTTTTATTATACCAAAAAGTTATTTGTCTGTACCAAAAAGTACTTTAATTGTATCAGCAGGTATTTTATTTTACAGAAAAAAAATTTTATTGTACCTAAAGAAATTTAATTGTATCACAAAGTACTTTTATTGTACCAAAAAGTAGCCTTGGTGTAATAAAATATACTTTTATGGTACTAAAAAATACTTTTATTCTACCAAAAAGTGATTTTATTGTCTATATAGTAGCTCATATGTATTGAATTTTTATTGTACTAATAAGTACTTTCAATGTACAAATTCTACTTTTAATGCATTAAAAATCATTTTGATTGTAGCAAAACGTACTTTAATTTTGCCAAATATTACTTTTATTGTACCGAAAAATTCTTTTTTTACCACAAAGTAATTTTTTTTGTAACAAAAAGTACTTTTGGTGTAATTAAAAAATTTTGTATGGTTCCAAAAAGTACTTTTGATGTAACATATATTACTTTTATTGTACGTATAGGTACTTTTAATGTAGCTATTAGTACTTTTGTTGTACCGAAAAACACTTCTATTGTACTAAAAGGTACTTTTATTTTATCAAAAGTAAATATATTTTACTAAAATGCACCATTGTTGTACAAAAAAGTAATTTTATTGTACAAAAAATTACTTTTACTTTTTCTGTAGTACCAGAAATTGTACTTTTATTGTACCATTTAAATTGTAGAAAAAAATAATTTTATTTCACCGAAGAGTTTCTTTATTTTGTCACAAAGAGTACCTTTATTTTTCCAGAAAGTATTTTGTGGTACCCAAGAGTATTGTATTATTTGTGTGTACCAAAATGTACTTATATTGTAGCAACAGGAACATTTTTTAATTACGAAAAAGTACTTTTGTTATAACTAAAAATTCTACAATTGTGCAAAAAATACATTTATTGTACCAAAAAGTACTATTGGTGTAATAACAAATACGTTTATGGTACCAAAACTTACACTTATTCTACCAAATAGTACTTTTATTTTATCATATACTCCATTCATTGTACTTAAAAATACATTTAATCTCCAAATATTACTTTTAGTGTATAAAAAGGTACTTTTCAAAACCAATTTTTTTTTCAAAAAGTACTTTTATTTGAGCTGAAATTACTTTTATACTTGTATCAGATAGTACTTTTATTGTTCCAAAAAATGTTTCCAAAAAGTACTTTTGTTGTAACATATAATATTTTTATTATACGTTCAATACTTTTGATACTGCAATTAGAACTTTTTGTGTACCAATAAGTACTTTGGGTGTAGCGAAAAGCACATTTATGGTACCACAAAGTAATTTTATTTTACCAAAAAATACCTATATTAGTCAAAAAGTACTTTTATTGTACTTAAAACCCATTTTTGTGAAGGTTTTTACAGGTTTTGTTTCCTTACGTTCAACTTAGAACAACATCGAGTTTATAGCATAGGTATGTAAATATGAAATACGTCGATGCTTTAGTAATTTAACTTTATATTCATTGATGTATTATTCGCCCTAATCCAAAGTACTTCTGGATCAGTAATTGAGTTTTTTAATTATTCCTAGGTAAGCTCAATTTTTGGGAGGAATGTTTTAAGACATAAGTTTGGATTATTTTTTTTATAAATGATACCTGCTTATATAATATTCAATAGTATATAAATCTAAATGAAGTCGTTATGTAACAAAAATTACATTGTGTTGAATTACTAATGTTTTTGCTGAAAGACTTCAGCTTATTGCTAATGCATAGCCAAGGATTAAGTTACTCAATATTCTGTTACGAAATAAATTACACTTTTTGTACTTTTATCAATTACATAAAACAAATTGGCTATTTTTATTAAATTGATTAATTAATATTATGTGTCATACGCCTTGTGTACATATCAAACAGCAACGTTAAATCTGCTGAAATCTCTAAAATAATAACGATTTTAAAAGGTTTAATAACAAATGTTTTGAATACAAAAACAATAATTAATTGATTGCATAAATTACACAGATCAACACTAATGTGTTCACAGCCTGACAAATGGCTTAAAAATTCGACAAAACTATCTATCTTTATCCGAACGGCAGTCACTTTTACATTTTGATGTGGTTATCAATAAGTTTAGTAGAATCTTCTTAAACTGACCTTTGTAATCATTAAGAAATTCATATTTTTTTACGTATTTAGAAATTTATATTTTTTTATTTATTTCCTAGAAGATCCCATTTATCAAAAATGTTCCTTTTTATATTAAAATTTCTTTAAGTTGAACCTGGAAAATAATCTAGTTGAAGTTGGAAATCGTTATCAAACAATTTTTTATATCCGAAAACACAGTCTGAATATATACGTAAGCATTAATTAAAAACATTACAACAGCTTTTAGCTTTCACCAAAAAATAACATTTTGTAAGCCTGTGTTATTAACGCAAGAACTTAAAGGACAATTAATATCACAAATGCACAATTTCCCCCTATTAAACGGGATTATTAATTGTGAGAGCAATATAAAATATATTAATATCAAATAATAACAATAAAAAACTATAAACGCATACGTTATAAGGCATCACGAAAAAAACTATCAAAGCGTCAGCTCTGAAAGAATTATCATAACAATCCCTTGAAGTATGCAATGTTTTATGGTTTAAAACCACTTGTTCGTGCTCAGACATATATGCTGTAGTTTTTTCGTTTTCCTGGTATTAAATATATAACAGATTGAATTTTTATTATATATGTTTTTCGTCCTTTTGTATCTTCTTTACTATTTAGTTGTGTAATGCCAAATGATTTATGTGTGGCTACGCGGGCCCGGTATCTATCGCGGGGTTTTGCCCGCATTATTTTTCTATTAACTTTTTTCTCTCTCTCTCTCGGCACACACCATTCATTTTGTCCGTCTCAGTTTTATGCTCTATTCGCTGGGTATCTTTTGTGGTTAAATTGAATTTTAATTTTCTATAAATATTGCAAAAATTGCATAATTAATCATGCAGCATAAAAAATGTCAACCGACGAACCGAAGTAGAATTGTAACAAAAACTTGTTCGCCGAGCAGGAGCAAAAAGGTCGCAATAAAATGTGCTGTGTTTTTTTTGTGTGCTTCTTAAACATTACTTCTCCACACAATCATTTGTAAGGATGCAGATGCTGCCATTGCCAGGACATACAAAAGGATATTCTGGCTAAACAGAAGGAGGGAGCGCAGTAGATCTTAACGAGTGGCCTTAGTTTAAGAAATGTGGCAAGAATGTTATAAGCAAGATCTGAGAAGAAGAAAAAAGCTAACACAAATATTTAAAGATTCTTAGGGAAGTATATATCAGTATCAATAAAGAAACCCCTTACAGAAAAATCGTTATAAAAATATTTTGCAAATATTTTTTCAATAAGGTTTTTTTTTAATAAAGAACATAGAGCTTCAGCAAACAATATTGTTAAATAAAGTCGATAAAGAAAGACATATTTTACAAATTAAAAATTAATGTTTTGCCTTAACTTTCTCACGGTGTTTTCTTTACAATCCATTTTAACTATTTTGACCCCAACTCCGTCCCTGTGTTTTTCGTTGAAATGCTATTTGCAAGCAACCAGTAACAGAAATGTTGAAATTGTAATCTTAGTTTCTGAACGGAAATAAAATATATATATACATATCTATATAGATATATATGTATTATATACAAATATAATTCGTTATGAATATCGCCATGTGGCAAACAAAAGCAATCGCAACAAATCAAATTTGCATCAGAATTTCATTTATCTTGTACTTGATGGTGTCGGTGCTGCACATAAGTTTTCCTTCTGTCACTGTCACTGCCACAACACCAGCAGTTCCAGTGAGAGTTTTCCAAAGAGACTAAAATGTGTGATGAGTTTTTCGTTGTAAACGACATAAATCGGAAAATTGAATGAGACTCAGGATTGTAAGTTGGAGGAGTTGAACACATGATGCCAATCTAACACTGTTAAGCAAACTATTCAAAATAAATTAGTTCTACAAACTTTAGTCATCAATTCTATATATTTTGAACTTAAGAATTGAATGCGAAATAACTTCTTGGCTTCTTAGTTTTCTCTGCGGTTTGTAGCGATTCTTTTACTGTTATCCTTGACTCTCAATAGAGCGTATACTCTAACCTTTTCATCTGCTTTAATTTTAACATTATCCCTTTATAATTTTCTTTCCTATAATGCCGACTATAATGTTTTCTCTATAAACCATTAGAAATGAGCAATTTCACATAATATAAATTTATTTGCTTACATAATATCTCTAAATTGATGTGTCCATCAAATGTACTAAATAATTATGAAATAACGACCACAAAAATTACTTAAATGGAAAAACCAATTACCCAACTGTAACATTAAGCTAATTCGTAGTTTTAAAATGTAATACAAATTTTCTATGAGCTTCTATCAAGCAATGTTTATTTAACATGCTAAATAAATAGATATAGGTGGATACATGGGAAATTACTCCAAGTATACATCTTTTATTACACAGTACAAAATTTTTCAGCTTATTGATTTGGGACTCAATTCTGCGAACTGCACGTGAAAGTAGCCCCAAAAAGAAGAAGTTCTGCTTCATTCGTTTTGTCAAGTTACATGCCATAATAATTTAATATCGATTTGAAGTTAGTAAGTATCGTATAGGGGAATTTGTCACGTTTTATGATCTTTTGTTTGACTCTCTCTTGAACTCTATTCCTCATTAATTTCAAATATTTGCTAATAGTTTTCCTCAATTTTGTAAACTTCTCTAAACCTCAACTGTAAAAGCACGACATTTTCAACGTAATGCCCCATATAGTTTAACGTGCGACATCTAACTACATGTTGCACAATAATTTCACTGCACATAATCACCCTTTAAAAAAAGTCTATTATATTGTATGCAAATAAGGGGAGAAGAAATAAATTCAAAGTGATTTTGTCGCTTTTTTTTTGCTATATTGCCCTACATCAAATGTTTACATGCTACCAGTCTAATGTTAGGACAGACAATCAGTTTCCCAACCGGATGGGTAAAACGCAAACCAAATGGCCGTAAAATAAAATAAAAATTGCACAAGTAAATAGAAATCATCATTAATACCGTCACGACAATTACCATCACGTTTTAGTTATTAACACTAAAACTTTTGCCAACAATCAAAGGAAAACAATTTGCAGAACGCAGGACAGAAAGTGGCGGTGGCGGCGTCGGACCAGGAATTCAATGGAATCAAACCGAGCAGAATGTTGGGTCACGGATGGACGATTGGCGAATGGCAGACACACACAATGACAGCCGTCAACTGTTTTATGGCTATTTCAATTGTTGATATTCGAATATCATCGCAATTGCCCGGTGACACGGGATATGATGAACATTCTGTACACGACCCTAGGATATTATGTGTGTGAGAGAGTCTATCAATAGTTAAGCGACATGGATTCAACATTTGTGCCTAACTACAGCATATACGGTAGACGGAGAGAGGGGACAATTGTTATTTGCTAGCATCATTAGGAAGGGAATGTGATACATTTAGCAGCAGTAGCAGTGTTTATTAGTTAAGTTGAGCCAACTGCCTTAATTTACTGAGAGTGCATCACCACTGTCGCTGTCCAGTCGATACCAACAATGTATGATGATACAAAGCCGAAAACAATCGAATACGACAGGGAAGGCCTTAAAATCCTATTGACAATAAATGGCAACACAAATAGTCCACCAACTTGATCGGCAACGTTCATCAAATTAACATGAAGTTGATAAACTACGGCATCACATCTATACATGTGGTCGAGTGTATGAATTTATGTGCTTTCATACAGCGGCGAGAGTTTATGACGCACTTACAAATGGGATATACCATCGGAAATACATAGTTAACTGTAGTATACGGTAGAGGGTAATAGTTGAATAGTAACATTGCTGCCTGGAAAACTCAAAATTATTTGTTAACATTATTTTCCAAATATCTCGCAAAAAATAGAAAATACTTTTTCAGGACTCACATTTTTAAATCAAATCATCAGCAAACCAGATAAGATAGATAATTTAGACCATGACCTACATAATATAAAAAATTAACTGCAACCCATTTCGATATTGTTGAATATGCTCGACAATGTAATTTTTGGAAATCGTCGAGAAACTAGTGTTTAGATACTGTTTGTAGAACAAGCAATATTAGCTCTCCTGTCACATTGAGCCAGTTAAACGCATTAAAATGCAGCGATTCCCATGGCTGGGTTATGCTGGAAGAATATTTTGAAGCATAACACGTTTGCGACATAGAAATTAGCAACTAAGGCTAAATTTAAAATATAGAGAACATAACAAGCCACTATGTTTCGTTGTTTATTTTAAAATCAAACCTCACTGTGCGTAGTGTCGTCATTGCCACCGAATGAGGAAAAAACGCATTACTCCTGCAATGTTTCAACCTTATTAGGATATCACAGCTATAAAGGAAAACGTTTATAAGCACGTTCTGGGTATTAACAGAGTAACAATAGCGTCATTGTCATGAAAAATGGCAGATGATTTCCATGGGAATTGAACAAAAAAAACTATTTGTTTTTCAATGTAGTTCATGCAGACAGACAGACAGACATTTGACGTAATGGCAATGATGAGTTGAAGTACTCATTACTTAGTATAGACATAACGAATAGTAAACCCAGTATTCATTGGTATGTGTGTGAAATTTACAATCATTTAAATATATTTAGAGAAACGTTGTGATTTCATTGGTTTCCCCAAATTACCTTGTTCAAGAAAGAAATTATTTGCCTTTGATGTAACTTGAAAACAGAATTTTGTTGATCTACCAAAAGTAATACAGATACGCATTTCATAGCCTCGCCGGCCTCGCAATGATTGGTTTTTCAACACAGGCAACGAAACGAAAACGAAAATTTTGTTTGATTCTCTGCTTGTGTGTTATGAAATCAACACCGCACACGCTTGTTTCACATTCAACACAAAAACAGACGGAGAAAAAATGGTCAACGATTTTTGGGTGAGCATGATAGCACGATTGTTGGTAGAGCACAACATATTCACCGTGAACAATTCGACAGCACTAGGGCTTCTTGTGCGACCGCACACAAGCACACCATATAGTTGTGTGCGTCCTTTCAGCATATGCCTACCACTGTTTTTGAGCCAGAGGAGTAAAGATTCGAGAAAAGTTTTCCCATGATTAATATAATTTAGGACGTTTGGTTGTGCTTCAGCGATTTCTTAAATGTTCATCCGACCGAAGTAACTGCCTAGAAATGTAACGAACGGTTGTCAACTTTAATCGATTTATTGAATTTTCGATACTGGTTTAAAAACTCCCAAAAAGTAAATTGCGGAACTACTCAGGTATCCTATAGACCGCCACTTTAAACAATAACCTGCTAACATTACCCACACTTAAAGCATGATATCAACCTAACTTCCGCATATACCAATGCTGCGCTGCCACTTCCGCCAACATGTACAAAACAAATAGCGCCAAAAAACTGATGGATTTTTAAGGCAGCGGTAAAACTTTTGCAAACTATGTCCCCAAACCCTTGTCAAAGTTTATCGCTATAAAATTCCTGTAAAATGTATAGTCATGAAAAACGATACATAATGATTAAACTATGGCAAATGTCGACATAGTTAACATAGCAGCACGAACAAACAAACACACACACCATTACACTGTAAACAGCCAAAGAGTTTTTACTGAATAATAATTAATTAATTCGCATTTCCATAGCAGCATTTTTTTTTTTGTAATATTTTAAATACATAAACAACACAAACAACAAAAGCCAGTTAGGAGGATATTAACATACCGCCAAGTGAAATTTACTCATGCCCCATCGCCATGAAACTTACAAACTGCAGTAATAGACCGACCAACATATACATTTATTAATTTGATTAATGGAACTCTGTAGTAAAGGAGTATAAAAGACGACAAAGATTCTTCTACTAGCGAAAGTTAAGCAAGGAGCAGGAAGGATGGAAAGTTTAAAAATGATCTCACCGAAAAAAGTTTTAACATCTTATAATTATGGTTATTATAGCACAAGAAATAGCGAAACCTATTGCTAATGAACAAGCGAGCGGAAACATCTTCAGTCTCTTCTATATAGAGCTGCAGCAACGCCATCACCGCAAAAACTTAATGAATCATTTCATGGGAGTGAAGGGTGGCAGCTAGAGACTGATAGGTAAAGTAGTCGTAGACGTGAAAAAACGGAGAAAATGGAGACTCATCTTCATTTCTCTAATTCACTCGTTATGAGTTAAATGCTAATAGCTGCTCACTGTATTCATTTATGTAATTAATATAAATATTTTATTCGACAGCTAGGTTTAAAAAGAAAACGACGGAAAAAATAGCGAAATTAACAGGACCAGGTGGCTGTTTCCATAGGAAATAACAGATATGTTAGAATAGTTTAAAATGTACTAACACCACATTATATTCAATATTATGTCAAACATACATAGACAGTAAAGCAGGCTACACTTGTCGCCACAACAAATTTTATGGCATGAAAAAGTTGTCATTTCTGAAAAATAATAAGTTTTATTTACTATCTTTTGGCTTGAGGTCGTAAATAAAATCTACACAAAGCAAGATATCTGTAGACAAAGGCCAACAATAAGATTTCCAAAAACAGTATTCCACATCGCTTTGTTTTAAGTGTTTGTTTGTGCAGCAATCAGTCCTAAACGGCTGAACCTATTTTTCCATCAATGGACGGAGAGGGCATGGCAAAACTGTATATTAGTCCTAGAGAGATTATATGTTATAACAACATAAATTCAAACTATAAAGTATGGTTTACACGCTATGTACCCATATCTACTCATATCCCCTCAACAACATGAGCGAGATAGCCAAATTAGAAAACATGTAGGAGTAAGCAAAGACAAACACTACAAAATTATAGCAAAGTAATATTGAATTATAGGAAAGTGAATAGGAAATCAAAATGTACTGATTTGACAGTCGATAGGGGATATGGGTGGATAGCATGTAAATCAGCCTTAATTGGTGCTGGACATTTTCGGCTGCTAGATATATATACAGCTGATGATGTACCATTGTGCATCAGTTCGTCACAAAGGGGTCTGAAGATGAACTCGTCATGGAGTTCGAAACGCGTCATCCTAGTGCGTGACACACTGAATTTGGCCAAAAATATCAAACAATAAAAACACTTTTCTGATCGTTAGCCGAATTTGATGTATCATACACTAACGTAAATTAATAGAGATTACATAACATTACACAAATTTGACACCCACAAAGTACTCGACAACACGAATATACAAACGAAATTTTTAATTTCGAACAGAGGGCGAAGGTTGCGTAGCAAAAAACTTATTTTGGTCCTGGGGAGATAACATTTTACACAAAGTTGATATAGAGAGAGTAGACGGCAATACGGAAATTAATGTGATGTCGAATTTTTGTATTTCGGTACAGCAACTTTGCAGAATAAGTGTCGAGTCAATCTGCATATCTAGTAAAAAGCTTCTCAAACAGTGACGTTCTTATTCGTCGAACGTGTTTATTCACAACAACGCGACAAGCTATCACACTCCACATTTATAGGATATAAAGGGAAATAAAGTTTCAAGTAAGTATGTGAATGTCGAGCAAGCACGTGTGGTATTGCTCCTACAACGCCTAAGCATAGACTGACCATAGACCAGTGAACGGCAACCCAATACAACCAAAATATGAGTTTGCGTTAGGATGTTCCCTCTCTCACTGTAGTGAAGGAAACTTTTATATAGTTTTTTTACATAATTATGAACATTATAATCTAACGGCCATATTCATAAAAAATTTCTAAAGTAGGTATGAAGCGTTCTCTAGCTAAAGTATTCTTTAGCTCTAAAAAACCTTTCATAAGAAATTGTTTTTATAAACGTATTTTATCAGCACTTTAGCTTTATGTGTTTAGGTGGCAACGCCGACTGTTATTGGTCGTTACTGATGTAAAAAAAACAGCTTTATAATCGGATACAAAAGCTTCATAATCGGATACCAAATTTGTATTTGCACTTATAATAACTATGAAAATTATTGTATCTCAATTTTTCATTGACTACGGTTCTCACGATGATAAGAAAGACGTTAAAGTAAAAATTATATTAAAAAATTTGATTTTCTTTTCCTCATGTTGAAATTATAATCGGATACCGATTACATTGTTTCCTTGTTTTGATTGTTTATACATCACGAATATTATTTCATTATTTACAAATTATTTTTGAAGAATTTTGGAGAAATATTTTTCAAAATGGTATTCATGAATGAAAAGTGTCTATTTAGATACTTTTCTATGTGCGCAATAATTAAGAAGAAAATTTACTACACAATGTATGCATGCAACAACTCTTTTCAATAGGAAAAATGCCGAAAAACTCAAAATAAAGATCTCAAATTCATAAATATCCAATAAATTGTACAAACGTCAAGTTATAGCATGCTTAAAGTAGAGACAACCCTACTTGAACTTATTGGAGATGTGAATCGTGTATGAATATTGTTTTCTCGAAAATTGCTTAAAAAGTTTTTATGAATAAGGCCGTAAAAATCCAGGAAATAATTGATAAATATTACAGAAGTGCGCGTGGCAACGTACATTAACATATTAGAATTGATTTTTAAAATTTCTTTTATTCTCGTGCTAACAACAAGCGTCGTGCGAATGGTCAAGCGAGACTGCATGCATTTGTTTGTTGTCGTTCAATGTGTGAGCGAATGTCCGTGTGTTTCTCGTGTCCATGAGCTACCTGACGCCGTTGACTGCCATAGACTAACTGGTTTGAATCAAACACAGCTTCACATACGTGTGGATTGCCGATCGTGTTTGCGTACTGTAACACATTTTCTTATATCCGAAAACATTAGAACGGTCGCAAGAGGTACGAATTGACAACAGAATGATTTTTCTGAAAACCATAAGTGCAACGAATATGCAAGTCAAGTTTCGAAGTTGCATATAAGTTCTTTTCTTATCTTCTTCGAGAATAATTTAGTACGTTTAACTACACAGTCCGACGAAAAAAGTTATATATCGATATACATGGAAATCATACTATTTTTCTGGTAGGAGCTGCAGAGCACAACAAGATTCTGTTTTTAATACTTCCCAAACACTCCCAAAATCTTGAGTTATGGGTAAAAAACTGATTTAACGTACCTTTACGCACTTATAAGCCAGTGACTTGGAGGAAAATGAACCGATTTTAAGTTTCTCAGCGGATATGAAATGTAGTGACGCGGCCGATTATAGAGTTATACAGATAAATTGTCTAATATGTCTGTTTTTACCTCAAAGTCGCAAATATTTGGATTTTTCACTTTTTTTGAAGTATGAAAAAGTGTTTACACACTATTTTACCTTCTGGTTCAATAAAAGTTGTTTTTGTACAATAAAAAAATTTTTGTCACACTAAAAGTACTTTTAGGTACAATAAACGTACTTTTTGAAATAGAAATACCTTTAGTACACTAAAGAAAAATAAGTACAAAAAATTTACTTATTGGTAGAGTAAAATTACTTTGTGGCACAAAAGAGGAGTTTTAGATAGAAAAAGTAGTTTTCGGTTCAATTAATTTTACTTTTTGATACACTAAGAGTTCTTTTAGGTACAATAAATAACTTATTGGAAATGAAAGTTTTGAATTGCAAAACGAATGCCAATTTGGACCATGCTTAAAAAATTCACAGACATCCCTTATTTGTGGGGGCTTAACAAAATATAAAATAACGTAACGCCTTAAAACTTCACCCATATGATGTACTAATACCACCAATGTTATTTTTTCAAACTTCTAAGGGCATCTATGACAGTTCATACAATTTTTTGAATGCTCTGTTTTCCTACTACATTACAAATTGAAGAAGCTTTTGCTCGTCAGTACAAAATCTTGTTGTAGAAACAAATTTAATTAATTGCCTTAAAAATAATTCAACAAACCTCTCCAAAGCTGAAATCTGTTTACAGAAACTTCTTGGTTCATGACGTCGCGTTTAGAACGAAAATAAAAACTATTTAATTTTTAGTATGTTTCTCAATTAGGAAAAACAAGGGTGGCCAATAAAACATTCAACATGTCTTACATTTCTGCGAAACATACAAATAAAATAACAAACATTAAAGTGAGTTAATACCCTCCAAATTTTATGCTGACTTACAATGCGATCTTCAGTCCAACGATGTTTTGGAATCAACTACTTCAGTAGCTTTTTGCAGTCAGATGATGTTAATTGCTTGACTACTCCAAGTGCTACCATACATAACGAAGACCCCGTCCGCTTAACCAAATGAACACCAACACTGATCACCTTCAGAATAGGAGCTAGGCATTATTTAAATATACCAAAGCTTCGAACGCTAGAAAGTTTGCAAATAAAATAACTTTTATTTAATTAATAGCACATTTCTTAATTCTCACGAGAAACGGCTTATATTAGCATTTCTGTGACACTGACAAATTATTCGACCCGCTATTTATTTTTCTTGACCTTTCCTAACACCAAACACTATGAATATATTGAGTGTTTCTTCGTTTCGAATATTTTCGCTATAATTTGAACCTGGCGTTGACACTACCATTTGTATGACTAATAAAGCGACACTTTATCATCTTGTATAACTAGAAGAAAAATGACCTAAAATGTCAATGTATAAATATACATTTTATGACATGTAAACGATATCTTTATCATGTTTTGCCCTGTGTTGTTGACATTATTAATTTATTCATGTGACATTTCTCTGCCGTTAGTGTAAACTATCAAATAAAGGAAAACGCGCTGTATGACAGCTGCGACGATGAGTATAAGAAACAATGTTGAATAAAAATAAGCATAAAATATTTTATAACTGCTTAAACTGTTAGATATGTAAATGAGCATAAGAAAGATGTTGCGAGGAGTAAATGAGAGTGCGTGTGTGTGAAGATGGGTGAATACTTTAGAGGTGGTGACTAAACCGGTTACGCTAGAGACAAACGGCCCGCATCTGCTTAGTGACTGTTTCTGACTATAAGGCGGCTGACACAAACGTTGACAACTTCTTTTCAAGCCGGCTTTTATGAATGGCTCACACCACAACACATTTGCCTGCATAGAATGTAGCGATGTTATTTTGTTTACAAATCTTGAAACTTGTCTAAACTGGTCAGCAGAAAATCTTCTAATCATCTTTGGAATATAACTTCTTTGGTGTTATTTTCTAAATAGTTTCGCTTTTAAGAATTTATGTAAATTAACCATTGTTCGATCTTTTGACCCAAATGTAACCTTTTGTGGGTTCTGATGTCTCCAAAGGCATTTAATGCGGTTGTAATGCCATTAACGTGTTTAGTTGGTATTCAAATTTTCAGTCGATCACAACTTAATAGAAATGTGAAAATTGTTGAAAAAAAAATCAAAAAGAAAATATATTTAAATAAATCACAGCAACATGTTAAAATGCAAAGAAAAACGTATCCATACAAATGCAGTGCTCATACTAATCATTAATATAATATTAATAACAACAACTGCTAGTGGTATGTGAAGTTCCAAAAAAAAATATGAAATATTTTGCTGTTTATAGCATAAGTTAAAAAAGCTTTACGTTTTTAGTGCGCATGTACCGGCTGTAATGCCATAACTTTCTTAGTTAATCTCAGTGCTGAATTGGTGCCGTAAACAGAGTTTTCTCTATTATTTAATAAAAAAAAACTTAATTATGTTAAATACCGCGCAGCGGCAACAGTTCAAAGTGTGCGCATAATTATTATATTTGCCAACGCCAAAAAGGAGAATATTTATACATTTGTGAATTTTAAATTGATTTAATTTGTTCACCTTTCTTCAGAAATCAAAAATATCCCCAACGCTGACAAAATATTATGATAAAATTTAAATTAGATCATAATGATGATGGCGAGAAACAACACCCATACGACGTAAAATGATCTAGATTTGTCTGTATCGCTAACGTTTCAATCTTAGTTAAAATTCAGTGGAAGTTTATAATAATCGAAAGCATATAGATCGCAGCTAGAAATACGGTATATTTAGTCAAAAGTAGGTCACAGCGTCAATTTTGTTGTTTGACTTTCTTTTGACACACGAAACTGTCATAGCGGCGGTATTATTGTCTTATCAAAAATATTTTTGATTCAAATTCAAAAAAAAAACACATCATTTTTTCTCTCTCAATTATCTGGAGCTTGTGATGGACGCAGATCAAAAATGTATAAATTTTAAAAACTGTACATTTATCGATGAATATGGGAGATAAGGTGTTATTTGCCACACATTTAAAATGTATTTTAGAAACAGAGTTTATTAATTAAGTATTCATAATGATAATACATTAAAATAGAATTTATTGACCCATCAATATTAAGAGGGAAGAATTTTATAAATTCAAAGAATTCGAAAATATTATTTTATATATTATACATGTGAGCCCGGCAATGCTTCGCTATTGCATATTAACTTATAATATAAATTCGATTCCCCTGCCGATTTGACGTCTACAGCGGCGATGGTTTCTTCTGTACGCAAGGTACGCGCTTGATTTAGATAAATATTATCGAAAACAGTATATGTTGTCGATCCATCAGCGTATTAGCTAATCAGATGGATGATTATGTGCACCATAAACTTGACAAAGTGCTCCACAAATTTAGTAAACAGAGCGTGTATTTTGAAAATAAATGTCCACTATTTTAATCGTTGTTCTAGTGTAAGTCTTTGCAAGGTGATTTGCCAAATATAGATTATTTCTAAATGTTCAGTATTGCCACCTCTCATATACTATGAAAATTCAAATTATGCCCCAGTCAGACGATAAGTCCTCAACTGACTTGTGTACCGAGAATTGTTTGATGCAGGTAAATGGTCATATATTGACGTGCGAAGGCAGCGTCTCGGCACTTTCTAACAATTTCTATCTAAATAGCCTGTTCATATCTCTAGGCGAACTGCAACATACTGTGTAATTTCAAACTATTACTATGGCAATTTATTTATAAGTTTATTTACTTCCATCCTGGCTGTTTCATACTGTACCAACAACATATACAACAAATCTCATCGTTATGCCTCTTGTATTTCATGAGATATACTTATTTCAAATTGTGTGGACGCCCATTTTTGCAATCACAACCAAGTATAGTCAAAACCTATCAACAGGTCATCATTATCACTTTGTAAAATGTTCGTATCAATCGGTCTATTAGAAAAGCCGTCTGAGCGATCTTTGAAAAGGGGGCGTGCCACCGCCCACTTCCGTCCTGTCTGCAATTAATCTGCACCAACAACATATACACCAAATCTCATCTGCATACCTCTAATAGTTCATGAGTTATAGCCTTTTTAATTTTCAAGTTGTATGGGCGGTGCCACGCCCCTTTCTCCAATCACTATCAAGTATAGCCACGGACTATCAACATGTCATCATTACCACTTGGTAAAATGTTTCGGTCTGTTAGAAAAGCCATCAGAGCGATCTTTGAAAAGGAAGCGTGGCACCGTCAAGTTGTATAGGCGGTACCACGCCCCTTAATTTAATCACGGACTATTAACATGTCAACATAACCACTTTGTAAAATTTTTCGTATTAATCGATGTATTAGAAAAGCCGTCAGAGCGATCTTTGAAAAGGGGGCGTGGCACCGTCAAGTTGCATGGGCGCTGCCACGCTCCTTTATCCAATCACAATCAGGTATAGCCACGGACTATCAACATTTTCGTATCAATCGGTCTATTAGGAAAGCCGTCAGAGCGATCTCTGAAAAGGGGGGGCTACATGCCCATAGAAACAAACCCTACAAATTTAGCGAGTTATAAAGTCACAACCCATTTGCAACAATTTTGTATATATACAAATAGATGATATTAAGAGTGAATATTTTTATACCCTCACCCCACACGTAGGAGGGTATAAATCATTTGGTACGATCCAAAAAGGTAACACATAGAAGGTGTTATTGAGACCCTAGGTTTCTTTGAACCAAATTCAATTCATGACGTCTGTCTGTCCGGCTTGTATGCCCGATAACTTTCGAAAGATGAAGAAGAAATTGTTGGGAAACTTTGCATGGGTTAAATTTTTCCTAAAACTACTTACGGCATTTCATATGGGCTATATGGTCACGCCCCTTCTGGTACCTCCCCAACAAATGTACCATTCCGCCCACTTTAGAAATCGAGTAATGCTTTCAATACGCCCAATGCGATCGTGCCCAAAATTTAGTATTTTGTAAAGCTTTAATAGGATAAAGTTTTAAAGCAAAATTAAAAGTCCAGCCACGCCTCTTCTAGTACCTCCCATATAATTGTACCCTTTCACCCATTTTAGATATCATGTAATAACATCAAAACTCCAACGAGATTCTGTATTTAGAAAAGCTATAACAGGATAAAGTTTTGGAAAAAAAGCCACGCCCCTTTTGGTACCTCAGATACAAATGCTACAATTATTAACCCATCACTAACATTGGCGTTTACAATTCAAACGACCACTAAAAATATCTCAACTGTTGTTATAACTTTTCTGCGATTAAAGCTTTGATTTCAACTATCCCTAAAATCTTGCATAACATTTTCCTCTTCCTGTACATTATATCAGCTAAGCCTTATTAAATAGAATTCCATTGTTATATCCTCTTACAGCGAAATCTTTCCCACCCCATAAATCACCACAGATGCAAACATCTCCCACAAATGGCCAACAGCTAGCAACAAAAGCATATTTACGCACCTTAACCAAACCAGCCCCCATACGGTCGGCAAATGTTAAACATGAGACAACCACAACTAGACCCTACCTGAATAGCATTGAATATGATTTGCGTTTGAGGCAGTTAATGGAGGACTTGGTATTGCACAGCCGCTTAGAGAATCAGCAGCAAGCAGTCCATACTCTGCTGCCGATGGATTTCAAGGATGACTACAAGCAACGTCTGCAGGCGTTGGCGTCAGCGGCCACAATCCCTTCGACATCAGCAGCTTCGAAGACAAGAACAACAACAACTACCAGCAGACCAACATTTCTCTCATTCGGCAATAATATTGCCATAAATAATATTAAGGGAAATTATCAGCAACATCAACAAGGGGATAATAAGGATTTCGTATACACTTCATCGTCCTTCAGTCCGGCCACAGATAGACGCAACACTACTTTGACTACAACTAAAACTGCTGCCACCAGTACAACATCGTCATCGTCGTCGACGGCATCATCATTATCGCCCTTCGCTTTGTCTTCTGCATCATTAAAGGATTCACTATTGGATTATGTGCTGCTCGAGTACATGACAAAAACCAAACAGAATCTTACAAAGATTTTAGAGACCAGCAATGTTGCCGGTCACGATAACACGATGGCTTTGGCAAGCGATCAAAGGATATGGCAACAATTACAATTTTTACAGAAAAACGCAGAGAAATTTAAGAAATTCCAACAAGTCGAGGAGAGGGCGAAAAATGCAACAGCAATTACCGAAATTGATGTCCTTAAGGTAATCGATGCCGCACAACAAAGTGCAGCAACTAAGCAACAACAGACAGCAGAGCAGAGCGAAAGTGAAGAGCATGAAACGATTAAGCTTTTAACAACTACAGATATGAAGACTGGAGGAGGAGGTGCGGAGCAATCGAATAATAATGAAGGGAAAGATGTTAATGTGAGCTTAAAGACCAACGACAGTTTAGAACTGTTGAAGAATAAGGAAAATGTGGCAGAAGCTGTGGATAAAAGTTCAACTAAGGAAAATTCCAAAGAAGAAAACTCTGAGCATGAACAGGAATATAACATTATGAAAATTTTGGAGATTATTGCAGAAATAACAAAACTGAGTAGGATAGAAAGTAAATTAGATGTAGCACTTGTGCATACGGAATTAGGCATGGAGAATGTGGGAAATACAGAGGCTATAACTGACAGCACCACAATTGCAGGTGACATAGAATCTAGTCTGGACAGACAGGCAGAAAAGACTAAACTTTCGGATGTTAATTCATTGGATTTTATTATTGCAAAAGGTGAAGCTGGTAACACTACAATTGCAGCTGATATAGAATCGAGTCTGGATAGAAATGCAGAAAAGGTTGAACTCCGGAATGTATATTCCTTGGGTTTAGTAAGCGGTGAAATCTTGTCCGAGCAAATAATGGGGGGGAAAATAAATGAGTCAAATGCTGAGATCCTTAAACACGACAACATCTTGCAACCCCAAGAACATGTGTTAGATAAACCAGGAAAAGCAAAACAAGAAGGTGCCAAAATGTCTAGTGAAAGTCCTGCAATTCCTGAGTCAGCTATTGAAAATCAAGACCTTAACATTTTGGAAAATAAGAACAAAACCGACTTTACAATTCGATTGGTATCAAAATTACCATCTGAACAATATGAATTGAATAAAACGGCGGCAGAATCTATTGCTGACATTTCAGAAGAACTATCGACTACACCTTCACCTGTTGATGGTACTACAAATATTAATACTACGACAATGGCATCAGAACTTCTCACGAAACAGGAGACCGACGTTTTGATAAACCAAGAAAATTCACAACCATTAGATTCATTATCTGCAGATGATCGCGTTCAACATGAAATAGTTCAGGAACTAGGAAATGTAAACAAAAGCTCTCTACAAGACATACAAGTCACACAAGATGGGGATGACGCTTCTGAGATTAACAATAAGATTACTGCATCCTCTGCTATAATTCCGGATCCTGCAACAGCGCTTTCAAATAAAACGCTGGACTTCGTTGAAACGGTTGAAACGGTGTCCCACAACGTAAGTATCGAAGACAATAATTTGGCCTACAAGAACATTTTGGATATTGAGGTAACGACAACAACCGATAAGGTTAATGTTTTTACAACCGAAAAACCTTTTGAAATATATGACGAACACGAAACTCAACCAAAATTAGAAAGTACTACGGATATAAAGACAAATTATACTCTGGAAGGTTTAATTGACAGCCACAAGTTTATCAGTTCATCTCACGCTGTCACCAAAGAAATTCAACAGATTAATTCTCCAGAAAGCAAAGAGAAAATTAATAATAATGTCCCTTCCTATAAAATTTCCGAAAAAGAACAAGTAAATTCCTTAGACGAAACCCAGACCAAAATTGTTTCCAAAATAACAACGTTTACGGAGGAACCAGAACAAATCTTATCATCCTTTCCTGATCATACAATTCCCGAAAAGGTTGTACCAGAACTACGAAGTTCTCATTCAAACTTGTATATATCCGAGCAAGAAACTGCCACCGACATTCCAGACTTTTCAGAGAATTTTACGACCACCTCCCCCGAAGAAAGCTCGGATGATATTTGGGAAGGAACTGATCAATTAACTCCAGAAGATGCTGTACCAGAGCTAAAGAATTATCTTTCTAAAATTTTTGGTTCTGGGGCGGTAGCTACCACCGAGCATCCACAGATCTCAGAGGATTCAACGATCTACTCTCTCCATGTCACCATGGATGAAAATTGGACTGAAACTGATCATACAATCCCCGAAAAGGTTGTACCAGAACTACGAAATTCTCATCCAAACTTGTATATATCCGAGCCAAACACTGCTACCGACATCCCAAACTTTTTAGTGGATTTTACGACCACCTCTCCCAAAGAACGTTCGGATGATATTTGGGAAGAAACTGAGCAAACAACTCCCAAAGAAGCTTTACCAGAGCTAAATAATTATCTTTCTAACATTTTTGGTTCTGGGGCGGAAGCTACCACCGAGCATCCAGAGATCTCAGAGGATTCAACGATCTACTCTCTCCATGTCACCATGGATGAAGATTTGACTGAAACTGATCATACAACTCCCGAAAAGGTTGTACCTGAGCTACGAAATTCTCGTCCAAACTTTTATCTATCCGAGCCAGAAACTGTCAGCGACATTCCAGACTTTTCAGAGGTTTTTACGACCACCTCTCCCAAAGAAAGCTCGGATGATATTTGGGAAGGAACTAATCAACCAACTCCAGAAGATGCTGCACCAGAGCTAAAGAATAATATTGCAAATAATTCCAGCTCTGGGCCGGAAACTATCACCGGGCATCCAGAGATCACAGAGGATTCAACGACCAACTCTCTCCATGTCACCATGGATGACACTAGGGCAGAAACTGATCATACAATTCCCGAAATGGTTGCACCAGAACTACGAAATTATCATCCAAATTTGAATATATCCGAGCCAGAAATTTCCCCCGACAGCCCAAACTTTTCAGAGGATTTTACGACCACCTCTCCCAAAGAAAGCTCGGATGATATTTGGGAAGGAACTGAGCAAACAACTCCCAAAAAAGCTGTACCAGAGCTAAAGAATTATATTGCAAATACTTCCAGTTCTGGGCCGGAAACTTCCACCAAACATCCAGAGATCACAGAGGATTCAATGATAAACTCTCTCTATGTCGCCATGGATGAAAATTGGACTAAAACTGAACATACAACTAGCGAAAAGCTTGCCCCAGAACTACGAAATTCGCTTCCGAACTCGCCCAAGCCGGAAAATGCCACCGACAATCCAGACTTTTCAGAAAATTTTGGATCCACCCCTCCAATTGTAAGCTCGGATAATACATGGAAAGAAACAGATAAAACAACTTCGAAAAAAGCTGTAACAGAAGTAAAGAATTATCTTGGAAACACCTCCAATTCTAAACCAGAAACTACCACCGAGAAACCAGACATCTCAGTGGACTCATCGATTAAATCTCTTAATGTTAATTCAGGTGATATTTGGGCGGAAACTGTTCATACAATACCCAAAATGATTGTACCCGAACTACGAAATTCTGAACCAAACTTGCTTATATCTGAGCTAAAAACAGTCAATGACACTTCAGACTTTACGAGCTACTTTTCCAATGTTCACTCTGATGATATTTGGGATGAAGCAGATCAAACAACTCAAGAAATAGCTGAACTCGAACGAAGGGATTATCCTTCAAACACTTTTATTCCTGCGACCAAAACTCATAACAATAGTGAAGACTTCTCAGAGGATTCAGCAATCAACTCTTCCAACTCAAAAGATTTGACAACTAAATCTCTTAATATAACCGCAATTGATACTTTAGCAGAAACTGACCAAACAAATACAGAAAACGATGTATCAGAATTAAGAAACACTCGTCCAAATACTTTCGTACCTATTGTAGAAAACTCTACCGAAAGTCTAAACTTCCAAGAGAGCTTAGCCGTTACCAACTCTCTCAGTATAAATTCAATTCATGAAGTAATTCGTCAGCCATACAATGAAACAACAACGCAAACGGGTCAGTTAACAAAGACACAAGCAATTCCAGGCAAAACGAAGAATAATCACTGGTTTAAGTTGAAAACCGCTGCATTGTCACCTTTAGTTAAAAACTTACAACAGTCCAGTTCAGAAATTTTGGCCACAACTGAAATTTCTGAAAACAATAGCTCCTTAGGTGAGCATCCATTAAAAATTCAAAGCGACGTGACAATAGAGTTGCCAATCAGTCGTCATAACATTGTTAACACAGACGCAACAAAGCACTTGAACAACTTCAATACAGAACCAGTAACGGAGTTGGTAATATCTGAAGCTTATACAGCAACAACGCAAATTCCATGGGGAGAATCCAGAAATCATTTAACTGACATAGAAAGTGAACTCATCGAAGAGCCGTCAACCATTGAAACCTCAAGAACTGAACCAATGTTACGTTCTGAGTCAACAGCGGATCGTATCGTAAACTATATAAGCGAAGTAACATTAGAGCAGGCAAATGCAGTTGTAAGTAATCACGAGATGTCAGAAATACCAGCTGAGCTTCTAGCATTAGAAACAAACACGTTCACACATCTAACCGAAAGTCTTAAAACCAAAATTACAACTGAAATACCAACCACATATAAATATTTTGCAACAGAAAATGACACCTTAACGGAAGAGTCAGTAACATTTTCATATCCAATGGAAAACCTCAATACCGAGTTGCCAATATCGCCAACAGATTCTGTAAATAGTGAAATGATAGAAATGCCTAAAATTAATTCTGGGAAAACAAATAGTTCACTATCGTTCTCAGAAAACCAATTACCAACAGAGACGAAATTCTCGCCAACAGTCTCTGAAACAGAGACCACCAATAGTTCACTGGTGATACCTGAAATTATATTACCAACAGCAATATCAAACGCACCAACTCACAATACCTCAACACAAATGCCCTATTTAACGGTTGGGGACACTCTAACAATCGACATGCCAATCATTGAATCAACAACTTTACCAATACCAGAAACTTCAGAAAAACCTTACATACCAAAAAAATCTATGTTTGCAGCAGGCTATGAAGACGACAACGACTCACAAGAGTTGCTCTCAACTAAACTGGCAACTTTGCAAGACATGGCTATAAATGCGTCAACACAGAAAGTGGAAATGTTAAGTTTTGGCGATTTTATTTTGGGCAACATGAATTTGAACAGAAATACCGCAATTTTACCAAGACCAAGCGACTCCTCATTTCCCGAAGTGGAAATGAACAGCAAAATCAGAAACGAACACTCAGATTCAGCCACTAAGCAAGGGAATCAGTATGACCAATTGCTTTCGGAAGAAGGGAATTTGGAAGCGACTGAAGCTGCAGAAGCAATAACTAAGGAGCTACACAAAACAACTTTAGTGTCAACAGCAACGTCACCAACTTTACACAAATCGTTCATTGCCGAAACGGTTGCAGATAACGTACAAAGAAAATCACAGTCCGAAGCTCCTTTAATGCAAGAAAATTCAGAAGAATCAGACCCCTTAGGGAAAGAAATTGGAACGTCGCCACACACGGCACAGACAATAAGTTTAAGCGACTTAATTTTGGCACATACGGAATTTATTAGAAACGCTACAATGGACAAGTTGGCGTTGCCAACTTCTAATAATTCTACATTACAAAAAGTAGAGGTATACACATCTAACGAAAATTGCAGCAATCATTCAGCAACAGCTACAGAAGAGGATCAATCTGGAGCAGTAGGAGAAAATGTATTAACACCAGAAGCTTCAAGTGCTTTTGTTGTCGACAAAAATCAAGAAACAAACGGGATAACCAACCTTAAGTACAAAATGTCAACTGCTTCTGGGACTGTAGAAGTGTTCGCACATAATAACACTATAAATGAGCAATATTTTGAAAAGTCAATAGATGAAATTCCTGGCACAACTTTTAAACAGAAGAGTAATAAAGTTGACAATCATGGATCTTATATAAAGACAGAGTTGCCAATCGCAAATCTAAGCTTCGAGTCATCAAAGGACGCCACCAACTTAACAACACCGGCGTCAAACCCAGCAGATGAAGTTATGGCGTTGCCAATTGGCAAACACTATTTCGATCCTTCAATAACTGCAAATACTTCGGAATTCGAAAATAAAGAAAAGAACAATAATACTACTATTAACAGCAACATCAACATCACATCAACTGATTCTGCGACCATTCAAAAGTTTGAACTTAATCATCCGGAAAATTATCAATCACTCCAAATGTCTGCCGAGTATAACACAAGTTTCGAACATGGTGAAAAAGAAACAGAGTTGGCATTAGGAAATCTCAAAAGCAATCTGTCTGCACCAACCCATAACCTAACCGGAACATCCACTAACCACGAAGAACAAATCATGACATATCTTGTTAACAAAGACAATATTGTAAATACCGATCCAGAAATGGACAGTATTGCCAACTTTACAAACAATATGTCAATTGCTAAAAATACCATAGAAGGAATTGGACCTAAGTCTCAACTCTCAACTCAACAACCACTAGAAAATACTTTCCATGAAATAACCATCCTATCTGCTGATTCCACTGTAATTTTGGATACTGTTAATGTCAGCAATCAAACCATGGCAGAGTTGCCAACTGTTAATAGTACAAATCAACTAGCCATCAACTCAAAAGTGAAGCCCGTATTAAATTTATCCAAAGAACACACAAATCTGTCAATAATGGACCTATTCAATATCAAACCCAGCTACTTATGCAACAATTACACTCAATCCAATAAATCGCAGAATCAAGAGACTGAACACGATCCTCTAAAGACAACAACCACAGTTCAGCCAGAGGATGACTACGTAACGACAAAAACCATTACTCAGTCAGATATAGAAACCTCTTATCCTTCCGATGTCATCAGTCCTGACTTAGAAGACATTTTGCCTGAATTGGAGTCCTTCTTGCAGGGTGTCACATCACACGAAGTTAATTCTATTAAAGATATGGTGGGACCCTTTGAACGTCGACTAATCCAAGAGTTGAAGCAGATCAAGGATGCCAAGGATAGAGAGAAGGAACTTAAAACAAATGAAGCTAATCCTAACAGCGTGATTAGAGAGAAAAACGTAGAAAACCATGACAACGCCATTGGAAGTGCAGCCAGTCATGACATCGTGGCATCAACTGAAGATAGCGTTATCATCGATTCCCAACGTTTCCCAACTTTTAAATCAGTTAGTATTAACCAATTACAACAAGATACCTCCCAAGTTCCTTTAAACGAAAATGTATCGCAATATCCTTCAAAGCATCGAGAAACATTTAAGCAATATGAAATAACTGACGCTGAGACGCACCAGACTGTACACAGCAATTTAGCAGATAGCGATGTTGCTATTATCAGCAAACCCATTACGGATATTGTGTGGTTTATTCAGCCCAGTTCCCGCCAAGTTCCCTCTGTTATAATTGACAATGTACCTTATGACAATGCACTGCCCGAACCGTCGCCGTTCTCTTTGCTTACAGAGCAATTACCAAACGCCGCCAAATTGGAGATTATAAAACCACAAGACTCCCCAGAGAGAATGGATGAATTAATAACAATTATAGGAAACTCATTGCAAGAAACATCTGGATCAAACACCAAGTCACAGCACGTACGAAATGGAGTTACATCTCTGTGCCAGGATAATAACAATAAACAAGACCAGCAGCAACGGCAGCAGCACCAAGGACACAAACTGCAAGAACAGGACACGGCAGCAATGCCAACAATAGGTAATTGTAGTCCTGCAATACAACAAGCTATGCAATTAACAACATTGCCATCAACGCCAACAACAGTAGAGACAGCAGCAATGGCTACAGAAACATTAGCAACACCGACCACATCGTCACGAAATGAACAGGACAAAGTCGAGATGATGGCAATATCAGAAACTATAGAAAATCAAAAGGATAACATTAAAAAGTGGACAACATTTAAAAACAATCATCTGAATAATGACAGCTTAACTAAAGCCGACGAGCAGGACGACAATGAAGATGCTCAAATGGAGAAACAGATAAGCGACGAGGATGCTAATGATAAAAGTCCTGATGACGAGGATTACAACGAGTACAATGTGGGCGAGAAAGAGAACGTCGATGGCGGCTATGGTATTGCAGATGAAAGTTCAATTAATGACAAGGACACTATAACGGAGACGAAGGTAAGGCAGGACATCATAACGGCCAACCGTAATACCATTCTGACAGAAGGATACCCGGAGGACAAAACTAACAATCCGAATAATGACCAATATACAAACAATGAATTTAAAGTCTCGGCAGCATCAACAACAATTACAGCCAACGAAGGTGCAGCAGCACAAGGAGATGGGATGAACGAAATGTCAACTATTGAAACTAAATTGATTGACACATCAAAGGAGCATCCAAATCATATGGCTATCACGGAGATGTCAATGGGTGGGTGGGCTCTTGCCAAACCCATGCTTGAGAAAATGGTCAATGATGCTCCGGCTTCGGATTATACATATAAAGGAAATGAACAAGAATCTACTTTACCAGAAAATCCCAAACGGGAGTACACACCAAAAACTAACATGGGAGACTATGATGAAGAAGCCGAAAATGATATTTATGTGAAAGGGGATCAATATGCCACCGCGTCCGCTGATACTGATAAGGATGAAGTTCAAACTGCAGATGATGACAACGACGAAGGAGCGCTCGATGATGTCGCCCAGGAAGTTGAACAACTGTCAATGCTAGCAGATACATTTCTTAATGCTCAATCCTTTTCCGATGTAACACCCTATCACTCAAATCACTACAATCCTCACAGCAATTGGAAAAAGGAACAACAACTGAAACACAATCCAGCTTCCGCTGTCCATGCCAAAGAGGAAATTACTACGACAAATTGGTGGCGTTCATTGCCATATGCGGAAATTAGAAAATTTCTAAATACCATCTTTGATAGTGTCGAGGGATGGTAATGAATGCGTTAGCTTCAAATAGATCCGTTTACACAAAAACGGCGACAAAAACAACCTCACACCAAACTAATGCAACAACGGAAATGAAAACAGGAATGGTCAATGCATGCAATGTGGTCGTACAACATTACCGATAGTTTTATGTTTTATAGTCTATGTCCCTTGTGGGAGATATTTGGTATGGACTCAAATGACTAATGAAGATCCCAACTGGGGAGTGTTTACAAAATGATTAGTTTGTTTATAAGCAATTTACAATAATTAGATGTATTACTAGTATTATTATATAACATTATAAGTTAATAAATAAATATTTAAGTGAAATTTAGAAGGGCGAAGTGTTTCATTGAGCGTTACAATTAGAAAATTATCTGTGAAGGTAAGTAAATCATACTTGTAGTATAATCTGGTATATGAAAAAACAAGTGACAAAAGAGATCTAACCGTTTTAAAATATAGAAAAAGTGCTATAAATCCACCTTGAGCAAAAAAATCTTATGGCCATAAAATTATTTGAAAATGCAGCCAAGTTCACAAAACGAATGATGCAGAAGTTCTTATTTTTCGGGCTACTTCCATATGCAATTCTCAGAATTGAGTCCCAAATTAATGAGCTGAAAAATGTTGTACTGAGTTATAGTACTACGGGTACACATACTTGGAGCAATACTCAGGCTTCATACAATGTTTCTATAATTGCTGTATCATAGTTTTTAAGGTATTCGTTTACACACATAATATTTTGTATAGAAGGAGCCACGCCCACTATTTCTATCATGCGCATTATTGGTTTGAAAATGCCCATTATTAAAAATGTTATATAGAGTTTTAGGGCGGTGCATGATGGAGAAAAATGGAGCTGATATTCGTATTTAGGCGGTCATTTAACATGGAAATCAGCAGGAATAGTGTCGGACCGATTTTCATGCGGAGCAGTGTAATTGAAAACATTTGCTAGTCAGAATTTGGGTTTAATATTAGAAACCGGCATTAGTTCGAACACACGACTACCATGCATTAGATCCCGGGTTCGATTTCCGACTCCAGTCATGTACATTTAATTGCCGTTCTCCTCGATGTTGTCGACAGCAACTTCGCAGTGTAGCGTCGCGTCAATCGGTATGTCTTGTAAAAAGCTTCTCTAACAGTGACGTTCGCATTCTTCGATAAACAAGTAGGTGTCGTTAGTTGTGAATTTAAAAATAGAAAACAAGTTAATTCACAACAACAAGAGAAGCTATCCCATACCTTACTCATGGGGTGTAAAGGTAAATTAAGTTTTTTTAGAAACCCCATACGGGTTGTTTGGATATTCGTGGTAAATTTCATAATAATAGGTCAATTGAAAAGTCCCCGGCCAGACACACAAATGGCGGTACTAAAATAAAATCCTTATGGTTTTTAGTTAACCCTAACCTTCAAAAGATGCATGTATACATTTGACAAATCATTAGTTTATAAATTATAGCATTTTGAGTGAAGCAACCATCGAGGATTGGTATGTTTAGTTTAGACATGGTGAAATGAGCACTGAAGACGGCTAACTCAGTGTATGCGCAAAAGAGGTTGTTACCGACGAAAACATTTAAAAAATTCACAAAATGATTTTGAATGACCGTAAATTAAAATTGAATGACATAGCAGGCACTTTAAAGATATAAACTCACGTGTATTTATGTATAAGAAAGCTTTTTGCAAAGTTGGTGCCACGCGAGCTCACTTTTGACCAAAAACCAAAAGTTGATGATTCGCAGCAGTGTTTGGAGATGCTCACGCGTAATAAACCCGAGTTTTTGCGACAATATGTGACAATGGATGAAACATGGCTCCATCATTTCACTCCAAAGTCCAATCGATAGTCATCCGAGTGGACTGCAAACGAAGAAACCGGTCCAAAGCGTGGACAACGCAACAATCGGCTGGCAAGGTTATGGCGTCAGTATTTTAGGATGCGCATGGAATAATTTTCATTGACTACCTTGAAAAAGGAAGGACCATCAACAGCGACTAGTACATAGCGTTATTGGACCGTTTGAATGACGGAATCGCCGGAAAACGACCGCATTTGAAGAAAAGGAAAGTGCTGCTTAACCAAGTGAAAACTAAAGCAAAAAACCATGAATTGGGCTTCGTGTGCACCATATCATTCACGAATATTTGGCGAGCTCACATTAGACCAAAAACAACGACGAGTTGATGATTCGTAGCAATGTTTAGATATGACCGAATTGATCGGATTGCTTCCAGATCTGGCCCCCAGCGACTATTTCCTGTTCTCAGATCTCAAAAAAATGCTCAAATTTTCGTAGAGTGAAGGGGTGATCGCCGAAACTGAGGCCTATTTTGAAGCAAAGGACAAATGGTACTACAAAAATGGTATCGATAAGTTGGAGGGTTGCTATTATCAGCGTATCACCTTTGAAGGGAATTATGTTGAATAAAAAAACGAATTTGTTCAAAAAAAAAATATGTTATACTATGTTAGGCTGGGGACTTTACAATTGACCTGTTACCTTCGAGTATCGCGGCTGTTAGAGCAAAGTTATTTAAAGCAAGGTATATCAAGCCTGTTTCAACTACGGAACTTTAGTAATTAATGTCACATAAATGTTACATTCTGAGAAATATGAACCGAAAATATCCCATGGAAGCACAGTGGCTCTACTTCCTCTGAACGAGATAGCCTATATACTTCTCACATTTGAGACAGTAAACAATCTTAATCTCTTAGACTCACTGAAACTAGATCTAAAGTTTATTGACGTAAGCTAATTTCAATTTGTGAAAACTTTTAGCACAATCATTTTGCAAGGTTTTTTTTAAGACTAAAGTTACCCAGCTCTTAATATGACTTACATCCAAACCTCAAGATGTTGAAAAATACATTCAAAATTCACAAATGCATAAAAATTTTCTCTAAAGTGTATTTGTAAAGCTCATATTAGGTAACTAATGTGACTTTCGTTGCCATAGGATAACAATTTTATATTACATTACTGTAGTACTCCAGTTGCGTGGATTAGTATTATGATAATGCGTGTGCGGGCAAGAGTATACTCTTAGTTGAGTCCTTTTCGTCACCTTTCGTTAAGGGAATATTTTTAAAATATTCCACATCTGTCGTGGGCATAGTGGGATAGTCTTCTGACAATGGTATAGTGGGATAGTCTTCCGGCAATAGTGTAGTTGGATAGTCGTCTAACAATGGATCTTGAGGTGAAACTGTAGTTGATGGTGATTTTGTTGTTGTTCTTGCTGTTGGTAGTGGTTTTTTCAACGGCGATGGTTGATAGACTAAAATTTGAGGGCGTGACAGAGGTCGTGGATGATCCAAAGCTACTGGTTGTAGTGGATAAGCAATTGGTTGTGGCAACATGTTAAGTCCATACCGTTGCCGCAAAGCTTGCAAAGCAATCGGTTGTCGGCGTGTTGGCACTTGTAGGGTATAAGGAGATTGCTGCTCTGCCACAACTTGTGGGGAATAAGGAGATTGATGAGCAGCTACAACACGAAGGGGGTAAGATGACTGTTGGTGGAATGGTGAAGCATGTAATGGGTAAGAATTTGGCACTGGCCAAAGACGTATAGGATAAGAATTCGGAGCTGGCACAACTCTTAATGGATATAATTGTTGAGGTGTTAAAACTTGTGCCGGATAGCTCTGTTGCGGTGGCAATATTTGAATTGGAGGAGATGCTGGTAGTGTGGATTGAGCAGATTGCGTAGGCAGAAGTAGTTGGGATAGGGCTGATTGTGAATATGTTGATATGTTATCTGGTGTTGATTCCACTACTGTTGACCTCGTAGCTATTAACTGTTGTAGTGCAGCAATTATTACGGGATCTAATGTTGTTCCTCTATTGGATAACTGTGAAAGAATATCCGCGATATTAGGCACAGTTTTGTCATTTCCATTATCGCGACTAAGAACAGACGATTCGAAAACGAACGGATTTAGCACTATTCCATTAGATGAAAAGGGGACAGCTACAAGTGTCTCAGCGCTTCTGGTTTCTGGAGCAATTTCGTCAGCCTGAGCATTAAGCAATAATGCTGCTGTTGCAACTAGTAAAACAATAAAGAGCCGCATCAATATGCTATACCGAAGACGAGTGTAGAATAAAGAACTAAGGCCAACGATAAATGCTGGTCTTTTATATACCCAGGTCGAGATGAGTTAGGTGGAAAGAAGCTTGACCCCACCAACATTTGCAAATTATTAATTTGATATAAATTCTTTATTCTAGTGGTAGAAGAGAATATGCTACCGGTTCTCCGAATATAGTGCACAGATTAACATCAAAGGTTTAGAATATAAATGTTAAAAATTTGAGTTCGCCATCGAAAGTTTTTGCATTAGTTAAAGAATTGCCAAAGAGGAATCGTGGTTAACATTAGAGAAACAAATTCATGGAGGCAACAGCATCTAGAGAAACATATAACATTTACGTAGGTGCCAAATGTTATATTTTGAAACAACCTAAAAACTGTATGTACCTTTAAAGTGTCTTGCCCTGATTCTAGTAACCTAAACAATGACTTGTCATCGTTGTTATTTGGTTCCACAAATTTTCAAAAATCTGGCCACGCCCTTTCATCTTTTTTATACCTCAAAACAAATTCTGAAAACTTAACAACAAATTAAGATTAAAGAGCATAAAAATGATGAGGTTTCAGTTTTTTATTTATATCTTAAAAGCAAATCAACCATAACAAATTTAAAAAACAAACGATTGTTGTGGTGGAGCCACTCGTAGTGGATAAGGCAATTGTTGCGGTACTATATATCGCAGTGGATAAGATGATTGTTGCACTGGCGCAACATGCACTGGATACGAATGTGGCACTGGCAAAAGTCGTGTTGGATAAGAGTTGGGCGCTGGCAAAACTCGTATTGGATAAAATTGTTGAGGTGTTAAAACAGGTGCCGGAAAAGTTCGTTGCGGTGACAAAATATGAATTGGAGAAGATAATGGCGGTAGTGGCTGAGCTAATTGCTTGGTAGAGACTAGTGGTTGCGCATAAATTCGCCGTGTTGATGTAGGTAATTTTGAAGCTGATGATAGTGGATATGGTGATAAGAAGACTGGATATGGTGATAACAAAGTGGGAGCTGCTGCAGGCTCAGGTGTTTCTTCCGGTGTTGGTTCTACTGTAGGTTCTGTTGTTGGTTCTTCTGAGGGTTCTGCTGTAATTTCCTCTGTAGATTCTGGCGTTTCATCCGCTGTAGCTACCGACTGTTCTGTCGATGGAGATGCTTTTGTCGCTTTATTGTATAAAAATGACACAACACCCAGGTTATTAGGCAACACTAAGGCGTTTTCATTTATACCATTGCGATTAAAAACAGACGAATCATAGACAATCGGTAGTATTCCATCGGAAGAAAGCGGGACAGCAACAAGCCTCCCACCGCTTTTAAGGCCTTTGACTATAGGATGATTTGACTGAGCCTGAGCATTTTGCAATAATGCCACTGTTGCCACTAGTAATATTATAGAAAACCGCATTTATGTTTTATCAGTGACAAAGAACTAAAGCCAGCGATAAAATGATGTTCTTTTATATACAATTCTTATGTTAAGGCTGTTAATTTAAATAAACGCTTGACCCAGCACGTGCTCTCCGGATATCAACGTCAGTTAATATAGTATTAGAAGCGGCGATATGATATCCAATTTATAAACTGTCCCACTTATGTCACTGTATATAGGTTAATGTTTTTTTATTAACATTCGATTTTTTAGTGGAATTTTTTTATTCTAATAGTGCCTTATATACCGGTTTTAGAAAATATGTAGTTCATAAATAAGCATAAAATCTTTGTTTATAAAATCAACGTCATCAACATTATTTAAAACATTGATAATAAAGATCATGGTATATAGATTGGGAGAATAGGATACTTCTTCGCATATTAATATAGTTTTCATGTTTGTTTATAAACACTTCGATTAATAGCCCAGAGGCGAAAGGAAGAACCTAGAAGTCTTATAGAACGACTTCAAGGGCAGTCAGTAAGGCTTCTCTTTGCATTCTCTCTTACTTTTCAAATAACTTGGGGTGTCATTGGAAGGTCTTCCATCTTCGCTTCCTATAAGAAGGCTTTACGGAAGGCCTGTGTGTACATGACAAAACACGGATTTGTAATAAAAACAACTGTACAGTTAATCACCCTCAAATTGTTTAGTTTTATTGAGAGGGAACAGGTTATTTTAAGATATTTCTCACTTCTTTACATTTCTCTCTAGACTTATTTTTTTCAACGACTGCAAACCTTCCTGGAGTTTGAACTCTATACCTCGCGATGTTTAGTCAGGCATGCTACCAAATAGCCTATGAAGATGCATTCGTATTGTCTGGCTTAAAATAATCATAAACTGTCCCAGCGGCGGAAATCATGAGAAGGAAGGCCTTCTTTCATGGGTTTGAAGGGCTTCCTTTGGATCCGTTAAGCCTTCCTTGACCTTCTTTCTTCCTTTCTTTTTTACATTGCGTGACATTGGAAAAGAAGCCCTTCCGTCGTCTGTTTACCTAAGAAGGCCTTATGGAAGCTTTCTATAAGAGGGCATTATGGAAGGCCTGTATACACATGAAAAAGAAGGAAATAAAACAAAAACTATAAAGTGCACCCTCAAATTATTTAGTTTTCTAGTATTCTTCTTATATTCTAGTTAGCATTCAAATTGTGTGGATGAAACTAATGATACACTGTTTAAAAAAAACACATGAACACCTTCCACGGAATTTAACACTTCTTTCCATTTGGAAGCCGTGCAATACCTCTGTTATTTGAAAGCGAGAGGGTATGTGTATGAAATCCCTATGCATTCGCTTCAAAGGCCTCTGGTAGGCCTTCATAAAAGTTGGAAGAAAACGTATTCCCAATTCTTTCCATTTAGCAGACATGCAATAAATCTGATGAAATATCATGTGTTCTGCATTCCTTATTTGAAAAATTATTCCCAAAAAAGGACTACTGCATGCTTTATATCAGGAATGCCTATCAAATTCCGCCGATTGGGCTTTAAGAAAAAAAAACTAACACCTTGATTTACCCTTTTCAAAGAAGGTCTGCAAAATTGGTCTATAAAGAATGGAGAGAAAATGTGCTAGGGATATTTTAGAATGGAATGTTTACAGACACGTGGAAACTAGGCCTTATGACATGACGTCGCAATGTCTCGGAAGGCCTTGTTTCATGCCTGCTTGTAGAAGTCCTTGCCAATTTCGCTGGGAGGTACACAGTACAATATTTGATTTTGGGACTTAATTTTGAAAACTGTACGTGTAAGTAGACCCCAATAGAATTCCAGTTACATAATAATTTAATATCGATTTGAAGTTAGCAAATATCGCCATGTTATAGGCTCTTTTTTTATATAATGGCGAATGATTATCACAAGTAATATTCGACGTAAATCAAACGCCACGGAGTACATCAGTTTTATTGTAACTGCTACAAAATAAACCCAGTTCAAAATCATTTGATGAATGGAAAAGTGAAACTGTTGCTTATAAAGGGAAACGTTATATGAACAGATTCTTAATTTATTGAAATTTGTTTCAGCTAAATCGCACTAGTGATTTTCGAGTTATGTCAAACAAAAGAGCTTATGTGATACTTACTAACTTAAAATCGATGTTTAATTATTATGGCAAGTAACTTGGCAAAACGAATGAAGCAGAACTTCTTCTTTTTGGGGCTACTTTCATGTGCAGTTATCAGAAATGAGTCCCAAAATCAATCAATGTTGTGATGTGTTATACAGCACCAAAATAGGACTTTATTTCAGCATGACTGTTTTCCACCCGCCTTTTGGAAACATTCTTGGCTAACATTTTTGTAAAGGAAAATTCTGAAACTGCAAATTATTTGTTTGAGGAAGAAAAACTGCAGTTCGGTTATAACAAGTAGGAAATCTTCATAAGGAAAATGTTATCACAATCTTTAATAAAATAAACTCATACTACAAAGATCCTGTGTGTTAGATATTATTACCACAACTTCTCTTCCACTAACATATAATATCAATAAAGTTATATCAAATAAGCCGATAAAAACAATGTAAAAAAGTGAAATTACAAAAAAAACTATGCAAATATCAGATATTAACAACAAATTTCTTTGCTGTATTAACACCAACAATATTAAAAACAAATTTCCTTTCCTTAATAGTAAACAAAATATTTATATTTTGAAATTCCTAATAAAAAAACAGTTATTAGTTGGCATAATCACATAAATTGTCTGCAGTATAGCTATATCATTAACATATTTATTTTTAAACCATGCAAAATATTATTATGCTGATCCGTGTTCCACATTCGTCTATGTTTCAAACATGTGGTTGCCCATAATAGGGAATAATGAGAACACTCATGTTTAGTATGCTATTTTAAGGTGTTATATGCGAGACATTATAATATCTATTGCAGACATTAGGGTGGTCGTAAAATCGATGTCGAATTTTTGTCGGTGCCACCCCCCAAAAATTATAAGTCTTTGCAAATTTTACGATAGACAAAGTTTAAGCACAATTGAAGTATGTTAAAAAGTATTTAAGCTCCTACAACTATGTTGGGGGAACCAATTTTGATGAAAAATCCGAATTTAAGAAATAAAAATTAAGGAGGTAAAATAACCAAGTTTTGTGAAAATCGGCCCAAAGAAACGCCCATCTCCTGAATATCCTGAAATGAAAAAACTTAAATCCTGAATATATCCTGAAATAAAAATAATTTATCAATTTGTGTTAGTGTATCATTCGATACTTTGGCTAAACGATCAAAAATTATTTTTTATTGTTGATATTAATGGTCAATTCATTGTCACGCACTAGGATGACGCGTTTCGCACTCCATGACGAGTTCATCTTCAGACCCCTATGTGACGAAATGATGCAATCTGGTACATCATCAGCTGTATATATATCTACAATTATGTCAAACATGGACATGCGAGGTAGATATCAGCCGAAAATGCCCAACATCAATTTGAATTTGACCGTTAATATTCAACATGAGAATGGAGGATCTTTTCCCCACAATTTCCTTTTACCTCAAAGCTCGCTTTTTCAAGGAGATTTGTTGGAAAACTAAGCTTACTTCCACTTTTACGTCAAAGTAAAGCACATTTTTTTAAGCATAATTTAATTTTTCAAAATTGTCGCTGGTAATGAACCAAATTTGGATAAATTTGTCTCTGATATATTACTGACAACTGTGTTAAATTATATCAAATTATCTCGAATGACACGCCCACCTCCCATATATCCTGAAATGAAAAAAAATTTAAATTTTTCAAAATTGTTAATGTCTTTGATATATTTCTGACAACTGTGTTGAAATATTTCAAATATATCACGCCCACCTCCCATATATCCTGAAATGAAAAAATTTATATTTTCCAAAACTGTTGTTACGAATTTATCTCGATTTGTGTGTAAAATATTACTGACAACTGTGTTGAATTATATCAAATTATCTCAAAGGACACGCCCACCTCCCTGAAATTGTAAAAACTTATATTTGACTCTGATATATTACCGACAACTGTGTTGAATTATCTCAAAGGACACGCCTACCTCCCAAATATCCTGAAATGGAAAAAACTTATATTTTCCAAAATGAGATACATTCTCATAATTGCGAATAAAAGAGAAACGCGATAATCGATTTTCATGATTTATGTCTCATTCTATTCATAAGTTATGTGACATTACCTGAAAGTAGTAAGACGACACTTTTTTCAGTATTAAATTTTTTAATTGTTTTTAAATAGAATTCTTAAAGCAATTTTTTTAGTTTTTTCATAAATTTATTTATAACTCGAAAAATATTGATTACTCCTAAATTTTGAATTTCTGTTTCATTAAAATTGGACTAGTCGTTTTCAAGTAATGCCCCCAAACTTGGCTGAAGGAACTTAAAAACTATAAGCCCAAAACGTCACGGGTTATAATCTTCAATCGTGGTCAAACTTTGGCTATCATAAACTCTGCAAAGACTTATCATTTTTGGGGGGTGACACCCTAGTAGACATATGTAAATTAATAATATTTTGTAGACGTTTTATTCATAAAGTTTGCATTAGCAAATTTTTGGCTTTTGACTTTTTGATCTTAAGACTTTCTACCATGGTAGCGTCAATTTGGGTACTTCTGCACTAATATCGTTTTTATATCAAATAACAAAAATCTAATTTCCTATCTTAATGTCCTTCGTATTGAATATTCTTTACTTTTCCTGTACCATATTTACAAAAGTTCATATAAATGGCTATATAAAAGCTGAATTGACATTATATCTTAATGAGATTTCAACAATTTCAATCGGCGTCCTATGAAATAATGGTAATAGGACATATCAACTTGTGCCCCAAGTAAAGATTTACAAAATTGGTTTTGTAACGGGTAAACTTAGTAATTACTGAACCGATTTTAATAAATCTTTTTTCCGAAACTCGCAATTATACTACAAAAACGTAAAAGGGTGTATTTTTTAACTTTTACTAACTCACAAGCGTATCAACTTTTAACGTACACACTAGACCTGCCCTTATTTTTCAAAATGGCGGCACAAAGGAGATATTATAACTTTATTATATTTTATCAGATTTTTCTGAGTAATAGCTTGGTGAAAAGGTAATTTAGTGAGGAATAACATAAAAATAAGAAAATTACAAAATATTGACAAAATTATTACCAAAATTGAGTTTTTTCCAAAAATGCCGAATAAAGTTCCTAATTTCTTTTAATTAAACCTGTTCTTATTATTCAACTCAATTTTAGGTCCACTTAGAGTCGTCGGATCGAGCCCAAATTTTACATGGAGCATTGTGGCATAAAATGGAAACTTTTTGGACCCTACTCTCCTATGAGCCGCCATTTTGAAAAATCTTCATAGAAATAATGGCAGGTCTAGTACACACGTACCCAAAAATGTGTTGTGAGTAGACATTTTTCTTGCAAGTAGGTACAAATAAACTAGTGATATCGGTCAGGTGATATAAATAAATAATACAAGGTGAGGGACGAAAAAAGACAAAACTATGTGCAAAATTTTTTAATGTTTCAACACATTTTTATAACTATTACTATCGTTTCACACTAATGGCTAATGTTATAACTGGTTTAACAGCTGGCTGGAACTACTGATCTTAAACTATAGACGCATTACAAAGTGTCAATTGGCACTTCAGCGCCCAGCCCCATACAACAGGTACCAGTTATTTGCATACAAAAGTTCTGGTACGAAGACCTGTTGATGCAACCCAGGGACCCGGTACCGCTACTGAAGCTGCATAGTTACGTTAACCCGTAGAGAATATGATTCTTTGCTGATTTGGATACATGAAATTATGATTTAATTATATATCGAAAATAAGTTATTTTACGACGTTCAAACTTTAAGATAGGAGGAGGCAGATAAAGAAAAACAATAGTTCCATTGGTAAGAATAAATCTTATAGATAAGATGCCGTTCGCCCAAACCATATTTTGGCAAAAAAAATTAAAGAGCCTTTACCCCCACAAATCTAAAATATAATTTTCAGTGCAGTTGCATTTATTGTTTCTTCTTCTTTTATGTACTACTATTTTCGGCTGGATTCAATGGTTTTTCTTCACCGTCTGCTACTACTACGTCTACGTTGCTGTTTTCGACTGGAATCAATGGTTTTTGCTCAACGTCTGCTACTGTTGCGTCTACGCTACTGTTTTCGACTGGCATCAATGGTTTTTCCTCTACGTCTGCTACTGCATCCATATTACTGTTTTCTACTGAAATCGATGGTTTTTCCTCAACCTCTGCTACCGCGTCTGCGTCACTGTTTTCTTCTGAAATCAGCGACTTTCCTGCTCGCCTCCTACTGGATCCACGTCTTGACTTACGTTTTGACACTCTGTGACGCAACTTAGTAGGTCTCAACTCAGTAAGAAATTGATGTGCACTGCCGTCCGAATCATCCAATACAAACTGCCAGCGAGTTTCGCTGTCATCTGCTACAAGTGTGTTGCGTTGCAATTTCATTCTGGTCTCAGTTGTTCCGTCGTTCTTTTCATTCTCTTCGTTCTTGTTGCGATCGTCCAAAACAAACTGCCAGCGTGGATCAGATTCGTCTAAAACTGGTATATCTTCATCGTCGACAGGAACCCACAAGGGACTACGTGTGGCTGAAGGCATTTTTATCGGTGGCGCTGGAGTTGTTGTGCTCGTAGTCGATGGTGCGGATGGCGCCGTTTGCTCTGCAGTAGTTTCAACCTTCACCGGCTTGGGTGTCAGAGATTTAACTTGAGATCTGGCTCCAGCTGCCTGACCATTGAAAAGTAAGTGCCACTGTCCATCGAAGTTGGCAAGAGCGGGTGAAGCTATACTGTTCAACTGTGGTGTATACAACCAGCGGTTAGGCGCTTTGGTAGTGGTAGTGGTTGTTGTTGCTCGAGTTGTAGTCTTCTGTGGCACATTCCTAGCCAAAGTCTGGGCATAAGGTAATGATGGATTATAGTAAAAAGTCTGGTCAGAGTAGGCAGGGGCACTGCTGTAAAGCGGGGCTGGTGCCGCTGATACCGCTGGAACTGCTGATACTTGTGGCAAGGCATAACTCCGTGTGGCTGCCTCCGTTAGCTCCCTCAGTCGTTGTAAGTTCTCTGCAGATATACCATTAATTGGCGCAATGCGTGTTCCCCCAGTAGACGGTACAAAAAAGGGTAATAAAAAATTCACTAAACTTATTATCTCTTCTACAGTGGGAAGAGGAATTAACGGCCTAGACGGTGTTGGTTCCGGTGTCGGTGATGGTGCTGGTGTCGGTGCTGCACCCGCTGTCAAAGCATTTATAAGTTGGCTCAGGAGTGCGTCGGATATACCTGCACCCGGTGAACCTGTTAACCCAACATTGGTCTGGACCGGTACCAAAGTAATTCTTGTTTCTGTTATAACTGGTTTCGCTGGCTCCGCTGGCGCGGCTGGAGGTGTCACAATTATTGGGACGGTTGGAGGTGTCACCACTACTGGAGGTGTCACTTCTGGTTTAGGCGCAGCTGTTAGTGGTTGTAATCCAATAAGTCCAAGCAGACTTGTCAATAACGGTCTAGCGTTAGTTGTCAATGCTTCCGTTATATTGTGGTTGGTCAGCGGAGAACTTATATAAACGCCGAATTGACGGCCTGTTTTCACCCGATTTCTGCCAGACCCTGGCAAGGACGACACTCTTATCAGTCTTGGACTGGCTGGCCTACCAGTGACTTCTCTCAGTGACTGATGGCTGTTCTCACGTCTAGGTTCGGCCAAAGCGCCACTCAAACAGAGGCCAATGGCAATGGTCAGTTTTAAAAGAGACCACATGTTGGTCGATCGTCAAATTGTACAATACTGTTTGAAGGCCACACTTGCGAACAGCTTTATATCGCCTCAGTATTGTCCAATGACCGTCTCACTCATTTGAAGAGCCGCATTAATTAATTAGTAATTCCTTATGCTACGCTACCGTAGCTTCGTCTAAAAAGCTTCAGTTCTTATGTAAACTAACAGCAAATGCGCAGTCGATAATCATAAACAAAGTCAAACACGGATCATAAAAATGATCATTTTCCCTATGGTTAGATAAAGTTCACAGCAACAGTGACAGTGACATTTAAGCGGCAAAATTTGCATGAACCTAACGACTGATAATTGAATTCACCGCCGTTATTAGCACGTTTTCTGAACCGAGCGGTACGAAAGCGTTCACAGCTCCATCAGCTTGGGGTTATGAGCAGACCCCGCCCTATGCTTTGAAATAAAAATATGTATCAAAATATTAGGACAGCTTGATTGGTTCTATCTGCGGTGTGAGAAACTATAAATATGTACTTTACATGGTGTTGTTGGGTAATAAAATAAAGTGAAAATATTAATGGCAACGGAGTTGACATGAGAAAAATATTATCATGTATTAGATTTGAAACGATGTATATTTAAAATAATGGGACAACAAAGGCTAATAATTATGTGCCAAAGTAAGCGATAATAAAAATTGTTGGTCAGTTGACCTGATTTAAACATTTGACTGTGTTGAATATATAAATAAAAAAATTTTGTTACCATGAAAAAGTTGTTGGTTATAAAATATATTTCTTTCCACGTGTTGGAAAAAGATTTTTAAATCTTTGTCAATAATTCCCCCAAATACAACACTTTAAGTCAGAATTGTGCAAATACAAATACCAACAAGAATTTAACAATAACTTAAAATAAAAGGATTTTGTTTGCCTTGTCGTTACTTAGTCTTTTATCAAGTCCTTTACAAAGAAGAATTTATGCAGATTATAAAAATTTATCATTTAAAAACCTTGAGATCTTTTACTGTCTCCTAAGTCGGTCGATTCTTTCCATGAACTTTCTTATTGAAAAAGTATGCAACACCAAAGAAATATTAGTACTTCACAATTATAAAATAAACTTAGTCTTAGGTAATCCCCACAAACCATCAGATTCGAGAATGATATTATTTTCGACTCATATATTTTTCGCATTTTATTCGAAAATGATACTCGCCAACGATTCGGGCGTGACATCGTGAGAGGGAGAAAATCCACCTTCGGTCTCGAATCGCAAAAGGCGATCCTATTAGATTTATTTACGAATCCAAAAGGCGAATCTATTACGAATCAAAAAAGCCATTTTTTCCGAATCAAAAAAACTATTATATAACGAATCGTAATAACGAGTTCCTTTCAAGTTGCCAAATCTATAAATCATCCCTTTTTTAAGTTATTTCTTCTCCTCTTATTCTCTTCTGAGATATTAAAGACTTTTCTTCAAATTTGTGTGATATAAAGAGGAATTATTTAAATTTATTTATCTGTGTACGAAAAAATTTGATTTTCGGAACAAAAAACTTTTATGTAAAAAATGATATCATTTTCAGGAACTACTTGATTGAAACAAATTTTACTCCAAACACACGCCCCATCATGTAACTATATATTGGAACTTGTTATAGTTTCGAAATAGATCAAACTTTTTATATTCATCTGTTGTCACACGTAGTAAAAAGTTTTTAAAAATAATGTTATAGAAGATGTGTATTGATAATCTTTGATTCCCAAATTAAACTTTAAAAAAACTTTTGCCCGTCATGCTAAAAATTACGCAAAGATTGTTAAGAATTTACCAACTACTGATTTAAAGGAAAAAAGTGAAATAATCGAATCTTTATCGCTATTTGTAAAAGAATCGCTTTTACGGTACGTTAGCGAATGTTCACCAGCGATTCGAAAATGTTTTCTTTTTAGAATTCTACGGCATATATTGGGATTTGGTTCGGCTATAGGGTCTGAATTTAAAGACAATTTTTTATATTGTACTTTTATTCCATTTATTTATTTCCGATATTTCGACTAACATCGTTAGTCATCATCAGGGTTATAAAAATCGGCAGCTACAATGATACTGTCTTGAGTCAGCTTCTGTAAACTACTAGCTATTTGGTCGTCTGTACTTGTCAATAAGATGTCTATACATCTGAGAGCAATTTGATGTATCGCTCTTATAATTTAGTCTCTGGTCCAACGGTGTATCAATTATGTCCAGCATTTCTTAAGTATATCTCTGGGCGTAATTCCTCTCTTCCACAAGTATCTCTACGTCGTCAAAATTTGGTATGGGCTGCAAGAGCAGTTTTTTGCTCCAATGGTTTCCCAGTCGCTTTCTGGTCAGTTTTGTGCGAAGCCAATCTCGTTTTTAGTTTTGTCCTTGTTGTTCCAATATATACCTTTGGGCATATGTCGGATCCGTCACCATTGCATTTAATCTTATAAACTAAGTTGGACTTTTCTCCTTTTTCCACTTTGGCTTTGGTCTTACTGAACAATTTGTGCGTCGTATTATGGGTTTTGTGAGCCATTTCTATTTTATTTTTATCATAAATGTTTGAATGTTTTAGTCTGTCTTAAAAACCAGGTACATATGTGACAGATTTGTATATTTTGGCCTCTTTGGTAACATTTTAATCGGTTTTACGATTAGTAAACGAATCTCTATTAAGAATCTCTTATTTCGAATCGCTTTAGCGAATTGCCAACGAATTGTTAGCGAATCACCCTCGCCACATTGTTTGTCGGGATAATGTTAAAAACGAAATTCTTAGTACACATTTTTATTTTTGGAAATCTTGTTTAACATTTCATAGCATTGTTCATAAACCATTCGTCGACTAATTTCGACTTAAAAATCTTCAGAACTTTGGCTAAGATACTTATTTTTTCGGTACAATTATTAGATACTAATACTAATTCAGGGTAATAAATCACATTTTACAGATTTTGAAGTAATTACATTTTTAAACTTTGTGTTTGTTAACTAGTCTCCCCACAATTGGTTTAGAAAAATAAATCTAACAATATAATTTTCAGTGCAATTGCATTTATTTTTTCATATATTTTTATGTACTAATATTTTCGACAGAAATCAATGGTTTTTCCTCTACGTCAGCTACAGCGTTGACATTGCTGTTTTCAACTGGAATCAATAGTTTTTCCTTTACGTCGACTACTGGGTCTACGTTTTTGTTTTCGGCTGGAATCAATAGTTTTTCTTCTACGTCTGCTACTGCATTCATGTTACTTTCTTCTTCTGGAATCAATGGTTTTTCCTTTACGTCAGTAACCGCGTCTACCTCAATGTTTTCTTCTGAAATCAGCGATTTTCCTGTTCGCCTGTTACCAGATCCACGTCTTGACTTACGTTTTGACACTCTGTGACGCAACTTAGTAGGTCTTAACTCAGTAAGAAATTGTTGTGCACTGCCGTCCGAATCATCCAATACAAGCTGCCAGCGAGTTTCACTGTCATCACTGCGGCTAATCACATTACGTTGCAATTTCATTCTGGTCTCAGTTGTTCCGTCGTTCTTTTCGTTCTCTTCGTTCTTGATGCGATCGTCCAAAACAAACTGCCAGCGTGGATCAGATTCGTCTAAAACTGGAATATCTTCATCGTTGCCTTCTTCGACAGGAGCCCACAAAGGGCTTAGTGTTGCTGAAGGCATATTCGTGGTCGGTGCTGCAGTTGTTGTGCTGGGTGTCGATGGCGCCGACTGCTCTGCAGTAGTTTCAACCGGCTTGGGTGTCAGAGATTTTAATTGAGAGCTGGCTCTAGCTGTCTGACCATTGTAAAGTAAGTGCCACTGTCCATCGAAGTTAGCAAGAGCGGGTGAAGCAATGTTGTTAAACTGTGGTGAATACAACCAGCGGTTAGGCGCTTTAGTAGTTGTTGTCGTTGTTGTTGCTCGAGATTTAGTCTTTCGTGGCATATTCCGAGCCAAAGTCTGGCCATATGGTGATGATGCATAGTAATAGGTAGGCACTGCAGTCTGGTCAGAGTAATAGCTGGGGTAGGCAGGGACACTGGTGTAAAGCGGGGCTGGTACTGCAGCTACAGCTGGTGCCGCAGCTACTACTGGTACTGTCCGAGCCGCAGATACCGGTGGCAATGCATAACCCCGTCTAGCTGCCTCCGTTAGCTGACTCAGAAGTTGAATGTTCTCCGCAGTTAGACCATTAGCTGGCGCAACGCGTGTTCCACCGGCAGGTGGTATTAATAAGGGCAATATTATCCCTGCTATCTTTATTAATTCAGTTAAATTCGGAAGAGTTACTCCAGGCGTAGACGGTGCTGGTGCTGGTGCTGGTTTTGCACCCGCTTGTAGAGCACTTAATAGTTGGGACAGAAGCGCGCCGGATGCGCCTGAACCCGGTGAACCTGTTAAACCAACATTGGTCTGGACTGGGACCAAAGTAATCCTGGTTTCTGTTACAGTTGGAGAGCCAGTTTGCGCCACTGGGTTGGATGGACCGAATAGGGATGTCGCTGTTAATGGAGCAGCCACTGCAGGTGCAGCCCCAGCAGATGCAGCCAATGCAGGTGAAGCCACTGAAGTTGCAGCCACTGCCGGTGCAGCCGATGACGCTACGGGTTGTAATCCCAAAAGCCTAAGCAAAGTTGCCCATAGCGGTCTGGCGTCAGTTGTCACTGTACCCGATATATTGTTGATGCCCAGCGGAGTATTTAAATTAATGGTAAATGGACCATCCAGTCGTGGACTGGCGGCCTTAGATTGACCAGTTACTTCTCTCAGTGACTGATAGCTGTTCTCACGTATAGGTTCAGCCAAAGCGCCACTCAAACAGAGGCCAATGGCAATGGCCAGTTTCAAAAGAGACCACATGTTGGTCGATCGTCAAATTGCACAAAACTGTTTGAAGGCCACACTTGCGAACAGCTTTATATCGCCTCAGTATTGTCCAATGACCGTCTCACTCATTTGAAGAGCCGCATTAATTAATTAGTAATTCCTTATGCTACGCTACCGTGGTTTCGTCCAAAAAGCTTCAGTTATTTTATGTTTCCTACGGTCAGATATAGTTTACAGCAACAGTGACGTTTTGGCAACAAAATTTGCATTAACCTAACGGCTGTTAATTGGATTCACCGCTATTATTAGCACGTTTTCTGAACCGAGCGGTTCAGCTATGTGCCCATGAGGTTATGAGCCGACTCCGCCCTCTGCTTTGACATACAAATATGTTACAAAATATTAGAGCAGCTTGATTGGTTCTACCTACGGTGTCAGAAACTTAAATGAACTTTCTATGGTGGTGTTGGGTAATAAAATAAAGTGAAAATTAATATTAATGGCATCGGGATTGTCAGGAGAAAAATATTATCATATTTTAGATGGAAAATTATGTATTTTATAAATAATGGGGCAGCATAGTTAAATAGTTATGTGCCAAAATATGGCGATAATAAAATTTACGTAGTCAGGCGACCAGTGTGCACACTTGTACTGATATTGGGTAGATTCTATTGAATATTTTTGTAAATTTAACAATCTACCAATGTCCGAATATGTAAAGGTGCGAAATGGTAACGGGTTCAAAATTTTCGGATTGGTGGTCGGAGGGTAGTAGGGTAAAGTTGCTAAGTTCTGAGCCAGTGGTCGGATTTTTTGGGCTTGTTAGAAAGGTCTTTAAGAGGCCCTTCAGAATCAATAAAAAAATTAGAAAAATTTCAAATCGCCTCAATTTGCTTCGCCAGTGCCACCTTCCGTGTCGATTTATACATAAAATTGATTGTTATAATCAAACAAATATATATTTTAAGTATTAGTGAAATTGGTCCATTCATTCAAATTTACGATAAAAATCCACCCATTTGCACATAAAATTGTTCTCTTGATCAAACAAACATACATTCTGAATATCAGTTAAATTGTTTCTTCTTCTGCTTCTTTAGGGGCAGCAACAACAGAAATATCCATCAGTAGCCGCATGTAGAAAAGTTTTCCAAGCTCTTCGGTCTTTTGTGCTCCGTATATAGTTCGTGACACCAAGCTTAGTTAACAGCTCTTTCACCTGGGCCATCCATCGGAGTTCTGGCCGCCCGCTCCTCCGCCGCCAATCGAGTTTATTGCCGAGGACTTTTCGAGTCGGAGTGTTTTCGTCCATTCGTACAACGTGCCCAATCCGGCGCATTTGTTCTATTTGAACGCGCTTGACTACGTCGATGTCGTTGTACAGCTCATACAGCTCATGATTCATTCGACGACGGTACCCGCCGTTAACGATGATGGTTCCAAATATTTTGCGTAGTATTTTTCTCCCGAAGACTACCAGAATAGATTGATCCGCTTGTGTCATTACCCAGGATTCTGCGCTGTAAAGCAAGACAGGTAGGATCAGAGTCTGGTAGAGCTGGATCTTTGTTTTTCGAGAGAGCGCTTTGTCGTTAAATCGCTTGCTTAGCGCATAGTAGCAGCTGTTTGTTCCATTCATTCAAATTTTCGATATAAATTCAACACAGCGCCACCTAGCTTCATAGAAATAAAGCGAAAAAAATAAATAAAATATTTAAAATCGGTCCGGCCGTTTTGAGTTTTAATGGGACTAGCGCTAAAATTTCAAAAAGATTCAAAAATATATTAGAAAAATTAATGAAATTTTCAAAAAAAAAAAATTAATTTAAGACTAGAACGTAGAATTTACATTTCTTAAAATTACTTAAATGGAGATGTGACTTTTTTTCTTAGGACGGCAGAATATGGGTGTGTAAGGCAGGAAAGTTTGTCTATCTATAAAATTTTTTGTAAGGTACCTAGAATGGCTGCTGATATGCCAGTTTTAAGACACGCTCATCGCAGGTCTCATATCAGATGCGAGATGTGCATATGTTAGGAATGAATTTTTTAGTAGTCGCGGTGAAGGACTAACTCTGGCCCGTATACATGCCTGTTAAAACAAGGCGTACTTGAATGTCAACAAACTTTCTTTGAAGGGCCTCGGCCTTTCCTCTGCTGGGATACATCCAGCCAATGCTTTATTGAATTTATATCACACTACAAGACAAAGGGAATTCTGTCACTGGCTTCAAGAAAAAATTATAGAGCAATTCCATATGAAAGCGATCACCTTTTGGACGACCCCTCTCCGATTTTAAAATAAATAGTCTCAATCGATTGCCCAGCAAAAAATAATGTACCTACATATTTTTTTTTTTTTTTTATTGTGACTGGTTTAGTGGTGGTGTACACCACTGTCATGTGACAAAATTGAAGAATTCTTCATAAGGGACCTCATTGAAAGTTGTTTTAAAAAAAAACTACTAAAGCGATCACAACGAGTGATAGCTCGTTGGAAAGGTATTGAATCAGGCTTTAATTGAAAAATAAAATTTTCCTAATTTTTCTCATAAATTTACCTTTTTTCCCATGAAAATTAAATTTTCCCATGAAAATTATTTTTTGTGGTCAAATCGTGTGCTGCTAATTACCATGTTCCTTGCTGCAGAGAAATCAATCAGTCTGATTCCGTTTGGCGATGTGTCAGTATGCAGACTAAATTTTCCGACTGTTGGGCTAAAGACATTCTCCCGGCCTATTTTGGCATTAAAATCTCCCAGCACGATTTTAACATCATGGCCCGGGCTACGGTCATATGTTTCTTCAAGTTGGGCGTAGAATTCGTCTTTGACCTCGTCACTTTTCTCCTCCGTCGGAGCATGAGCACATATCAGCGTGATGTAGAAAAATTTTGCCTTTAGTCTTATGGTGGCGATTCGTTCACTGACAGGAGTAAACCTAGAGACCAGGTGTCGTAGTCTCTTGCCGACCACAAATCCACATCCAAACTCATGCTTTTCCGCGTGGCAGCTGTAGTACACGTCACACATCCTCATCCGCGAGCATCCATATCCAGTCCACCGAATTTCCTGTATAGCAGTAATGTCAGCCTTATACTCTTCGAGGACATCCGCCAGTTGAATAGAGGCACCTGGTCGGTAAAGAGTTCTAACATTCCAAGTGCATATTCTCAAATCATGGTCCTTAAAACGTTTGCGGTGGTCGTCACCATTTTGGGGGTTTCTTTTTCTCTTATTTCTCATTTTATTCACTGCCATTATACTGGTGGCGGGTGGCAAGCCCAGCCCACCAGGTTCTGCATTTTATTCCTACTGCCAGGAAACATTTCAGCCGCTCATTCTGAGGCAGACGCTGACCAGGAAGCCGCCCAATATGGAACAGACGCTATGGATTTTAGCAATTTAGTTTTCGGAAGATGTGGGTTGCTAACCCTCGTCTCCTAGATTGGTAATACGGCTGCTATCTGCACGTCCAATCCCACGATGCAACCATGCTTCAGCGGTTCAAGCCTACTTTCCTGAGACGTCTCTTTGACCATTCAGGATACATGGTTGTAATGCCTTCTAACTTTAGCTAACTTCTAAGCGGTTGCTTTGAAGTCATTGCCCAGGGAATACTTGGTCTAAGACCGGAAGTAGTTAGCTGCTTGGACAGTGCCACAAAGGAATCGATTCTGGTCACTCCCAAGTGAGTGACAATCAGTAACTTTCCACCTCTGAGCAAAGTCCCATTCCCCGTAATGTTATCTCATTAAGGTCAAGAGATATTTGAGAAAATAAAAAAATTGTGTAATTTTTGGACGAGTTTAATTTAGTATTTTTAAGGGTGTGAGCTCAGTTGTTACTTGATTTTAAAGATATTTATATCATTAGTTAGCTTATAAAATTCTGAATGAAATTGCTGAAAAAATATGTCAAATATTTTGTTCCAATCAAAAGTTATAAGCATCGCAAGTAAAAGTTTCCAAAAAAAGGCCTATTTTTACTGTTTTTTTGCAACAAGGCGACTATATTATTTCGTTTGTAAAAAAAAAATTTCTTCCAGGAGGTGGCAATTTCTTTATTATTCCTCATGGAAATGTTGATGCAGATGAATTTAATGCTAAATTTGAATCAGTTCAGCAAAAAGATTCCCCGGCAAGGGAAGTCAAAAATACCCCATTTTTGAAAAAAAAAAATTTTTGTTTTTGAAAATTCTCAAATCGCAAAGCGCCAACGAGAAAGCTCATTATATATTTTTTTGACCACATATGTGGACTAGTTAACCGTAACGTATTTCAACATCCCTGCCATAAACAAAGACAGTGTGGCTATTTTAGTAAAAAATTCGGAATTTTGGAACATATTTTCCCCGTATTGGGAATTTGGGTAGTTTGATGTAAGATATGGCAACATATTGTTATTCGTTTTTTTAAGGACAATTTTATGTACATTATTCCAAAATTTCGTTAAGATATTTCAGTCAGTTTGGATTTTACGCTATTTTTCATATAAGATATTATTTCTCCAAAAAATACGTTTTGACCAAATTTTATATTTGTCCAAAATAAGAATTATGTCCAAAATAAAATGTGCTTTTAATTAATTTTTGTAAATTATTAAACCTTATGTAATTCCATTTCTATTGATATGCAATACTTGTATGTCAAAAGTTTAGTTATTCTTTATAATTATAATCAAACTTCACTACCTCCGTAATAAAAGTATATATCGTGAAACACACATATATATGGGGGCTATATCTAAATTTTAGCTTCGTAGAGCCCTCCATCAGGAAGTTAGTGACAATATAGTGGTTTTAGTGAAATAGGTAATTTTGTATGGGAGGTACTTGAGGGGGCGTGGCTATTTCGCCCATTTTCCAACCAACATCGCGACTAGTGAATTTTATGCCACTGGTAAATTTCTATTAAAATTCATTAAGAACTACTTCATTTATCGTCGTAACCATTTACCCAGCCGGCCAGACGGACATAGCTTTATTGGGTTAAGAAGCCCCGAAACTTATTTTTTCTGAAGGAATCTAGGGTCTCAGTTATATGCACCTATTGGCCTTACTTCTTCCCGTATAAAATTATATATTTTCTCTTCGATGTTACTGAGATTATACAAATTTTGTTCAAAATTTGTTAAAAATGGTTATAATAACAATAACATATGAGGTGGTCTCTTAAATTCTCTTCTCCTGTCCAAACAAGGAGTCGGGGCCCATTTTTTATTGCTGATTCTTAAAGCAAAAATTATGAGGAATCCAAAAAAAATAAAATTAGCCGGAAAATTTAGGAGCTTCTGTGGAAAATCGGAAAATTTAATTTTCATGGGAAAATTTAGTTTTCATGGGGAAAAAGGTAAATTTCTGAGAAAAATTAGGAAAATTTTATTTTTCAATTAAAGCCTGATTCAATACCTTTCCAACGAGCTATCACTCGTTGTGATCGCTTTAGTAGTTTTTTTTTAAAACAACTTTCAATGAGGTCCCTTATGAAGAATTCTTCAATTTTGTCACATGACAGTGGTGTACACCACCACTAAACCAGTCACAATAAAAAAAAAAAAAATATATGTAGGTACATTATTTTTTGCTGGGCAATCGATTGAGACTATTTATTTTAAAATCGGAGAGGGGTCGTCCAAAAATTTGCCAATTTTGATCGTTTTCATATGGAATTGCTCTATAAATGTATATTATTCCTCATGTATGAAAATGATATTAAACTTTCCCACAATAAGTGCCAATTTACTTCTATTAATATTAAAATTTTGTCAGTCAAACAAAAATAATTTTGGCGGACTGGTATTTGAAAATGCGACTGCATATTGAATGTGTGTGATTAGTAGTGTTACTATGAACTACTAGGCTACCACTCGCACAATCCAAATCAATCATGAACCGAATTAGTTGAATTTTTTGTATTATCAAAAACATGATGTTAACAAATGTTCACAGTGGCATTAAAATGCGAGCTTAATAGTAATTTTATGACATAATCAGTCTTCCGTTTATTATATTACAATGTTACATTTTACATAGTCAAACAAAAAGCGCGAGTAGTAAATTTGTACATAAAATTAACATAATTAAAATGTTGATGTTTTTTTTTTCAGTTTCTTACAAGCCGATCTTCATTCATTCAGTCGAGTATCTGTATCATTTTTTCATCAACATAACTATAAAAATAAAGTCAAATATTTTAAACATGTTTAATTCATGAATGCAAAATTATCGACAAACACAAAACAAAATATTTATCTAGTTTTATTAATTACACGTGCCCATGTTTGCATTTCAACCACTCAAAAACAAATCATAATTAATTAAGAAATATTAACATATTCTTATTAGTTTCATGAATATAGCTATTTGGAGCATTCAGTAGTTAAAAGTGGTAAGGTTTACTGTTATAGAATCACATTCTTTGAAAGAAAATGAAATTGTATTTAACATGAACATGATATTATATACTACATACTACTACATGATATTATATACTACAAACAAATTATTTTAATTGAAACTAAGCACAACGAGACGATGAACAACTAAATTTCGCTATAACAAAACTTAAAACTTTCGTTGACCAGACACACCACCAACATTACAGTAACCCCAACTAAACTACTTGCAAAAAGTCCGATAGAATCACCCGCCAAAGTTTTCAGCTAAATGCAGGACAACTTTAATGCCCAACTTAACGGATGATGCAACAAAACTACGTAACTAAACTACAAAACGTCAACAATAATTTAAACACCTTTTGCAAGAAACTTCACAAGTAAATCAAGTGATACGATTTCGATTCGTTCATTGGCTTTCAATTCCACAAAGTTAACTGGGAACACAGAGACCACAGGACGGACGACAGGACGATGGAACGAAAGACGACTGCTCTCTGCCACAGGTGAAATGAGGTCAACCGGAAATTTATAGATATTTTTTCGGCAATATAAAAGAAAATAATGACAACCAAATGAAAACAGATTGTCAGAGATAACAATTTGCCAGCAATGGTAAGAGAAAATACATTATACGAATAGCATGAGGCACATGGGATGAATTTAAAGTCAAAACAAAATTAAATTTAACCTTTGGCTAACATTTAAAGTCATAATATTTTGAATTTTAATTTTAAAGTTGATTCTTTATATAAATAATTTTACCTAAAGTGTTTTCAGTAATTAAGTACCTTTGGCTTAATATTATACAAAAGGAAAACGTTTATGTTCTTTCGTGATACCTTACGCCCACTCTTACACCCACGGCAATCAACGCATATACATCAAGCATACTTCAAAGGAACATCGCTTATCGACCCACAAAGTCACCCAAACGGAGGTAACAACCCTTTCCCTAAATGGTCTGACACAGAACTCTACCTTTTCAAGGAAAACTCGGTTGCAATTCAAAGAAATTAATATGTAAACAAACTTACCAAACAGACCGAAATGACTGCTGAAATTATCAAAAGAAGAGAAACAGTTTTAGTAAAGTACACGATGGCTAAATATAAATAAAATATAATAAAATGAAATGCAGACTAGTGGCACTACAACGTCAATGGCAATAAAAAGAAAAACAGACACCCTTAAGTTGAAGTTAATTTTTATATACACTCATAAAAAAAATATATAACAATATAAAAATATAAAAATATAAAAATATAAAAATATAAAAATATAAAAATATAAAAATATAAAAATATAAAAATATAAAAATATAAAAGTATAAAAATATAAAAATAAAAAAATATAAAAATATAAAAATATAAAAATATAAAAATATAAAAATATAAAAATATAAAAATATAAAAATATAAAAATATAAAAATATAAAAATATAAAAATATAAAAATATAAAAATATAAAAATATAAAAATATAAAAATATAAAAATATAAAAATATAAAGATATAAAAATATAAAAATATAAAAATATAAAAATATAAAAATATAAAAATATAAAAATATAAAAATATAAAAATATAAAAATATAAAAATATAAAAATATAAAAATATAAAAATATAAAAATATAAAAATATAAAAATATAAAAATATGAAAATATAAAAATATAAAAATATAAAGATATAAAAATAAAAAAAATATAAAAATATAAAAATTAAAAAAAATATAAAAATATAAAATTTAAAAATATAAAAATATAAAAATATAAAAATATAAAAATATAAAAATATAAAAATATAAAAATATAAAAATATAAAAATATAAAAATATAAAAATATAAAAATATAAAAATATAAAAATATAAAAATATAAAAATATAAAAATATAAAAATATAAAAATATAAAAATATAAAAATATAAAAATATAATAATTTAAAAATATAAAGATATAAAAAAAAAATATAAAAATATAAAAATTAAAAAAATATAAAAATATAAAAATATAAAATTTAAAAATTTAAAAATATAAAAATATAAAAATATAAAAATATAAAAATATAAAAATAAAAAAAATATAAAAATATAAAAATATAAAAATATAAAAATATAAAAATATAAAAATATAAAAATATAAAAATATAAAAATATAAAAATATAAAAATATAAAAATATAAAAATATAAAAATATAAAAATATGAAATATAAAAATATAAAAATACAAAAATATAAAAATATTAAAAAAAAAACTTTAACAATGAAGTGCTGAAGTGACCTGTGGCCGAGACCACCGTCATGTTCAGCTTAAATATCTGGGGGGGAAAGAGGCGTGGGTAAAAATATAAAAATATAAATATAAAAAATCACATGATTTTAAAAAAAGTGTTTCTAATTAGTGTTTATTTAAATTTGCTTCATTTTTTCTGGGTGTATCAAAGCATTTGTTTTTTTGTGAACACCCACCTGTTGGTAAAACGTTGTTGATCTAGTTAGACGTTTGAACGAAATAGAAAAGTGAACGCTAAGCATCAAAAGGTTTTTAACCTTCTTGACGTTACAAAACAGAGATGTCACGGGACTGTGGGTTGTTATACAAGCATTTTTAATTAAAATCTTAAGACAAAGATAACACATAGAACAGTCATAATACGACACTTTTTAGTCAAGAAAAAGAGCATTGCAAAGCAAAGATGTGCTTAAAATTCACAGAGGTAATACAGCTTAAAGATACTCTAATTGTTCTTCTACAATTAAAGCGACCTTTTGTGTCTTTACACCTGAAGTTTTTATGTATAAATATAACATTTAAACTATAAAACAAGTATCAACTAAAAACGAGAAAGGACAATTTTACCGTTAGATTAGATTGTCATAGATGATCACATACACAAATATTAATAATAAATCAATATTGTATATCAATATAAATCGTGATTCGGACCTACATCGGGTGATCTATACACCTCTACTTTTTATACCCTAGCCTAATGGGTAGGAGGCTATGTAAAAAATGCTGGCGAAATTTGCGCGGTACTAATGGCAATGGTGGAAAGATTTATCGAAAATTGGATCTTACGTACATATAAAACACATACGGCCAGAAAGCGGTCAACGTATGAATGAAATTATATTCAATAAGTAAATGCCAAAGTTTGATCTTTTGAATCATTGTAAAGATTCGGACATCCGACTATATTTTAAGTGTTTTATTAAAAATTAAGGAAAAAGTTCTTAATGAATCACCTTAAATAAGGCAAAGTTCACTCGTAATGAAACTTCTATTTAGTTATTATTAGATCAATTTATATTGTATACATATTTCATACCATAACATACAACTGCTTTCTGAATTGGGGCATTAGGTGGCTCTATTCACCGGCATAAGAAAAACTTCCTTCCCCCAATATTCTAAAGCCTTCAAACCACTGTATATGTTGTACCCCACACTTCCCCTACCACTGCTATTCCCGCCCTTCTAACAACTTCTCAGCATTAACAATTTTATTACGTTAAATAGATGCACAAGAATTTATCACATTTGTGGCAGAACTTTGACTTGATGTCATGCGGTAGCTGCTGTCCTCATTGTGCGCTCGCATGTGGCTCAAGTGGATGATGATGACGATGGTTCTCGTGGGCACGGATGAATGGAACATAAACTAAAGCTTAATATTTACGGATTTGCTTGGTAAGCCATTGGTGGTGTGTGAATATTTTAGTGCGATGATCATCTTACTATGACAACATGTTAACGACTTAAGCTGTCCCACCTACAGCCCTTGCCTGCTCCAGCGGCACTGGGGTGCTCAATAAACAAACAAGCAGCAGCGAACTGAAACAATCAACACAACCAGCCATCGCTAGTTTATGCCGTTAATTCCATGTTTAGTTCACGCTCTTTAACATGCGTTGTAGTTCCCCCGACACCTCTCCACACCCACACACATAATCATACATTCTTAAGAGCCTTCCGACATGGCGTTCTGCTCCTCCCTTTCCTACCATCACATTGATGGGGATTTCCTAGTACACGCACTCATATTCATTTGTGTTTGGTGTATGGGTGTTTTGTACTCGCTTAAGTGTCTTGTAAATCTTGGTAAATTGTCGTTTATTTCGTAGCCCTCCCTCTGGATGATACCCTTTGCCCGTCCGCCTTCTTCGTGGGTCCGTCTGTTGTTCGACTAAGTAATTTTACTTGGCTAAAAGCTAAAACATTTAAACCACTCTAATATACACAAAAAAAATAGCAGTGGCAAGAAGCGTTAAGAACAACATTACTCGCTGGTAGCAGGGCATTCCATTCCGCTGCTGATGCTGCAAGTACGTACAAACACACATACTTTCATGCAAACGTTGATGGTATTGTTGGTGTTATTATTCTTCCCTCTTGATGTCAAGAGGGCGTCGTTTTGTGTTTGTACAAGAACGAGAGCAAAATTGTCAAATGGCTTAAGTTGGCTTTTTAACTTATCAGCCAACTAGTGCGATAACCGACACACGCGTATGTGTATGTTTGTCCGCCCGCATGCTGCATCGACATGTGTCTAAGTATGAGTGTGTACAAATAACTCAAAGTGCGTTCATATGTGTTTACACGTTGCCAAGTATGTGCGTATGTACATCAAGTGCTATTTGCAATGTCACAAAGGCTAAATGCTGCAAATACATCAGGTATCATATTACGCTCTCAGCTCCTGTGTCCTTTGCCACGTCTTAGTGCCTACAGCCGCCCAGGGTCAAGGAAGTTTTCGGATAAAACGAAAAAAAAACGAGCAACACAGAAATGTGTGAAGAAAAACGGATATAGGCATTAAAAGCCTTTGAGAGCGTTGATAGCGCAAGCAGCAATCAGAAATTTAGTGATGTTTAGAGTGTAATATCCTAATATCCTTAAATCACTACGAGTACGAATAAACTGATTAAAGCGAAGACGACACGGGTGATGATAGGGTCGTGATGCGTAACTACACACTGCGAAAAGTTCAAATGCCATGTAAAATGTGAATAATTATAAAAGGCTTTATTGTGCCATTAAGCTCATTGCAGTTCATAAGCATCTGGTAGGGCCGCTGACCCTTATAATTTCATTTTGTAGCAAATGTAAATCGATATATTTTTCTAACAGGATCTTTGATGCTGATGTTAAATTCTATTTCAGTATTTACCTGCTGGTTTTGGCTTTATGTTTAAATTATGTGATTCAGATTCTGTGAAATCTTTGAATACTGTTGTCACATAGTAACTAGCATGTTAATAGCGGCAAATATATATTTAAGACTTTACTGTGCCATTAAGCTCATTAAAATAAGTTAGAATTAGGCAAGGGGCATTGATTGCCATAATTTTAAATGGAAATACGATAAGTTATCCTTTGAGGAATTCATTAAGAGAGTAAAAGGAAATTTTCGCATTAACCAGTTCGCTATATGTTTAAAATATGATTTATGAGTTCAAGGTCTTGGTTTAAATTTGGAAATTGGTAAAAATAGAAATACATGAGATTGAACTATCACAGTCGATATTAACAGAACTTCTTCTTTTTGCGGCTACTTTCACATGCAGTTCTAAGAATTGAGTCCCAAATCAATGAGCTGAAAATGTTGTACTGAGCAATTTTTCGCATACTGCGATTGATCCTAATGGTAGGCGTGGCACATACCAACATCATTATGATAACTGTGAAGGCAAATCAAAGTGTGCCAAGTACGCCAGTGGGCTATAAAACTATAACCTAGTAAAAGTGTATTAAAATATTGTATACAATTATGAATTGACAGGCATCATCTTCCTTCTTTTTGCTACGGCCAATAAAAATTTCTTTGAAAGTTACGGATTCCCTTGGTCAGTAGTGCAGTTGCATAACCATTTCATTTGTATGCCACTTTTACTTACTTACTTACTTAAGTGGCCCATTACAACTCACGAAAGTGATTCATAAATTTCAGGCCTGAAGTATTAAAGAATTCTAAATGCTACGGTCTTCTGCTTGTATTCTCTAATTAGTCCTATCAGATGGTGGCATGTCGCCTACCATTTGATCCTTCCAACGAAGTTTGGGTCCCCCGCTGTGCGTCGTCCTTCAGGTTCTCCATCAAACACCTTTCTCGCTGGAGCAACATGTCCCAGCTATCGAAGTCGTTGGATTCTGATTCTTTTAGCTACGTCGATGTCGTGGTAAAGCTCATACAGCTCATGGTTCATCCGATGGCGAAACTCGCCGTCGACACAGATAGGTCCATATATTTTTCGGAGTAATTTTCTCTCGAAAACTCTCAGATTTTGTATGTCCGTTGTCGTAAGCACCCATGATTTGGCTGCATACAACAGAACGGGTAAAATTAACACGTGGTACAGCTGTTTCTTCGTATCTCGAGATTAGGTCGTGTTACTAAAGTGCTGCGAATCAGCTTTGCAGGAATACTAAACTCGGACATGGCCTCATATAGCCTATTCCTTATCGGAGAATCGAAGGCAGCTTTGTAGTCGACAAAGAGGTGATAGGTGTCGATTTGCTTATCATGAGTTTTTCCCGGGATTTGTCGGAAGGTGAATATTTGATCCGTCGTAGATTTACCAGGTCTAAAGACGCACTGATGGGACCGGCCGTGGCTTAGTGGTTAGAACACGCGACTATGATGCGGGAGATCACAGGTTCAATCCTGGCTCCAGTCCTCTTAAAAAAAAAAGAAAAAATAAATTTTCTTTCATTGTCGGCTCCCCTCGTTGGGACAGCAACTTCGCAGTATTAAGTGTCGAGTCAATCGGCATGTCTAGTAAGAGCTTCTCAAACAGATAACAATGATTGGCATATATATTACGGAAAATTTCCTCCATCAATGTGCAGCGTACCCATCAACAACGCCTCGTAAAATTTCACTTTTAAATTTGAAGTGCCCTCAATTATTTCTCTCCTCTCACCAAATGACACTGACTGCTGGTCCTCCATATTTATATATGTAGTGCCGATACTTTTTCAAAACTGCAGTGCCTAGTACTATGTACCAAATTTTATTTCTCTGGTGCTAAAAAAATACCTTTCCCCCGTACTCTTCGCCCACTGAGTGAGTATATACATTTATTCTGCATATTTACATCGGTAGATCCAAGTACTTTCAGTGTATCAAACTGTAGCTCTGTAGGACTAAAAAAAGTTTGCCGCTCGCCACTCCCACTCCTTCCTCCATATTAAATGGTCCGTCTGCATAATTATATCTGCATGTGTCAATACAACTTTACAACTCCCCCATCTTCTCACCTTTCTAAACAAAAACGGTTTGATTTTTCAAAACTGCAGTGCCTAGTACTATCTGAAGATCAAAACACGCCCTCTCCGCCTACTCATCGAAAATTCATATTTCGTCTGCATATTTATATCGGTGGTACCGAGTATTCTCAGTATATCAAACTATAGCTATTTAGGACTAAAACAAAGTTTTCAAACCCCTTCCGCCCATTAATCGAAACTAAAAATGTCATATGCATACTCTTACAGTGTGAACCAACAGTCCTACAGTACATTAAGAAAGTCTGGGTTACGAAGAGGCCAAGTAATGTCACCTCTTTTGGATGTCACTTTTTGTCTAAATATTGGATTTGTGACATGTTGCTCCACTTGCTGAACCCCCGATAATTAATTAAAACCATTAAAATCCAGTACTGCTGGTGCTTAAAAGATCTGAAGCATGGCAATATACCAATTTATATTCAATGTTACAATATGTCCTTATTAATCTTCATAAGAGTAGGGACCAATATTGTCTATTGCTGGCAAAGTTGCCTATACAGTAAACTTGGATCAATTTAGGATAAGTGTCACTTCAGCACATGCAACTTTGCCTACGTACATGCTCATTCGGGTGAAACTGAGCTTCGTCTGAGAAAAAAATTTTTGGTAAAATTAGCACCTCGTTAGCAAACTGTAGCCTTTAAGCATTATACAAAGGCTTTTATTAATATAGAATGTATGGTAATTCTCCAGTAAATATTAAAAGCCTTTACTGAATTACAAACAATATTAAAGAATTAAATGTTTACATATCCTACTCCACATTACCTTGTATTCGATGTAACCACAACCTTTTTCTTAAGCTAAAGTTTCCGCATGTCAAATTATAGAAATTGATACTTCATAAATACTTTTATAAGCTTGACTAATAAATTCACTGGATTATCCTATACAAAAAATTTAATTTATAATCCTTAGATATATTACGAGTATATATATAAAGTTATTCGATTTACCTACATATTAGGCCATAAAACACACAGCATTGCATTACAATCCTGTAAGCCAGACAAGTGTGACGGTTGACAACACGCATTACATCATGTACATTACAACATATTTTACCCTTTTTCTCATATACTCCTCAATAGCCCGTATCCAGCTGTGAAACCTTTATATTTTTGTAATGCATACAATGAATTACTTCTAATACCTCCTACAGGTATTTTTGTATGTCTACATACTTTCGTGTAAGCTACAGCCGCCTTCATCTCCCGTGTACATTGTGGGCAAAGTGAATTTAAAATCACTTTGCCGTCTGATGCGTCACCCTTAAGCTAGCTAGAAAGCATATTTCAAGGGGCTGTACATTACTAGAAGATTATGACATTTATGTCGATTGTTTATAGGTGTACTTTGTCGGCCTTTGAAGTCCTGCCGCCTGCCTTTCGTTCGTTTCGTTCGGCGAATATGATTTATTGTCAATTTGTGTTAAATTATGCATAAAAACCAATGGATTCTACTGAGTGACTGTGTTCTTTAGAGCTTACCCAATGAGTTGCTGCCATACCTTTGGTATATGCTTAGGCATTTATCATTTTTATCACTCCCTAAATGTAGGCCATAAATTAGTTGAAGCGGAAGCCGGAACAATATCTACACATATGTATGAGCAACAGTGGGAAATAACCGAACACAGCAGTGAAAGTACTACAAAAACTGATATTAATTTTGAAAACCTTTTAGAGATTTCCTATTCTATTAGACATTTACATTGAAGAGATGAAGAATATTTTTTACTCACGATACAATCTGTGCTCTTGTAGTCTATATAAGTAATATTTAATGCTCAATATATTTTCAGGGTGCAATTTATGAATTTACAACAATGTGTAATGCAGCATATTTTTAGGTTTTTTAATAAAACAAAAAATAAAGTGTTATTTCAGGGGCTACACTGAATAAAATTTTATTTTTGCGTATTCACTTTGGTAGATTTCAATTACTTACAAACAAGATTTGAGAGATATCTAAAATAAACTGCCGAGAGTTTTGGAGTGTTGCTTACATATGTGTGCAATATTAGTTGTTAGACTTTATTGCCCTAGACAACATTTGTAGTTATTAAACACCGACCAGGGACACGAATTCTCGGCATTTATTGTTATTGTATTGACATTTTAAGGTGTAGTTTATGTAATGTATAAGGGATTTCTCCCTATTAGTTTATTAAAAATCATATGTATTCAGTTTAGCAAAATTCAATTTCCTTTTAACAAAACTAAACGCTTAAGAATCTTTGGATGTCCTGTTGATTTCCATCAAACAATATTTACATGTGGTTGTCTATACATGGATGTAATAGGGATTGATTGCATCTTTGTTGCCATGTAAAGTATCCTTTGACGAATCGTAGTAAAAAGTAGTCACACAGTTGGAAGCACATTATATAGCCATCGGTCATAGTTGTGCATGGAACACCCTATGAATAGAATACAGTAATATACACTCTCTTATAAAATATTAAACAAATTTCAAACAAATAACTAGAAACTCTCTGTGCAGCACCCCAAGCAGCATATAATAACCAGTAGATCACATACTCTATGGGCAATGTCACTGGACATTCGTTCAGTGGTAGAAAATGTTAAAAGATACAATACTAAATGGATCTCCTGCATGATAGTCGGGTGTTCAATTTAGCAATGACCATACAAAATTCCACCAAATATCTATTATTTACACCAACATTGCATTATCGACACTTGATGTATTAATTTGCTACACCAACATTCCATTATCGACACTTGATGTATTGATTTGCTACATATTGCCACATATAGTGAACACATTGTTAAGCTGCTTTTTATAATTCTAAAGCTGAACACATGTATTTACATTCTTGTCAAGGTCCAAGAAATAGCATTACAGTTATTTGAGCAGCTTTACTATCGGCCAATATGACCATTCAATTCTACAAAAGGATTACAAGAAAAAAGGGTTGGCAGAAAAATACTTATGACTTTAGTTGGACTATTCAATTTCCGTTGTATGAAATAAAAAAATATTAAATTCTTTTTTGCTTTGCAAAACTTATACAACTTTTTACCAACAAGGAATTTGTTATTGAATATGCAATAACACATTCCGGCGAAGAAATTGTACATACAATAAAACTATGGGTATCCAAAAAATATTCAGATGTAAAAGAAAATTGCGCAGGAATGTAATAGAAACTAGGCTACTACGCTATGTGAAAAAGTACAAACACTGATATACTAAAATCGAAACTCTAAGGCAAAAAGTTTATCCATCGCATGTTTACAGTTATCCAACAGAGAGCCCCCGCAAACTGGCAGCGCAGCAAATAGATTTTCTAATAACCTATACAGGATTTGTGGGAGAGAAGCAATGAGTAGCAATTTTTTGCAAATTGACGAAGAACACCACTCCTGCCGTGCATTTCTTTAAACTTACAAAGGACATGTTTATGGAACTAAGTTATATGTTAAAAGTACATAAGTCTATTGAAAGTTTTTAGGCAAACAATAACTTAGTCTAAAGTAAAAGTTAATGTTCGCACTATACTCATACCCAATAAAGCTATGAAGTATGTATTCTTGTTATTAACACTCACAGTTAAACCGCAATATTGTGCAGCAAAATTTTATTACATTGACTGTTTTCAATAATAATAAGAAATTTCTTATTTCATTGATTTTCTCTATTCATATTCCATTAAAAATCAATACCTTCCGCCACAGTTTATTGCCTGTATTTATATTATTATTTCCCTTACTTTTATTCGACTGTCATTAACATTTGGCATAATAATGCAATAAAAATTAATTTTCTCTTTAAATCTGTCACGGGCAACGACAGCAATGTTAAATTTCATGCAAAACCATAGTGACATAGTTTTAGGCTTTAATTTATTATGCATTCATATATTACTGGAATTGTAAAGTATAGTATACTGTAAGGATTTAATATCCCATTAAAATTTATCATTTCGAACGCGCTCTTATATCCATGTAAACCGTTCATGCAGCAGCAGCAGTTGCAGTTGGTTAATACATTACTTTCGGTTTGGCAAAATCAAACATGAACAAAGTTCAAAACATTCACAACAGGAACTCAATGAGACTGCTTGGTAACGCCCGGTGACGCCCACGGGCTGCTGACATAGTCATACATTAAAGTAACTTAACTAAGTTTTGAGCTTAATTGTAGCCATGTGATGTGTGGCATTTCAACCGCCGAAGTCGCCTCCACTGACGCAACCAACGTCAGCCGCCAACAATATCAACACAATTGCAAATATATGTATGTAGGTATATAAGTTGTTGTGTTGAATACTCAGGCGTGTAAAGATTGTCAGGGCCTTTTGCAGGTATTTTTAAATTGTATTAGAGATCTGGAAGATATTGCGATATACTTTATCAGACAATATTTACTATAGGAACGATAATAATTTTCCTTTGCTTTTATTCGGAGACATCATGCAGGTAATGTCTTAGAAACGTGTGTGGCGCTAACGTATTCCCAACTTTCCTTTTCTCCATAAAATAGTGGATCATATTATTTATTTACTTTGATCCCATAATAGTCTCAGATTTCGATCCACCTTTACCTAAGATGCCAGTATGATTGTCATAAAAATAGACTCATAAATGTTGCATACTCCCGAGGTAGCGAATGCCTTTTCCTATCAATTCTTAATTACTACGCAATAATGCTAAGACCTTCGGTCAACCTTGAAATTATATACCTATATGGTGGCGTATGATTATCATAAGTAATATTCAGCGTAAATCATACGCTAGAGAGTACAAAAGATTTATTGTAACTGCCACAAAATAGACCTAGTTTAAAATCATTTGATGAATGGGAAAGTGAAACTGTTGTTTATAAAGGGATACGTTATATGAACAGTTTAAAGGAATTGTAATTCCTTATTTATTTTAATTTATTTCAGCTAAATCGAACTGGAGGTTCTCGAGTTATGTCAAACAAAAGAGTCTAAAACGTGACAAATACCCCAATACCATACTTACTAACTTCAAATCAATATTAAATTATTATGGCATGTAACTTGACAAAACGAATGATGCAGAACTTCTTCTTTTTGGGGAAGTTTTCTCACGTGCAGTTCTCAGAATTGAGTCCCAACTCAATGAGTTGATAAATGTTGTACTGTGTAATACTTTTCTTCGTGCGGGCCTGCCGTGGCATGAAGTCTAGCAAACGGGACTATCATGCAAGAGATATATTGTCGATTCCTGTCTTCAGTCATCTACATTTTCATTCACCGATTTTGTTGACAGCAACTTCGCTGCATAGTGTCGTGTAAATCGGCATTTGTAGTAAAAGCTTCTCCAACAGCTGACGTTCGCATTCATCTATAAAGAGAAAGTATCATTATGCGAGTCTAAAAATAGAAAGCGTTTTTATTCACAATAACAAGAAAAGATATTCCGTACGTCATTCGTGGAGTGTAAAGTAAAATATGTTTTTTTTAAGTGCGGCATAAAGTGAAATTTTCTATTGTAATTAGGTGAGTACTGCACAAACATTACTCATTCAAAACTCTAGTACTTTGTATGTATCTATATATATAAAAGAGGATGTGTGTATGTATGTAACGTAGGGACTCGAAAACGTCTGGACCGATTTTGATGAAATTTTCAGGGAATTTTCCGAATAACCCCGCGAGTAACATAGGCTACACATTGTTTGGATTTTTCTACATTTAGGGGATGAAAATGGCAATATTCGATAACACAAGGTATTCCGCGCTTACAAGAAGTTAAAAATATGTAATATATTATCAATCGATGATAAACAACTTTGTGTACTCTTTTAAGATACCTGCGTACGTCCATGGGAAAACCTTTAAAAAATTCTTTAAATACCTCTCTGTATTCCAATATAACGGGACATCCAATATAACGGGATATGCAATTGCGAAGCATTGCCGGGCCCACTAGTCTAAAATAATATTGGAACAATTTACAGTTGAATAAAACTAACCGAGTGTGAAATACTAATGAAATTCTTTTTTTATTTAAAATGCTCTTGTATGCCATTAAACATGAAATATAACATCGTTGAAATGTCAACCGTATTTCCTTATGGGGCAATGACTCGACCGCAATAATCCGGCTGAATTTGAGTGATGAGTTCAGTGGTAGGCATAGCCGAACGCACGCACACACCAATATACTGTGCTTGTGTGCGATCGCACATGAAGCGTCAGCTCTGTCAAATTGTAAACGGTAAACAAATTGTGCTATCTCAAAATTCTTGCTCTCCCAACAATCGTTGAACATTATTTTTTTGTCTGCTTTTGTGTTGAATGCGAAAAAAGCGTGTGTGGTGTTGCTTTCATAACATTTAAGCAGAGAATGACTCTTTTGAATCAAACAACACTTTCAAGTACGTGTAAATCATGTTGGCGTATTTATTGGTAAGCCAACTAACATCGATTTTGAAAAAGCACGGAGCAATGACGCCTCCTGTCCAAAATCCCACCATACAATAACTTTTTGTGGATGTATTGCCTCCTGGTGAACATCGTATAGGTTGGCATCATGCCATAAGTGAGTATTGTTGGTAAAGAAAATATTCCGCCGAAATTTGGGTCCTATTCCCAATAGTATAAAGCCCATTCAGAGAACTAATTGCGTTATCAATGTTCATAAACTTTAAATTGGATCTTGTACGGATGCGACCTGGCCCAATGGAAAAGCCACTTATAAAACATCTTACAAAATTAATCATTTTTAAACTAGAAAGTTGAATAAAGTTATCCTTTACATTCTATGAATGAGATACGGGAGAGTTTCTCATATTTCAGTGGTTATTAAGTTTATATTTTTAGACTCACACAATGGGAACTACAGTTTATCAACGAATCCGGCCTTCAACTGTTTGCGAAGCTATTTATAGACTCGACTACTGCGAAGTTGCTGTCAACAACATCGAAGGAGACGCCAATGAAGGAAATGTAATAGCCGGAGACAGGGATCGAATCCTGGTCTCCCGCATGATATTAGTGTGGTCTAATCATCATTCCACAAACAAAACGTATTCTGCAAAACAACTTTAAGTATGAATGTATTATATTATATGTTATCTTCCAAAATTGTACTCTTTGGGGAACGTTAAGTGACATCTAGAATCACTATCATCCTCTCTCTTTCATAGTTAACACTTTCCTTTTCAATGATGTTTTCCACTAAGGCGGTCTTAATTTAAAGAAAATTTTCACAGAAAATCAAAAGGGCCAACGACCTCAAAATAACAAAAAACTTCAAAGACATTGAAACAAAGTATCATTCCACTAGCCATTTACCAATATAGGCCCTTTACAGGGATACAGCCCATTCCTGCACTCTTTTCGACGACATACCACCACCGTGTTTATGTGTGCATATAAGTGTACGCAACTAGTATATTATATATACGTATGAAATCGTACATACATTATATATATACAAAAGAAAAGCCTGCTTATTTATATGTAACTTTGACTGTACATTTTAATTTCGAGTCAAGCGGGTAATTTACAACTTTCAGCGCATTCAACATTTGCCATTGTAAAAGTACAAAAACTACAACAACTATGAAAACTTTTGAACTTTGCCCCCAACCCGTGTCGTTGCATCTCACCGTATGCATCTCTCAGGCACAAACTCCACTGGAAACGCTGTGTTTGTTGTTTTGAAATTGAAATGAAATTAACAAAACTAAAAACTCATTGCGAACACTCTGATATTCCAGAGTGGCAGGCGGCAGACCCACAACATTATCCGGACATGATTTCATATTTATTTTATACTGACAATGCAGAAATGTCATTTAGCGTTAAAAATGCGCACTCACATTACAGCGACAAGCTCATTAGGAGCATTGCACGCGGTGTTGTTGATGATCGGGTATCGTACGTATACTGGCTGGTGGACATGTGTCCCCATGTGTCAAAGAATATATGTGTTCCTCTAACTCCCATTGGAGCATAGGGCGTCAAAGAAGTTAGAGGCAATTTCAAAAGCTGCAAATATGCAATGGCAAGGGCTTAAGCTCATTTTAGTGCCTAATTGACTATTTAATTACTTCACTTATTACTTTCAACTCGTGGCAATGGCACACAGGCAGGAGACGGTGGCAATGTTGAAGTTGTTTAAATGCGAATTGGGTAAATTAAAAATTAAATGGTTTGTGATAAGCCCCATCAATGAGGTAGACAACCGTTTGAATTGGAAAGATGTGAAGGTTGTGGTTTGCTTTGTGTTACGCATGCTGAGAGTGTCGTTATTTGTGAGACACCGATGGCAATGCTAAAAAAGTGATCGAAAGTTAGACCTTTTAAATAAAATACCTACGACGTAATAGCGGTCAACATATGAATGGAATTATATGTAAACATTAAATGTAAGAGACTGTTTCGTCGGGTTATAATAAATATTCTGACATCTAATTATATTTTTAGTGTTTTATTTCAAATTGAAAAATAAACTTCTATATGAATCACCCTTAATAATAACATAAAAGTGTATTACATATAGCTTCGTTACTTCCGAATTTATCACAATTGCAAAATAAAACTATACAAAGTCTGTGAATGCTTAATATAAAATGGCAAAAAGTATTTATATAGCACATCAAGTTCTAGGAGAAATGTGGACTTTAAAAGAGGTAATTTCAAGAGCATGTTGAAGTTTTGTAAATCAGTCAAGCAATAAATGTTTATATTTGTATTGCGGATATTCCTGATATTATTCAACAAAAAGAAAAAAAGAAAATCCCTAAATATTATAGACCCTATCACTGTGTTCCACCAGCAAAACAGCAAAAAGAAAATTACACCAAAATAAATCCCATTTAATTTAACTAATTAAAATAATAATTGTTAACGTCCTGCAAAACACATTCATCCTACACCAACTTTGCCATCAGAATGTAAGCAACTAAGATAGATAATCACGTTTTCCTATCACCATTTCTTATTGCTCTAATTTAGCAGCCTTGCTCGCTAATCCGTAAAAGATTGTCAGGGCATAAAGTTTACTGTGACATTTTCGAACTTTACTTTACTTTACTTAGCTGTTAGATGATTTTCCCGTCTTGTTTTTCTTTTTTTTTCATCTTCCTCTACGTCATCTTAATTGGCGAACCATTTAGAGACAAACAGACGGCGAAATAAAGAACGTGAAAAAAAGAACTCGTAATTGAACAAACAAATTGTTTCAACGCTTGCAATGAGTGGCAGCCGTGTAAAAATCGTAACATAACAAAGGATACCCATCGTTTACCTGAATATGGAGGATGTACAAGGAAGTCATATCACTCAGTCGAGCCGTCTGCAAAGCTTTCCATCAACGTTGAACGAAAATGTGCCGAAAGGTTTGCACAGCTAGTGCGAGTGTGAGTGCTGTTGACACCATAAGGCGTCAAAATGTTACAACAATTGAATAGATTTTGAGATACTCGTACTAAAAGCGGCTTTTGCAAACATTTCGTGCTGGGCCAAAAACGAAGGATAGAATAATTAGAAAATTAAATTTTTTGTTTTTGAAACAGCCATAGGGAATTGGGTCAAATATTTCAGGGCAAGCAGCGTTGAGTGGAAAACGAAGACATATGCAAATGTCCCTGACTGACGGCTTAACGTTAGCAGATATTGGCGCAAGACAAAAATTCCACGCCTGATAAAGTAGCCCAGTGGAATTTTGCCAAAAATACTTAATAGATTCACAACAAACGGCACCTACTTTTTTTATCGACTAATGCGAACGTCACTGTTTAAGAAGCTTTTCTAGACTTTCCGATTGACTCGACACTATACTGGAAAGTTGCTGTCGACAACATCGACTGGAGAATGCAATCGAACCATGGATCTATACCGCATGATAGTGGCGTATTCTAGCCATCATATCACGGATTGATCCATTTTTTCGATTCTGTATGAAATAATAAAAAATTTTAACTATTAATAAAAAGTTGTGGCATAAAAACTTCAAAACTTTGAAAATCAGAAGGTTGCCGTTGGTGATTCAGTGTAAAACTTGCATCTCAAGATGACTCACAACTTTTCGTGGCGGCATCTGGGCAACATTATACTTTGAAACTTTTTTGTACAGGCTATGAAATATTAAAGTAATTGTTACGCCATGAACCCACTTAATGTTGATGACCCCCGCAAATGTTATAAGGGACTTGATTAAGGAGTATGCAACTAAAATGTCAGGATTCTCTGTAGATATGGTGCCACTCGAATGCCCGGATGTCCTCGACCGCCTCCCTGCAGGAGATGAGATTCACAGGACCGAGAGGTATGCGATGTCAAAGTTACGGTATCTATTACAGCTCCCAATCAGAAAAGCAAGAATTGGCATATGAATTTGTAATTGGCCAGAGACTTAGACATCTTGTCTCGTGGTTTGATTCTGTGAGCGATCTAAAAGGTCCCAACGGAAATAAGGCAATAAGAATAAACCAGTATTAGGCGTCTCATAGCCTCGCGAGGCTGGCGTATTTCCACACAGTCACGGTCGGCAATTCACATGTACGCGAAACTGTGTTTGATTCAAAGCCATCAGTATTTGCCTGAGTGTTGTAAACACAATACCACGCGCGATTGCTTCATCCTACTTACACAAACACATAATATTTGTGTGTGCGTGAGTGTATTTTGCTCGGCACTAGATTACACACATTTTATGAATCTCAGAGAAAAAATTATTCTGAAAGATTTTAATGGCAACCTAGGAAAAAAAGATATTTTGGTCTACCGAACGGAAAAACTCAGTGTACATGGAACTACATGTTACACGACAACTATGTTGTCTTCCATGGATCAAAAATCAAATTGATCATGTGGTAAGTGATGAAAGGAATGCATCTAGTGCAGTGCCAGGCAAAAACAAACGCACGCACACATATATATTAAGTGTTTAAGTCTGTAAATCTGTAAGTGTTTAAGTCTGTAAATGTGAAACAAGCATGCATTGACAGGCCAAACATTGTTTCGCGTACGTCTGAGTTGCTGATCGTGTATGTGTGAAAAATGCGGCCTCGAGAGGCTATGGAATGACTGGCACTGATTTACTAAGATAGAGTAATGATCGTGATCCGTGGTGCTAACGTTAACTAAGGTGCGCACAAGATTAGGCAAAGCAATAAAACGCACGCAGCGAATCACAAAGAAAGCTGGACATCGCAAAGCTGCAAACCGCAAAGAGTAGGTCGCTGCCTACTTCAATCTGCTCTACCAACTACTACTACTAAATGAATAGGATATTAAACATTCCAGTGGCAACTGCCGGAACAACCGTACGCCGTGTCATAGTGGTTAGAACACGCGACTACTTCTTTTCGGGCTCCCTCGACGTTGTTGACAGCAACTTCGCACTATAGCGTAGAGTCAATCGGCATGTCTAGTAAAAAGCTTCTCAAACAGTGATTATCGCATTCGTCGACAAACAAGTAGGTGCCGTTTGTTGTGAATTTAAAATAGAAAGCGTGTACATTCACAGCAACGCGAGAAGACATCCCATACCTCATTGCAGTGGAAATTTGATCACCGAGCGCACAAACTGCTGTTCCCGGAAGACAGCGCAAATGAAGGTATCACGCTAACTTAGCTTTTTAACTATTTTTTAAAGAATATTAATTTCCCAACATACACACATAAACAAGCACAGAAATATCACTGTTAACAATTTGTTTTTTATTTCCGTACTAAGATTTACACGTTTAACAATCAATTGCCTTTCGTTGAAACTGAGTGGCGAGTGGCTCCTCTAACCTGATGTTTAACCATAGATTTGGTAGGGGTTGATTTAGTTTGTGCATTTCGTCCATTGACATTGATATTAGAATTATCTAGAACTAGTACCCAACGTGTGCCCGGAATGTTTGAGGGAGGTGGTGGCACTTGCGATGAGGTCAATGTAAGCCACGAAGGCAGTCGGGCATCTGGTCCAAGATTCGATTCTGTGGGGTCAGTTATAGGCTTCACTGTCGTTGTTGTAATTAATGGGTCCACTGTCGTTGTTGTTATCATTGGGTCTGCTGTCGTTGTTGTTAATATTGGATCCACTGTCGTTGTTGTTATTATTGGATCTGCAGTCGTTGTTGTAATCATTGGATTCACTGTCGTTGTAGTTATAATTGGATCTACAGTAGTTGTGGTGATAAGTGGACGCTCTGTTGTGGTGGTGACAGTAGGAGGCACTGTGGTTGTTGTAATAGGTTGCGTTGTTGTAGTTGTTGTTATAGGCGACGTTGTAGTTGTCGTTATAGTTGGACGCACCGTTGTAGTTGTAATGGGCGCTCGCGTCGTTGTTGTTGGATATGGTGAATAAGGATAATGAGGATAATAATATGGCAGATAATATGGATAATAGGCGTAGTAAGGTGGATGATGTGGCGAATCATGTGGCGGATAATGTGGTGGATGATGTGGTGGTCGATGACTTGGCTTTGGCCTGTGAGGTTTCTTTGTCGGCGTATGTTTATTGATAGCCAAATTTATTAAAGGGTCGAAATAATATCCATTTCCGTTAGCATTGGGATATATGACACGTCCTAAAATTTGCTCTAGATCTTCTTCATTTCTTTCGACTCCCACTGGTTGCGCCTGAGCAAATAACTGCACCCAACTTATGGCCACTAGCAATGCGATAATACTCCGCATCGTTGATATCTAGTGCTCTATCAATGAAATAAATAACTACTGAACTAGCAATATGCGACCTGTTGTCTTTTATATATAAAACTTACTTTCCAATACCCAGATCACACCAAATATGGCCTACAATCATTTGATGTAAATTCATCACCATTCAATTTGAAATGATCTTCATTTAAATGACAATCAAATATTTTATTGCGTAGAATTGTGTAGATACACAAAGATAGATCATATCAAACACAATAGCTTAGGTGGGGCTTTTATGTGACATTGTTTTGTCAGCGATTGAAACATAATGACTACACACGTTTGCTGAAAAAAGATTCTATTGGAGAAATTAACACAATTTTGTGGGGCGTCTAGTGAAAGTGTTAGCATTTGGATGGTATATCAATTAACTTGAGTTGGTCTTAAAACCTAATTTGCGAATGGCAAAATAAGGTAGGGCTGGTTAAGAAAAGTAGAATGTTTGTATAGTACATAATAGAGTTGATGCATTTGGTAATATAAAGGGCATTGCATGTAGGTCTCATGGATTAGCAGGAGATGATTATAGATAACTTACGAAGTGCACTTTTAAACAAACATTTCTCATTAAAAGTTATCTAAAAGTCTAATATTCCAAAATTCAGTGATTTGGACTATGTGTCAAAAATTACTTTCAAAGTATCCAAAAGCACTTTTGTTGTATCAAAAATTACTTTTTAATGATCAAAGAATTATTTGTATTGTACCCAAAAGTACTTTCATTGCATCAACAATTGGTTTAATTGTGCCAAAATATACTTTACAAACTATTTTGTAAGAAAAAGTACTTTTTAGTACAAAAAGTACTGTTGGGGTAATAAAGAGTACTTTTATTGTATCAAAAAGTAATTGAATTATAACATATGGAACTTTTATTGTACCTAAAAGTACTTTCATTGTACCACAATGTACATTTCTGGTACCAAAAAGTACTTGAAATCCATAAAAAATTAGTGTTACTGCAGCATAAGGCACTTTTGTTGTACTTAAAAGAACTTTAAATGTACAAAATAGTACTTTTCTTGTATTAAAAAAATTCTTTTATTTTACCAAGGGTACTTTTAGTACTTTCCAAAAAGGTCAATTCAATTTGCCAAACGTACTTATATTGTACCAAAATTTAAGTAAGTAAATACACAGCACTTCAGGTTCAAATATTAAAACGATATTTTAATTTTCGATCAGTGGGCGGAGTTGGCGAGGCAAAAGTGATTTTATTATTGATCAGTGGGCGAGAGGGGCGTGACCAACGCGTTTTAAGCCCTTGAGAAACACAATTTAATACACAGATATTACTTGACGCAACAGATCCGAATATGTGGATGCAATTTTTATTTCCGATCAGTGGACTGATGGGGCGTGACAAAACTGTGTTTTATATCTAGAGATGTAAAATTTGTTATACAGATTGTACTGGCCACTTAAACTTAAAAAAAAACTTAATTTCCCTTTGCACCCCATGAATGAGGTATGGGATAGCTTCTCGCGTTGTTGTGAATTAACACGCTTTCTGTTTTTAGATTCACAACTAACGGCACCTATTGTTTATCGACGAATGCGAACGTCACTGTTTGAGAAGCTCTTACTAGACACGCCGATTGACTCGACACTTAATACTGCGAAGTTGCTGTCAACAACATTCGAGGGGAGCCGACAATGAAAGAACAATTTTTTTTTTTAAAAAAATTTTCACACTACATGCATATTTTGAATCAATGGACAAATGTAGCGTATTCAAATATAGGTTCAAATTTTTAAATAAAATATTTATTTTCCATCAGTGGGCGGTGGGGTCGTGGCAAACTCGTTTTAAAAAGTGTTTTTAGGGTTATAGAGATGAAAATTGCTTTGCAGATAGTTCTCCGCAAAATAGACATGAATAGTCTTTAGGGCTAGAGAGTAAAATGTGGTACACAGATAGTACTAGCGAAATATAAGTTCTCGATTAGTGGACGAAGTGGTTGTCCTCCCTATATACAGATGCTTACTTACTTACTTGAATTTGCCTTTACACACCATGAATGAGGTGTGGGATAACTTCTCAACGGTTGTTGGAAAAGCATGAGAGCACGATTGTTGGGAGAGTAAGAGCTGACGCTTCTTATGTCATTGCGAGCGTTCGTTTATGTCTACCACTGATTTAAAACAAAAAAATATTCGTTCGTTTGGAGAAATAAGAAGTGACTTAAAAGTATATAACTAAGCTTAACATAATGTTGTAATATTGCTTAAGAAGAGTTGTCAAAGTAAAGTCACATGCTGCTCGCGTATGCCGATGATATAGATAACATTGGCCGTAGATTGCAGGATGTTACTTGAGCTTTCTCGAGCATTGAAAAGCAGTCGGCGGTAGTATGTCTGGTGATAAATGAGGACAAACCCAAGTTATTTGTTTCAACGAACAAAGAGTACACTCTTCTTAGATGCTACGTGAACGTTGAGAACTATAACTTTGAAGCAAGCATTTTAATAACAAAACGCTCTCTCGAAGAACAAAGATCGAACTCTAACAGACTCTGATCCTATCTGTCTTGCTCTACGGAGCGCAAAGACCGAAAACGCTTGGAATTCTTTTCTACGTGCGGCTACTGATAGATGAATTTCTGTTGCTGCTGCCAATTAAAAAGAAGAAGGAGAATCCAACTTTGCAATAGCGAAGCAGTGCTGGGTCCTCTAGTCATAGTATACATTTACATGAAAATGTCGCTAAAATATTTTAATTCAATTTAGATCATGTTGTTATAAATTTATAAAGGCTAAATCAACAAAATATATTAATAACGCCTATCTATTAAGTCGTGATTTTTTCCGGCTTTCTTTTTTAATTCTGTTGTGACCCTTAAAATATGCTAAAACATTAGTATATATGCCTCAACCTATTTTTTGTACCATAGCAAACAATTCTGTCGTAACCCTAAAAATATGCAGCACAATCACTACCTTTTCATATTTGTAAATTTGCAAACAATTCACCACCAATATTCCAATAAATTCCATTAATTAATTCAACTACTTTAGGGACACTTTAAAGTTTCGCCTCCCTACCAATATATCTTTACTTATTTACACTTGCTTATTTATGTTTCAATTTATATCTCATTTATCCGCAATTTCTATCCTATATATAAATATATGTATATCTGTACATATACATATATTTATATATAGTGCCTGATATATGTGTTTATGTGTTGATATTTGGTTTTTATTTAAATACCAATTAAAATCGTAGCATGATTTCCGGCGCCAAACATATGCGCAATCACATAGCAAACAGCAGAATCTGTGCTGCGGATAGCAGAACAAGCATACAGACAAGCAACGAAGCAAACAAGCAAGCGTACATATTAAAGCAAATAACAAATAAACAACGAGTAAACTAAACAACGGAAATACTTGAGGGAATTGTAAATAATGATAATTGCACAATTCTGGATTTTTAGTAGTTATTAGCAATAGTTTTCACTTTTTGTTGGTTTTTCAAATGAAACGTGATGAAAATATTTTAAAATTGAAAAATGAAATAGATAGGAAACTTTATTGAAATATTTAATGTTTAGTTACCGTGAATGCGCATTTAGCAATTCAGCGCGATACTAAAAACATTCTAAAACAGAAATTTATTTTATATTTTTAAATTGAAAAAATTAAAAAGAAATAAAATGTTATTTATATATTCAATGTTCATTTAACTTAAAAAGGAATTTTTAAATTTGTCACATATGTTATGTATACCAGGAATTATCTGCGCAGCATTAAATTCTTTATTAAATTTTGTAGGTTAGCTAAATTTAATGTATCTATCCTAAGCCAATGACCTTTTTATGTTTATCAACATGAGTAGCATATTATGTTGCCTACCTTTTAGGAGTTAAAGCTAAATAAATTATTATGTTGCCTACCTTAAGGAGTTAAATCTAAATAAAATATTTTGATTAATGATGTTAGAGAGACATTTTGATAAATTGGTCTTTGAGTTTTGTATGTAGAACACAGAAGCGCTTTATTTTTAACACAAAAAAAACATATAACAATATAAATCAACGTGCCAAAAATTACGTGTGACTGTGACTTATGATATTGTCTAGAGATATTTGAAGTAGGATGTAGTAGCTGATGCCTTCTACTTGGCGACTTAGAGGAAAGTAAGATTAAAGCAATATGTATGCTATGAAGATGGAGGTTTGTTGATATTGAGACATAATTCTGGATGGTAATCTGGCAGAGTGTAGGTGTGTATGATTAAATGAATTAACGTCAGAGAAATAACATAACTGGTGACAATTTGTAAATCTTTAATTTCAAATTATAAGTTTCATATGCTCCTTATAGAATCGGCGGTAATGTATATAAGGGATGCAGTTTATTTAAACATCACCATTAATGTAATTAAAATAATACAGATTAACAGACATACTGGGGGTAAGAAAATCCAAGTCAAGGTAAAGGAACTAGGTCAGAAATTCAATAAAAGTAATTCAACTTGAGTTTTTAAATGGATATATTAATAAAAAGTATTTATTTAAGCCTCAGAAGGATAATATTAGAAATCATCAATGGTTCTGGAGATATAGACAAAATTTAAGAGGTCATAAAAAAGGTTTGACTTAGTACCTTCAACCTGACTTGGAATTTCTCAACCCCCGAGAATATGATCCCGAAAATGTTCTACAGTGTAATTAGATTATATCTATAAGTAATAATAACTGATTAAAATATTTGACAACTTAAGTAGTTATAAAATATCGCCCACTTTGTGTCACACATTGCCAGCACCTGCCCAAGTTATCTTACAAATGTATTTGCCGGCAATCACCTTAGCCTCTAACAATGCACTTTACTGAGTGCATCACATCACTTTACCCTATGGAGCAGCGTCATTTTCATTTAAATTTAATCATCTGATCATTTATGCATTTGATAACTATAGAATATTTTGATTGACACATCTGTAGACAAAAATTTAAGGAAACGGCGAACCAAACATCAGCGGTAAATGTTATTCATTTCCTTTTTCAAATACTCAAATGTATACAAATAAAGCCGTACGCACACACACAAACTTGTAGACATAAGTGGCTGCAACAGATACTTTGAAGGGCCTTTTATCTAGAAAGTTATTATACAAATTTCTTGTATTTTTTTGTTAGGTCACTAATTTTGGGACCACCCTAGTAAATGGTCTACATATTATATATAATTGTTTACATTTCTATTACTTTGGTAGGATGTCTAGAGTATTTTTTCTAAATATCCATAAGATTTTATTTTCTTCGTTAAAGACTTCCCCGGACTCATTCTCCGCAAGGCCTTAACGATTTCACTACAGCGTCCTTCCTTATTACGTGCACCAACTCCAACTCATAGCTGTTGTCCTGTCATTGTTAATTTATAGCACTCTATGTGTGTGTGATGTGACTGTCGAAGTTTCAACGACAACAGCGCTTCTCACAACATAGACCAACTTGACCGACCATGTTTAAGCTCGATATTGGTTTGGTCAGTTCCGAGTTCCAACAAATTCTGTTAAATTTTTTCTTTGTTTTTGTTTTATTTGATATTTTCATCTCCGCATCACGTCTGTTATAAATGTGTAAATACAAAAAACACAACGGGAAAAAGTTGAAATCTTTTTAATTCATACGTTGATTCAGCAGCTCTCGTATAGCCCGTACTGACTATGTATGTGTGAGAGCATATCTAGGTATGCGCCAACGACAACACATTCCCCACACATATATAGAAATGTACTATGTATTTGATTAATAGCTTCCATATTCGCAGCAGGTGTGTTTCACAGAATGCCTATAACGTCGTTTTCAGTTTTAATATCTGGCATTTCCTTGTACTCGACGTTATTCCATTTTTTTTTTCGTATTCATTTCAAATTGATTGAATTTCTGTTTTCGAAATAAATGGCCTAAATTTGATTAAATCAAAATTAAATTTGAAAAATTTGTCACATATTGCACACAATAAATAACCTCAAAAAAACAAAGGCGAAAATGATAGGGGGTTTACCATCGGGCATAGCGGTTAAGCAATATCCCCTGCAAGTGGGTATGGAGTTAAGGGTGCAGACGAGGTGAATTAAAGTGTGAATTGCCAAAATTTGGTCAAATTAATCAATATTATGAGTAGGGCAAGGAACTTCATGCACTAATAAATCGAAAATATGCGAATATAATATGCACTTAAAACGCAATCATAAGCATTAAAGGACATAATATATGCAATAACAAAATTATTTAAAATTTAAAAAAAAGCGGTTAAAAAATGTCACTTGCAAGTAAAGGGTGTAGCCGAGGTGAAATTAGGTGTGAATTGCAAAAAATTTGTCAAATTAATCAATATGATGAGTAGAGCAAGGAATTTTATGCACTAACAAATCAAAATTATGCGCATATAATATGCACTTAAAAAAAGGACATACATTTTAAGTTATAGTTGTTAACCAAAAACAAAATTATTCACAAAAAATGCATTTATTGTAAAATTTTCTAAATATGCGCTAAAATATGCAAAAACATGTATTTTTAAAGATGCGGGATTTAAGTCGAATTCCAATGTTTGAAAATACCAACCTTTTTTGTTTTCTTTTAATTGATAATACTTGTAAATGCTTATAAAAGCTTTTGCGTGAGCATTTAGGGGCATTCCCGATCTGCTGCGAGCCTTCAAAGTGAATAAATTTTTAGCACATAGCCCGCAAAGATTTGGCAGCATTTTTTGACTTCTGTTGGTTGAGCCAAATTACAAACAAATTGTATTTTATTGAGTCCATATCTTTTTTTCTCATTCAGAGAAGGTATGTGTTTAATTAAAATTATATGTTTGTAACCCGTCTTTTCATGTGTACCAAAAAAATTATGTTAGAAGTAAGCTGTTGTAGCTTATATGGTTTTTGAGCGTATACTGACATCTTTGGACTATAACTAATGTCATTCAATCGTATTCAAGCTAAATTTAGCATTTATGTAAAGTGTGAGTCCTTGTGGTGTACAAATTTCCAAAATGGTAACCAACTACGGCCAACTGTTGGAGATATATGGAAAACAGTCCCACCATCTCTAGTACCTTCCATACAAAATGACCAATTTTTAAAAAAATAACATTTGTTCAATAACTTCCAAACGGGCAAATGGAGGATATTAAAATTTTGTCTGTTTAATTATCTTCCAATAGAAAACAAATACTGGGAAAACCAAAGCATTTGCTACACTCCTTCTGGTACATCCCATACAAGTGGCCGAATTCACCCTCATAGTTTTAAATAAATTTTCTGGTAGATACACTGCTTTCGGTCATATTTTGAAGAAGATATAAGCATATTGAAATTTGACTTAGGAAGGAATATGGACTATATGGGACGACCCCTTCTGGTAACTCTCATACAAAATAAACAGACATTTTTTCAACCAACCAGATTTGGTAGCCCGCGTTACAAGAGTTTCCCAATCAATAATAAACTTTATCTTATCTTAGTGTGACTAACTGCCTACGGTGCGCAAAAGACTGAAGCGCTTGGAATTCTTTTGTTCGTGCGGCAAACAGTGGATGATTCTGTGGTTACTGCCAAACGAGAAGAACAAAAAGAGCACAAACCTCACTAATGATTTGTAAAAATCTGCCCCAACTTCTCCCGCAACATTTTATAGCATCGCCCACAATAAATTACCTTAAGAACCATGTATATTTGTATGCTATTTTTACATTTCTTAAATCTTTACACATTATTTCCCACGATAATCAGTTAAACTTTCCTACATCATTACTTTAAATCCCATTCGAAAACAAATGTTGCACACACTTTATGTTGCAAGGTGGTTATAAAAATCCCAACACAGCCGTGAATAATGGTACTTAGACAGTTTTTTGCTTTGTGTTATCGCTCAAAAGAGGACGACCTTTTTATTGCTTATAATCCTATTTTAATATAATTGAAAGTAATTTTCCGTAATAGACCTATCCGTAAACCCATGAAAAGCCAAGCAGCACCCCCTCTCTGCCACTCACCACATCCCCCACTCTCTCTCTCTCTCTCTTTCTATTACACAAATCGCAAGTTTTATGATTAATAACCCCCTTGTATTTCTTTTTCTATATCAGCATAAAAAACTCTTTCATATCATTATTTTCATTCATTCATTTTCAGTTTTATTACAACACTTAATCAGGGGCCATGAAGTGGCAAAGGGAACGAAGGGTGCGATTGAATAAAGGGACGACATTTTACTACTTAATAAATTCTTAACATAATCATTTAACAAACCTTTTTCTTGCGTTTCGCCGTCGTAACGGAAGGACTTGGCCTGCGTTGTTATCACAAAGGATTGTGGCGGGGGTGGCAGCAGGAGACAACTTGACTTTGTAATAAAATCCGGAAATGTCCACCTTTGCTCGTTAAAGCGAGGCATCAACCTATGGTATTATTGGAATTGTGACACTCTCCTCCTCACACATAAGTGTAATGGTGGCAAGAATGACTTTAACAAACTCATAAAAACCATAAAAAAAAGACTAACAGGACACATGGCGGATGGTGGCGAAAGACCCATTAGAGCTCACAGTGGCCGGGGCGTCAAAGGCAAGTCGGCCTGACCGAGCGACCCATATACAATTCGTTATCAAAGGAAAACCAAATAGAAGGGGAGGCGGCAAAGGTATTATTAGCCATATTAAACTAAAAATGTAATTCTCTTTCACACGCCACAGCAATCGATACGGCAATGGCACAAAGATGACATAAAAAGAAATTAGAAATAGAAAGAACACCACGACGAAAGGGAATCAGAGAAAAAAACAACAGCAAAATAACTAAAAATGTCATTCATTTTTAGATGAAGACACAAAAACGAACGAACACACACAGCAACGGCTCCATCAAATCACCATTGCAAAAGGCAGCACAGGACCACATCGACAGCAACTCTGGGTTTAGCATACAAAGTCGCATGCTGTCGACTATAGGAAAACAAATACACAATGAATTGCTGCTGATGTACAAAAGTATTATTTGAATGCCTTGAAGTATATACTATGTTATATAGTATAAAACAAACAGACCAACACCCGTTGTCAAGAGCAACAGTGTTATGTTGGCGGATCAGAAACAACGACCACGACCAGTAGAAATGCCCAAAGTATTGATGAGGGCAATGATGACAACAAGCACAGCCGATGACTTTGGTTACACTCTGATAATAATGCCAATCTTGTCAATATAAAATGACTCTCTTTCTCTTTTCCCTGTACTTTCTTTCCTTTTAGCCTTCAAAATATTTTAATGTTATGTCCCCAACACGTAATGTCGGCAATTACTACAGCTTCCTCCAGTAGCCAGCCGGCTAGTGCAAAGACATCGCTTAGCTCGTATACGCTAGTTGTGCGTTGCTATGCCTACGGCTGATGGTCGACTTCGCTCCAGCCAACAGATGTTGTTAATGGGTTTCGCCACTGTGTTAAATATTTGCTAAGGGAGAAGATACAACCCAAAGACCAGGCAAGTAACAACAAATCGTGAAATGAGTAAAGAAAATGACTCTAAACTAACGGTTATTTGCATATTGTTAGGCGTTTGTTCTTCGATTTGTTTGTTATTGTCGTTGTTGTTTTCGTTTGCTGCAGTTGTTGTCGCGTTGACGATCTAACTATTATTTCTATTGACCTTAAATATGCAATAAAATTTTATTAAGGAAAGCCTAGAAGTAGCTTGTGTTTTGTTTTTGTGAGATTTCATTAGCCTAAAAGTATACCATGTAAATGTTGTGCATACATTTAATGATCTTTACAGTATACTTTTTGACTTTACTGAAAGCAAATCTGTTTTTTCAGTTGTAAGGAATACAAGACGTTGGTGATATGAAGTCAAAATAGGCAGATGGTTATTAAGACAACTCTATTAATATTTAATAACATAGGGGATGAGCAGTTATAGTTTTTCCGGAATACCAAATACTTATTATGTTTCTAAATACGAAAGTGCTGCATATGCAAAGGGGGTTTAAATTGGCAATGGGATTTTATAATAGACATTTACATTCAAATAACTATTTTTTCTAATAGCGATTACGGAAAAAATTTTACAGCTAACCGATTATCCTGAAAGTCAGCTTCTTAAGAAGCAAATGCTGTTTGATTGGATAACTTGAAGTTGCTATGTACAACAAAGTGGAATTCGCCGATGGGTTACGATGCATGGGAACTAAGTTTACGGTAATTAATGGTATTAATTACAAGGGCGGAAAACCTACCAAATAAAATTCAACAAATATGAGAATGTTATGTGTTGAGCTCAAGTAACTTCTACTTCCTAAGACGCATCTTTGGTAGCATACCATTTAGGTTGTTCAACATTGCATCTTTTCACATTTGCTACCACTGAACTGAATGTTTAGTGGCATTTCCAGAGGAACACGTGATCTATCGGACGTTGTAAGCTGCTTGAGGACCTCCAAAGAGAGATTCTGGTTATTCCCAAGGGAATAACGATCCGAAAATTCAAATTAGAAAATCTCCCATGATCATACATCGTCGATAATTGCTATGATTGCCTCATTTGAGCTGCCTTCAGACTGGTTTGAAGACCTCTCATAAAACTCCGTTTGAAATAGCACCTACTGACATCGTCACTTACTTCGTAATCAATCGTACTATCAGGCTCGCTTATAACTCCACTTATATATAGCTAACATCAGCGATTAAGTAATGCGTATTTTACCGCTTGGTTATTACAAAGTTTCGCCTCTCTCCGTGTAATATACCCCACAGCACTTGTTGCTTTGTCTTCAACATCCTGTCCCCAACCACTATGCGAGTTTCTATACCAAAGCTTGTCGCAACTCGGTTGAATTTTCCACAATTAGCTCTCATAATTTCTTCTCTTTTTCTTAATATTCAACAGTTTTTGATAAAATTTTTAAATCCATCAAGATGAAACAGCAAAACTTGCCTATAATACACGCTCTTACATATTTTATCGCCTCTTTAGCCTCTGCGTCGATATATTACCATTTTTCTCCATGGATTCCATTTTTTGTGCTACAATCCATAAAGTACTCAAAAGGTAGGTAGCAATTGTTCAGGGAATTAAAGTTGGCATGTAAAACAAATACAACATCCTCTTACACTGCACCCACCTTAATAGAGTGTATTACACAGTGAGAGCAAATAAGAAAGGCCAAGGTACTCGGCAGCTCAATATATTCACTTCTTATCTGTTGCAGATACACAGATACGTACGGTAGTAGTATGTATTTACTTTGTACCGACACGCATTATCAGGTAGTACTTTAATATGTAACAAAGCATTGAAATCCTTATAGACTAGGTTAATGCCAACATACAGAGAGTCAGACTATATATATGGTGCACACACATGCACATAATATTAAAGTAGATGAGTACAAGAAGTCAGTAGCGGAAGACAATAGGCCTTCTATTTATAAAATCTATTCATATACACAGTCGCAGATGATATACCAAATAAAGGTACCTGATTGAGCGTTTCCATTACGACTTAAGAATAATTTAAATTTTACATTTGAATTTATTCATATTTTGTAGTGAAATTTTGTTTGTCTATAGCGGTGATAGTCATCCCACAGTTTCGCGAGGCCGAAAATAATGTTTTTCACACAGACACGATAGGCAATTCATATGCAATTGAAAGTTTTGTTTGTATAGTCAGTCCCTGCTTGAGTGTTATGAAAGCAACACCACACACGCCTGTTTCGGATTCAACACAAAAAAAGACACAAGTACGGACAAAAGGCAATTTTTGTTGAATTTAAGACTCCAGGAACTCCACGGGAAAACTTAACGTGTATATAAAGGCCCTTCATATTAGGCTTTCTATGACATTTTTCCGCTCTATGTTCATACTCCTACCTATACCAACAAAAACTTTTCTCAGAGTGTTAGCCTCATAGAGGTGGTACGTAGTAGTAGTAATGCCAAGTGTTAATTCAATGAAGTTGAAAATTATTGGCAATTTGAGGGAAAAAGCAACTTACCTAGTATCGCCATCTCTTGAACTAAGAGGGGTGGGCAACATAGTGAAGCCAGGCAATTTTCAATTATAACCATTTATGCCATACGGAAGGCAACTCGAGTATCATCGAAAGCAATTTCAGAGGAAATGGAAAATGTGTGTTATTTTGAATATTCGAACGAGAGAGAACATGTAATATTAACAGTAAATACATAACGTAAACAGTGTATAATTACCTTAGAGAATTTTCCAGCTGCACACAAGCTACAAGGTTATATATCGCCACCGCCACTTTCCGCCATGACGAACTTTACTCAGCTAGAGTTGAGCAAAAGTTTGTTGGGTTTTAAAGTGAACAATGGTAGGATTTGAATTTCATTAACAGCTCAAACAGTTTATTTGCCCTGCAGTGCAAGAGAGGGTAGAGCAACTTTTTAACGAACACCCTACTCTACCCCTTCATGGATATACTACAATTTTTGTGCTCATAGCTAAGTTACACGTGTACTCAGTGTTACAGGCTATTATGAAATCTTGTCAATTATTTAAACAATATGTCATGTCTTGGCAAAACTTGCCATCTACTTTAGCAAAATCTTTAAGCAAAGTTATGCCCAACAGTCTGCAGGGATTTTATAGTTTGCTTGTGCTCGCAGCAGCAGCAGCAGCAGTAGCTTCATTTGCCTCATGCATTCTGATATCGATTAATGTCATGTTAAAGCCCCTTAAACATTACTGCAAACAGGCCAAAGAGTTGTTGTCCTGGCGCTTTACATCTTGTAGCATTAGCACAGCTTTTGAGCTGTGCCAGGCAGTGGCTGTCGGGCGAATAAACTTGTTGGTTTTAGAATATAATCGAAAAAGTTTGCACAGTTTTTATGTAATGCTGCAGTGTTAAATATTTCTTAAGCAATATACATTTTGTTCGTCTGTGTTTTTTCTTTTCTACTTTTTTGTTTTGATGCTTAGTACTTTGTTTCAAAGCCACGCGTTTTTACAGCCGCCCAAGAGTAAAGCAATAGTGGGTTTTGTTAGAAATATCTATCTTTAGTCCTTAAAAAGCTGTCGCTGAATGTGATGTGCATTGTAATTGACAAAGTAGGCGCAAATTTTATTCTGCAATTGATGGTCGGAGGGTTAAGAAAATAATTGTCATAGGGAATACATAGTCCGAGTCGTAATTATATTTTGTATTCGTTGATGCTGCTTGCACTAAAAAAAAAACTTAATTTCCCTTTGCACCCCATGAATGAGATATGGGATAGTTTCTCGCGTTGTTGTGAATTAACACGCTTTCTATTTTTAGATTCACAACTAACGGCACCTACTTGTTTATCGACGAATGCGAACGTCACTGTTTGAGAAGCTCTTACTCGGCACGCCGATTGACTCGACACTTAATACTGCGAAGTTGCTGTCAACAACATTCGAGGGGAGCCGACAATGAAAGAACAATTTTTTTTTAAGATGACTGGAGCCAGGAGTTGAACCTGCGATCTCCCGCATGATAGTCGCGTGTTCTAACCACTATGCCACGGCCGGTCCCGATGCTGCTTGCACAATGGGAGAAAATTCAGAAAATCCAGAAACTTTGACACATGTGGAATGTCTTTGACGTGACGAAAATCATTCGCACACATGTAGCATCTACAGTCACTGCTGTATATCTAATAACAGAATCAGATCATTTTAACATTGCTTACCACTTGTTGCCACTTATAACCAAAACAAACAGCACATAATAGTACATCTATTTCAAGGGTTATAAATGGCAATAGTCCCCAAGACGATCATTACGAATGACGAATTTTAAAATCGCTGGAAGCAGCCCAACACATTCGGAGAATGGCCACCACATAGCGGTTGTAATGTAATTCTCATTACATCGATAGCTTCAGCTACTTAAATAGTTGTTGTTGTTATAGCAGCTAGAGGAGGTTACTGGGGTGATAACTCGTTATGCCGATATTGAATTTATCTGCACTTGATCGGGTATGAATTCCGATCATTATACGATATTTTGGCAACTCTGTTGTTGTTCCTTTGTAGGTAAAAAGTTTGTGTCAATGGATTGTCAGATATTGTTGTGGTCCTCTATCCTTGCACAATCTGGCAGTATGAGTATTGTTGGCTGGAGAACTCGAAAGGTATTTTACATACACGTTATTTTCAGCAGTGTCATGGCCAGGATTTGAACCTGCCATCTTCGGATTGGTAATCTACATTGCTTTTACTGAGCAATTATATCTCAAATGACATTTTTTGGTAGGGGTCGGTTGGCACCGCAGCAAAGTTTTTTGCTAAATTTGCTTTGTACCTGATCCCGAATGCCCCTTTCATAGCATATACTAAAAGAGATGATCTTTTGTTTATGTGACTACAGTCTTTTTAATCCCACTTCGTTTTCTCAACCCAATTTCTTTTGATTTTATCCAATTTCGATCGAACTTCGATCTGTTGGATTCAACATTTGTTGGTTGATCCCTATTTTTATTGATTTCACTTATCTTCGGTTGTTTAATCGGACTTCCATTTGTTGGATCCAACTTTTGTAGGTTGAAGCTTTTTTCTATTGTTATACTTGACTTCGGTCGGTTTAATCAAAATTCTGTTTGTTGAATCCAACTTCGATTAGTTAAACTTAATTCCTATTAGTTTAACTCGTTTTCGCTCGGTTAAATAGGACTTTGATCTGTTGGATCCAACTTCGGTGTCTTTAACCCGTTTTCGGTCGGTTTATCGGACTTCAGTCTGCCCCACGAATTGGTTTACCTCGTCTTCGGTCGGTTTGATCAGACTTCTGTCTATTGAATCCAACTTCGGTCGGTTAAAACAATTTCTATTGAACCCAATTTATATTGGTTTAACTCGACTTTGGTCCGTCTAATTAGACTTTGGTCTGATGAATCCGACTTCAGGTGGTTGAAACAATTTGTATTGGTTTAACTCGACTTCGGTCCTTCTAATCGGACTTTGGCTTGTCGAATCCCATTTTGTTTGTTTTAACCCAATTTCGATGGGTTTAATCGGACTTCTGTCTATTCAATCCAATATCAGTTGACTGAACGCAATTTCATATAGTTTAATCGGACTTAGGTCTGTTAAATCCGACTTCGGTTGCTTGGAACAATTTGGATTGGTTTAACTCGACTCCCGTCGGTTTATGTTGAATCTTCGGTATGTTGAATCAAACTTCGGTTGGATTTAACAATTTCTCTTGTTTTAGCACTACTCCGCTCGGTGTAATCGGATTTCGGTCTGTTTAATCCACTTTCAATTGATGTAGCCCGACTTCAGTCGGTTTTTCGGAATTCGGCGTGGAATACGAAGATACTCTTCGGTCCAGTAGCATTATTATAGAAATTAAGTCTGCGTCGGTTTCGATTATTATTTCGGTCGCAAAATATGAATCATGAACTACATAAACTAAGCTGAGTTGCAAAAGAAAACGAATTAACAATACGATCTCGAGTTTTAGAAACGAAGCTGAAATGCCGAAGAAACCTAATCGCCAACACGATTCCATATTGTTGATATAAACCTGTACTACCCTATATCATGTATATATTCCGATTTTCTGGTGTTAACCTGAATCGCGGACAAACCCGAATCCACAGGACGATCCCATATTGCCTGAACTACAGCCAATTCTGAATTATCAAAACATCGCTAAATATATGGTTTTATTTTAAATCGCCGAAGAATTCGAATCACCTGAATTTGGGTTCGTCGGCAATTCAGATTCGTATCAGCGACTCGCGGTCTTTTTGATGATTCAGGTTAATGTCAGTAGCTCGAAAATATATTGCTCATCATCATTGCTAATCAGAGCTGTTTACGTATCTCATAACCGTCAATTGTTACTAACTTAAGTACACTAAAATCATTAATGTCAGCCCTAACAAGAGAGCTTTTCACCAACGCATTATAGCAGTTAGAATGCCCGAGCAAGAACTCGCTCTTGTGACTGGGTTAACTCGGTGCTTGGCTCAGTTCTTAATCTCACATTTGACCGCACCATACGTTTGAATCTTATCCTCCGCACATTGTTATAAAACCCATATCGAAAAGAAGGTATAATTTAAATGAATAAAATTAGTGTCTGAAATTATAATCTAAACCCCCGAATCTGTTTTCTTTCCAATTTCTCGCGGTAAAACATTTGCTTTTTAAACCCCCCGCATAATCATTTTTTGGTCAATTCGAGCCTGATATGCAATTGTTTTACTGAAGAGAAACTTTAATTTCAGACATTGGTTTCAACCCTAAAAGAGAATTTGCCTTCAAACTTGAAAACCCGAAAAGTACAAGATCTATCACTGAAGTGAGAAAGTGAGCAAATAAAAACATCGTTTCGCACAGAGTTAACGTTTGGAAAGAGCAAGTAAGCCAAGTTTAAAAGGTACGTTTTAATTCAGTGTGCATGCCGAGAATTTGAGTAATATATTTATATGAGACTTAAATTTCCGAATTGAAATAAGTATATTTTTATATATATATATATATATATATATGTATATATAAGTGGAACGGTAAATCGTTGTAGAATCAACGAGTAAGATCTAAAATATCAGATTTTAGAAATGAAATCTACATCAACTTTAACATAAATATTTATTATAAAGTCATACTTAGAATAGTAACTTCTGTAACTAAAAGTTCTCTCTTTTAGGAACTGTCGCCTGTTATTAAGCATTCTCCGACTTTTACCACAAATGTTAAGTAAATAACATTACTTTAATGTTGAATGCATCGTTTTTTGACTAACATTAATGAGAATCAACATCAGCGCGATCACATCAAACGATCTCCGATCTTCAAACGCGCTGTTAAATATTTCAAGCTTAATAATTGTACATTACTTCGCAAATCTAGGGAGTGCTGTTAGACTCTCTACTGTACTCTGGTAACATTGACAACAATAACATTAAAGTGATCACAGCGATCACCCACTGATCTCTTATGCAAATGTTAAGTGATCTAAAATTATGTTAAATCACTATCGTCTCGGACATACTGTTAAGGTCTCTCTCTCTCTCTCTCTTTCTCTGTTTGCATAATTTAACAATAACATCCACTTGATCGCAGCACGCGTATTCTGTTATTGCCATACTAATGTTAACTGATCGCGGCTTAGTCACTTTGCATTCTATGTTACACTCTTACAAATTTTGGAGGTTCTCTTAACTTTTTCTCATCGACGTAGTCTGCTAATATTTATGAGCAGTGACATTACATGAACACTGTTATACTACTACATTTGTCTGTTTTCAACATAAAATTTTGCTGTGAAATCTAAAGTGAGCTGTTAACAGAGATTACACATTTCTAAAATACATTTGTTTCTACACATATTGTGTCAAACACACAGCATAACATGAACACATTTCTATCGACAATTTTAAGAGAATAATTCATTACTGAGATTGTTTTAGATTACACCGTTTCCATAAGTGGTAATTATTTAAAGAAAAAACAACATGATATTTTAAAATATATTTTTTTTTTTCTTTAAAACATTATGGTATTAATTTCTTACGAACGCTATTGATTGTGTTTGATATTTTTTGCCAACAAAAATAAAATTATCATAAGTAAAATATTGTTTTTGACAATTTGTTTTCATTGACTTATCGATTTTATCTGCAACTTATTCTGTGCTTGGTCCCAAAAATTTTGGATCGTTTCGCTTGCTTTTTTTGCTAGTTTTTTCTTTTATTTTTGTTGTTAAGGTGCCAGGAATTTGAAATAAATAATAAAATTCTTGACAGCGTTTACTAGAAACCATTAAATTTTTACTTTTATATCTAATAAATTGATTGAATCGCTTAGTATGTCGGTCTTACAGAAATTCATTCGCGCTTCGGACAGTGTGATACAGTTTCATGAGTATTTCAGTGGTATTCCTGAAACGGAACACTCTATACATACACTCGAAATACAAAAGGATGAGATCCTCCACTATTGGGACATCCTTCGTTCGGCTTACGAGCAGGTTCTTGACAGCATAGAGTCTGAAGAAGAGGAAATAGACCTCAAGAGTGTTAGGGGAAAATTTTACTCGGCCTACGATGCTCACCTCAAATGCCTCTCTAAGGCAAATGAATTGGTGGATAAGCTCAAACTTGGGTCAGAGAATTCTTTGGGTTCCCACGAAGTTCGGGCAATGGCCAACCCTAACATCTCTCTCCCCCCTTGCGATACCGAAATCTTTACTGGAGATTATGTATCGTGGCCTAGCTTTCGAGACATGTTCTCAGCTCTTTACAAGAACAACCCACGATTGTCAGGTGTAGAAAAGCTATGTCATCTCCTAAAAAAGACGCAAGGAGAAGCCCGTGCCATTCTGAAAACATGCCCCCTCACTAATGAGGGCTTTGAAATGGCATGGAAAAATCTAGTAGAAAGGTACGACAATAAGAGAGTCTTGATAAATGCACAGCTTAGGACATTATTCAATTTAAAACCAATTCACAAGGAATCGGGACCCACCATTAAGGAACTGCAGCGAACAATCAATGACTGCATTACCAACCTCTCGCTTCTTAAAATAGCCACAGATAAATGGGACATCATTTTTGTTCATGTCTGTTCAGCATGTCTCCCAGATTTAACCCTTAACCTTTGGGAACAATCCCTCACAAACAAAACCGATCTTCCCAAATGGAAAGAATTAGATTGTTTTTTGACAGCGCGGTTTTATACCTTAGAATCGGTAGCTGATGTTAGAAATTCCTCAGCTACGAGTGCGTCCAAACCGGTTCACAAAAATCAAAACAATCGCGAAGCAAAGAGGTTAAATGCATACCATACTCAAGTTTCGGAGCAATCGAAACAATGCACTCTTTGCAATGATTTTCACCCCTTACGCCTGTGCCCTTCTTTCTTAAAAATGTCTGTGGACGAACGCTATGCAACTGTCAAAAGACAGAAACGTTGCACAAATTGTTTGGCGACGTCTCATGAATTCAAGAAATGTAAAAGTCAGTATGTCTGCGCAATGTGTCGCATGAAACACCATTCATTGCTTCACCGGTCAAATACCGTTGCGACTGAAACTCAAAATGTTGAGTCTGTCGGACCCCCTCAAAATAACCTTATATCGTCTGGCTCTTCTTCTACTTTAAATCCACCTATTCATAACCCGACCTCTAATGGTGGAACCCTCCAGACATACGCAACTAATTTACAGTCCACTCCCTCCTCTTCAATAATCCTAGGTACCGCTTTAATAGATATCTGTTTAGGAGATATTAGATATAAGGTTCGCGCCCTCATCGACCCCGCCTCAGAGGCATCCTTTATTTTAAAATACTTACAAGGAAGGCTCGCTATACCTACTAAAGCATCGCAAATGGGAGTTCTTGGCCTCAGTGGCTCATTGACGGCAACTTCAAGCCATGTTTGCACTATCACAATCGGCTCCCAAATTGATGCAAATTTCGAGACCAAAGTTGAAGCATTTATTGTGCGCAAACTAACTGGTCAGCTGGCTTATGATTCTTATAAGAATCTCATAGCAGCAAATTTTAGCGATCTTCAAATGGCAGACGTTAGTCCAAACACACTTCATCATGTTGATGTGTTGTTGGGCGGAGATGTATATCCCAAAATTCTGAGAGATGGCGTACGATGGGATAACGAACATCATTTAGTAGCCCAACATACGGCGTTCGGCTGGATAGTTACTGGTAAAGTAACAGCCAACAAACCATCTTCCATGTGCGCATCATTTTTCAACAAAATTGCGCTCAGTGAGCAACTAACTCGCTTTTGGGAACTTGAGGAAGTTCCTAAGATACCCATTATGTCAAACGAGGATAAGCATTGCGAGCAATTATTCCGGTCTACGACATATAGGAACCCTTCAGGAAGGTTTGTTGTTTCCCTGCCTTTTAAACGAGAATTTCCTCGCGAGTTGAACTTAGGAAGTTCTCGCGCTATTGCATTGTCGCAATATTTGCGAAATGAAACTCGTTTGGCAAAGGACATTAAACTTAAAACTGATTATGACAACGTCATAAACGAATATTTGACCTTGGGTCATATGACTAAAGTTGCTCCCACTACGTCCTGCTCTTACTACCTCCCTCACCACGCGGTTTTAAAGCCCGAGAGCACTACAACCAAGTTGAGAGTGGTGTTTAATGCCTCAAATCCCTCTTCAAATGGTACAAGTCTAAATGACATCTTGTATCCGGGACCGATTTTACAGTCGGATTTAACAACCCTCCTATTAAGATGGAGACTTTTTAAATATGTCTTCAATGCCGACATTGAGAAAATGTATCGGCAAATCCTTGTCAATCCCAAGGATACCCCGTACCAAAGGATTATCCATCGTGATGATTCCAATGACGATCCCCATGATTTTGAATTGAACACCGTTACGTTCGGTGTCAATTGCGCCCCCTACCTGGCTATCAGAGTGCTATTAGAACTAGCTACAATATCTGAGCCAGAAACCCCGATTGTTTCTGACATTCTCAGAAATTTTATGTACGTCGACGACGTTCTGTGGGGATCCAACGATCTTTCCGAAGCCATTGCCGTTAGAGACGATCTTGTAAGAGTGTTAAGTTCCGCTGGATTTTCCCTTAAAAAGTGGACTTCCAACAATGAATTTCTTCTACAAGACATTCCCCCCGAAAACTTACTCGACTCAGAGTTCCTAAAATTGTCCGACTTAAGCACTACTAAAACGCTTGGTCTGCGATGGAACGCTGGAAGGGATTATTTTTACTTTATTCCCCGTAGAATCCCTAATGAAAATACATTCTCTAAGCGCATGGTATTATCTCAAATAGCAATGCTATTTGATCCCGCTCGTTGGCTAGCTCCCAAAATAATAGTTGCGAAAATTTTAATGCAACAAATATGGAAAGACGGAACAGATTGGGATGAAATTCTCAAGACTGAAACTCTCGCACAATGGCACAAGTTTCTCGAGGATTACCCTCTGATAGAAAACATTAAGATACCCCGCTATGTCGATTACGACTCCTCGTGCACAATAGAGTTTCACGGATTCTGTGATGCCTCCGAAGTGGCATATGCAGCAACTCTATATATTAGAGTAAAAACGCCAAATGGTCACTTGCTGTCCCACTTATTGACAGCAAAGTCCAAAGTCGCACCAGTCAAATTCGTTACACTCCCCCGAAAGGAATTATGTGGCGCTGAACTAATGGCTCGCATGATCGATTCACTTCGTGCTGACTTAAAACTTTCTAACCACTCCTTGTACCTGTGGACCGATTCCACTATTGTACTAGCGTGGTTACAGAAGCCCCCTAGCATGTGGAATACATTTGTTGCAAATCGTGTCACTTCGATTATCGACAAGGTCGGCAACAACAATTGGATGCATGTCTCCTCACAGGACAATCCAGCCGATCTGGCTTCTCGAGGTATTACGGCTCGGGAACTCATTATCTCGAATCTTTGGTGGCACGGACCACATTGGTTACAATTACCGAAATCCCAATGGCCACCTGGTTCGGCACCTTGGGAAACTGGAGAAGAATTACGACCTGTAAAATCTCACGTCACCCAGCTATCGAAAACAGACATTTTAAGTCGTTTTTCAGATCTTTCTCGAGCTTTTCGAGTAATAAGCTATATCTTCCGATTTTTTCATTTGACGCATCCGTCTCACCGACAACATTTTACATATGGAAGTATCGAACTAGCTCAATCGGAGCTTAATTTTGTAAGAAAACGGCTTACGATTTTGTGTCAGCAGATTTATTTTCCCGAATACAATTATGTTGTCAAGGGACTTAAAATACCTCGGGATAGCAGCATTTTGTCGCTAAATCCATTTATCGATTCGGAAGGCCTTATGAGAGTAAACGGTCGACTCTCCCAGGCGCCAACCCTCTCATACGACGAAAGATTTCCAAAGATTCTACCCTACTGTGGACGTTTTACTAGGCTTTATTTAGAATTAATCCACAAAATATCCCTCCACGGTGGAAATTCACTTATGCTGCGCTTAACGCGCATAGAATTCTGGGTGCCAAAACTAAAAAACATAATAAAATCGATCATTTTCAATTGTAAAATATGTGTTGTTTATAAACACAAACAAAGCCAACAAATTATGGCCGCATTGCCTCCTGAAAGGACAACCTTTTCTCGCCCTTTTACATATACTTGTAGCGGCTGTTGTTTATAATTAATATAAAAATTATCATTTTAACTATTTTTAATAATTCAACAAGTATCTTAATGCTTAATCGAGTACCTGATAGTTTGTAGCTCTAATGTAAATGTTTCGTTTCAAATTGTAAATGTTTCAATTCTGTATTTTACTAGACGACTTTAAGGATTTTACTTGGTCGCACCTAAGCTCAAACTAGTATACCAAATGTATCAGTCTTCGCTTAGACAGCGGATAATAAAGTTATTTAAAACTTATCTCCCCGTCTTTCAATTAAAAAGGCTTTTCAAATCTAATTGTATTAAGACTCTAACAGACCTTCGCGGACTTTAGAGGCTAATACGACTCTGAGACCGAGTACTGACTTTTAGTCTTATTTCGGTCCAGAGTATAAATAAATAATCAAATCACAAACAAAACCCTTAATAAGTTACCACTTATTACATACTGGCATTGATTTCGCCGGTCCGTTCGATCTTAAATCATATGTAGGCCGGGGCATTAAAATCACCAAGGGTTACGTATTAGTATTCGTATGTTTTGCCACTAAAGCTATCCATTTGGAGTTAACGAGCGAAATATCTACACAAGCCTTCTTAGCAGCCTTTGCTCGTTTTTTCTCGCGACGTGGTTCGCCTCATGTTATCTACTCTGATAATGGCACTGCGTTCGTTGGTGCTGCTAACATCATAGCTAGAGACCTCGCTAATATTATGTCCTCCACTAGGGAACAAATTAGGGCTCATTATTTCGCACAATCTATCGATTGGCATTTCATACCTCCTGGAGCTCCTCACATGGGTGGACTATGGGAAGCCGGAGTGAAAAGCTTCAAGGCCCATTTAAAACGAGTCACACATTCTGAACGCTTTACTTATGAAGAGTTCAACACCATGCTTGCTAGGATAGAAGCTTGTCTCAATTCTAGACCACTGAGTCCAATGAGTGAAAACATTTCAGATCTTTGTGCTCTGACGCCTGGCCACTTCCTAATAGGAACTCCCCTTTTGGCACCTGCCGAGCCTGACTACTCACAACAATCTTCAACCCTCGCAAATCGATGGGAAAAATTGAAGATACTCCATTATCAACTGGCGTTGAGGTGGAAGGAAGAGTACCTTAAAGAATTACACAAACGGGTAAAATGGAAACACCCCCACCGTAACTATTCTGTTGGTGATATGGTAGTAATTAGACGTGAAAACGTACCCCCTAATCAATGGGTACTTGGTCGCATAGAAAAGGTCATACCTGGGTCGGACTCAAAAGTTAGGGTAGCCGAAATTCGTACTCAACACGGTCTTATCACCAGACCTATAGTCAAACTTGTATTGTTACCCAATCAGGAACAACAATAATATTTTTTTTCGTTTTTACAGTCTAAAATGTCTACTCCACCACGACGTCTACAATCTGAAAGAGCAGCAGATACTAATCGCCAATTGCAACCTAAATCTCCGGAACAGCGTCAGAGCCATGACTGCCGTTTCTGCCAGCGAAACCATCCCTTGCGAAAATGCATAAAATTTCGACGCCTCTCTGCCATTAAACGTCTGAAAGTTGCGCGTCAGTATAAATATTGTTCAAACTGCCTGGCGCATTCACACCTAATAAAAACCTGCCGAAGCAAAGAGAGATGCAAAGTGTGTTTTGCAAAACATCATACACTTTTACATGACAGCAGCGCCAGGAACCTACAAAAGAAGCGGAAATCGGAGAAACAATTAAAACATAAAGACGATCCTAAACAAGACAACTTGCGTATCTCCACCGAAAATGGAACCGCAACAAAATCAGCTACCATCATCATTAACGTCAATTCTTCATCATAAAAATATTTTTTTATAATCTAACAATAATGAATTAATCTCTTGTATTTCTTTAATATTATTACTACTTATTCTATAGCAATGTACTTTTTCTGAATTTAAACCATTGTATTGAATTTATTTATATCATTTTTTTAACTATTAAATTTAACTTAACTTAACTCATTCACCTGTCCCACCTTAAGGTATTGCAATACTGCAAGGGGGGCGGAAAGTTTACGTATCTCATAACCGTCAATTGTTACTAACTTAAGTACACTAAAATCATTAATGTCAGCCCTAACAAGAGAGCTTTTCACCAACGCATTATAGCAGTTAGAATGCCCGAGCAAGAACTCGCTCTTGTGACTGGGTTAACTCGGTGCTTGGCTCAGTTCTTAATCTCACATTTGACCGCACCATACGTTTGAATCTTATCCTCCGCACATTGTTATAAAACCCATATCGAAAAGAAGGTATAATTTAAATGAATAAAATTAGTGTCTGAAATTATAATCTAAACCCCCGAATCTGTTTTCTTTCCAATTTCTCGCGGTAAAACATTTGCTTTTTAAACCCCCCGCATAATCAAGAGCTGTAAACTCAAGTACAAGTAATCATTACCTACCATGTTCGAAAGTATTTAAAAGTTAACTACAATTCTAATTACATGAGGAATTGGAATTGAAACTAAAAGTCTCAACTACACAGGTAATTGTACTTGAAAGTAATGATTCCTAATTACTTTTCAATTAGCTCAATTACTTTTTAATTACAAGGAATTGAAAGGAATTGACGGAATTGGGAGGAATTGGAAGGAATTAAGAGGAATTGCTGCAATTTGGAAAGGTATCAGCTGTCATCAAATAACATGTGAAGTGTATGAAAACATAGCAGTGTGACGTCACAAAGAGAAAAGGAGAGTGGGAGCAATATATTTTAACATAACGGACCTTTCCAAATTGCAGCAATTCCTCTTAATTCCTTCCAATTCCTCCCAATTCCGTCAATTCCTTTCAATTCCTTGTAATTAAAAAGTAATTGAGCTAATTGAAAAGTAATTAGGAATCATTACTTTCAAGTACAATTACCTGTGTAGTTGAGACTTTTAGTTTCAATTCCAATTCCTCATGTAATTAGAATTGTAATTAACTTTCAATTCCTTTTTAGATGTACTTGTATTTGTAATTGAGCAGTAATGAGTACAAATTGTAATGATTAGTTTACAGCTCTGTTGCTAATCTTCATCTTACATTTCCGAGTAACAGATATTAACCTGAATCACCGACAAACCCGAATAATCAATAAGATCGCGAGTTGTTGATACGAACCTGAATCACCGACTAACCCCAATCATCAATACGATTGCTAGTTGCTGATACGAACCTGAATCATCGATGAACCCGAATCATCAATACGATTGCTAGTTGCTGATACGAATCTGATTAGCCAATACATTAACGGATTGCTGATATAAACCTGAGTCAAACAGAAAAAAACTCAAAACATTACGTTGCCGAGTAGCGATATGATCCTGACACTCTTTATTTTTTTTGGAGAGATAAAGTTAACGATCATCTCAAATCGACTTGAGCAGCAAAATCCGTCTACCGTATCACAGGTCACATTAATACGTAAGCTAAAGTTATCGATCATCTAAAATTGGCCTGGGTATAACTACCAGAAAAGATAACATCACTTTCCCTGAATCCAAATAAAAATATGAATTGTATTCGCATCTAAATATTTTATCCATTATGAATTACAATATATAAACAATAATTTAATTTTTGTCCATGTCAGGGAAAATCTCCTGAGGTATAATTCCGTAAGGTCTTGTAGATCCTTATGTTGACCGTGGAAGCAACTGGACTTACCTCATTCAACGAGAAATCAACGTTACATAACATTAAAATAAATTTATAATCTCCCCCAAGAGAAAATTTCAATTAAGGTTTCTAAATAGTAATATGGTTGAAATGCTTGTCCCTAATTTGTTCACAAATAGTAGAAATTTGTACATAGATTCCCACACAAAACAACCAAAAATATCTCCTTTTTTTAACAAACTTATCTGCGAGTGTATCACAGCACTTCAATTTATTTAGAGTCTATAAAACGGGTAAAGGAAAAAAACCATCTGCCTACATAACAACATCTTCGGGGATTACGCAACTGACATTTAGTTGCCTACACTTTAAGACATTCAAAAGCAACAGCAGCGGTAGGAAAAGTTTTTTCATACTTTTTGCTCTGGATTACAACTCAGTACAAAAATATACGAAACGCGTGAATAGAAAAACTTTGCTTACATTTGAATTTAATGTTTTGGAAATAATTATTGATTTTGAAATCTGTTTACAATACCAACAAAAAAAGGGAAAAACAGCCGAAAAGTTGTAATCCAAAACAATTGAAGGAGCAAAGAAAAAGAGGTGAACAAAATTTCAAAGAATTGTGAGGGGGTGTGAGTGTGTAAAAAACAAATAAATGAAATGTGTTATAAACACATTTCACAAACACACAATCACCACAAAGGAGGAAACGATGGCGCCTTCCGTGCCATTTTTAATATATTTCTATTGAACAAAAAAAAACACACACAAAAAACAAAATGCGTAAAAGACTGTGAACAATTCGCAAACACATGCACACACACACACACACACTCAGACACCCACACAGTTAAAAACAATATAAAGTTTCATTTTTTATTATTACAACAAAAGTATAAAACAGAAAAATGTGTGTGAGTGTGTGTGTTTTTTGTGTTTCTGCAAGTGTTCACTAACCGACTGTTTGATTTGAACAAAGTCCCCCCAAAACAAAAAAAAAACTCTTATTTCATACCAAATAAATTGAACATTGAACATTTTCAATAAATTTGCATACTTCGTTTGCCACAGCAACTGAACTGACTGCAAAAGCGAATTGTTTTTTTAGGTATTAAAGAAAAACTGTCGAAAAAAAAACAAAAACAAAACGGAAAAGTTAAACTCTAATCAGATTTGTCAGCGCACAGCCAAACCAAACTGTGCATTAGTGTGTTGGCGTAATATATTTTGAAAAATTACACAATTGTATGGAAGTATGTGTGAATTTCGAACTTTTTAAAAACAATGAAGAAGAGTATTGCCAACATGTTCAATGAGTTGTTGTGGAGATGGCTAAATAACGAGAATTGAAAAAGTTTATGATCAAGGCTAAATTTGTGATGGAAATACGATATTGTTTGAGTAAGCGAAAGCGCTAAGTAGATTGATTTTTTATGAATTAAGTAAATTGAAGAAATTTTAAATTGTTGGTAAAATTTGTAAAATAAAATCGTTTTTCATAAGAAGGAAAACGTTGTAGTTTTATAAATAGAACATATAAATTCTATGTGCTGGAATATCTGCAATTCTTGAACGTAGCAAATATCAGAAAGTTTAATGTTAAGTAACCCTAATAGGATTCTACCTCCGATGCGTCTTAGGGAATATATAACGGAAGTTACTGAAACTCAACAAAACGGCTCGCCTAGTAGCGTTGGCAACCCAAAAAAAAAAACCTACGATCGGACTCGATGGCCTAATAAGCCACTCTCCACAGAAAACACCACAACGTTATATGGACCATTATTTAAGGACTTACACCTAAAATATCAGAAATCTCTACACAGGGGTGGTGTTCCTTTCCAATTGGCGGTTATTCTTGATAAATATAAGGCTGACATTATCGAAACATAAGAAATTCGATGGATAAGACAGGGATGCGCCCGACGAAAGATCTGTGGCATCTTTTACATCGGCCATGCAAAAATGCATGATTTAGGGTATGGATTCATAGTTGGTAGGAGACTTAGACTTACCCTCGCGGTTTAACTCTGTAAATATCCGCGTTATGATTTATGGACGTACGTGTGATCCGTGGTACAAAAATAAACCCTGGTCACCTCCGAGTCTAAAAGTTTTGCGCAGTGCTTAATATGCTTAAAACTTACTTCAAACAAAGCTAAATATCGCAAGACCAAATACCACAGATATAGCCAATGCCTATTGTAACCAACTCTCAATTACTGCAAACAAACTTCTATAATTCTGATGTTCCCGACAAACAGTGGCAGCATGTTGCACGTGCTATGACACCTGCCGCAACGACCGAATTTGGATATGAAAAGGCCTTGTACCGAGAAAATGTCACGTATTATCTGAGAAAAGGATGCTGCTTACAAGGCAACACTTCAACCAATGATAACCAGTGCTGTGAGAGAGTAATGTAAGAAAAATAGGAAAAAAACGCCTCTTCAAAATCGTCTATGGAAGGGAAGATAGAGCGAATATGTCGGAAAGTACAGCGTTAGAGGTAAAGCCTGAATGTTGTACCAAAACAGAAACAGGATCCCCATCAATAAGGACAGAGATGGAAAGAAATCTGGTCATGGGTATGTAGAGTGTGCTGCAAACATGGAGAGAACTCTTTTGTACTTTGCTGGTTCCCGAAGGCAGCATAAGTGACGAAATCACTCCAGTCATCGACGAAGGAGTAGATTGTCCAACATCGAGCCAAAACGAGATCAGCACGGCCTAAAAACAACAAAGCGGTGCGAGCCGATAGATTGCCGGCAGAGCTTTTTAAGGCCGGTAACGCTGAGCTGGTAACTTGTATGCACCAGCTCATAAACACGATTTGGCTAAGGGAATGCTTGTCCGATGGTTGGAATCTGAGTGTTCTATGTCCTGTTCTTAAGAAAGGCGTTCAAAGTGTGTGCAACAACTAACGCGGGATCAACCTCTTAACAATCGCATATAATGTCCTGTCTAGTGTGCCATGTGAAAGCCTTAAGCCCTTTATAGCCTTAAGCCCTGGTAAATCCTACGACGAAAGGTAGATCGACACCTACTATCTGTTTATCGATTACAAAGCTGCATTCGACAATCCGAAACGACAGAAATTATAAGATGCTTTGGCTTAGTTTGGTATACCCGCGAAGGTTATACGACTTTGTGGGTTGACTCTTTCTAACACAGAGACATTTTCTACCAAGCGAGGCTTTAGACAAGATGACATTCTGTCATGCGATCTCTTTAAGTTCTTAATAGAGATGATCCTGCGGAAGCTGCAGTAAACCGACTGGTACTATTTTTAACAAAAGTCACATGCAGCTCGCGTATGCCGATAATATATATATCACTGGCCGAGGATTGAGAAGCAATGGGCAGAAGTGGGTTTGGTGAAAAATTTTTGTTTCAACTAACAAAGAGTTTACTCGTTTGGGACGCTACGTGAACGTTAAAAATTAAAACTGTGTATAACGCCGTAAACAAAAATAATAACAACAAGAATCCCCTCCTGTGTGCCCTGAGTTGGAAGGTAAATTTTTTTGCTCTTTCATGACGAAATCATACCAATCGCAAGAGGTGCGACCAGAACTGTGTTAAATGCCCTTAGAAAAGGAGTAGGATGTTTTCCACACTTGGTGTGCCAAACTATCTAAGGAGCTCAAAGTAATAGGAATTCTTTTCACATGGAGCAATTGATGAATACATATCTGTTATAGGGGGAATAATATTTCTGGAAATAATTTATTAAATCCAGAAATTGTTAATACTTGCGGAATGAGTACATAAATCATAATTGGTTAAACTCATTACTACGTCCTAATCATTACTCTTAAGTGAACGGATTTACGCAATTATCACCTTATGTGGAAGTCTCACCTTGTCTACTCTATCATTCCCATCATATTCATAGCCACCTCAGAAGTAGTAGTAATTGTATTGTATTGTGTGTGTGTGCAATGTGTATGTGTGTGTGTGTCTACTAATAGCCTTATAAACAAAGATATTAATTATTAATTAGGTCTCAATAAGCGACGGGAAACAATGATGATACCAATTTCCTGCTACACATACAGACAGACAATGCTCCTCAGTTATGCTTCACATGCCAGCTATGAAATGAAACACAATGCTAGTAACAAAACGCATATAATTATACGTGTATCTAAACGAATCATATTATATACAATGGATATGAAATATATATAAAGAGAAATTCACTAATGCGTGTGTGTGTTCGTAGGTGTATTAAATCGTGTGCGTGCGTGTGTGTGCTAAATTGTTTTGTTAAGTTTATTGATTCAAAGTGCTAAACAATTGCATATTTATTGGCTTTTAGGTCAGACACTGAGTTCGTGAGCGCAAAACCCACAACAATTAAGTGGTAATGAACCTTTAATGAAGTGTAATCGAATGTAAGAGAGAAAAAAAAAACTGACATAGTTTGCAAAAATAGCAAAACATGCATTTAATTGCAACTGAAACTACAATTTACATTAAACAATATATCTGAGTGAATGTGGTTAAATGTTTGAAATAAACAAAAGACTATAGTGAGCGCATTAAAAATGCTTTAAATTGCAACAAAATGTATTACTAAGAAGTAACATTAATGTTACAGGTATATAAATAATTAACAATAACATCAAGGAGGCCGCCGATGAAAGACAGGAATCGCGGTCTCCCTCATGATAGGCGCGATCGCCAACAAACCATCATGCTACGGTTTTCCTGTTGTGTATAAAAATACTAATATTTTAAATCTATGCGAATAAAAAAGCAGCAATTTGAAACAAATACCAAAGCATTTCACTGTTATGGTGAAACTGAGCTTGAAAATTGTTTCACATAGCGATAGTACCGAGTAGCAAAATATCTACGTTTACCACACAATCAAATTCCAAAAACACCGGCTCACAGCTCTAATTTACCAGCAGCAAAATCTACATTAAAGAAAAACTTTTTGCAGCATACAAATTGTTGATGATTTCGCAGAATTTTACTAAGAAGAGGAAACAACATCAGCTTTAACCACAATAACTGTATCAAGAACATACAGTCATACATTAAGGAAGCAAATACATTAATATATCATATGTGTGTGTGTGTGACCTTATGAAGAACGGATGTTGCTAAATACCAGATCGGCAAAGGACTAAGCACACAAGTGAAGACATGCATCAGTATATTATGTATGTATAAAAATCATCTTCTAGACCCAGGCGGCAAATCTTTTCAGATATGTAAGAAAATCTGACCCAGTGCAAAACACAATTACGAAAACACTTTTGCTTACTACTGTTTAGTATTCGAGATCCTTTGTATGTAAAATTTGTTCATACTGAACTTAAAGCTTTTCAGACCTAAAATGCATAACAACTCATGCTTATTAAAAATTGCTGCCGTAACGAAAACACTAAAATTCTTCGAAAAGTAGTTTCCAACTAAACTCTGCTTGCCTGAGTACAAAAAAACCCCCCACACAGTAAATTACACCAGTTTACAAATCTATATTTTTTATCAGCTGCAGAGTTCTAAATAATTTTTTTCTATAGATTTCGGCCTCCTAAACACGAATATGAGATTTAAAAATTTTTCCTCTAATTAGTTTTCAAGATATGAATTTTTGAATTATTTTGCAAATTTTTTATGAGATGCATCATCTTATTGGAGAATAATTCGTAAACGCATCCAACGATTTGGACAAGAGTGGTCTCCAATTAAAGGTAATGTGCTGTCCTAAAACATTTCTATACAAGCTTTTAAAATCGGTTGCGTAGTTCTGATGGTAGGAGCAATTAAAGTTTAAAAAACAAATTTTTTTGTGCAAAAATCACTGATTTAAATTGATAAAAAAATTTATAAAAAATATTAATCGCAAAAATAAATCCAATTTCATAAATTGAGCATAAAGATTGGACTTTCCCGAGGAAAACAAGCCATCATATATAAAAATTGGGTGATAAGAGGGAGAGTTACACGTTTTTAAATAGGACACTACAAATCATAAATTTTTTGATTTTAATCATATCACGGTAGGATTAGGGCTAAACTTTACGTTGCATGAAAATGACGATAAAAAATGGAAATGCCACTGTGCTATGGGTGGATTATGCATCACGAAAATGTTTCATTTGAAAACCTAGCTGATCATTTTTAGAAAATATCGATATTTTTCATTTCTGCCGACTGGACCAAAAGTCTTTTTACTTTTTAAACGACGACAGTAGGAAACTGGACATTTGAGATAAAAACTGTTTATTTATTATAATAGTACACAAACAGGGATTTATGCATGATCATTGATTATTTTGACATTGCTGCAACCTGGAGATTTAAAGTGCATTTTAAGCCTACATTTTTAAAAAATATCTATATTTTCCATTTTTAAACCAGATATATATATGCTTATATTGCAATTAATAAATATTCCACTTTTCTAATACTGAACAAATTCTTCTTAGGCGGTTACGCGGTTTAAAAATTAAAAATATAGAGATTTTTTAAAAATATAGACTTAAAATGCACTTGCAGCCTCCAAATTGACGCAATGTCAAAATAATCAATGATCATACAAGAATCCCTGTTTGTGTACTTTTATAACAATCAAACAGTTTTTATCTCATTGGTCCGGTTTTTTACTGTCATCGTTTAAAAAGTAAAAAGACTTTTGGTCCAGTCGGCAGAAATGAAAAATATCGATATTTTCTAAAAATGATCAGCTAGGTTTTCAAATTAAACATTTTCGTGATGCATAATCCACCCATAGCACAGTGGCATTTCCATTTTTTATCGTCATTTTCATTTTTAAATCTCATATTCGTGTTTAGGAGGCCGAAATCTATAGAAAACAATTATTTAGAACTCTGCAGCAAAATGACTGTAAACTAGTGTTATTGCCGCAACAAAAAAAAAACTTTTATAAGGAATTTTAACTGATAAAAATTTCCACACCATTATGCTTTGTTATGTGTAAAATTTAAAGCTTAACCCATCACGAAAGGTATGTAAATTTAAAACAATTTACAAATACCAGCATTCAGTTTAAAAATATGTATCATTCAGTGCTTGGTTTTTGTGCGGTAGCGGTATTGGAAACCGTTCAATACATAACCATCACAACCAATAACATAGATAATAATTAGATTTCAGTGACAAACCAAAAATATCAAAATATTCAAACAATTTCTCACTGTACAGTAACATATGAAATAATTAAGGGGGACAAATTAGAAGCACTTGATGTGTACGATAATTGCGTTACCACAAACATAAAAGGATATAATGCGTATGAGGATGATAGAAATTTAAGGTGTTGGCGATGAAGAAAAATATAAACACTGTAATAAGAGTTTGCAAATTCTTTTTTTCTCTCGAAGACTTACAGAACTGATTCATCCGCTTATGTCCCAACCCAGGAATCTGCGCTGTAGAGCAAGACATTCTACCTGTCGCAAGGTCTGATATTTGGATCTTTTTAATTAAATTTGTAATTAAATCGCATAGTAGCAATGGTTTGCGATCAATGCTAATCTCTTGATTTCCAGGCTGAAATTATTACTTTTGATTACAAAGGGTAGACAATATCATCTACGATTTCAAATTTATATTTGCTAACATTCATGCTGCGTCCTAAACGAGTAGACTCTTTGTTCGTTAAACAAATATCATGGTTTGTATTCATTTATAACCAGACCCACTTTTGACGACTGCTTTTCAATGCTTGAAAAGACCGCAGTAACATCCCGCAGTCCTGGGCAAATGATATCTATATCATCGGCATACGCAAGCAATGTATGACTGTTATTAAAGATGGTAGCAGTCGTGTTTACTGCAGCCTTCCTCGTTGTGATTTCCATTCGGCTATTAAAGAGATCGCATGACATATTAGCACCTTGCTTGGTTGAAAATGCCTCTGTCAGATTTTTGTTTATTTTCACTGAAGACTTCTTGTCATTCAGTGTCATCCCGTAAAGACGTATCACCTTCGTAGTGATACCAAACTCAGCCCTAGCATTTTATAGTTTCTGTCTATCGGACTGTAGAATGCAGCTTTATAAACAATAAACAGAAGGTTAGTGTCGACCTGCCTTTCTTGGGTCTTCTCCAGGATTTGTAGTAATGTGAATGTCGATTTACTACGTTTAATCAGTTTCGGTAGGATGGTCTTTTATAAACACAATATACATATCCTTGTATGTGATGGGTAAAAGGCTGATCCCGCGTTAGTTGGTGCACACACTTGCATCACCTTTCTTAAACACAGGATATAGAACACTCAGATTCCAATCATTGGGCATACATTCCTTTAGCCAAATCGATCTTATGAGCTGGTACATTCCGTCAAGCCTTGCTTTTGGCAACTAGGTAGTAAGTTTAGTTTTGAATTTCTTTGTTCTTCTCTATGATTTGTCGTAGTGAGAATATCTGGTCGGTTGGATTTACCAGGTCTTAAGTTACATTTATAAGTTATAATCGGATTCGTTAAATTGGGCTTTAATATTTTATAAAACTCACACGGCAGGACCCTGTAAGCGATGGTTAAATAGCAGATCCCGCGATGGTTGATGCTGACACTTGCATCGCCTTTCTCAATCACATCCCTTCAGCCAAATCATCATTGCCATCAGCTTTAAAAACTCTGCCGTCAGTCCATCGGCTCATGCAGCATCATTGTTTTTAAGCCGTACAATTGCCGAGCTTATCACGTTTTGGGCCGGTGGTAGACAATCTACTCCGTCGTTGATGTTTGATGTGATTTTATCACTTATGCTGCCTTTGCGAACAAGCAGAGTACAAAAGTGTTCCGTCCATATTTGCATTATGGCTTCGTGTCCGTGACCAGATTTCTATCTCTGTCCTTACAGTTAAGGATCCCTTCATGGTACCACTACTTGTCTGAGCGTGGTTTTTCATAACCCAAAACGGTCGTTGGGGCAGTGGTTTTTTGTCTTTTGATCAGGGTATATCCAGGATGTCTAACCTCACTACCATGTTTCTGGCAGACTAGAAGCTATATAAATTTCAGAAAACTAAAATTAGAGAATTTCCCATCCACACTAGTTATTAAATCAGTCACATCAACATGACAACACCCTTTCACCGGCACGCTCCCAACCCAACAACTACCTAAGTCAGACTGCAAAAACCTTCAATGTATTTTAAGTTCACATGTTATTTTTTGTTAATTATACAATTTTCGTAAATGTAACCATCATCAGAGCTGAGACAAAGTCATTACGTTACGTTATTATCGTTAATACCTAATACGAAGCTATAAATTTTATTTTAAAAATAAATTTGTAATTCCAGCGACGCAAAACACTCATCTTTTTCGCAGTCAACCACTCGATAATATGTATTGATGTCGTGGCAAACATATACATAACATTTTCTCTACATAGTATAAATGTATTACTATCCTGACTTATTTATGCCATTGCATGTCTGTGTATATGCTTGTCTGTGTATCGGTCGCTCGAGTGTACATGAGAGTTCCTATAATCGCATGATAATTGAATTATTCAATTATTATAATTACGAATTTTTCCAAAACTCACATACGCGCAAGAGCTTTCGACTGACTACTACACATACAAACACGCACACACATACAAACGTAAACACAATCCCTAATGTTTTACATTTGATATTTTATTGATTTCATGGATTTTAATTGAAATCATACTCGCAGCGCGTCGCTGTCTCTCTTGGCGAAAATACGATAAAAATATGTCAATCATTTGTGATAACAGCAAAATATGACGGCACAGCGGATATCGAGATGGTCGTTTAGTTGATGGGCCAAATGTGCAAATTGGTATAGTTTTATTGAATCACAAATGAAGATATGGTATCACAAAAATACACACGCACATACAAATAGATTTTTTAAATTGATTAAAGATGGTAATATTATGGTGGATATGATATGCAAAATATGTACACACAAAAGAGTACTGCACGAATATCGAATAATAAAATAAATGACGGATGTGCGCAATCATCAGGCGAATAGTAAATGCGATTTGTGGTGGGCAGAGCATAGAGTGACGAGAGGGGTGTAGTTAGTGGTGGTAGTGTATAATTTACATTTTAGAAAAATTAAAATAAAATCCATAATGTCGGTTGGTCAATTGATCAGCAATCCGTTCGATAAAAATTAGTATTGAACAGAAACTAAACGAAACTATAATCGTAGCAGAGCATTGAAAGCATACCTTATTGTGGTGTATGTGAACTATTCTATAATAGTGCAGTGTTTCACAGTATTAAAAATTAGGACATCTCAGGGTAAACAAGGAAATTACTAAATTAATGTAATTTCTGTGACTTGTTGGATCTTAGTCCTCAGTTCTTGTTATAGTCAATTATTTTCTCGTTGGCTCGCTCCACTATTAACTCCTGTATTTAACTCTCATCAACCATCGATCATTGTTACTTGTATGATACGCAATGTTCACAAACTAACTAACTGCCACAATCCCACGAAAAGCACAAAAGGACGCCCGACTCAAAGCAATAAATTTTTCGCTAATGTTTAACTTGTTTGTAAACTTCATGTTAACTAATATTTAAGTCATTTGTTCACGTTCACGTTCATGTTATCGCTAATTATTGTACAAATTCGCGTTGAATGTGAAAACTTTAGATACGAATTTGCTATCCATGGATTTCCTTTTGCCGCCACATAACTTAGCAAAGTCATATTCGTCTTGTAGTGGGGCAAACACTCGCACACATAACCTCACACCATGTAAGTATGCATGTGTTTGCACATATGTACACGCCATCCAATCAAATTCCTATGTATTATGATGATACACATCTGTCTGACTTCGAAGTTGAAGATAAATGGCTGGCTTTTGTTGTATTCGTGTTGTTGTGATTGATTGCACATGTAAGGATAATGTGAGTAATTCTTCAAGTGAACGTATCCGGTTTAAAATTTCTCATTACGAGGCGCCACAGCACGTGAATGAGTTCGTAAAGTAGATTGAGTGCGCTGTAGAGTACTATAGTGTAGGAGGAACGGGTAAACAATCATGTATTATTATTTATTATTGCAATGCAATCAATTGCGAGGCACCGACAAACTTAAAAAAGGAAATGTTTTATTTTTAAATCAGGATTTCAATTTTAAAATAAACGTTGGACAGTATACTTACTTACTTACTTAAGTGGCCAATTACAATTTACGAAACGTAGTTCATAAATTTGAGGCCTGAAGTAATAAAGAATTCCACACGCTTCGGTCTTCTGCGTGTGTTCTCCAGTTAGTCCTACCAGATGATGGCACATCGCCTACCACTTGGTCCTTCCAACGGAGTTTGGGTCTCCCTGCTCTGCGCCGTCCTTCAGGTTCGCCTTCAAACACCTTTCTCGCTGGAGCATTTACATCCATCCTGGCAACATGTCCCAGCCATCGAAGTTGGACAGTATGCGACCGGAAAATGATGCACACTTTGTCGACACATTGCGCATTCTACGACCACTGCCGCAACGACCGTACTTGAATATGGTAACGCGTGTTGCGAGGGGGCTATATAAAGAGAACGAGATAGATGGAACGCCTCTTCAAACAAGAAAAGCATTTATGGAAAAGAAGAAAGAGCGAAAATATCGAAAAGTACAGGGCCAGAGGTGCATCCCGATAGATTCCACCAGAAGTAAAATGTTAAGGTTTTGAACCTGTAAGGACAGAGACATAAATCTGGTCATGGACACGCAGAGAGTGCTGCAAATAAGAAGAGAATTATTTCGTACTCTGCTCGTTCCCTATGGCAGCATAAGTGACGCAATCATACCAATCGACGAAGACGATTGTACACTAAAGAGCCTAAACGAGATCAGCACGGCAAATGCACGGCTTAAAAACAATGAACCGATGAATTGTCGGCAGAGTTTTTTAAGGCCGGTGGCGATTAGCAGACAACTTTCATGCACCAACTCATAAACACGATTCAGACGACACAAAGCTGCACACTACCGAGATAGCTAATGCCTAATCCAACCAACTCTCTCAATTGCTTCAAACCAACCCCTTTAATTCTAATGTTCCCAACAACCAGTGGCAGCATATTGCGAGTCCTATGACCACTGCCGCAACGACTGTATTGGGTGATGAAAAACCCTGGTACGATGAGGAATGTCGCGAGATGTCTGATGAAAAGAATGCTACATATAGGGAAAAACGCAGCCAATGGCAATGCGTGCAGTGACGGAGCTATTTAATGAGAGGAGGAGGGAGCTTAAACGCCTATTCAGGCAGAATTCAGGCAAATTGTGTATGGAAGAAAAGAGAGAGCCAGGATATCGAAAAGTAAATGGATATAGATGAAGCCCGACAATTATATCAAAAGATAATATGCCAAAGTTTTGAAGCAGAGATCCCCACGTGTAAGGACAGATAAGAAAATCTGGTCACGGACACGCAGAATGTTCTGCAAATATGGAGGGAACACTTTCGTACTCTGCTTGTTCCCGAAGGCAGTGACGAAACCCACAACAAGATCACCACGACAATTACACGGCTTAATAATAATAATAAAGTTGTGGGTGACGCAGCCGATGACTATGTCCTTTAGTTAAGAAAGGTGATCCAAGTATGTGTACCAACTGTCGCAGCAACAGCTTTTTACCCATCGCATTCAAGTTCCTGTCGAGTGTGTTATGTTAAAGTTTAAAGTCCTTCTTAAAGAATCGGATTTGACCTTACAAGTGTGGCATCAGTTGCAGATCGACAATTGCCTCCTGTTTCTCGATAACAATGCTGCATTCGACGGTCTTATACGACAGAAACATAAGATAGCTGATATGACTTTGCGGGATAACAGTGACCGACACGAAATCTTAAGTGAAGATTGACATAAATCTGACTCATCCATTTTCTGCCATGTGGAGCTTCAGACAGGTCGATAGTCTGTTATGTGATTTCTTTAACATCCAAGGGGACATGAGCATGTATATGCGTATATAGCTATCATTGACAAAGACAGCGCGCTGTTGCTGCGGCCTTTTCAAGCATTAAAAAGCACTCGGAAAAAGTGAGTCTATGATAAATCATGACAAAACCAAGTAATTTGTTTCAAAGAGTCTACTCGTTTGGGTCGCTGCGTGAGAGTTGAGAACTATCACTTTGACGTAGTAGATTATTTTGTCTATCTTGTCCAAATATACCGAATGTGATGACTGCGGTAAATCAAAAAGTTACAACTTAAAATATATTCGCAATATAATCAATAAGCGGCGGAGGAAAGGGCGTCCACAAATTCGTTGGATGGACCAGCTTAGGAATATATTACATAAACTTCGGGCGACGAACTACCTTAAAAAAACCTTAATTTCCCTTTACACAAGTATGGGATAGCTTCTCGCGCTGTTGTGAACTTTAGATTCACAACAACAGGCACCTACTTTTTTTATCGAAGAATGCGAACTAGACATGCCGATTAAATCGACACTTTACTGTGAAGTTGCTGTCTATAACATCGAAGGACCGACAATGAAAGAAACTGGAGCCGGGAATCGAAAAACGGACCACCCGCATGGTAGTCGCGTGATCTATGCCACGGCCAGTCCCAACTACCTATGGAGCGCACAAACCGAAATGCTTGAAATTTTTTTTTACGTTCATCAATTTATGGATATGAATAGATATCTTCCATCATAATTAGAATAACAATAAGAGGAAATGTTTTTATTTCTGAAATTTATAGATATTTGATTATGAATAATACCAATGTTTCTTTTTAATTTTATAACTCATAACTTTAATGATTCTAACCTGTTTCGCCTCCTTGTCTCGATTACTATTTACCGTAAAATTTCTGTTCCAGTTCCCTCAATATTTGCAATCATTCTCAATCCTCCGCAACAATTTCCCTACACGATACTGTAACACAAACATGCATACATTTACATTACAATCGGTAACATTTCCGCTACAATTTCTTATTATAAACTGTGCAATTATTCACACACAAACTCATATGACACAACGCAGAGAGAGTAGAGAGTAAAACGAGACATTTTCACACAGTAACGACATTTACATCAACTCATAATGGCCCACACACACACACATACACAAATGAATGCTTCCTGTAACTAGCAATTCTCACGTACTTTTAGTTACACCTACAATTGACCGCGTAACTGCATATTTCAGTTAGTATGTGTATATATGTGTGTTAGCATTAACACATCAATGTAAGCGCATAGTCTTCTATATGAATTATTTGTTTTATACAATTCCCTTTTATTTTCAATCATTTACCTTGCATTTTTTTCTCAACTGCCCCTGTTAGCTTTTAAATGAAGCCTTAGCTGGTTGGTAGTGGCTTGACTGTGGTTGCGGCAGTCTTGTGTGGCATCAACGCTATGGGCCAGGACTCAGCGGTACCTTGGAGTGTGTGCAGAGAGAGAGTGGTTGGTAATAACAAAGCAACTGCGATTAATTTATAACATGAAAAATATTTTCCAATTAAACTCAATTGAAAATGGATTATTGTAACTGACATTATAAACGTACCATAGCCGTAGTCTCTGCCCCACCTAGATGTAAAGGCATTCCATCTCTTCCTGCGGCAATGTTATGTTTTCACAGCACAGGAAACCGACACTTGTGAACTTGTGTGTTTGTGTGTGTGATTGTGAGAGAGTAGAAGCTGTAAGGGTCTGACTAACAATGCCACCAGTCAAAGGTGGTTGGGGCCCACTGTGTGTGTGTGTGTGTGTGTTTGTACGTGCGAATGTGTGTGGCGTTTGTGTGTAGAACGTGTGTGTGTGTGTGCAAGTATTCATTGTACGATCATTAGCTGGGTTTTGTTCGCTCATTTACAGTATGAAGACTGAAAATTAGGAAGCTAAAGTTTTGAACAATGATGGTAAAACATTAATAGCACTACAGCGTGCTACTAAGGGAACAATAATATGCGGAGTAATAACTATCACAGTGGTATAACAAGGAACCATCGCCACAAAAAACAGTTGAAGTAGTTAACTCGTTTACGCATCTGTCGGTCACTTAGGGGTAGTGTGGTGTACAGCAAAATGGAGATAACCCTATGGGTGGGTAAAGGTTATGCAGTGCGGGGTCTATTGACTATCGTTGGACAACCCCATGTTAAATTCGCCAGGCAAATGTATGGAAAGTGGATTATGATGGGACTAGCGGTAGTTCTTCAAGAGCTAGCTTAATTACACATTCAGAGCTTACTAACCATTCCACTGGGATATATTAGTTTAATCATACATATGTGGGCGTTTCTATAATAAGCAGCAATACAAAATATTTCGTTTTTTAAAATATGTTCTGTGACAGTACACTCATATAAAAATATAGCTTGTTCTCATTTCAGTCATCATACCGTGTTATTATATCAATATTCGTATACATTTATAAGTATATATATATTATCCATATCGTTAAATCATGTTGTAATAATTAAAGAGAGCTGTTAAGTTACACGTTTTATTCCTTTTTTTGTTATGTTTTCTATTGAAAACATTTGAGTTCTATATGTTTGCATTTAATAAGCGCGCAAAAGAGTCTCATATGTTTGTTTATACTCGTATTTGTTATTTGTATTTACTTGTATCACATTTCATTTTAAAGTCGATTAATATGACTGCTTAAGGCTTAAGCTTTATATGGTGATGCGGCAGGCGGCTAAATGAAATGTGTGTGTTTTCCCCCCAGTTCCCGCCTTTTGTGCCATATGCGCGAATACGCATTAATATTTGCGTCCCATATGTTACACGTATTAGCAGCAAATATTTATGTTTTGCACACAAGAAAAAACAAGTATATGTTACACATATCAAAATGTTTATTGAACATTTGTTAATTCATATCCAAAGACGACTGAAATCCATAATTTCAAATTAAACGAGGTTACAGGCTAACTGCCTTCCCTTGTTTAGCTGTAAACGTTAAAATCCTAATGTAGTATTAAACATTAATGTCTGTAGCTACATTGGCATTTTGTTGCTCGGCATTACCGTAAAGCCTTGAGAGACGACGTATGATTATTATTTAATTCAATTTCATTATATTGACGTATGAGTTATGTGTAATTTTGAGTACGGGTACAATTATATTTGGAAATCAATATTAATCAACCGTCACTGGGTACCAAACGCGCAACAAATTTTTATATTTAATTCGTTATAGATAAACTCAGCTACGCCAGAATATGAAAATAATTTTTCATCGTTATGGGAAATCAGTAATATCTCCAAGGTCACCACCACCACCGCATGCACATATCAGTCGTCTGCGTTCATGGTATTCATATGAAATTAAGTCTCTCTCATTTATATGCATATTCTTGTGGGCTTATGATGTCAATAAAGGGAATAAAAGTATTCATAATATGCCATTAATAACCAATGAGGCTAAATCTCCCATAAAGCACAATAGTGGTTGTGCTAAATTACTGCGCATAAATACAAGTAAATTGGTATGGATATGGTGTGTCACCACACTTTTTAACAGATAATTTGCAAAGGGATTAAACTAAGGCTCTATGAATGCAAAAAGTCAATACAATTGAAGTTGAACTATAGATTCATAAACAGAAATGTATTTTCTTTTAATTACTTTAAAAAACGTAGTTCAGAATTTATTAAACAATCTTCCTTTACATAATAAAACCTACTCAACGTTATCACCTGTCTAATACGGCATCGTCTATTCTTTCATTTAGTATAAAAATTTTTGTTCATATCACACATGTCTACAGGATAAAATCTAGCCCTTGTTTGAAAAGTTCTGTTGCATGCCACACAAATTAAATTTAATCTCAAAACAACTACAACAGCATTACAAAAACATTCCAACATCATTCAAGTGAATTAAAAGCTTAAAGACACAACCACATCAAACAACAGTCGGTAATTATATTAAACTGACGGCAGCACAGCACCAATGATGGCCGTAAATGCCTCAACAATGCCAGCTAATTTTCGCTACCATATTAACTTGTGCAGTATAACACAAATAAGCACACATACGCACGCTGACACTCACTCTCGCACACAACATTTTATAGAAAATAATCGACATATATGAGACAAGTGAAACAACTGACAGCCATAGCCACATGTAAGCCAATAACAAAAAAAAAACATCTATAGATAAAAGGCGAGCAAGCACCGCCGCAACAAAACAAAAACAATAAAACAGTTAAAAACAACAAAAACAACTTTTACAGTATGAAAAGTTCACATTGTTAAGAGGTGTTAAAATCCAACGGTCGGACACTGCACAGTGGCTGTCAAATTGTGAAATTTATGGAGGAAGATGTACAGTAAGGTGGGTCGCACTTCATACAAATAAAAAAAGTTTTGCCGGTCACCCCCTAGAATGAAAGATAATTTAAAAACGAATTCAAAAAAAATTTTTATTTTTTTTTGCCACGCCCTTTGAACCCGCGCATTGGGTTTTTTGTTTCCTGTGTCTCCATTTATAGTCCGATCGTAATGTGTGACATATCAATGTTCTTGGACTGACAACAGCTACATTTTCTTCTCTGATTACTTTTGACTCCGACGTCCAATTCTAGAAGTTTCTACCAGAATCTCGGTTTTTACCCCCCTAAGTCAAATTTTTTTCGTAACCATAAAAAAGCTTTTTTAATTCCATGATATTTTCTCTTTTACAGTATATATTTTTATTCATAAACAAAAAAGTTGCAGAGGTTTAAAAAACTAATTACGACCACGCCAACATTTGTATACAATGAGTTTTGGCCTTTAGCGACGTGAAATTGATTTTTTTAAACCTCTGTAACTTTTTTGTTTATGAATAAAAATATATACTGTAAAAGAGAAAATATCATGGAATTAAAAAAGCTTTTTTATGGTTACGAAAAAAATTTGACTTAGGGGGGTAAAAACCGAGATTCTGGTAGAAACTTCTAGAATTGGACGTCGGAGTCAAAAGTAATCAGAGAAAAAAATGTAGCTGTTGTCAGTCCAAGAACATTGATATGTCACACATTACGATCGGACTATAAATGGAGACACAGGAAACAAAAAACCCAATGCGCGGGGTCAAAGGGCGTGGCAAAAAAAATTTTTTTTTTGAATTCGTTTTTAAATTATCTTTTATTCTAGGGGGTGACCGGCACAACTTTTTTTATCGACCCACCCTAATGTACAGTAGACAAATAGGGGGACTTTTACATTTTATAAGGAGACTCTGAGGCAATTCCTATCTATCATGCGGGTAGAGATTAGAGTCGAGCAATCAACATTACTTTGGTCGGCAGTCCCCTCGATGACGTCGATGAAATTAAACTTATGAGTATTCGACTTAATCGGTATGCCCATTGAAACTTCTCAAAACAAGCTGACGGTCGTTATCGTAGTTAAGCTATAGGTCCCCTTACAGTGAATCCAACCATAGATGAGTGTTAACTCGCTTTAATGCCAAGAGAAAATAAATTTACCTTTGATCCTATCTACAAATAAAGATCCTTGTCTGATTTGAGGATATTCACTTAAAAGGAAAAAGTGATTCACAGAAAAAGAATCAACCTAAGAGTGCTATCTTATAGAAAAAGCAAAGTCAAATTTACTTTGGTGCAATCTGTGCAATCCTTAGTTGTTTTTATCGCTGTCAAGTGTTATATATCGTTGTGTGATTACTAAAGTGTGGTTCATTTTAAGGTTCTTTTTTCATTTGTTTGTTTTAACAGATCACACTTGACAAATGCTAAACTGTCATCTTATTTTTATTCAAGATTACTTGGCTATACGTCACAGAAAGACTCACGCCCCGACAACAAACCTTATATTACGAAAATCAGCGTTTTGTGCAAAATATTCAACGTGCATTTTTCACAACATATACCTTTCCGTGTCCGATTTTTTTGAAACATGTCACTCATGTGTTGTTTTTTCTAGAATCCATAATACCAAATTTGAGCACTTTAGCTTGGATAGGAAATATTGTATGCAAAATGCATCTAGCGTTGCCTGGACGGTTGGCTGTGGGATGGGCCTATTTGGATGAAACATAGCCCACATCTGTTGTTTATTTTAGAAAGTGTATGTACCAAATTATAATACTTTTGGTTGGATAGAAAAAATTTTATGCTAAAAAATCGTTTTAGATGGTATGAGCAGTGGGCGGTAGACGTGACCGATTTTGATTAAATCAATTTTTTTATTTATTTAGTTCATATAACGCTCGGTTTTAATAATCACAAATATATATGAAAACATCCCACTATAGAACATTGCGGCTGTAGCGTAGAGTTTGGCTGAAGTCAAAAACCAATCGATTTGATGCCCTGAGTTGCATCTTAGCCTCTCGTATGCAGCAGCTGCGTAACTTCACGCAAAAAACACTCCTTATAGTTATTATACAAAAAAGTATGAAACCATTCCACTGTGGAATGTCTCGGCTCAAGCGGGGAGTGTGGCTGAATACCATGATCACGCAATTTAATGTTTTCAGTTGCATTATTCCCTATCATATGCAACATGTCCGCAACTTTGCGTAAGGACCACTCCATATAGTTACTTCACAAAAATTTATAAGTCATTCCACTGTGGAACGTTGCGGCTGTAGCGGAAAGTGAGGTTGAAGACCGTAACCAATCGATTTGATGCCTTGAGTTGAATCTTGGCCCCTCGTATGCAGCAACTACGCTACTTTACGCAAGGACCACCCCTTAAAGTCATTTCACTAATATGTATGAAACCATTCCACTGTGGAAAGTTGCGGCTGTAGCTGATAGTGTTGCTAAAGACCATGACCAATTGACTTGATACCTTGAGTTGCATCTATGCAACAACTCCGCAACTCTACCAATCCTCATAGTTATTGCACAAAATTGTGTGAAGCCACTTCACTGTGGAATGTTGCGGCTGTAGCGGAGAGCTTGGCTGGAGACCATATTCAATCGATTTAATGCGGTGAGTTGCATCTTTCATCAAATTCGCAACTCGTGTCTGAAAGGCTTACATACAAGATCGCAAGACATCAAAATACGCTTTAATTTTAGTCAATGGGTTCAGCAACCGCTGAATGAAGATTCGCTTTATTTAATTTAGTGACGAGGCACATTTATGGCTCAATGGATACCATAATAACATACATATTGCCACATTTGGCCTAATGTACCCAATGGCCCAAAGAAGTGATTCTTGAACTTCATCCACCAAAATGCACTGTTTGGTGTGTTGTATGGGTTCAAAAAACTGCGTCGGCACGTGTTTCAACAACATAATTTGAAAGATATTATTCGGACCGGCCGTGGCATAGTGGTTAAAACATGCGACTACGACTACCATGAGGGAGATCCTTGGGTCGATTCCCGGCTCCAGTCGTATACATTTTTCTTTCATTGCCGGCCCCCTCGAAGTTGTCGACAGAAACTTCGCAGTATAAGTGTCGAGTCAATCGGCATGTCTAGTAGAGGCTGCTCAAGTAGTGACGTTAGAATTCGTCGATAAACAAGTAGGTGCCGTTTTTTGTGAATCTAAAATAGAAAGCGTGCTAATTCGCAACAACTCAAGAAGCTATCACATACCTCATATATGGGGTGTAAAGAGAAATTAAGTTTTTTTTAAGTTTTATTGTTCGCAATGCTAAAAGGAGTGAAGGATTAGTCTCGGAATCATATAAATGAAATTATATTCAACAAGTAAATACCAACAAATGTTATTTCAGATAATAACAAGAATGTTAACATCCAACTCGATTTTAAGGGTTGTATTTAAAATCAAACATAAAACCATTTAATAACTACATTTCTTTAGACAATTCTTAAGCCAATTGTCTCATACGAATAGTAACTTGTATTATAGGTTTCTTTACCACTGTAGGCAAATTTATTTTACAATTTAAGTGAAAAGATTTTTACTTTTGGCTTATAAATTTTCTATGGAAATTGTGTATCTATTAAAGGTTTACCTTTCCTATAAAAATATATTCACGACAATGCCACCTTTTGCCTATGAATTTTAAACTTCATTGGTGTCATGTGCGTTAATAGAACAAAGCTTAATACTTAACCCAAAAGACTAACTAAAACTTTCACAGCTGACATTTGACTGCTCATAATCGTATGTTAATAACCCTGTATTCACAATCATAAACAAAAAAACTGCCTTTTTTATATTCTTCACATAAGCGCCAGTATGTAGATATTAATGTCCAAACTTATTTCTACCCAAAAACACACACAAAAAACCGTTATAATCTGGTCACTAAAGTTTTCAATGGTTTCATATAAAATTCTCCATCCTGAGACTAACTTTTAATGTTGTCCTCTACAACGACCACAACGTTTCGTCTGCCGCTTGAATGGATGCTGGCGGCCACAACTTTTTTTACATATTTTTTAAAAACATCAGAACTTCGATGTTCGTAGGCCTGGTATTAGATTTCTTCTCTATCCAATAATAGCATAGTCACAATGACACAATGGTTTTGCTCGTCGACAATGACGAATCTGATGCTGATGTCATTTTCTATGGTACTAGGCCGGAAATAACCGGAGACGAACACACACACGCACACATAGACATAGACATTAACTGTGACAAACATGTCAAGTGAAAACCTAATGATAAAATGTGACATTGAATTGAAAACGGTGGCGCAGCACAAAAGAGATGGGGAGAAGAATAACATAAAAAAGTTGACATATATTGACAAGTGGTTTGATATTTCAACGAGCGACGAGTGTAATGTGATATGATTGTAAAATGTTAGAGAAAAATTAAATTCAGAAATTTTTATAGCAGAAAAATCGGATTACTAAAATTTGATGCATTTTTTCACAACTGTAACTTAAAAACAGCCGAAGTTGATGTCGACAACATCGAGGGGGCCGGCAGGGAAAGAAAAATGTAGACTACTGAAGCCAGGAGTCGAACCTAGGATCTCCCGCATGGTAGTCGCGTGTTGTAACCCTCATGCCCCTGCGGGTTTCACACCTTTAGATACAGTATTCAAGAAATTGATATCCCTTTATGCATTTAGATTTTCGAAAAAAAAAGTGCGGTGGATTACTATAAAGATATCTTTTGAAAACTCTCCCCTTGAAAATTTACAGTTTATTTTAATAAAAATATAAAAATTAAATAAAAAATTACGTTAACACTTACCAAATTTGTAGATCGAGGACTGTTTTCACATCTGAAAATAAAATTAAAAAATGTTTTAAATTAAGCATAATTATTTATTATCCTTAATGTACACAATTTAATATTTTTTATTAAATTACTTTAAATCTTATCTGTTGGCACTTATATGTTATTATAAATAGAGTTTGTTCATGTTATATATCTAACAACAATTAATCACTTTATATTGACAACATTAAAATCGTCATCTGCAATGGTATTAATTACTTTAAAATCTTGATTAACAACTACGCCACCTTAAAACTACATCAACTTTAAACTTGATATGTATGTAAAGGACATATTTAATGATGTTCTTTAAACAGGCGTCTGCATGTTTTAACAATCCGTCTACACCAGGATATTAATGCACCTCACGTTTCCTTGCAGTCAAAGCCTCTTTGATTGCCCTAAATGTTGTTAATAAATGTTCTAGTTGTTGCTTTCATAATTCATTAATGGTATTTGTTCTTATCCTCTTTTATTGCACGCCGCCTGTCATCCGAGTGATAATCCACATTAATTTCTCACTCACAATTCAACTGTTTGCCGGTCTCATTGTCCCTCGTGTTGCTGTTGTGTGTGTGTGTGGGTGTGTCTGCAACTCTCTATTTTTTTGTCGCCAGTCTAAGCCGTTTTTATGTACAGCTTTTAAGGGGCCCTCGACGTGGGTCGGTCCATCGTACCGGAGGCTAATCTTAGTGATGAATATCATAGAAATTATCCTTTTTAATTGTCAGTTTTAATACGGATTTAGATTTTAGATATGACAACACGCCGGCAAACGTACTCCGACGCATTCGGTCAGATGCTGTCTTGTTTCATTTGTTACGTCGTCGTACTTAAGTAACACAATGACACCCACTACGGTGGGTGTCTAGTCTAGATGCTGCACAACTTCCGTGTGGGCAGTTTGGTTGTCTCTTCCAGTGTCCTTTAACTGTACCAGTTGAGTTTTTTTTTGTTATTTGTTGTTTTTCTAGATAAAAGGCTAAGATAAAACGGGAAGAAAACGCCTGTGCAATATATATTAAATCCTGATTATACGCTAAATTTATTTTCTTACAACCTTAGTTAGGATTGGACAATTGTGAGCAAAAAATACCGAGAATTCTAATGTAAAGGAGCGAGGACTTTATTGTAAAAGTAAATAGTGCAGTAAAGTTTGAGTGAAAAATGTTTTGTATGTATTAGGGGGGTCGATTGTTTGTACGAAGCGAAAATTTTGGGAAAGTTTGGCCAAGATACAGTAGATCTTGTAGCGGCTGTTGTTTATAATTAATATAAAAATTATCATTTTAACTATTTTTAGTAATTCAACAAGTATCTTAATGCTTAATCGAGTACCTGATAGTTTGTAGCTCTAATGTAAATGTTTCGTTTCAAATTGTAAATGTTTCAATTCTGTATTTTACTAGACGACTTTAAGGATTTTACTTGGTCGCACCTAAGCTCAAACTTGTATACCAAATGTATCAGTCTTCGCTTAGACAGCGGATAATAAAGTTATTTAAAACTTATCTCCCCGTCTTTCAATCAAAAAGGCTTTTCAAATCTAATTGTATTAAGACTCTAACAGACCTTCGCGGACTTTAGAGGCTAATACGACTCTGAGACCGAGTACTGACTTTTGTCTTATTTCGGTCCAGAGTATAAATAAATAATCAACTCACAAACAAAACCCTTAATAAGTTACCACTTATTACAATCTAAAATAAAACAGTACTATTTTGTTATATTGTTATATGGTGGCGTATGATTATCATAAGTAATATGCCACGTAAATCATACGCCTTGGAGTACAACAGATTTATTGTAACTGCTATAAAATAAACCCCGTTCAAAATTATTTGATGAATGCAAAAGTGAAACTGTTGCTTATGTAGGGAAACGTTATACGGACAGATTAAAGGAATTGTAATTCTTAATTTTTTTAGATTTGTTTCAGCTAAATCGGTCTAGTGGTGCTCGCGTTATGTCAAACAAAAGAGCCTACAGCGAGACAAATTTCCCTAGAAGATACTTACTAACTTCAAATCGATATTAAACTAATTTGGCATGTAACTTGACCAAACGAATGATGCAGAACTGCTTCTTTTTGGGGCTACTTTCACATGCAGTTCTCAGAATTGAGTCCCAAAATCATGTGGTGCACTGGAAGAACATTATTCATCCTATCCTTATTAAATTTTAACAGCATGTAATAGTATGCCAGGAAGGAGCAATTGGCTATATGATCTGTAGATATATCAAGTAGGCGTACCACACAATTTTTTCCAAACCCTTAACATATCCCTTTCAAATTTCAAAACGAACAGTACTATAGTCTCCTAGATATTGCGTGTTTAAAGATTTAGTTCAATTATATCCTTCATACCGTTAATAAGAGAAGCGATTAGAAATTGAGTACAAAAAATACTATCTCTACCTATAGCAAATGCTATAATTCGCAATATATGAAACCATACTAAATATAGTATCAATTGCCATTTTCTTTGAACTCCCAGCGTTTGCCTAAGAAAAAAACCAACTACCACGTTAGAGCCCGGTCATACATTTTATTTCATTACAACAAGACGCCACCACGTCTATGGACAAAGTTTAGCGACGAGTCTAGCGTATAACTCAAATGCCATAATTATCTCCACTGACAACCAACTAGTAAAGCTGAAAGAAATATCAGCCGACATTGTGATGAGTACGAAGAAATTGCTAAATTTTGTTATTCTATTATGAGGCATTTTATATTTAGTTTACTACTACTCTCTCTCTCTACATTTTGTTGATAAGGAGTGTCAACAAAAATAAACCCGACATTGTGGGAAAGCGTTAAAGTGATACACGACCCTACACGAGCTGGAGTGTGATACCAATGGAAATCTACACTGATAAACAGCAGTAAAAAAACGACATAATAAGCTCACGCATACAATAATAAAGCATTTCGGGCACAAAAGAAACACAAAACAAAACAAAGCAAAACGGACATCAAAATTTACAAATATGAATTTTTGAAAAAGGACGAAAAAACAATCCGGAATTGGTATTTGGTCTTAGGAAATGAGTGTCAATTAACGTCGTAGCAAACGCGATTCCGTTAGTAATGGCGATAACCATCTAGGGGGAGGGGGTAAGGGGAAAGAGTAGTAGAAATTTATGCGTGCTTTCGATTTAATAGATAAAATTAAACATCTTTCTCAGACGAGAAATTACAAATATCAAAAATGATGAAGGACCACCACAAACGCCGAAAAGGAAAAGTAGGCCCTTGGCCTCTTCGACAGCTGAATCATGCAATAAAAACAATTTTACGAGTTACAAATTATTTTGTTTATCCCAGAGTTTCGGTGGAAACATTCACACAACACTCAGCAAAAATACTCGTACAAAACAAAAAAAAACATAACATTTTTGAAGCGCAACTGCGATACATGTTTTTCCAAGCAAACACTTAAGCGATCAAAGCAAAAACGAAACAATCCAGTAGAAAAAAAAACGTTTTAGCAGCAATACAAAAAGTTGAATTTAACTTTCTTGGAACTACAATTACTAAGTAAACACAAAAAAAGTGTAATCGCTTATTTTTTGCCGTTGTTGCGGACTCTTTGACAAGAAATCAAAACATGAAAAATTCATTACATCAAACCTTTAATAAATAGCAACAAAAGATATAATCAAAGAAATCATTTTTTAAACAGAAATGATATGACATCCTCCCCACCCCACCTAACATTCATTAAGCTACACAATAAATACATCGACACAACGTATCAGGACTTAACAAACTGAGAATATCAACATTATTTTATAGAAATCATAAATCAAATGTTTGTAAATCGTAGTGGGTAAGTTGGTATATGAGTCAATTTCAGTTTTAAACTAATTCTATGGCATACAGTATGCCGCTAATGAATTGGGAGTAGCACAGAAGGGAGATTTATCCATATGGGTAAATCGGAAATAATGTATACCAAGGAAAGAATTTCAGAGTTGTTAAAGCCACATATGTTTGTTAATCCATAAACGGGCTATATATTTAACCCTCAAAATATATAAAGCATAAGCTTTTTCATTGATCCATTTATGAATGGAAGGTCAAAACCTACACCTACCTCGTGTTTTTATTTGTTTTTCTAAAAGATATGGTTCGTAGATGTTCATAAAAACGGTAAAAAGCACCATATTTATTTTCCATTTTATAATAAACTTAAAATCTAATCAATTGTCTACAATTAAATGTGAAAAACGCATCGGCAGGTCATTCAGAAGATACAAATAATTTTTGATTTTTCATCAATCGAAGTATGGTAGTAAAGAGTCAATAGTGCGCTTAAAATATAAATATATATAAATGTGTATTTTTACAACATTCTTAAGGAAAATATGAATGACAAAGTGTGTAACGTCCGCAACGGAATGCAATTTTCAAAAATTATATTTATTGAACACAGCAATTGTGAACTCATATGAAGTGTTCGTGTAATGAGTTACTAGTTCTAGAGTTTCAGGTACACGACACCACCTGGTGGCAGGTCTGATATTATGAGCATTTCTTTAACATCAACAAAATTTAACGATACGGGCATGTATTGCGGTTAGTCAGCTGTTCTGGTGCCAGTACCATATTGATCTGCATTGTATCAATGCAAATGTACATAAAATATTTTCTCATGATCAAACAAACATAAATTCTGAATTTCAGTTAAATTGGTCAATCCATTCAAATTTTCGAAATAAGTCCACCCCAGCGCCACCTGTCGAGTCCATTTGTACACAAAGGGAGCAGAAGCTCGAGGGGACGGTAAAAAATAGGAATACACGACCATTCGTCCGATCTAGAACTTCAACTTGAAGCGTGTTTCAGTCAGTTCGTGAACCACCGAAAACAGGATTATTCACAAAGATTGACATTTACATCCATAAAAAATTCAATGGTTCAGGTATTTAAGTCTCAAGATCATGTTACAAGTTCTAGTTTCCTACCGAAATGCTAGAGAGGTGGAAGTGTGCCTAGTCTGATAACAAAATGTTAGTAAAACTGGTGACATACATTTTTGTATCACGCAAGGAACACTTTCACCGTAGTAGACAGTTAAAAAGTCAAAATTGGAGATATGAGTGACGCGAATCCTAAACTCAAGCATCAAAAGCATTCACCCATTGTAACTGTATAGGTAGCTTTGATAGCAAGAGACATTATGGTCCATATTTTTATAAAGTTTAAAAAGGGCATATTACAGTCAATACAGAGCAGTATACCCAGTGGCTTTTGAGGTATATAATACAGTACAACATTTTGATTTCGGACTGAGTTTTGAGAATGGCACGTGAAATAAGCCTCAAAAATAAGACCTTAATGGTACTAAAAAGTAAAATTTATGGTACCAAAAAGTACAATTTATGAAACCAAAAAGCACAATTTATTGTACCACAAATTTAAAGTACCTATTCACAATCTACAACTTTGCTTCAGACACAAAAGGGATAGACCATAAACAGACTGCTTCGATTCAAACATTGCTTTGCTTACGTGTGATGATTTTTATATTTTTACATTTTTATATTTTTATATTTTTATATTTTTATTTTTTTTTATATTTTTATATTTTTATATTTTTATATTTTTATATTTTTATATTTTTATATTTTTATATTTTTATATTTTTATATTTTTATATTTTTATATTTTTATATTTTTATATTTTTATATTTTTATATTTTTATATTTTTATATTTTTATATTTTTATATTTTTATATTTTTATATTTTTATATTTTTATATTTTTTTTTATTTTTATATTTTTTTATTGTTATAAATTTATATGTTTACATTTTCATATTTTGCATATTTTAATAATACTACATTTTTTTATTTCTATATTTCATTTTTGTTATTATAAATTTTTTCTGTGTTTAATTTTTCTACAAAGGATCACTCCTATTTCCTTGATACTGTACGATACACCTATGCTCTTTAAGGATATCTTAATTTTCCTTTGCAATTACTACTACGAGTACAACATAGACAATGGGATCCCTTTCGCTTTTCATGTTTTGTAGGAGAACAATACAAAAGAGTGTAAGTAGCTCCCTCCCGCCCACAGAACTCTCAGCGCCTCAAATAAAGAATATTTCATACAATTGTGAGTTTTTCTTTTTCATTTCAAGTGTCTGGCAATAAAAACGGGCTTTGTTCCTGCGCCCACCTCCATACCCTTTAGGATACCCCTTACACACATAAGAACAACTCGACGAGTGTGAATTGGATTTTTTGTTGCAGCTGTAGCTGTCGCTGTCGCTGTAGCTGCTGCCGCTACTTCTTCTTCCACTACGACGTCTGAAGTGAACATGTTATTTTTATGATTATTTATTATTATTCATGACAGGTAACAATTTTCACACCTTCATTTAAGTGAATTGATTGTAATAAATTCAATTTCCGCTTTTATTTTTTTGTAAGCGCTATAAAATTACAACAGCAGAGAGTGGAGTGGGTGAGGGGCAAACAGACACACAGAAGGAAATAGCAAAGGCCCTGAAACCTTTTCACGTTTTTTGAAATGTTTGTTTTCTGTTTGCGCTGCAATGAAATATTATGTACAATTTATAAAACTGATTTTTCAGGGCTACAAAATAAAACAAATAAACAAATGAATAAATATGAATTTTATTCAGACATCAGATCTACAGCAACCTAATTTAACACCGTAAGCTCAATGTGAATGATAAATGTTGTCCCATCAATATGAAAGCGTCCATTGTAAAATCGTGCGAATGAAAAATTTATCAGATTGACACTGACCTACCCTTTGGGATTAATGAAAATTGCTCCCACCACATTTAGGATAGCAATCAAATTCTAAATATAAATGACCAAATTTTTATTGTAAAGTCATATACGTGATTTGCATTGCGGTAGGGATCACAATGTTTTGTTCGATTGTTTGCGTAGATTTCATCGGCAAAAAGATTATTTTTATTGCAATAATTTGTAAGGGATGATGAGAAAGCGAAGCCGTTGAATGCTTATGATAACTGAAATATGCCAAACCGGTAAATCAATTTCTTTAAAGGACTATTTTTCGTCCATCACCCTCTTCTCACTTTGTTAATGTTAACTCACTATAATCATAATATTCCCAATAACATATTTATTTTTTCCATTAACTAATTTATTAAATATATTTATAAATATCATTAAATTATTTCCATAATTGGCATTTGCGGTCGTCTGAATGTTGTATTTTGTTTCCATTAATTTCCTACCGTAACTCAATTCATATTGCCCAGATTTTCACAGCCGTTTTATATAAATTACGGTTTAGAAATTTTGTTAGTAAATTGCTAATCATTAAATTTATTCAATTCAAATGTTTTGCAATATTCCATTTACGGCCTTTATTGGGAAAAATTTAAAGTAATTACATTTGCACATGAATAAACAAATAAACATTCAAAACGAAATGAAAACAAAAAAATTTTAGACCTTCAATGTATGATACATTTCATTAGTAAAATATCAAAATAGATAGATTAGTTACAATATGAATGTTGCCTGTGGTAATTTCATTATAGCTATCGGGCCATTTTTGTGAACTCAATTTTTGCACTCGAATTTCACTCTTTTCAAAGGCACTAAAGTCTTTAGGACCACTTATGTGAGTGTTATACGACATTTAGAATTTTATTCGGTTGCATTTGTGAAGCATTCTTGTGCTTTCACATATACTTTGGCTCATGTGTCTGTCTCCTTTGTAGTTTTGCCTTTTTGCTTGGTTTTGGAGACATAGAGAGAGAGAGAGAAAGAGCAGTGTTTTATTTTATTTTTAAACATTCAAGTGACTCTTAATGTGGCTTGCCACCAAGTGGCACACAATGGATACTACTCGTAGTACAATATTAAGCAACATGTGTTTTAATGTCAAAGGTCGTTTGGTTGAAACTTTTCAAGTGAAAATCGTCTTAAATGTTTTCCCTCAATAAAAATGTCGGTTTTTTATTTGAATAAGATATTTATACAATAAAAATAATGCCATCGAGTGCATTAAGATGAAGGAATATGTCTAATTTGGAGCAAAGAAAAAAAGTTTTAATGTTGTAGCACTCGAAATATAGATTTATTTTTGGCGAAACCTTTGATACACCTTCTTGACTCTATATTTTAGAGTGAATATTTTTGTAAAAATAATGATAGCATTCAAGTCTCAACGTAAAACAAAGCGATTTAGTGGCAAAACATATCATCTAATAGTTTTTGTCGTATCGAACTGTCGAATGAAGCTTTATAGTCGATAGAGATATTATGGTAACATTCAATATTCACTTCTTGGGTTTTCTCCAGAATTTGACGTAGTGTGAATATATGGTTTGAACTTGATAGGACCAGACAGGACATCTAATATAACCTTAACGATCTGACCAGATGGTGGGCTCCACCCTACTAGAACATCCTAAATTGCAGCTGTTAAGACCCGCATCCGTGTCCCCGCACGGAATAATGTTAAGTTTATTAGGATACATGCATCGTTATACAACTATTTTCCCGACAGATACAAATGACATCAGGAATTGTAATCCCGTCATTTAACATTAGCTACCAACCCAATACACTCCTCGGTAAAAAGAAAATAAAGAGAGAGTCCCGACAATATTCATGCTGATTCTTATGTAAAATCACCTCCCGAATCTAAATTTCACCCCCATCTACTCTTACTTTACTTTTATTTATCATTCAAGTAAAGCAAAAAAAAAAAGAAAGGAAGGAGCGTCCCTCGAAGATGTACCATTTTTGTTACAGGGGTGATATGCGCAATAAAGAGGTCATTTCATGCCGAGCAGTGTTCTCGAGAAAGTGATAGTTTACAATATTCCCATCTTCCAGTTAGGAACAAAGTTTCCCAACTGATTTCTGTAACGACATTGGACACTACTCTTTAGAACATTAGTTCTACCAGTATCATCTCGTCGCTGCGCCGACCAAAACAGTCATGTGTTTTTTAATTACTTTTCAGGAGTGCCAAAAAACCTGTTTATTTTGGAACATTTTTCATATTTTCTACACTTTACCGATCTTGATAACTTCGAAACCAATCAAGATATCGCAAAAGGAATTAAGATTAAGTTCGCAGACCACTTCAATTCGAACTTAAAACAACTCTGTACAATTGACTACAAAGCTTTAGTAAACTTCCCATTAAACTAACAACACCTCGTCTTGGCCATGTAATTATAATGACCACCCTCGGCTAGGAACCGAATTTTCCCATCAGGCTGGCAGTGGCCATCTTATGTTCTCAATGTGTTAACTCTGCCGTCATCGTTTAATGTTTTCTCTCATTGTACTACTAGAACTAGCACTCTCAGTCTAGTAGTTCAGCTCATACTAGTCGGATCTCAGTATATATAATAAACTGACCAGCTTGTCAGACACCAACGCGTACCAATGTAGCTTATTTTCTGGTACACCCTTGTTGAGGGTTCGGGGCTATCTAATATCCGAGTAAAGTGGTGAGATGCTACACCACATCGACAAAAAAGATATTTGATGCTCATAAAATTGCGAGATGGATCGTGTCAACGAAGACGGATCTCCATATCCCAAGCATCAACTTTAAATTTACCGTCTTAACTTTTGGCTTAACCAGAGCCTACAAAAGTATAGCCTTACCCAAATGACCAGGCAGATAGCAAGCTTCCTTGGGCAGACCTTCCTTTATACCATCTTAAATCTCCTTGGTTGGAGCTTGTAAGAATGTCCCTTCTACCGCTTTTCGCCAAGTCAGGGCCAGTAAAGCGGTCTACCGGTGTTTCTCTCGAGTGCGCAGGAGCGATACTCACAGAAGGCGCTTAGGTAAGGATGACCTTCGGGGAATTTTGTGCACACTATTTGTCCACCTGCCCATGCGTTCCTTTAGCTAAGGCCCCTCCAGCCTTGAAAAGTTCTATCAGTGATCCATCGGGAACCGAATGTTTTTTGTTATTAAACTAAACTGAACTCGTTTTAGCTCGACGGCTGATAATCTACTCTGTAGTCGTTGATTGACGTGGTATCGTCAGTTGTCCTGCGTTAGGGAACGATCAGAGTACGAAAATGTTTCTCCATATTTGCAAGATACTCTGCGTGTGCGCGACCAGATTCTCAACTGTCTTGACATGTGCGGATTCTAAACACAAAGAATTTTCTGGCTTCACCTCTATCCTCTCTTTTCCTCCATCATCGCTTTTCCGTTTGTAGAGGCGTTTTATTCTAGCACGCGTTACAATTGGCTGCAGTGATGCATTACACACACGTGTTTCATCCAGCTCACAACTTTCTATCGAAAGTCTGCTTGGGGACCTCAACAGTTTATATTCCTTAGTAAATAACGAACAGAAAACTCGAAATAGATATCTCCATATCCAGAACATCATGTGTCAAAGTTGATGTCGAAGAATTTGTGTTCTGTATCATCTACAACCCAAACACCTTATTTTTATTATGATTGACATAACGTTGCAACTCTTCGATTACATTTATGAGCCCTTATGTGCCACTCAAGAAGATTCTTATGAAAACTGCCTTCACTAAAAAAAGCGACGAATCCGAACGTCAGGTGTTTGAGAAGATTTTACCTACTACTACTCAGAAGTTCCTGTGTCTTACACTGATGGTACCGCCGATCAAAGAAATGGAGATGAATATACCAGGACTTAAACCCAGATCACCCGCATGATAGTCTCGTGTTCTAAACACCATGCCACGGTCCATCCCTTAAATCTTATTATTTGTTTCTCTAGTTCTCAATTCCATTAAACTACAAAGAAAATTTAAAACAATTGAAGTTCGATATATATATATAAAGTTAGTAGAAACAGCCCACAAAAAAAAATCTGTCCCCTGCTTATCATACTACACCTTTCACGTTGGTGTGTAGTAATAATATTCGACAGAATTTAAATAGTAAATAATATTTACAAAAAAAATATTTTTTTTGTTTTTGAATGTTGAGTTATATTGGATCATTGCAACATATCTATAAATTTGTCTTAGCCGTAGAAGTCTACGATTACCACTGAAACCACATGATTATTTCCCCTTAAAATGTGACATCAAACAGCCGTAAGATTGTGCTTGTCAAAAGTAATGCGGTTGCACACTTCAAAAAGCCTCTGAAGATGTTACAGACATGTCGTCCTAGTTTGTGTCTTTGCCTAAGTTAAGTCAAGGAGTTAAAGATTAATAAGCGTTAATTTTACATTAGTATGCATAAAAATGATTAGAAGCAAATACACGAAATTCACTTAAATTGCATGTGTAAATACGCTTAAATCACTCTCAAGACAACGAAGCACACAACCCCAAGATAATGTCATCTATATATTCAAATCCAGACTAATCAGTTGTAGCTGTCACCAATTCCGTTTTGCTCGTTGCTCCATTTATTTTCAATCCTGCGACAGTCAGCCGGCAAACGTACGAGAATGTTAAGCACCCTCAAAATGAATAAAATCCATTATTTTTTGCTTTGTCTCAAGTATTCTTGGTTATGATTTATAATAGCAAAAACCTAATAATAAGGGCAGAACTTATTAACCCCCATTTGAAGTTCAAGGAAAATGTACGCAGCAGTAATAGAAATCAACAACAATACAACAGAACACCTAAGGCGGCCGGTAAATGAAAGAGAAAAATTCCCTTTCACTAGGAAATCTTAACAGCAACATTATAAAACATGCGCAGTGAACAACAGAATGCTTTTGTTCTCTTTACTGCTGTCGTTCCTAGATTTGTGTGGTGAAATCACAACAGACCAGACATTTTTCGCCAGTACCACGTTATCCGGAAATTTGCTGAGAGAGTGCACGACGGGCAAACAGATGGTTGTGCAAAATAACCTAAAGATTATGTGAAAAATTATAGGATTTTTGTATTTAGAAATGCCAATCAGCCTACTGATATAGAGTGTTAAAATCTGTGTTAATATTTGTGAGCCATGTGGGGCTATTACTACGATTGTACATAAAAGGTAAGTGTCACATACTCCTCAGTAGAGTAGGGCTATGAATGGCCTTCAGTAGTCTTAGAGTTTTCGGTAATTTATAATCCTCTATAGCAATGGCAACATACTGTACAATTTCACCACACACACTCTTATGCTTCTGCTCGATTTGCAACCCCATTCGCATTTTAAATTTCCTTTTTGTTTGTGAAATTTTCCAAAATTACTAAATGTCAAATTGGCAGCGTATAACGAACACGTTTGAACTACAATTGTTGCTATACCATACAGTGAGTGCCACTTGTTTGAAGGTTGTTGTAGTCTCACAAGAATTTTGCTTCAATCTTTTGTGCAAATGCGAATAACCACCGCTTGGCAGTTTAGAAAAATGTGTCGATAACAACAATTCACACAGTGGTTTGAAATCACTGTTAACAGTGGGTAATATGGTCGGCATTTAATGAGGTGGAATATGGATTGCTTTGAACAAAATTGTTAATCATAAATACAATAAAAAGATACTAAAGTTCTATGAACTTTGTTAAACAGCTTAAGATCATAACACAGTACACAATTTTTCAGCTCATTGCTTTGAAACTCAATTCTGAGAAATGCACGTGAAAGAAGCCAAAAAAGGAGAAGTTCTGCACCATTCGTTTTGTCAAGTTTCATGTCATAATAATTTAATATCGATTTGAAGTTACTATGTATCGCATAGGGGAATTTGTCACGTTTTAGGCTCTTGTTGTTATTTTAAAATAAAATAAGAATTACAATTCCTTAAATCTGTTTATATGTATAACGTTTCCCTACATAAGCAACAGTTTCACTTGTCCATTCATCAAATGATTTTGAACTGGGTTTTTTTTGTAGCAGTAACAATAAGACTGTTGTACTCCGTGGCGTATGACTTACGTGACAAATTGTTTATGATAATTATACGCCACAAAAAACCTAAACGTGGCACATTCCCACATACGAACTTACTAACTTCACTAAATTATTAAGGCATGTAACTTGACAAAACGAATGATGCAGAACTACTACTACTTTCACGGGCAGTTCTCAGAACTGAGTCCCAAAATCATGTGTTGTACTGCGTAATCAATAACGTAAGTGATTTTATCAAAGCTAGAATCATATCAGATCGGATCGAATGAAGGTTAGAAAACTCTGTCAAAGTCATCTAAATGTCCATTTGTGACATCCATAAGGAAACGTAGTAGGTATGACTATATATATAAATGATCACGGTCCGTCTGTCTCGCAATTACAGCTATCGAGTTGAAATTTAAGATGAGCAAGACCGAACAAAAAAACTTCCACTTCTTTGGGGGTACAAAAATCACAAAAACAACAACTTAAAGAGAATTTTGTCTATTTGTAGTAAACATTTAAAAAATAATTTAAATAATATGTTTTTTTTGCAATTATGTATGCGTTATGTTTTTGTAAGTACTTGAAATATTTCATTTGTTATATTTAAATTTATCAAAAATACTGCAATACTTGAATATATAAAATTTCTTTACTTCCACAATATTGTTTCTAACCACTGTCCCAGCTATCCACTGTCTGTACCTATTACACCTGCACCTACTTGCAAATGGCAAATATTGAATAGGATAACTTGAATTATGGGCAATAGGTTCAATTGGGCAACATTTGCTTAGTTTAGATTGTGTGTGGTATGAGAGGGCGGTCGTGGGGGGGTTTGTTGGCCATGTCGATGATTAAAGCTACCAGCTTTCCCTATAGCCCCTTTAAAAAAAACACCACGAACAATTTGTGAAGGAGGATAAAGTAACCTTAAGTGTCAATACTTTGGTTAAAATTTATAGTTTGAACCTTTGGAGAACTTTTTGTTGAAAGTGGTTGAGCAAACAAACACAACGACACCCAATGTCCTCTCCGTTCTCAGTCGGCGACATTCACACCCACCCACCGCCAAACGCACACATTGAACCGTTGTAGCACATAAAACATAAATGTTGTGTCGTTTATTTGTAACATCGCATCCTCTCAAAGTTGAAACCTTGATTGAGCACAAAACACCATGGCGGGGTGTTGACGGAGCAGCGGTGTTGCTTAGTTTGTAAGGACGAAAAAGCAAATTCCTTGTATAGAGAAAAATTGGTAAAATTTATTAGAGTATTTGTTAAGCTATTACCAAATGGAATTGTTAATTCGAAGGTTATTTTGCTATAAAAGTCGATGTTAAGTCGATGGTTTGAAATTTCCACAGAATTTACTTTCAATACAATGTAATGCTGCTGCAGCTGCAGCTGCATGAAAGTAGTGACGCAGATTGTGTGCATTCTATGGAAATCGTAATTTTTAGAATTACTTGTCCCTTGTAGTTCAGGCTATAGTTTCCTTTTGAAATAGTGCGACAAGCAATATTAAAAGTTGTTAATTAGTTCCACAAATGTGTCCAATGGTAAGTGGTTACGCTCACTTTGTATGCAATAAACAGATTATTTGGAAAGTGTTTATTTTTAATTGAACTTGATAGCGGTAATGACAGGAAATTTAATATATGAAGTGCTGTTGGAATGTCAAATGTGTTTATTATTTAAGAATGATTGGCTGTGATTTATAAGGCAAAATTTTTGTGGGTAAGCAACTGAGAAGGTTTTTTTTCAAAATTTGACTATTTCACTTTAGACAGAACTGTTTATTTTTGTTAGGTTGTATTAAAATGAATACTCAGCAAATTAAAAGTGCCCTTCTATCTTATTACACCAAAAAAAAAAAGAATTAAAGGCATGTGTCATTTTCTGTCAAGAAAGGCTTTAGACAAGACAATAGTATGTATTGCGAGCTGTTCAACATCCTAATGTAGATGATTATGTGAAGGCTGGAGTAAACACGACTTGTACCATCTTTTACAAAAGTCACATGCTGTTTGCGTATGCCAATGATGTACACATCATTTGTAAAGGAATGTTACTGCGGCTTTCTCAAACATTGAGAAGCAGTCGGCCGAAGTGGGTTTGGAAAAAGCTTAGTTGTTTGTTTCACGGGAGACTCCGTGAACGTTGACAACTATAACTTTGAATTGGTAGATGAAGTGGATTGGTTTAACGAACTATTAAGAAACGCTTTGTAGGTGCGTCAATTGTTAGATGAATTTTTACTCTTCCCGCCACATAAGAAGATTATTCCATAGCGTCCTTTTCTGTCTTTGTGTTATATAGGGCATTTTTTATCTCATTCTTAAATTTTTAGACTAACTTCAACTAAAATGATTAGTATACCAAGAAAAATTAGTCAATATTCCAAGAACATGTAGTATCCTGTTTATTCTACCATAACACTGTGGAACATTTTCGAGGTCGGTGTCTGGAGGGGTGAGATAAAGTACTAGGAAAGGCCAATCTTTTTTATATCTTAATGTTTGTTCGCTTACTTATTTAACTATAACTCAAGAACCATTGTAGAGAACCCCACACCCTTTGGGGGTTTCTATATAGACATTGTAAATATCTTTACCCTCACTAGGAATTTCTCACCCCCACATTGGTTGTTGCACTGCAGTGCAGTGTTACTAAACCACAAATCCACGTAATTGGAACGAAGTGCGTATGATTAATATAAAATCCACATAAAATAAATATTATTCATACGTTGTATTTAGCATGTGTACCATATGCAAACTCGCTTCATATGTACAGTAGAATACTTGGGTCATGGTCGCCATATCAACAAAAATGACCAGTTTTTCAATTATCACAGATGAGCCAGCCTAAATATGGCAAAAAATTTGGTGTTATGAGAAAAAAGTATGAAAATAGACGATAAATTAAAATTTTTTAAGATTTTATTGATGTTTTACAAAGATATATTAGTAGAAATTATTTATTTAAGTTCTCAGCTGCAATTGTGCTGAAGAATGTAAGGAGAAATCATTAAAGGATCTTTAGTTTTAGCTGAAAGACCAATCGAAGAAACATCAAAATAAAGAAAAAAAATATAAAAGATCATAAAAAAACGTTTGGCCAGTGAATGCCAAAAACTTTGGGGGTTGTACTATACTAATCTAATATCTTCTCCCTGACTAGGAATTTCTCATCCCCCGAATTGCCTGTTGCACTGTGTAATTTGCAATTAAGATATGAGATGGTATCCTGTGATTATCGCTCTTTAAGCCTGTTTGATGTAAAGAAGCTGTAAACGAATATAGCTATCAAATTTTTTTAAATTCAATTTTCCATGGATATTCACAATTACATTTCCCACAATCGCAACCTGACTAAGATTTCATGGTAAACACTAAAACAACATGCGGCACACGGTAGCAAAGGTCCTGCGGTAACAACGACAACACTTTAATGCAGTTTGTTTGTTGTAAAGGCGATGGAAATGAATAAAGCAATTACATTTCGCAATAAATTCTCTATGGCTATCCATTCATATAAGAATTTCCCACAATTGCAGCCTGAATTGAAATTCATTGTTAACACTTAACCAACATGGGGTACACAGTAGCAAGGTTCCTGCGATAACAACGACAGCACTTCAATTCAATTAAACTTGCAATCAAATTCCTGAAATCTCCCCTAAAGAAAACCGTGAGTGCTTCATTTGGTTGTGGTAAGAAATAGCCCTAAGGGAAAACAATGGTAATAAGTGTTAATGTTAATCAAGCTCATGCTTCTTCGCTACTCCGTTTTACAGAAAAACAATTGATCAAATCGGAATAGATTTAATTAAAACTCTTAAAATTAATATCTTTAACATGCTGTAACCAACAAACATTTTCCACCGTTTCCCCAAAAAAAAACGTTTCATTACAAACTTTCCACTGCTGTTCACGACACTCGACGCTAATCTTTTCTCGAAACGAATACAAACAAGACTACGCGACCAACATCAGCCAAACAATCGCAAAAGCAAAAAAAAAATGGGGAAAAAATGACCATCCTCTGTTTTCACTCTATGATCTGTGTCCATCAGAGTACTCGTGGCTAATGTTGCAGGATTGCATGCAACACATAATGACATGAAACCACTCGGTTGCTCCACTTCCACAGGAGGACAACTAAGAACACAACGAAAACGTTGAACGATCATAACAAAGACATCATTTGCTGAGAAGCAAATTGGATGAGATGCGATGCGATGCGATGCTATGATGCATTTGCAATGAAGGCAGTAATGAATGTGGACGATGGCTGCGTGCTGGCACAAATACCAAACAACGAGGAGTAGAGATAAAACAACTGAATGCCACTAAACACACAATAAGACACTATCTGGCACTACTCTTCGCAATGACCGCCGCCGCCATCTAGTTGCTAAACAAACAACATTCAACATTTCATTTGCTGCCCTCGGCCAGTGAAATGCTAGTGGTGGTCGTGATGATGGTGGCATCCACTTCAGTGCTATTCTTTGCTGGTCTAAGACTTTTGTTTTTCCGCATTGTCTGCTTTTGAGTTCAGCCCGATTTCTGATACAAAGATTTCTTTGGCGGAGCACTACAACAACAGATTTCAAAATTACTTTGGAGAAATTAATTATACTAGAGAAGGCATTTGGACAAATGGAAATTAGTTTGTAAAATAAAAACAGCCACTCTCGTTATTGTCAAGGAAACTTTTGAGGATGACATACACACACACACACACAAAAGCAACCGAATGTTAATGAGAGTTACGATGGCATTAATACAACAATTAGTTCACTATTGGTACGTTAATGCTGCAAGGCAACGAAAATTCAGTGAATAGATTTGCGGAAAACTTGAAGAAAAAGCATTGTTTTTATTTTTTTTAATGAAATGCGAAACTAACAATACCAGCTAATCTGACGTTACAGTGGTCCGCATTAAAGAGTTGATAACTTATTTATATAGATGCCCCGACCTAACGTGATATTCCTTATTATTACGTATGTCGTAGTCGATTTTCGGCAACATTCGATTGTTTTTTTATTTGTATAGAATTAGTAATAATTAACAGAAATGTTTAGTGTCGAGAATTTTTGATCATCTGATGACGAAGAACATGATAGAAGCTAGGACAAGTCGTATTTCAGTCTCTCAACCGATTTCAGCGACGCCACATCTGAAAAACGACAAAGATTCGACGTGACTACGACATACATAATAAAGGAGAATAATTTTGTTATGGTAATAACTCAAATTGTTAAGAATTTCAAGTCATATGTCTCCTTTTCCAGTAATTAAAGTTTAAGATGTATGAACTCGATGGGAACAGCCGTGGCATGATAGTTAGATTATGCAACCATCATGCGTGGGATCAAGTCAATACACAGCACAGACATCTACATTTCATTGTCAATCCATCAAACATAACTTAAGCAAAATATCTGAAACATATAGCCTTCTGGAATCCTGTTTAGTATTTGCAAAAAAAAAAAAACATTGTATAACTATTCTGTTTCATAACTTTCCCAAAACATTTCCTATGACTCAAAGCGTATTGAAGCACACCTTTCGACCCACCGTATCAGACAAATGGATTCCTTCTCAAACAGTAGCAAAAGTATCGAATGCCAAGTGTAAGTACAATTGTATTATTGCAACTATCTACCTCCCCACCGCACCATGCCAGTGAGTCAGCCCACCTCCTGCACACATTTTTTTTCGGGGCTAGGAACGAAAAACAAACAAGAAAAAACTGATTTCCCCTCTGTTATCCTTCATGATTAATTGTTAGAATGTTTACACCGACACACACTCACACACACACACAGCACACACAATTGACTTTGTCAGAATGGCTTGATGGTTTGTTTTCTTGTAACTCTTAACTCAACTTCTAGTTGAGCTTGAAATGATTGTTTGTTGTCTGAGCACTAAATGCTTGCAGCTACACATGGTCGAACATATAGATCCAAGCGAGACATAAGGACAAGCGAACGGACAGACGAACGAAAGAAGTTGCAACAATGCATCGAGCCATTACAATCAAATATCACAGTGAAACAAGAAGAATTTTGCTATTGCAAAATAGTTGTAGTACGAGTGTATAGTGCACAAAACATTTTGCAAGCTGGAATTTGCAACATGAGCAACCCCCGTAAACATTTGCAACAACAAAGAGTAACAATATTGCCAATATAAACAAGCACTCATACACACTCGCACACCCAAACAACAACAACAACATCCAATATTTACACACAGCAAATAGTATTGAAAAAGCTTTTGTAGCATCAATTCCTAAAACAACAAGATTAATTTTGTTTAGTATCAAATTATACTTGACACTTTCAACAATGTAGCTGTAGCAGTGGCACACAATAATGGCTGGGGTGACTATAATACCAGTGCAACTCAGCACAGACAGACAGACAAGCACAACCAAATCATTTGTCTTTCTGTCTGTCTTCCAGTTTTCATTTTCACAAATGTATCAACATTTGCAATATTCAACTTCCTGTCTAGATGTATGTATGTATTGGTGCCACACTCACTTTCTCACTCTCTAGCTCTGTTGCAACATGTTATAAATTGAAACTTCAATGCATATAGATGCGGTTATGAATAACTGCAATTAAAATGATTTGGTTTGCTTGTATAGATTTGGTATTTGCTACCATGACTGCGTGCCAATCCACAAAATTGCACTGGTGCACCGAGGCAATTTGTGCCATCGCTAAAGTGAGAATGATAGACAGTGTCTCAGGTATCGTGAGAGCAGTAAGCGACTTGACTTATTTATTGTAGACAGAATTGTGCGGTGTATTTGGTGGGAAATTTAAATTTGTATAGCTGTCATGCAAGATGGGTAGGAAATGGATTCTTCGAAAGAAAGCAAAATATACAGTGAATTTCCAATATACAAACAGCATAGAAAACTTCCAAAAATTGACTATAACTATATTTTACACTGATAAGTAACTACATTTATGTTTTTTATTTGATTCTGGGTGAAAAAATATTGATAGTAAATGAAAAGAAAATAACTCAATAACGCTGTAGAATTTTCCTTAAATTGCGATTTGTTTTTCCTCGATTTTCTTGCGTAGGACATCAGATCGTACGACCTAATATACATATTCCATATGAATATAAGGTACCTAAATATAACGTTTTTATCTATTCACAGATATTCTTCAGGTTTGATATGTTTTCTTCGCAAGTTATATGAAAATAAATAAACTAATTTTGAAATTTTTGTTTTCGTTTCGGGATAAATATTTTTTTTTAATTTTATTAAATAGAAAAAAAAATGCGGAACAAACCTTCCCCGAAGTACTTTTATTGTACCAGCTGGTTCAATTAATTGTAATTGTAAAAGTAATTTAAACGTACCAAAAAGTACAATTTATGGTAACAAAAAGTACAATTTATGGAAGCCCGACAACAATTAATTGTAACAAAAAGTGCAATTTATGGTACCAAAAAGTACAATTTATGATACCAAAAAGTACAATTTATTGTACCAAAAGTGCAAGTTATGGTACCTATTCAATATCTAGTTAAAATTAAGGTACCAAAAAGTACGATTTATGGTAACAAAGAGTACAATTTATGGTACCAAAAACTACAATTTATGGTACCAAAAAGTAAAATTTATCGTAACAAAAAGAGAAATTTATGGTACCAAAATGTACAATCTATTGTACCAAAAAGTACAATTTATGGTACCTATTCAACATCTACAACTTTGTTTCAGACATAAAAAAGAATTTTCGTAAGGATATAACCGTGTTAAACTATAGAAAAAGAGCTAAAAATCCCTCTCGAGCAAAAAAAAATTCGTATGACCATTAAATTTTAAATGCAGCCAACTTGGCAAAACGAATGCTGTAGAAGTTCTTATTTTTGGGGCTACTTTCACTTGCATTTCTCAGAATTGAGCCCCAAAATCATGTGTTTTACTGTGTTAATTTTTTTTGGTTGAAGGCAAAATATCCGAATACATTTTCCACACCCCTTCTGGTACCTCACATACGAATGACTTAATTCACCCAAATACAATTACATTCAGTTCTTTTAGTAAGTTTACCCAATTTACCGTAATTTTGAACGAGGAAAACGCTTGTGAAACCCTGACTCAAGGAAGAATATTAGCTCATATCGTTCGACCAATTCTTAGAAAATTAAAAATATATTCGATAACTTCTAAAATGCAAACTGCAGGATATTTGAAATTGGTTAATTTAATTTTCTTTTAGTAGTAGGAAAAACCTTCGAAACATTGGCCCACTCCTTCTGCTACCTCTTATACAAATTACCGAATTCACCCATATACATTTACATACATATCTTTGATGCAAGTTCACTGAATATAGTCAAGTTTAGCACAATCTAATCGTTAACTTTATCTTGACCTACGCATAAAGGGTCTCGATGTGCTGCCCTTACGGTACCATCTCTACAATTAAAATTTACCCATTAATTTCAAATATAAATCTTAATTTGTTAGCCAATTCATTAACAATTTCTACACTGTGCACATTTCTGCAATATGCTCCCCTCTTGGGAGGAGCTTTGGCTTCCACAAAGCATCTCTATCTTACTCGCGCTTGCTGCTGTTACTTTCGCGTTTTCCCCTCTAAGATTCCACTGTCCTAGCTCTTGTACTATCGTGCGTCCCTAGGTATTCTTTGGTCGACTAAGGCTTCTAGAGCTTTTAGGATACCACTCTAGGACCTTCATTGTAATACAATCGGGCTTCTTCCCAATGTTATGGCCGATCCTCCTCTATTTTCTGCGCTTGATTTGCTTCAGTATGGATTCCTCGATAGTTAAGTTCCAGAGATCGATCAGTGTTGCTCATGGTGTAGGGCCAGACTATTCTGCATATGACTCTGAGGCTGAGTTGATGAATACCTGTAGATTTTAAGTGGTTATGTTCGAAACTATCCCAGTTTCGCTTTTAAGCTTAGTTAGTCTGGGTATTTGCGTGCTTCACCATACTGATTGTAGTCGTCCAAATGCCGCTCTCGCTTTGTGGAGCCTGCTGCTTGTGATTGTTATGTATTCAACTATGTATTTTACATTGTTGATTATCATGGCTTTGGGTTCTTGATGTTAATCTCTAGTCCAACTTCACGCGCTAAGGTTTCTAAATATTCTAATTGCGTTTGCATGTTGGAGATTTTGTTCGAAAGTAATGCAAATCCTTAAGTTACCGTGAGAGACTCCATGCTATTCCTCATCTCCTCGAAACTGACTTCGCTCATAATATAAATCAACACGATATTAAACAGTTGAGGTGACAAAGGACTTCCTTGTTTCAATACACCGTTAGTATGCAATGGTTGGTTGGTGCTCCCGTTGGGAAGAATTGAGAGTTCCACATCCTCTTACAATGGTTTCCATATGTCAGTCCGTCTGATAGCACCGAAGGCTTTCTTGACGTCTATAACAGTAGATACAGGGCAATTCCCCATTCTAGAGATTACTCTATTATAATGCAAACTGATCTTAGCAGCTTCTATTTGGCTGGAAAACTGCATGTTGATCCATAGATTTGTTCTCTATTTTAATTTGTAATCTTCCATGTATTATGACTCCCAGTATCTTGTATATAGTGTTAAGTATAGTAATTTTTCTCCAGTTGTTGCAATCTTGATAATCGGTAACTTCTCAATGATGCCCTTTTCTAAGTTAAACGTAGCTTTTCTTCCTCCCATACTGCGGTTACTTTCGTTTACGGTTGATATTACCATGTTTTTCTAATGTTTACATACGAGTCCATATAATATTTTTTTCTATGTCGAAGTAAAACATTAAGAAAGCTTTGCAATTTCATAATTATTTCTTCCCATTTATTTTCAACTTAAAGTACAATCGACTAAATTTACCACAATTCCCTTAAAGATAGTGCTTAATTCCAATTGAACATAAACTAAATTTATCATTCAAATTTTAAGTCCCAAGGTTTCTCCGCCCGCCCCCAGTGGCCTTCATCAAATATTGTAGTAACTTTTGGGATGTGTTGGAAAACTTAAATATTGATTCGGTTGAACGAACGACGTCTGACTAGAACACTTTTGTAAATCATTGATTTTAAATTCTATTGTTGAACTGATGTTTCAGTCCGCCCCGGTTTCCCCACAGTCCCCTTTAACAATTGTTAACCTCTTGCACGAAATGGAAGAATTCTAGGAAAATCCATTGATAAGGCAGCAAGAATTGATGAGGCGGTGGCGTACAAGCAAGTTACCACAGGCAAAGATGCTGATGTCGATGCTGATGATGTTGAAGTTGATGATTTATAAATGAAATTCAATCATTGTTAAATGTATGTTCACGAACAAAAGATGTTGGCCAATGCAATGAATGCAGCATGTTGCACACACGTGTTACACACACACAACTGCCAAGCATCAACGTTGTTGCCTCCTCTACATTCACAAGATCCGCTGGTGCATTTTTCTGTTGTTTTTTTTTTTTGGATGTTTTTCTCTGCTGTAGTTTGATATAGCTTTAAGGCAAAATATTATTGAAAGGAATGAAACGAAATGAATGAATCGAAATCACCTTAAGCAATTGCAAAAATTTCTGTTCAAGAGGGCTTAAAACATACTCTCTCTCTCTTTCTGTGTGCCTTTGCTGAGGCAACATCCTGCTATATGTTGCCGGATATGTGGTTTGTTAAATAACTTAAAAGTTAAGTGAATAAATGAAGTGATGTATGAATAGACTGACTGATGGTTGAACTAAAACTAAAACGTTCTTTGGCTGAAGTAATCTTGCTCCCCAGAAATATCTTACAAATCAGTTTAAAGTGATGTATGGTTTTAGACATTTTAAGGTAGTATTTGGGCGTTAAGAGCAGGTCTTGGGCAAATCTTTTCGTGTGTCGCACATAAATTGTAAACTCAAATGACATTTCACCCACTTACACATGCACAAATGTAGCCACAAATTGTACCAATGCGCTTACGCACACACAAACTCATTTAATGCTGAGAAACCATTTCATGGCGGCAGGCGGCAGGCAGAGCAATTGCATAACTCGTGTAAGCGATAAGATAAGGTTAGCTACACATGTCTGAGTGCAGGTTTTACATTTAAATGCATAGAGAATAGAGAAGATTTATACGACAGTGGCGTTAAAATTGGAGGATAAGGCTACGCATTAAATAAGCGGTAGGCGTGCATAGGCAATCGCTTCCAAAAGAAGGCTTTTGGAAGGGTCTTCCAGCATTTTTTCGTTGCACTTCCAAAAGATGACATTGGGAAGGTCTTCCAGAAACGCACAATATCATAGGCCTGCAGTGAAAGTTGCTTCCAAAAGAAGGCTTTTGGAATGGTCTACCAGCAGCAAAAAGAAGGCTTTGGAAATGGTATAAGCATAATGCATACAGGAAGGTGAAGGTCTTTCACCAACGCACAATATCATAGGCATGTATTAGCAAAAAGAAGGCTTTGGGAATGGTACAAGCATAATGCACACAGGGAGAGGAAGGTATTTCAGAAACGCACAATATCATAGGCCTGCACTGGCAGTCGCATACAAAAAAAGGCTTTTGGAAAGGTCTGCTAGCAGCATCTCCTTTTGCTTCAAAAAGAAGGCTTTGGGAATGGTATAAGGAATTTGAAGGGCTTTCAAAAACACACAATAAGATTTAGAAGTAAGGATTTTCTAAGTATTAGAGTGTTAGTACAAAGATAAAAATCCCATCACCAGAAAGTGGCAATACAAAGCAATTTTGTACCGACTGAAAGTCGATATTAATATCACAATTGGAACAATGTGAAAATAAATTTGAATTTCCCATCCAAATCCATCGAATAATGTATAACAGCGATTTGGTATGACAACACCGTATGTACCATTTTAATCCCTTCCAAATGCTGACTGATATAGTATATAAGACCGGGTCAGTCCCCATATACAAAAAAAAATTCCAATGTCCAGGGCAACTATTAAAGATCAATTCAAGATAACTGAAGAAAAAATTTTTTTATTGCATACTTTTCAGCGATATCGAAATTAAACACAAGTAATTGCATACTTTGTTGCTCTTTTCTATTTAATTGTTGTAGCATATCCCCGTCTAACACTAGATAGACTTCTTTAAAGTCCTCTTTAAGAAATAAATACGAATGTATGTCGAGTTTTTATTATAACATTCCTAAAATGGTTTAGCGCTGTGCAAGGTTCGCTGATCCGACTCAAGTCCTTTTATACGCCTTCTCTAATAGATGGCCTCATGATTTCCGCCGCTGCAATGATTATCTTGTGTCTGTGTGTGTGTACACAACCTAACATATCGTTCCTGCCCCTCTAGCTCACAGACACACGTAGAGAATAATTTCAAAATTGTAATTTAATTAAAACCGTTGCCACATATGCATGCGGCTCACTGCCATTATACACTTAAACATCACATATGCACCAGCATATTAATGCACCACGAGCACAGCGACTAATCGTCCGACTGTCTTCCATTAACTTTTGAGATTAGTGGAATGTGAGTGAATGTGCCAGCAAAACTTTAGAGGAAATTGTAAAAATTGCAATCGAGAAATTAAATTCTGAAGCTATCAAAACAATTTTTAAAATGTAACTTAAAAAAATCTTATTTCGCTTTACACCCAATGAATGAGGTATGGGATTATAGCGTAATTGTGAATTAACACGCTTTTAGACCCACACAATGGCACCTACTGTTTATAGACGAATGCGTACGACAGCTGTTTCAGAATCTTCGATATACTTTTACTGCTTAGTTGCTGTCGACAACATAGAGGGGGCCGCCGACGAAAAAAATTTAGATGAAGGAGACACAAATCGAACTTTGCATATACCGCATAATAATGGCACATACTAACCTTCATCGTTCTTTAACCAAAAAACTTAAATTCGCAAAAGTCCTTTATTTTCATTATATGTATCCTTTGTTACTAACAACAGTGTATTACGGTCACTTTGAAATTTGCGCTTGATAACTAATACCCAATAGAACAATTATTCCAATTTATTAACCTAATAAGAACATGTTGTGCCCAATATTACACGACATTCATTACATTTTGCTGGGTTATCTCCTGCCACAGCTTTCGTCCCATATAATATTTCCATTTTCATACGAATGGTAAACATAGAACGGATTGATGAATGCGAGTGAGTTCTTTGTACGGTTTATAAGAATTTGGCGGTAATTTGTAGATTCTTATGTCTACAACTAGATTGTGCATCGTGTCGTTACTAGCAATAAAGATACACAAACTTACACATGAACTCGTCTCATGGGAAGGTCGGCCGGCACCATTGAGAATTGTGTTGCTCTGTGTTGGTTTAGTAGACAATGTGAACATATAAAACTGAAATGATCCTGAATTGGTCGTTGCTAGCCGTTGCTCTATTGAAATTTAACATATCTCCATATCTGTTGGAGACAATTTCTTGTCATTCCTGTACGCTATGACATGTTTAGATGTCGACATAAGCACATGCCAGTCCAAAGGATTAACGAGCATATCAAAGTGCGTGCATAAATCTTGTGCGTACCTAGTTTGAAAAACAGCCCACATAATTTCGTAGAGGCCAACATGTAAATGTTGTTGCTGCTCTTACTGACGCTGACGTTGGTATTCCGTTGCAAGTAAACACTGTGATGTTTCAGCAGATGCATTTGGTTGCATCATAGCTATAATCAGTAGAGTTAGTAAACATAGATACGGGTTAGAAGAAGGGGTTTTAATTATTTACAAACTTAACTATATGGCAATAGGTTTGGCATGACATTTATTGCTATGGAACTGGGCGTAATCAAGGCATTGGTAAATAATTTGAAATTTGTGAATACATTTACATTGCGGTCGATGTGATTTCAACTTGGCAGGATTAATTCTGTCTAGTAAATAAATATTGCTAAAGCAGATACAGAAGAGGCCAAATGGAAAACTTAATTAATCATAAAATCATCACAGTCAGTGAATAGATTGCTGTGAGTGGTTGACAAAAGTGGTTAGGTGCAGTTATTAATTGCCCCCTACATGACATGGGTGTGTTATTTAATGCTGACGTAGATGCATTGTATGCAATTAACTTTCAACTAGAATTGTAATTATATTTAATTACAAGCTGAAATAAATTTAAAAAACTTGTAATGAAGAAAACCATAATGTCATAATTATTACCAACTAAATTCTACACTTAAAAGCAAAGTTGTTCGTTCAATGTCGTTCAGTGTTTGAAGATCAGTACCAGGCAAAACCGTACGCACACACACACAATTATTATGTGTATGTACTACAAGCGCTCGTGGTGTTATTTTCACAACGCCAAAGTAGAGACTAACTATAGGGTGCCTACCTTGATTCAAACCTAGCTTCGCGTACTTGTGAATTGCCGATCGCGTCGGTGTGAAAAAGACGATTATTGACGACCTCGCGAGGCTACGGGGTGCTTGGTACTAGTGTAATTACGAATGTGTGCTCAATCAGAGCCCCAAATTTACAGTGCCCTGTAATGATGTCGACTAATATATGAACATAACATTTCTCAATTTTTATAAATTTAGACGTAAGTTTGACATTTGAAATAGGCTAGATTTTCCTAAAAACATTGCAACAGTTTCGGGATTGTCGACCCTTTTCCATTTTATTTTCCCATTGACTATAATGCAATATCCGGCTTGCAATTGGCATACCCTGAGCGACTTAAAAACAAAAATTGGCGAGATTAGATTGGTAGGCATGGCCCCGCCCACAGGACCCTGGCTGGTGGCTTGTATTATTTGTCTGGGTGGAAAGGAATCAAGGGATGTGGCCCGGCCCATCTACCTTCATTAACAAACATGCAATATCTGGCGTACTATTGCGCTGAGAGACTTGAAATTAGTTGCGTTTGCGTAATCAGATCAATAATGATCAATAATGGGCGGAAATATATAAGTTGTCGTGGCTCCCCCCATTCCACACTATCTTGCAAAAAGCAATATCTGTATAATTTTAAAAGCAATCGTCTTGGAATTTAATATGGATAAATTAAAGACCAATGTGCAGTTTACAAAGAAAAATGGGCAGGATGTATCAAGTGAAGTGGCCCCGCCTATACGACCCTATTAAAAAAAACAATAATCTCTCACTCCTTTTAGCCGTACGTCAGAACTTTTAAAATGACCGTTATAACGGCCTTCCATTACAAGATTTAACCAATAATGGGCGGTATTAGATAAGTGGGTGTAGCATCTCCCATACCACCCTATCTTTTTATAAGCAATATCTGAAGGATTATAGCAGCATTTATCTTGAAATTTAGTATGGATTCATATTAGATCAATTTGCGTATTTTACAGAAAATAGACTGGACTGCATAAAGGGGGGGGCACTTCCATACGACCCTATTAACAAAAAATAATAATGACCGTTAGAGAGGCCTACCATTACATGATCAGACCAATAGTGGGCGGTATAAGATAAGTAGGCGTGGCATTACCCATATCACTCCTTCTTTAAAAAAGCAATACCTGTAGAATTAAAGAACCAATTGTCTTAAAATTTTGTATATAAGCATTTAAGGCCAATGTGCGGTTTTGAAAGAAAAATGTGTAGTATTAGCAGAGTGGCCGTCGGACCGTCCTGTTGGCTGTTCTGGATCAATGCCGATTCGACCTTATTAACAAAAAAATCTATATCTGACTCCTTTTTATCGTTTGCCAGGTTTTTGGAAATGATGGCCACAGCCTTCCTTCCATTGCATGATTAGGCCAATAGTGGACGGTATGAGATAAGAAGTTGCTCCAACCACATCATTATATATTTTTAAAGGCTATATCTGTGAGATTTTGGAACCAATCGTCGTGAAATTAAATAAGGATTCATTTTAGATCAATGTGCGGATGTATGTATGGCACCGCCCATACGACCCTATAAACAAAAATTAAATAATCTTTGACTGTTATGGCGGCCTTCCATTCCTTGCCATACACATTTCAATAAAACCTTACAGCTATAGAATCTAAAAGTTTCAATAAAAATCTAATAACTGAAAAAAGGCTACAATTCACGAATTTGCTTCTCAAATCGCTCCCAATCTGTCTATTTCAATTTTACTCTATCATTACGGACTTGATGTGGCATCAAGTTGTTTCCGTGTTCGCTTCCTCTGTTCGGACGCGTAGCTTCGCTTTCATTATGGAATTAATGTTCTTACTGTTATTATTGTTATTATTATTACTGTTGTTTTTTGTTGCAAAAAGTTGCTCAGATTTCTAACAAAAAGTAGTTAAAGTTGTTCGTGTAGTTGTGTGTAGTAATATTCCGTAATGATGTACTCGTGTACAGTGTTTGGACACATATATAAGAATGATGAGCGAATAGTTGGGATTTCAGTTTAACATATGATACGCAACAGAAAAATTGGCATTACAGTTGGCAGATTTATTTTGTAATAGCAAATAGCAAAAGTAGTCCCAAACTGTGTACTTAATATTTTTTTCGTACACGGGTAGTTAACTTTCCATACAAACAACTTAGAGATGAAATAGAATTGAATTTACTAGAATAGAACAAGTATGAAGTTGTACGTTTTCAACTAAATTGACAATTCCCTGCTTGGATGTCTCCTTAAATTGTTAATTCTTCATCTATGCTATCTATACGAATTTCCCTTATTTTACAAACCATCGCTAATTTCCACACCCTTTACTGTAATGTTTCGCTTTCATCAGTAACCACGTCTATGAGTAGCACTTCGCCACTTACCTATTTTTTTGTAATCTGGTTATTTTTTCTATCATTTTCTATAGAATTTTTCTTGTTCTATGTATTCGATGTGGAAGTGAAGAGATTTGAAATTTATTTGCTTCTGATTAAATGCTAATTGAAAAAGTTTTTTGTCTGTACTAATATCGAAATATAATACACGCAAAGCTAATAAAAATGACCTTCCTTCCCCTTTGGCATAGTGACCAGTAAGGAAAGAAAAACTACGAACAACTATATCGAATAATGGGTCATCATTAACAGAATGAAGAGATATCAAAATACTGGAGCAGAAGAAATATTGTAATGAGCACAATGATGATGTTTCATGTTGGGAACTTGTAACTATTGTTCAAGTTCAAGTTTCTATTACATCAATGTAGGTGTTTTTTTTGTTGTGGGGATGAGAGAGAAAAGGAAAAGAAAGCAGAAGGAACAATTTTTTTGCCGAGCTATTAATTTATGTAATAAGGAGGTAGTTTAGTATTGAATTCAATGTTATACTAGGAGAGGAAGTTTAACTTGGTTCAGTTTTAAGAAATTTGAAATTTACTTAACAATCGCACGGAAATAGTAATGTAAATTAAATCTTATATTTAAAAAGAGGTAATTTGAGTTTGGTTTGTAACGGGTGATCTTAAAAACTAATAAACCAAATTTAATAAATCATTTTTTAAAACATCTCAATTTTGCTAGTGAAGATAGTAGGATACTTCATGTTTTTCTTGTATTTCGTCTATTTTTACAACGAGGTATTTTTAATTCGTAAGTCAACGTTCGAAAAACCTTTAGATTGTGCAAAATTACACGATAATTTAACTGACCAAATTTAAATATCAGCCAGTTTTTCATTCCAAAGATATGGGAAAAAATTTAATTTTAATTTAAAGCCTTGTGGTAAAAAGGGAATTGTGGGGAAAAATATCCTCCATTCTCATGTTTGAATATTAACGGTCGAATTCAATAATTATTGGTGCTGGACATCTACTAGTGCTGATATCTACTTCGCATGTACATGTTTGATATAATGGTAGATATATATACAACTGATGATGTACCATAGAGTATCAGTTAGTCACAAAGGGGTCTGAAGATGAACTCGTCATGGAGTTCGAAACGCGTCATCCTATTGCGTGACACTGAATTTCACCATTAATATCAAACAATAAAACACTTTTCTGATCGTTTAGCCAATTTGATGTATCATTTGATACACTACATAAAATTGATAACTAATCACTACGATCGACTAACATTAACAAACAACACTGTAATAAATATTTTTTTATAAGAGGCACCAGAAGGAGTCGGACGATATAGTTCATATTCTTTATTGAGTCAGATTTTGATAAACGTTTAAATTCGGTCATTTGTATAGGAGCGTGGCGAATGATTTCGGTTTTCTGAAGTTTTGCCTACTATTGGAAGATTATAGAGTTAAATTAACAAAATTGAAAATCCTGCAGTTTTGAAATTAATGGGAAATTATGGCTATTTACAATCCCATTACTATTTACAATCACATTGGATTATTGCTGGAAAATTTTCACAAGGATCAGTGGAGGTTTACTCAAGATACCTTGCTCACCAGCCAGCCTGCCGGACAATCGGACATGGCTCAATCGTCTTAAAATTCCCAAAAATAATTTGATATATGGGTGAGGGTATAAAAACACCCCTCAATTTGTATAGATTTTTGCTAAAGCAAAACTGATGCCAAATGGAATACAATTATCCTCTCGTCAAATTTTTGGAAAGTTTTTACCGGACTTGCTATCGCCGCTCAAAACAGGAGCCACTACCATCCGCGAGATTTAAGTGAACGAAAAAGTCCGAAGTAGTTTTAATGAAAACCTACAACTACTAGCCCTTTTGGTCTTTTCCTTCAATAACTCACCACACCTTTCAGATATCTCCAAAACATATCTCGTAGTTATCACTTACGCTTCACTCTCGATGCTATTCATATGTTAATTTATTTTTCTTCGAATTCTGTTTATTCACGTAAAACTTTGTTACTTTATTTCAATTTGCATCTTTTTCCTCAAAAAAAAATAGTAACACACGCAATACGTGAATGTCAGTTCTCGGTAGAGTAAAGTTTCGAGTTTTGTTAGTTCTGTTTGTACCAAAACTTATTTAATAATCGCACTTCTTGGTAAATGTGTTACTTCAACCTGGATGTCTTTACCTCATAATCTATGTTGTTTGTTTGGTAACTTTGAATTCCAGGGGGGGACAAATCCTTATAAGTTTTCGGTTTATCATTGAACATCTGTCATCATGTCTTTGTTTACGTGAAATCAAAAATTGGAAGACACAAGAAAAATTGAGGAGAAAATAAGATATTTTTAATATATTGGATTCAGTTTTCTTCGAATTGAGAACTAAGGAACAATTTTACAGCTAAGAAATAAATACAACTTCAATATTATAATACACGGTGTTTATTGTTTATATGAACATATTTCAATATCAGGAATTTTGTTATAGAAAAATAGGGATTCATTAAGAATTTTTACTTTGAATATCATTTTCAACAATTAAATAAGACTTCCATGTCAGAAAATGTATTTTAACTTTAAGAACAACCTCTGACATTGACTTTTTTAAGATAATTTCATTAAAATGTTGGCCTCATCTATGCCGGAGCGATGCCACCAGTATCTCGAGAATTTATCGAGTAATGTTAGCTTTCGAGTCTTGATTTTAAGCTGTACACTAACCCAAAAAAACTCCAGAGGAGTAATAACACATTTTCTAGACGGTTAGTTATAGGGTCCACAATGCTAAAAAGGTTCTTATCAAAATGATTTCTCAATAAAGCCATTGTGACGCTCGATGCGTGTGCCGTTGTCCGCTTGTTCGGGTTACTAGTTTCGCACTGTCAATTTCAATATCCATTAGTATCCAGCACTAGTTACCATCCAATCTACTTCCCATGTGATAGAATGTTTACTTTAACATGGGGTTGTCATAGGAGGGGTACAATCGACTACTTTCTGCATTACCAGTGTCACGTTATTTCACTAGTCCTTTTTAGCAACATGAAGCTGGTGAAATTGAATAGGAAATTTTTCTATATAATATTAATTTTCCTTATTAAATAACGATCTTATAAGCCGTTTGCTCATTTTTATTATAGTTTGATCAAAGTTAATTAACTCACTTTATAGAATTTATGTCTTTTTCCTTTGAGTTTTACTAAACGACAGACAAAGAACACAAACAGTACGAATTTCCGAATTTGTGGGTCGCACAAGAAGCGTCAGCGCTATCCAATTGTACACGGTAAAAATGTTGTACTCTCCCTACAATCGTGCTCTCATGCTCACCCAAAAATCGTTTAACAGTATTTCTCTGTCTGGACTTGTGTCTGTTAAATGCGAAACAAGCGTATGTGGTGTTGCTTTCATAACACTCAAGCGAAGACTGACTGTTTTGAATCAAACAAAACTTTAGAGATATAAAATAAGATTATACGATTTTTGCCTTGGGAATATATCTTTGGAAATTAACAAATTTTTGGTTTCTTAAGACAAGAGTTATAAATATTTGAGTCTGTCTTCTGAAACTTAAAATTTGCTGATCGTATTAAAACAACCTAGTACAAACCTAATAATATAACTATTATCTGTTTGCAAAAAAGGTCTATTAACAATTTTAGTTTTATTAAATTTGTTTATATATTGTAGCACTTTCTTGTGCAATTTCCTTTGGTCTGGTACTGGTATTTTTAACTATTGTCTTTAACATTGCAACAATTCCCATTTCTAGTTTCATTAACATTTGTGGTCAGCCATCGAACGAAAAAAAAAACAGGAAAAATTGATTTGTGTCAAATTCATTCAAATATTCATTAAACAAAAAGTATCTCAATTGAAACCACGTTAAAGGTCATAGCTTTCGCTTGTTGGTGAATGTATTGCTTTTGACGTCTCAGAGAGTTGTAGCATTCAAATACAGTATGTGCCGCTGCATTTGATTCTTTGTAATCCTTTTGCCTGGTTTAATGAGTTATTTTATTTTTGTATTTCTACTAGGGTACATAATGATAAATGCAGCAACAATGAAATTATAGGACAGAGCACAGTGGCCGAAATGGGTATTTATTGTTAGTAAAAGTAACTTATTGGTGGTGTTCTAAATTGTGTTTGAATTAATTATTGGAACTAATTATTGGAACTGGTGCGATAAGTGCGATATATTAAAATTTTTTCCAGTTTTGTGGCTCGAAGTTGGCCTCTTACTCCTCTTCCTCCACCTGCAACAATTTAATATATATCACTGCCAGGCACCCCATAGCCTCGCGAGGCCAGCATAAATTGTCATTTCAATACAGCCACGATTGGCAATTCACACGTGATTTATATTCACATACACAAACATATAATATTTGTTTGTGCGTGCTCTGATACATAATTTTCTTACACTTACTTTTTCGCTTTTTCCCCAACTGTGCGTTGAAATCATAGACAAAACCAACCAATTCAAATGACGCCAAAAACATAATACAATATTAAATGTAATCATTGTTGTAGTCACTGACAATGCTAGCACTGCAATGGACATTGTATCGCTTCTTCTTTGTGTCCATCCCTCCCTGCAACAATGTTGTCCTTGCGGTCACTTACCAGCATTGAGGTTGTTGTGATGTTTAGGGTGACATTGTATGTATGTACAATGCTTGTCGTACATGCAAATGCAATAATACTAAATTTGCCATTTTCTGTTTTATTCAAATACAATCGTACACCAACAGCTCCATTCCATTTACTTGTCATTGCCTCAAACCCACATCACATTGAGAATGTGAAAGTTGCCCAGTAGGGCTTAAAGTTGGTTTCAAGAAATCATCTGAAGCGTATTGATTTGCCAAGACAAAAGTAGAGGAGAAAGTAAAATTTCACACTCACTTGATTTCGTTGTGGGTGCTGCGTTTTGTCATCTTTGTGAGAGGGTGTGGGTTATTGGTTTTGACACTCCTACACAAACGTAGCCGCATTTACGAAAGGTAAAATTTGCAGGCAATGCATGAAATAAGCCTAGCAGCAGGCCTTTAATATACTGTTTATATTAATTTTCGTTATAAGGGCCCCTGTTGCCTACAGTGTCATGATGGTTAGAACACGAGACTACCATGGGGGAGACCAGTGTTCAAACCCTGTGACCGTCATCTAAAATTCTTTGATCGGCAACCCCTTAAATGTTGCCGACAGCAACTTCGCAGTAAATGGTTCCAAAACACCTGACGAACGCATTCGTCTATAAACTGTAGGTGCCGTTTTGTGAGTCTAAAAATATAAATCGTGGTAATTCACAGTAATGCGAAAAGCTGTCCTCCCTCCCATATCTCATTCATGGGGTGCAAAATATTCAGAAATGACGCTCATTTATGCCTTCTTCAATAAGCCCAATATGAAAATATATCAAAACTTTCTAAGACCTTCTTCATGTTCTGCTAAAGGATGGCCTTTTATTTTCCGCCCCTGGTACTGCTGAGTGAATAAGTATTCGTGTCCGTCTATCCGTGTGGCATTGCATTTGGAATCTTTAGCTGTTGGATGTGTGAAATTCTTTCTGGTCATTTCATGTGTGAGTCCTCTAGAGTATTGCAAGTGATAGAGTTTTATTGTGCATGCGAATGCCTGTGTGTCCGTGTTTGTGCCTGTGTTGCAAGATGTCATCACAATTCCTTGGGGACAACAGAGGGCCACTGCCACTCACTGTGAGGCGCATTTTGCCTTACAAACACCATAGAATAAAGTAAAACTATGCTGATGATGATATTGAATGTTTTGCGAGTGTTCGGCTGCCAAAATGTCTGTTAGAGAAACTCTTGTGGTTATTTGAGCTGCCTGCACCCCACCGTCTGTAAGCAGTGAGTGGAAGATAGATGTGATCTGCTATTGTCTTGTGATGTTTCTTTTTCGATTTCTTTTGTTTTTATTGTCAATGTTTGTGGTTGATGGCTGCGTTTAGCAGTTGCAGTTGCAACACACGTAAGTACGTAAGTGTTACAGTCTTTCTCTAAGGTTCTGCCGGACACTGAGGCGTACACTTGCTGTCTTAGGCATGAAGCCATCGTTGTAATCGATATATTGAGAAGTTGTCAATGCAAGTGAAACCTGAGTCTGCCCAAAATATCAACGAGGCTAAATGTGTTGCTAACATTGTGTTTTTTTTTGTTATTGCTGTTGTTATTTTTGCTATTGAAGAGCTACAACGACGAAAAGTGCAAAACAAAACTTTGTTTTAAGATGTTTTTTTTTTGTTGTATTTTGGTTTCTTGTTATTTTCGACCACTCTCTCCGACTGCGGCCATTTATGTCAATAGTCTATTGACATGATTTCTAAGTTGAAGTGTGAACAGATAATATTAGGACTTGTTATCATTGTCGAAAGCGTAACGAAAGTGACGGCAAAGATGTTTGGCATTGATTGTTTTGGAGGGGAAATAGCAAATGTAGCAAATTTATATTTTAGAGGATATATTATTCTATTTTTGAAAACGGAACAGGAAAAGGAAGTTCATAAATTAGGAACAATTTAAAGCAATACAAGTTTTCGGCTTCGTTTTTCAATCTTAATAGAAATAAATGTGTAATGATTTCATTTGATCGTTAGTCAAATGGAAATAACCAGAAAAACTCTTTGTGGAGGTCCCTAGGTCCGATAGACCGCAATAAACCGCGCGATGCCACCGGCCATCAGTTTTTTTTCCAAATGTGAGAAGAATATTGAGTAACCTAAATGTCATAGAGTAGGTAACAGAAGGTACTCTACACAACCATAGTTTTTAGTGGCGCCCCAAAGAAATTAGGTGTGGACACAGTGGCCCCCCGAACTCTTTTCAGAGGTGAATTCTCTTCCCAATTGGCGGATGTCCACGTCAAATATAAGGCATAGATTACCGCCATAGAGAGAATGCAATGGCCGGTATAGAGTTGAACACGACGAACGAACATGGACTTCTTATACTGCAGTCATGCTTAAATACACGAATTCAGGTGTTAGAGGAGACTTAGACATCTGGTACCACGGTTTAACCCTGTAAGTGGCCGAACAGCCAGGATCAAGGCGAAAAATTTTTACATTACGCTGAGCGCCTGCACGAAATATTTGATTGCTGTCCTAGCCATGACATTAATATTGTTCTGGGAGAGTGCTTTAACAGAAGGGAAAGATGTTCTTGATTCAGCTGCTAGGAAATTCAGTCTACACAACAGCATCTCCGATACCGGATTTAGACTGGCAAGAAAAATGGTTGTGAGTGGAACGAGATGTCCACACAAATATATTCTAAAGGCAACACGATCAAAAGACAAGAAATCAAATAAAAGATGTGGTAATAGATGGAAAGAAAGTCTGAAGCCAAATATAGACTCGCATTACCACTAAATTGCAGCTAATGTAGGCACGATAGCGTTTTTGACCCGCTTGTAACCAAACGCAAAGGAAGCTAGATATTTCATAATTAAATACCACCGACATAGGCAATGCCTTTCATTTACCGGTATTCCTGACACACAGTGGCAGCATATTGTTTGTTCTATGACCACTACCACAACAAACGTATATGGGTATGAAAACATTAAAGTCCTGGTACAATGAAGAATGTCGCTTATTGTCTGAGGAGATGGATCGCGCATACAAGGCAACACTGAAGTCAATGGTAACGTGTGCCGTAAGGGAACGACATAAGGAGAAGAGGAGAGAAACAAACGCCTTCAAACGGAAAAAGAGTCTATGAAAGAGAGGGCAAAGATATCGTAAAGTTCAAGGGTGCAGGTGAAGCCCGCTCGTTTTGGAAGGCACCTCAAGTGTCTAAATGACGTCAATAATCGATGGCGGAGTATATTATAACCCATTGAGCCAAAACGGCTATTGCTTGAGAACAACAAAGCAGCGACCGGATGCAAAGGCTAAGTTCGGTATCGGTTGCTACTGTGTGCTAAGCTAACTTTTAGTAACAAAGTCCTCTCTTGACGATGGTTCTTCCTGTATTGCTCTATGACAGTGAAAGGCATTCCATAGCCTCGCGATTCCGGGTATTATCGTTTTTTACACATACATGATTGGCAAGTCACGCGTACTCTCTTATTATTTGTAAGTAACGTCATAATTGCTTGTTTCGCATTCAACACAAAACAGACACAAGTGCGGACAGAGAAACAATGTTTAACGATTGTTGGGAGAGCACACAAGGACTCCACATTTGGTTATGCCTTCCACTGCTCTTAGCGGATGAAAACGTTCTGGGTGTCGTCGAGAAAAAAATGTTCCAAATAATATTTGAGCTCATCATTGTTAACACAGAGTACCGTCATGGTATGGATCAAGAGCTATGTAACCTTATCTACGAACTTTAACTCATCTAGGAAATTTTTATTTCAAAATTAAGGGTTATTAAAGTTTAGCCAAAGTATCGAATGATACACTAACACAAATTGATAAATAATCAATACGATCGACAAACTCTCTTGAACAACACTGTATGGAAACAATAAAAAGTTGGACGAAGTGTAGCCAACAATTTACTAATATTTTAGACCTAAAATATGCAATTCCAATTACAAAATCAGAAAATTTTCTATGATAATCTAAAAATAATTTCATTTTCTCTCACTCTAGCTAACAAATTAAATCTGTCTTCCTTCACTGTCACTAATTGACGATCATAAATCCAGTAATATGAAACTTTATCAATATCTGCCTGTCTATCGATATTATTTATAAAATTAGTTATATAGGAATTGTAAGAAGTTCTGCATCATTCGTTGTGTCAAGATACATGCCATAATAATTTAATATCGATTTGAAGATAGTAAGTATCGTATAGGGGATTTTGTCACGTTTCAGGCTCTTTTGTTTGACATAAGTCCAGAACCACTAGTTCGATTTACTGTGTAATATGATAAGAAACGATATTCTATTATATACCTCGAAATTATATAATAAATAAGATGCAAAAATTAAAAAAAAGTCGGACAAATTTTACATGAAAAGCTAATGGTGAAGAAAAAAAAACATTGTTTTGTCATTCTCTCTAATTGAGAAACTTTATATAAATATATATTATAAAATTAATTTTATGGAAAATGTATGTAACAGCTAAACTCAGAAAATACCCAACAGTTTTTAATAATTATTCATTTAAAAGATTATTGTTTGACAAAAGAATAGAATAGGATACTTTATTTTATTCTCTCACCGATATTGATACCAAAATCAATGCCTTAGCCCTAAAATATTTTCTACCAATTGGTTAAGTTATAAGAAGAATATGATTTATTCCATTGGATAATTTTTTAAAAAGTGTTGCTTCCAGCTTGATAAAGCCTTTACAAAACATAAATCGAGCTTTCTTTAAAAATAATTTTTTGGTATTGGTCTACTGACAGTCGATTTTATATCCCGTTAATCAAATTCCGTCAAGTTTCTGTGACCCAAATTTGTCGCACAGTTTCATCAACGATGTTATCTTAGCATATGACTAAAAAACGTTCTATAAACTAACATATACATTTCGGTTTACAGCAATTTCAAATGAACCATCAGGTTTCTCGTATTATATTTTTAACACGATGCAAGTGATGCCATTAGATTCAGTTTTATTTCTGTTCTTTATAAACTTAACTCTATGCATAACATTTACTTTGACATTCCATATATTCCTCTTGCTCGCACTAATATTTGCAACAGTTCTGAAATCTCAACTCAACTTAAAATATATATTTTGTCTCACTTTCAAATTACTAAACCTTTACACAACCCCTCTGAAGGTCAACAGCAAATGACCTTATGACAAATTGGATGTAAACATAACTCACCTACATTTGCTCGTATGCAGTTACTAGTTGCAACACTAAGGTGCGATGAATCTATTTAACCCAGATTTGTCTTTAGCTTTTTAACACTCACTAATTATGCAACAACTCAGGACAGTCCTACCCATCCCTCACCAGTAAAAACCAACGGAAAGGGGTAAATTTTATAAAGTTGACATGAATTAAGATTGACTCTGTTCTGTTGGTGAATGTTGCTATGGTTACCCAGCTGCAACTGATGCTGCTGTTGCTGTTGCTGCTATTACTGTTGGTGACTACACAGCATAACAGTGTTTAAGTTGGCATAACTTCATTTCACACAAAATTTTATTAACATTGTTAGCACAGTAAACTTTTTATGCTTCCCTTAGTTGTCATTTGGTGCGTTTGTTTCTTGTTTCTTGATTCTTTTATTTTTCTTTTGCGTTCATCCATTTTGTTTGCCTTTTTAATCAAAATTAAAAGTTGTCACTACGAAACCCAGGACGAAAAAAAAAATATGCCAAACATAATAAATTCTTTTTACAGCAGAGGCGAAAAGAAAACAGAAAAGAAAATAAGAACATTTTTAACAGTATGTGTGTAAATGAAGTAGTCGAGTTGTGTTCTTGTTCTGTTTGCCTTTTTGCAAATGCATTTATGATCCTTGTTGCAAGAATAATTAGTGTTTAAATGTAACGTTGCTATCTTATGTGGCAACGTAACAGATAGTAAGGTATGAGAGAAATTACTTTTTTCCAAAGAAACTGATATTCATATAATGATTTCAGTGAAATTGAGACATTATTGAAACAATATACAGTGAATGGTAGGTGGTTAAAGTGACAATTTTCCATGTAAATCTGTAATTGTGATAGAGTTTGTACTTATGTTGTGAGAAAAGCAAGAAAACATCCATTTATTTATCGTCGACAACCGGAATCATTCGTAATCGTCGTTTAAGGATAGTGAGTCTAAAAATAGAAGCTTAAATGAGAGAATCTCTTCCATATCTCATTCATGGAAAGCAGTTGAATTAATTATATAACAGTCAATATTAAAGAATCATATGTTTCTGCAATTTCTACCACAAAATATCTATAAAATATGTTCCATTAGCTATCATTTTTAGAACAATTTTCCTGTTAAAAAAAGTGACTAAAAACTTCATTATATAATATACTGAATATATAGCATATTCTACAATAATAAATTTCTTCCACTACTTCTTGCTATTGTATTGTTGAATTTGCACATAGCCATAGTAGAAATGTGACTATAAAAATATTTGCTATATACATAAACCTCAGAGTTCTTAGTAAGCGTTTATGTGCATCGGTTTTTTGTTGTTGTTTGTTATTAAATTTACACATTTTTATTTACGTGGTATTTGAATTCTCTCTTTTTTTAACATCTTGTCAAATATTGTAACTATTTTTTTGTTTTTTTTTTTTTTGTATTTGTTTGAGATAAACCAAATATCTGTCTAACAAATCTCTTGAGTACACATATGAATATTTCATATGTCTATATGTTCCAATTTGAATCATTCTTAAGCTCCTGTGGTCGTTTCTCCCTACAAACCGTTCTACACGTAGTACTATAGTACTAGTATTTCTATTTACTACATGAGTGTTATTTGGTGACACATACTATGACAACAGCAATTCCATGTTGGTCAGACAGATTACGAAGGAGTATTTCATATTTATTCTATGCATGTATGTATGTGTGTATTTGTTACAAATAACCACAAATAAACTGAATAAACCTTAGGGCACAACAACAACAAAAAACACTAGAAACAAAAAACTGACTATTCATGCTGTTTGCATTAGATTGGCAATGCTGATGATGATACGAGCATAAAATACCAAAACACACAGGACAATTGCGGCATACGAATACAATTGTGTACAAAACGAATAGAGAGAGATATGATAGTGGGTGGGCCCATAAATACTAAGTGCGTGCGAATGTCACTACTATTCATAGATGCACTTTTGGGACTCACTAACACTTTTACACATATGCTAACATAAACACATTCATAAGAGATTTACTGCAACATGTGCATGATGCATGACATTTAGCAAATGTACGAGGGTAATGTGATAAGGTTGTGTTAAAAACATTGATTTGGATTATATGACAGGTAGGCGTGACCGATTTTGAAGAAATTTCATTATTCTCTTAATTTATTCACTCCAATACATGGAGCAATCTTCCAATAAGACAACTGCTTGTAGTTTTTGTACAAAATTGTATGAAACTATCCCACTGTGAGACTAGTGGCAACATTTTCACAAACAATTTTTAAATAAATATGCGTTTCTGAATGAAATATTAAACTTAGAGTATCCTAAGTGCACAAAAACATCTTCAAACTTAACAAATAGAGAACAAAATCCAAAAATTTTGGGATTTCGAGGCAAAAACAGACAGGTATGACAAGTTATAAAATTCTTTATTCCAAAACCGTTAAGAAATAAAAACTCTGTTAAGAATTGACTAAGTCTTAAGCAGGGCAACCGGAAATATGCAAATGCATGTTTTTTTGTAACGAGATATTAACAAATGGGTAAGGTATTTATATGCCTCATATTCTTACATGTGTTTTGACTCCTGTTTGATAGAGCATATTTTTGTATATATTAGCCATACTGTCATATTTTAGCATCTTTTTTAAAGCATATTCCACATTTTTTAGAGAATATTTATAAAAAAATATCCCATTTTAAGCATATTTCATAATTTTGCTCCTAGAAACAAGAAAAACTTTGCAACCAGCATATAAAAAAACTATTTGAGGAATACACGGATTTTAAGTGCATATTTTCGGTTGTCCTGGTCATAAGCCTTCAAGTGAGGAAACCGGAAGTCAAGATTTTGGGAGTGTTAGGGAGCTTTGGTAAACACATGCATATTGTACTCGACCAGACCTACAATATGCACTGGGCCTCTCCCCAAATTCCTTACAATTTGTCTATTCTGTAGCTGGGTGTTTTGGAAATATTTTTATAAAACGTAGAAGTTATGTTGTTTTCAGCATAACAATTTTAAAAAGTTATATATATCGCATATTCACCGAATATAGTAAGACGATAAAGCAGTGCCGCGTTTGCTCACAATAGAACAAATACAGTGTCGTGAAAAATTGTCAGCAGAGTTTGGCGATATTATACCTAAATGAATGAGGTCCAGTAATTCACATCAGAGACAAAGGAACAGTCAAAACAATGATCTGGAATGAGGTCATCGTGCCTAAAGAAGGTTTAGTAGTTCCATATACTGGCAGGACGAATGCAACAGTATTTTCAAAATGGAGCATTCAGCGTTTTGTTGATCAAATAAAGGGAAAAAGTTTGCATTGCATGAAAAAGAAAGTGTTGTTTCATCAAAACAATACACAGGATCACACAATCACTGTTGTGAAGGCCAAAACCAATGAGAAAAAGTACTACGGTGGTAAATGATTTGCCAACATTGAAGAGGTGATGGCTATTTTAGGTAGCAAGAAAATACTTACTATAAACAGAGTATCGAAGCTATCGGATATCGCTGTCGAAGATATATATCGACCTAATAGGAGACTATGTAGAGAAATATGGAATATTTATACCCTTCACCACGAGCAAACACTGAGTGAATTATATATTAATTTTGTTATTCCATTTGTAACGCCCATAAGGAAGGGGTCGTGGTAGATATGACAATATATATACATATACATAAATGATCAGCATCGAATTCTGAGTCGATTTAAAGATGTCCGTCCGTCTGCCCCGCGATTACAGCTGTAGTTTAAGAAATATCAAGCTGAAATTTGGAAGACGAGCTTACATGCTCAAAGCGGAAATTAAGTTCTAAGATTAGGTCAAACTACTCCCACCCCTACAAACGCACTGATTACACTATGTCACAAAATTTCAAAAGTTTCTGTATCCGGGACATTTAATAATACATTTTAATGTAAAATTTCACGCTGAATTCAAATCTGCTATCAGATATGTTGAAAGTAGAACAGTTTCTGAGATATGGTCAAACCGTTATACTTTTCAAATATCTGAGAGCAGATTTGGATTCAGCATGAAATTTTACATAAGGATCAACTAATTAGAACCCGGGATCAAAAATTTGTTGCATTGTGTTATAGTCGTAGTCTAAGATCTATTGAATTGAAATTTGGTATATAAGCTTCTATCCTCAAAGCGGAGGTTACGTTATGAAATGAGTAATATAACAATACTCTCAGCGCATCAATTTAAGATCAGTATTTGACATTATTGCCAAAAATTGAATGCAGAAGGCTAAAAGTAACAACCAACTCTCATACAACTCCCCCTTTTTGCGGTACAAAGTTTAAAAAAATATAGTTGTAGTGGGTAATTTTGGGATCGCCCTCGTATTTTGGACCTTATTAACTTATGTCAGACTATGTACTCCATAGACAAAAAGCTGTAGCTATTTTTTAATATGCATTATGGGTATTTGACTACACTTACTAGTGTATCATTTTTTTAAAGTAATCAATATTATTCATTAAAGTATTTAAATTACCCTTTTATGAAAACCATGCACCACCTTATTATACTATCCTCTTTGGCAATAAAAATGTTTGTTTATGCCATGAGGAAACTATGTAGCAACACCTTAATGTATTAATACGACAATTTTTTAATCTTTAAACTTGTTAGAACAAATTTTACTACCTACAAGTAGTTAAACCCAATAGTTTTAGGTTCAGCCTTTAAATTACATTTTATCAGAAGTTTAAACTATGGAAATTTTTTAAAGACAGATATAGCCTGCCATCGGTATGGGGTTTTTCTAAGGCGATTTGTGTACAAAAACCAAATTTATAAGCAATAATATTTCTGGATTTACATTAAAGGACAATTCGACTATTTGTACCCCGCCTATAACGTCGCTCGAATGTACATAGCTGTCTGTGAGTTTAGTATAGACTCCTACACTGTTCAGCCGATTGTAACGAAACTTTGCCTAGATATGGATTATGATGTTGTGTTAGTTTGTAGAATACGACGATTTTATTAATATGTCTTAAAACCAGGGAGTGGCCGTGGCATGACTGTTAGAACACGTGACTAACATGCGGAAGATCTGATCCCGTCTCCCGTCATCTAACTTTTTTCTTTTATTGCCGACCCCCTCGATGTTGTCGACAGCAACTTCGCAGTATAAGTGTCGAGTCAATCGGCACGTCAAGTAGAAGCTTCTCATACAGTGACGTTCGCATTTGTCGATAAACAAGTAGGTGTCTTTAGTTGTGAATCTAAAAATATAAAACGTGTATATTCACAACAACGCGGGAAGCTATCCCATACCCCATTCATTTTCATTTCCTGTTTCACGTGAGATGTACTACCATTCAGACACGTCATTAAGTAGCTAGAAGCCAAAGTGCAATTTAAATAAGTTCCTCTTAATTCATCGAGGTCGCACTATTTCCATAAACTTAAATGTCACTCTTCTTTACATTATTCATTGGCTAAATAGAAAATCTATTTTGCTACACTTTTCAGCTTACAACTCACTCCCATCCAGACAGGGTGTTATTTCCCTCCCTTAAAAATTACAAACTTTATAGTCTTAAGAATTTTCTACAAAATTCTGCTTAACTCATCTTGTATACAATACCTCAGTGTAGTATATAAACGAATCTTAATACAACCCATTATATCTATATATATCAGAATGATGGAATGAAAATATTTTCTAGTGCTAAATATTTGGTATTTGTGTGGCAAAAACCAAAAAGTAAAAATTTCTGTAAAAAAAAATATTTATCACGACATGTTTTTCCCTCAAAACTTGCACAAAACTTACTCACACAAACATATTTTATGAACAAATTCTCGCAAAGAACAATTTTTACACTTTGCAAAACAAAAAAACCGAAACTGAAACGAAAAAAAAAACTAAAGAAAAGAATGTAAAATGTTTGCAGTTTTCTTAATATTATTTATGAGTCAACAACAAGAAAGTAAAGCAAAGTTGGTAAAAGAGTTTCGGGTACGCACTTGCAACACATGCCACCCTAACCACCACCCATATCCATCATGATGCCCCATTTATGTGTTGCTGTTGTGTGGCTGTTGGTGCCAACCCCCAAAAGTGAGGAAGTAGTACGCGAGAAAGTTACTTCTCATGCTCTATTTTCTCAAAGTCGATTCATTTCAGTTTACTACTCCTCCTCAGTGTTTGTTATGTCAACAACTGGCAGATAATCACAGCAGGTTTACAACGACTGTGATGATTTGCCACCATTATCATCATCGTCGTCGTCACCACTGAGTAGAATTCACAGCAACACGATAAGGATGAAAGAAGACTCCACTAATGGAACTCATGTATGAAGAAACGAAAAGAAAACAAGACTTTAGCATAACCCATTTTTTTGGTGTTGAGCTTGCAACAACTTTGTGAGCCGGGGATAAAATCACTTATATGCAGCAGTTGGTGTTGACGTTGCTCCCGTTTTGTCCTGTGATTTTGTGGCTGATGTTAAGTTGAGTACTCAGGCGAAGGCAGACTTCATTTGGTGTAACAAGGCATCAAATCTGGAAATCTTTACATGTAAGCTTGTTAATGTTGGCTAAGTGGTTGACTTTAATATGTTGCACAAGTTTGCATCGTTGCAACATTGAGTGGCAGAAGAAAAAATTCGTTACGGATAGGCAAATTTATTAAGGAAAAATATTTTTAGTAAACTGCTCAAAATGTAGAATTAACTTAGTATGTTGCTTTAGTGTTGGCAGTGTTTGTATACCGTATGAGGAATATGTATGAGTAATATACAAGATTTAGAAGTTAGGTTGCAAAGTTTGAATCTAATTTAGTAGCTTATAATATATAGCAATATGACGTTATTAACGTCGTGTGTGAAAAGTTGCATGTGTTTACGAGGGTGAGAGGATTAGCTTACGCAATTTGACATCATTATCATTAATTTATATTCAAAAAGCAAATTGGAGCATTTGATCCAGTTCGAAGTATCTTGAATGCAAAACAACAATACATTTGAAAATAAGCAGTATTGTACGGCAAAAATTTTTAATATCCCTCCTGTCATGACTGTTTGTAACTTCTTGTAACTTTAGACATTCTAGGATATGTACCGGATGTCCTTGATAAATATTAGTCCGATGTAACAGCCATACAGGAAATTCGATAAACGATGCAGAAAAGCACACGACGAATAAGCTACATATTTTTGACAGCTGCCATGCAGAAAGACACTAATTTCGATGAAAATTCACAACCATGTGAGGAGAAGACGCAAAGAAACGAATGCTGGAAACGATATAAGGCAAAAGGACGATGGATGAAACGCCTCTTTAAACAAAAAGGGTCTAAAGACTAAAAGAGAAAGAGAAAGAGAGAGGATAGGGGTAAAACAAGTGTAAGTTAAGAAAAGAGATCCCGACCTGTAAATACAGATATGGAAATGTGGTCACGGTCCGCTTAAGTATTCTGATTCAGAAAGGCGAACCAAGTGCTACTACAGCGGGATCAGCCTTTTACCTATTGCACATTGTGCTATGCGAGAGATTGACGTCCATCTTAAAGAATCCGATTGAACATTATCAGATTTGGGTGAAGTTAAATGCGTATATTAACTAGCCAAGACTAAAACCACATTTAATACCAGAGCTCTGTTAAGGGAGCTGGCCGAGATTTGTAATTTATAAATTAAATCGTAACAAGATCTGCATAAAATATTTAAACAATACTTTCACATTAGTTAGAAAACAGTACGTAAGATACCTGAAAAACAAAATTTGTAAAAATGTAATGAGGGTAGTATGTTCTATACAGTGGTGAATGCAACACTTGTCGGATGAAGTTTTTCTCCATATTAACATTTTAGAGAAAGATGCTTCGATCGACATTGACAAATAGTAACTATAGTGGTCTAGTTTAATAACGCTTTAGTCGTTTTTCACAAAAAAAAATCTTAGTCAAGAAGTTTTTTTAAATTTTTTTACAAATTTCTATCATACTGGGATGAAGTGCGTCCATAGTGGGCATCTGAGAGGGGTGCGTCAATCGGACTAGTGGCAAATAGCAGACTTCGTAATCTAGTTTAATACTGCATAAGCCGCTTTCCCCAAAAAAAATTCGAAATTGTAAAAAAATATGTTAACAATTTGTATGTGGCTGGGTTGGTTATCCGAAGAGGGTTCATCTGTCAAACTAGTGGGAAAATAATAGCTGGTTTAGTCTTGTTTAATATTGTATTAGTCTCTTTCCCCAAAACATTTCCTAAATATGAAATTTTTCACAAAATGTTCACAATTTCTATGTGGCTGGACAGAAGTACGTCCATATTGCGTATCTGATGTAGGGTGCATTAGTCGGACTAGTTGAAAATAATACCCATTTAAGTCTAATTTATTACTATATAAAACTTTTTCTCCAAGAAATTTTCTGAATATGTAATTTTTTGTATGTCGCTGGGATGAAGTGTGTCCATAGGGGTTATCTGAAGAGGGTGTGTTAATCGGACTAGTGAAAACACTAGCTATTGTAATCTATTTTAATACTGCATATGTCGTTTTACTCAACAAATTTCCTGAATAACACATTTTTCAAAAATTTTAAGCATTTCTGTGTGGGTAGGATGAAGTGCTTCCAAACTAGTGGAAAATAATAGTTATTAAAATCTAGATTAATACTGCATTGACTGGGATGAAGTTCGCCTAAAGTTGCGGTATGTTACTGCGGCCTTTTCAAGCATTGAAAAGCAGTCGTTATAAATTGGTCGGACATTAAACGAGGTAAAACCCAAATAAAGAGTATACTCATTTGGGACGCTGCTTAAACATTGAAAACTATTACATCGTCCCCTTAATATAACAATAGTGTATGTGCTCATACACCATTATTTTATTGCATATTTAGAATCTCCACCATTGATTCTTTGCCTGGTCAAAATTTCGTCAAAATCTACTTCCACAAAGTGCGTCAAAAGGTCATTGGAAAAAATAGTATATAATTTTTTCTTCAAAAATTTCATAGACATCCAATTTGACAAAAACTTTAAACTCGATTTTCTCAAAACACCAAAAAAATTATACACTATTGTTTTATTAAGGGGACGACATGATGTATTACATAATTTTATTTACCAAGGCTCTGCCGTAAACAAAGATAATAACATCAAAAATCTCCCCGTAACTCTATGGCGCAAAATCCAGTTTAATGACCCAGGCGAATAAATCTGTTCTGCAAATCTTTGGAGAAAAATCCTGGAAAAATTTTTTGGTTCTATCATCGTTTGGAAACATCGTCGACTGAATCATGAGCATAAACTGTATGAAGTGTATGAGCTGTATAACGACATCGACGTAGTTAATCGCGTCCAAATAGAACGAATGTACTGAATGTTGTGATAAACTACATACATGGCGCTAAAAACCTAACACTTGGAATTCTGATCTACTCGCGACAATTGATAGATGGATTCACCCTAAACTTCTTTAAATTACAGTAGTGATAGGCATACCATAGCCTCGCGAGGTCGGCAATTATCATCTATTTCACAAAGATACGAGCAGCAATGCACACATACGCGAAGCTATGTTTGATTCAGTCCCTCTTGCTTCATATTCTTCACGTTCGATTTTGCCTGCAAAAATAATAGAAAAACTTATGGGAATGTGCTGCTGACAACGCCAAGTGACCCCATATGTAATATCGGTAAATAAATTACGCTTCACATGTACATGACCTTCCACAACTAATTGCTAAGAAAACCAGGTATGCTACCTCCGTTTATGATTTTGTTTAAATATTCAAAAAACAACTTTTCACCTTTGTGACCTAATGATTACTTATTTCGTCCTCTAATTAATGGCTATTTATGTTAAAATATTATTACAAACAAAAAAAGGAACTATTTCCCTTTTAGTTTTTAGAATTAAAAACGAAATTATTGATGACCTCATTAAAAACTATGAAAGTCCCTTGTAACCAGCCACCACCCCAGCCATGCAATAGAATCCCCGTAAGAAAACTACAACATTAAATTACATAGCAATTGACCCATTTTATAGGAAAATTATAATACATTAAAATTAAAAGAGTTTGTTGTACGAAAGTTCCTGTTCAAAAATGTTCATCATAAATATTTTTAATTTATATTAATAACTCTCTCATACACGCAGGCATTCACCGATACACATGTGGTGTGTTACGCCTGTTGAGGGACAAAAGATAATTCAGGCAAACCTATTTTCATAGAATGGCATCTCCTACTTTCCTTACCATTCCATTATGTTTGGTGTGGCAATCAAATACACCACAAGCAGGGTCTCATCTACTCCATAATGGCCCCAAACTAATTTTGCAATTCGTCTATTATGGGACTTTTGTCATTATGGGACACAACAAGTTATATATGGCCTAAACATACATGTGTGTGTGGGTGCGTTTGGGTGTGAGTCGCAGGAGATAGAGACCTCCTCGGTAAGAGTCGACAACGGAAACCATGTTAACACTCATAAAAGTGTCAGTTGTTTTTATTGCAGTTTTCACTTAAATACTTACAAAGTTGATTTGATGTACTTGCAAATGTTGGCAGGCAGGCAACTTCATTCACTACGCAAGCCATGAAATTTGCTACGCTTACTACATCATCATAAAAACAGCCAAAGTTGTTGGTAAACGAAATTATGGTCAGACACTATGTTGTTGTGTCGACTCATAATACTCGTGCTACCTTGGCTGTTCAACATCCTCATTATCATCATGTGTTCACCAGTTTGTGGAATAATTTAAAAATTCGCACAAACCATTGGGTGTTGGCCATTAAAAGGAGTTAATGACTTAAAACTTGATGGCAGCCCAGTCCGCACTTTTGTCATAAATAAATAACACAAAAATGATATATTCACCAAATGTTGACTATCAAAAAAGGATTGTAAAATTATGAGTAGCCTGCGTTAAAACATCATATTTGTAGGAGGACTCGGCGAAGATGCCATAAATATATTAACCAAATTTGTGTGGCCTTGAGAAACTTTTAGATTTATTAGAGTGGCTATTAAATATTGTATTTTCTTTACCTCGAAACTATAATTTTTTTCAATAAGGCTTAAATGAGTTTATTACTTATAATAGAGTTATAAATTAGTTTGAAGGTTAGGGGGAAGCCGAGGGTACTTATTGTAGTACTCGGACGTGCAAAATAACGATAATGTTATGGAGTACAACTGTTTTTAAACTTTTCTTGGGTGGGTCGATAAACAAACACTACTGAGAGGGATCATATTCTATTTCCAAAATGTTGTCTCTACCACATCGAATAAAGTTTGTACCACAAACAATTTTTTCGATTTGTTTTTACATAAGAAGTATTGAGAGTTACTATACTGATAACAGATGTGAAGTGTCCACACTGGCAATGCCTTGAAACTGTTACAGCGAAATTCTGCTCTTTTAATATGCATCTTTTCAAACCAATATACCGGATTTTGAAAAAAAACTTTCGCCTTTCGACATCTCCAAGTGCAAAATGTATTAACTAGAGATGGGCACTCGACACGTGATTGGCGTGAATCACGTGAATCACGCGTGATTCACGCGTGAATGTGAGTAAGTAGGAAATTCGCTCACGTGAGCGTGCATGAACGTGAGTACCAAAAAAATCTTCGTGCATGAGCGTGCGTGAGTGCATACTTTGCGTGAATCACGCTACTCACGCCACTCACGCAAATAAAAAAAAATAGTTATGGTTCATAGAGTTTACAGCATATAATTAGGTAATAATTTAATTTTTATAAGAACCTTTTTCAATGAATTTTACAACGAAATAAAGTATAAATATATATGTATGTTAGGGTGGTCGTAAAAATCGGTGTTGGATTTTTGTCGGTGCCACCCCCCAAAAATGATGTCTTTGCAGATTTTAGGATAGCCAGTACGCTTGGAGTATGTTAAAATGTGCCCGTTTGCGCTTAAAGTTTTCAAGCTCCTACAGCCACGTTTGGTGGGCATAACTCAAGAACGACTAGTCATATTTTGATAAAACAAATATCCGAAATTAAGGAATTAATATTCCTGTTCATAAGTAATTTCTCTGCATAATGAACAGTTTCGTAGTTATAAAAAGTTGTTTAAAAATATAAAAAAATTGTGTAATAAAAATAAAAAAAATTTATATTTAAAAAACCGGCCGTGGCATAGTGGTTAGAACACGCGACTACCATGCGGGAGATCGCAGGTTCAAACCTGGCTCCAGTCATCTTAAAAGAAAAAAATAAAATAAAATTTTCTTTCATTGTCGGCTCCCCTCGAATGTTGTTTGACAGCAACTTCGCAGTATTAAGCGTCGATTCAATCGTCGTGTCTAGTAAGAGCTTCTCAAAACAGTGACGTTCGCATTCGTCGATAAATAAGTAGGTGCCGTTAGTTGTGAATCTAAAAATAGAAAGCGTGTTAATTCACAACAACGCGAGAAGCTATCCCATACCTCATTCATGGGGTGCAAAGGGAAATTAAGTAAGTATATTTAAAAAATAATAAATTTCCAAGTTCAACTACATTACCGTAATGCACATATCCAATAAACAAAATGAGACATAGATCATGAAAATCGATAAATGCGTTTCGCTTTAATTCACAGCTAAGTGAAGGTAGCTTATTTGACAAAAATTTTGATTTTTTGATACAAAGTATATGAACAATCGTACTGAATGAATTTAAAAAAAATTCTTTGAGGATATTTACAAAACTCTTTAGAAAAAACGTTGAAGACTGTATGATTCTTAGAATTGATAAAAATAAGTAATAACGAAAAGGTTATTTCATTTTAATGATTGAGGTAGCTACTCCGCACAGTGTCGTGTTTTCATACAAACGGAGGCCAAAAATAAAAGGAGATATTAAACCAGTACAGAAATTTTCCCAATATACGATATTGTTTCAGTTTTGAGTTATTGATATTAATAGACTTTTAATTAAAATAAAATTACTTATATATTATTTTGTGTCTGCTTGTATAGGTGGTACAATTAGGGCCAGCACAACGTGTCTCCTTTTTTTCGTCAATCAACGTTCAATGAACGCTTACCTTGGCAAAACTTGTCTGAATTCAGTGTATATGCAAAATGATATGTATGAAAAGGGGCAATATCGATTATTTATATGGAAGGTAACAGAAGGGGTGTGTCAAATAGTTAGGGCTTCTGAGGTTTCACTTCCTATTGAAATATAAATTAATGGGCCAATTACCATTGCCGCCCAAGTATCCGTTTGGAAGTTATGGGAGATATATTCCAAAAACAGGTCATTTTGTATGGAAGGTGCCAGAAGGCGTGAACTGATATAGTCCATATTCATTCGTGAGTCTAAGTTTCATAAACGAACATCATATGCAAAATTCGATTGAATTCAGTTTACTTACAAAAAAGATATGCACGTAAAACTATGAAATTCAATTCGGTCATTTGTATGGGAGGTACAAGAAGGGGTGTGGTAAGGGTTTCGGTGTTCTTAGGGTTTGTTTACTATTGCAAGATAAATAAACTAACTAAATTTAAATATACTCCGGTCATGCGTTTGGGAGTTATAAAAGAAATATTAATTATCGAAAAATAGGTAATTTTGTATGGGGTGGGGCTATTCTGCCCATATACAATCCCATAAGTTCGTTTTGAAAAATATTAATACTGGTAAATTTTCATACCGATCCGGTTAGTTTTACTCGAGTCATCCTGCTCACCAGCCAGCCAGACAGACGGACATAGCTCAATCGTCTTAAAAAGTCCTGCAACGAATTTGGTCTTAAGATACTTGGGGTCTAACTCGTCTCCTTTAATGCATTACATCATCCCTAAGGGTGATGGTATTAAAAGGGAAATTAGTACACATTGCTTTTATAAATAGGAAAGATAAAAACGAAATTTTGTGAAAATCGGACCAAGTACACGCCCACCTCCCTTATCTTGAAATAAAAACGAGTTGAATTTTTCAAAATTGAACCAAATTTTGCTAGATTGGTCTGATATATTACTGACAACTGTGTTGAATTACTACTCAAAGGACACGCCAACCTAACATATATCCCTAAATGGAAATAACTTATATTTTCCGAAACTGTTGTTGGTATTAGTTGTGAATCTAAAAATAGAAAGCGTGTTAATTCACAACAACTCGAGAAGCTATCCCATACCTCATTCATGGGGTGCAAAGGGAAATTAAGTTTTTTTTAATTAAGTTGTTGGTATTGAATTTTTAAGGCAAATTTATTCATAAATTTATTTATAACAGCGAAACTGTTGATTCTGCAGAGAACTCGTTTATGATTTCGTAAATTTCGGATTTTTGTTGATCAAAATTGGACTAGTCGTTCTTGAGTTAGTCTAACTAGGCTACAGGAGCTTAAAAGCTGTAAGCCCAAAGCGGCACGTTTTTACATACCCCAATCGTGCTCAAACTATCCTAAAATCTGCAAAGACTTATAATTTTTGGGGTGTGGACCGACAAAATTCTGAAATTATTTCCCCTTATAACTTCCGACCTCCCTAATGTTTTTGTTATCTCGATCCGTCATCAGATATCGAAAATATATATTTATCCAAAACTTCAACTTTCCCACAAAGCCTAAATTTTTAAATATTTACTTTTATAAAGTTTATTAAAACTTGTCCGAAAAACGAATTTGGGATTTTTGTCAATGGGGACATACTCACGAATTCGTAAATAATTTGTTAAATAACTAAGAAGACCAAGTTAATATGCTTTTTAATTTTGAATTTCAGTTACACAGGCACTCATGTAGTTAGACATGTGTGATGTCGTACCAAAACACACTGTCTAATAGCATGTGTGTCGTGCACGTCACACATATTAGTTCGTTTTCAGCTTTTTCTATAAAATTATAATATTTTATTTTGATATTATGTATTCATAAATTTTTTTTCCATATTAATCTACTATATTTTTAAAAATTAAAATGAACTATATAACAGAAGGCAAATAATTATAGAAACCAGGGACCGTAATCATTATGAGTTTTATTTCAAAAATTACATAATGATGATTATGTTTGAGTTTTAAGGATATTCTTCAATGATAATGATTAATTTTGAGCAATATTATAAAAATCAGCCTGTAATCATTATTTTTGAGGAAAAAAAAAATAAAACTCAAAAATAATAATTATTCATGATTTTTATTTTTTTCGCTCAAAATAAAACTCACATTCAGTTTGCGACTTTTTTGTGGGGTTTTTTGCCAATATCATTGCATAACCTCATAAAACAAGTTCAGAGGAACCAACTAAGGCGAAAAAAAATGTTAAAAATTATATCGTAAGTTTTGTTTTTTATTAGTTTTAAATTATTTATTATCTAAATTTACAAAAAGTAATTTCGCCAACGCCAGTTTTCACAAAATATAGCAGCAATGGTTTCTTTTGGAGCGTCGGCCAATGCTAGCGGATCTGATCTGATTTTTATAATATTACTCAAAATTAATTATTATAATTGAAGAAAACGATAAAAATCAAAAATTTAAAAATCATGGCGAAAATGCAAACGTTGTCCAATAGAGTTCATTATGATGTACTTTTTTCTTGTATGTCTGTTCCAAGTTATTGATTTTTTGATTTGAAGAAATTAACAATAATCATTATTTACTGTCCCTGATAGAAATAATAAAAAGTAATAAATAATATTTGGCGTGATAGTCGTGATTCACGCTCACGTGAATGTGCGTGAGTACAAAATTTACTCACGTGAGCGTGCGTGAATGTGAGTAGCGAAAAAATCTTCGCACGTGAGTGTGCGTGAGTGACCATTTCAATCACGTGAGCGTGCGTGAACGTGAGTCAAAATCACTCACGTGCCCATCTCTAGTATTAACAAACAATACAACACTACATGTGTTGTGGTGCGAAAAACACCCCAGACCATCAATAATCGATACTTGTATAAAATGCCCCACATTTTTCACATAGATTAAATTAAATTCCACTTTCCCATAGAGATTTATTGATTTTCATCCCTATAATATTTTATAATGACATACTTGTCCATGCCGTAATAAATTTCACGGTTTTTTTCTAGATTGGTTTTCAATCATTCCATCATCGTTTTCAATAGCTTTACCAATTTTTTTCTCCTCTGTTGCCAGTTTATATAAAGTATCACTTGAACATTTACAACTTGTAGTTACAACCAATATAAAAAAGGGCAAAAAACATCAAGGGCGAGATACAGAGAGAGAGAGAGAGAGTGAGAGGGGAATAGCAAGATAAATGCGGGCTGGCGAATAAGCAAACAAGTAGTTAATATGCATAATATGCCTCAAAGTATGCAACACTTTATGTATAAATTTTATAAACATTTATCCAGTGAATACAACACGTTCACCCCATCAACCACCACCCGATCCCCGGTAAAATCGAACAGTGTGGAGAGGTTCGTTTGCATCCACGACAAATATGACGTGAATAAACAAAATGTCTTGCCAACCAGGAAGGCACGAAGTATGAGTGAACGAACGAGCGAACGCTTGCCAGTCAGCAATTTCAGCGTATTCAATTGATATAAACTGCATAAAAGCATCCTCGTACTTAAAGGCTTTTGTATAGTGATCGTAAATTTATTTTTTATACGATTATTCCACATAATGAGCGATGCAGGGTATTATAGCATATTCTGAGGGTGATTATAAAAACGTCTATGGTTTTGTTAATAACTTAAATAAATTACTTTTTAAAAAGCTGCGCATTCTTTTTATAGATTTGCTCGTTGAATGCGTTGGACACTAAGACTAAGGACAAAGTGTGTGAATACTCATTATAATAAATACTTAATGACCTGAAAGTATGCTATGCATTTCTTGTTTGTGTGTAAATGCCAAACAAACAGCAACAACAGCAGCAGCTTTTAACGTCTTTTCGTAAGAAAAGCAAAAGGTGATAAAAAATGTTTTCACATTTTAATGGTTTCGCTTTTTTTTTGTTCTTCTCAATTTCACTCATTTGTGTGGCGAGGACCTTAAAAAGGTGTTGTGACCATAAAAGTATAAAACAGCATTGGGGCCACAATACAAATAAACGCATTAACATTAATACCAAATTGCCCAAAAATATGCTATAAAATATTATGGGGCCAGAGCCAAACGAGAAACCTATACACAAACAAACACACACAAAAAGGTGAAATATTATTGAAATTTTACAAATTTAATGGCTTCCCATCATCAGCAACAAAAAAAAGTGCTCAGATATGAAGAAGAAAATGTCAATATTTTTCCTCTCTCTCTCCTTCTGCCTATACAACATAAACAATACGGATAATTTACCGTATATCCTTAGGAAGGAAAACTACAGGAAACTGTGAAAGCCAATGCCCACAAAACTAAAGTACTATAAATTTAAGGAATTTATATTTATCTCTTTTCCTTGCCTCTATCCTTTCCTTTTTTTACGTTTACTTTTTTCGTTTTGTTTTGGAGAACCATAAAATGCCAAAAGAGATATCTTGTTTTGGATCTAAACGGGAAATTTTACACAACACTGCATTTCCTTTTGATTATCATAATTTGGTTATAGTGGAATGGACAAACGAACGACCGAATGGAGCTGCAAAGCATAAACTGCAAAAATATTTACATTTACAAGAAATGCAAGTTTTTGTTATCATTTTTTCCGTTCGTTTCGTTTGAAAGGAGTAAAATAGCAACAGAAAAAAAACGTTGCATACATTCAGCCTTTTGTTAATATTACTAAATTACAGTGAAGCCTAGTAGTGCCAAAGAATTTGCAAAGACATACAGATTGAAAAAAAAAATTACAAAATACATTGCAGCATTTAAATAGATTCACAAAATGCAAATTTTAGGCAAAGCACATTGGCCTGTAGCTACAAGTATTATTAAAGCGATAAATTGAGGGGAAGATGTTGATTATATATTATTAATAGAACAGTTTGAAACCTGGAAGGGTGTTATAGGATATTTACTTGAAGTGACTTTAAAGTCAGTTTAAATGTTAATTTAATATAATTAATGAAGAAGATTTGCAGCATTTTAGGGTGGACCAAAAATTAATTTAATTGTCCAACGATAGTAAAAAAATAAGTAAATGAGACAGAAACTATTAATTTATTATGAAAGGAAACATATAAAAAAAATTTGTTTCTCTTTACAACCCAAGATCGAGATATGAAAGAGCTTCTCACGTTATTGTAAAATTAACACGCTTTCTATTTGTAGACTTACATAACGGCACCTCCTCTTTATAGATGAATGGGAACATCAGAAAAGCTTTTACAAGACATGCCGATAGAGTCGACACTTTACTGCGAAGTTGCTGTCAACAACACCGAGAGGGCCGTTGATGAAAGAAAAAGTAGATGACTGGAGACATAAATCGAACCATGGATCTCCCGTATGATAGTCGCGTGTTCTAACTATCATGACATGGCCAGCCTCAAGTAGTTGTTCTGCACTCCGCTCGAATACTTATCGTTAATTCCTTTTTTTGGGTTGCCGTTAAAATCTTTACTTTTACAATATCCCCAAAGAAAAAAGTCCTTTGATATAATTCCTTGGTCTGGGCTACGAGCTGGCTAATTATTGATTGTGGGAACTGCACCTAATGAGTCGTTGGAGGTGTGACATTTTGCCCCATCTTGCTAAAACTCAGATCATTGATTCAAACCATTTTGTAGTGTTGTATCATGGGAATTTACCACTTTGTATATACATTAACAGCATGTCCACTTTGGTCTTCACACAAGTATGAAATAATAATGCCTCTTGTTGACAAAGCTGCCCATATAGTAACCTTGGGTGAATGCAAGATGTCTTGATGCTTAAATTTAGGACTAAGAGGCAGTGTGTTTCACATCAAAAATAAAAAATACTGGGGAAACAGGTAAACCTCTTTACCATTTCGTTAAAAATCTGGAGGCAGTGAGCATAATCTTGTGGCTTTAATATTTGTATAAATTGAATTTTGTAGAATGTAAATATAAACCTTTGTGAGAAATGCGGTTTAAAGAAGGCGCTGGACATCATTCGAGGAGGAGTATAGGTTTTTCACGAATAGACGCCCTTACACGCTTTACTTTCTATGACTGCCGGATAGTTGATCTATTGTATATCCTTAAATTCCTGAACCCATTTGCAAATCAATTGAATCGATGGAGCTTCATATTTATGCCGTAGGAGCTCAACATTTTCGTTGCGCTAGTGTCTAAAAATTGTTGTTTTTTTGTACGTGGAACGTGATAACTTAAACATATTCCAAAATAAATTGAAATACTAAAAATACTAAGCTGTAACTTGTATCCCCCTTCTCAATAAACGCCAATCGCCTAGTGGCATATAAAATAGCACTAATACTTATTTAATTAAAATGATATCTACGCAGTTATAATCAAATTGCCTTTAAGGAATTCAAAACTTTTAAATTTCAACATCCCTAGACACAACGTAGCAACAGTTTCCAATTTCACTCTTTTTTCTTTGGCACCATTAAGTACCAACTTTATTTGGGCTTTATTTAGGCCAACAAAAACTCAACTAAAAATCCCAAAAATGTTTATGCTTAAAACTAAATATATAAAATTACCAAGTTGTTGCTAAATCTTTCTTTCTCTCTCGCAAGTCATAAAATATGCAATAATCTTGCTGCCTTTCATATTTTTATAGACTCAACTATTTTAGCTGAGTACACACAAAATGCTAACGGAGTACTGGTGTGATGCCTTAATTCACCCAAAAAATATAGTACAAAAAGGCTTGCTCCACCGTCGCTCAACCACCCGCTTGATATCTTCTGCTCTCACCCTCATGCGAACAAAAACAAAATTTTAAATTTATGTGGTAGCCAATAATAATAATATTGTATAAAACCATAAACAAACACATTTCTCTAACCCTTCGCATGAGCATTACGCTCTACATAAAAAGAACAAAATGCCAATATAAAAATTTATGTTGCTGGTCCTAAGAGGGAGGATGTGTGTGTGTGTGTGTGCGGTAGATACTTGGCCACTCCATTGCTTAAGCAACAAATGCTGCTGCTGATGCTGACTGCCTGGAAGCATTCCATTTTTACTTTCCTTCGGTAGTTTCCGTTGGCACTTGTAAGAAAGTAACATTGTTTATAGGTTTTAGAGGGGACCATTTTACCAGGATTGAGCCCACAATGTGAACATAAACTTGAGAATATGTGGGAATGTAAGTAAGACTACTAACACACACACACACCCACTCACTGTAACGTAAGTAGGGCGTGAATGCTTAAGTTTTGGTGACACACATAGTCATAATGTACAATCGTCGGGGTTCTAAAATTGCCGAAGTAGTGATTTCCAATAAACTGTCTTGGTGATATTACACTCATGCTCACACACATTCGCCCCACTACCACAGTTCCAGTCATACTTGTGGCCCAACACCGCCCATAAATAATGGTGGTTCTTGTGGAAGAAACCACAATTGCAGCATAAAATAGCAGTAACACACACTCTCACACACACACATTTATATAGAGAAAATTTTAGTAATAATAGTTGTGCTATTATTATTATTATTGTTATTAGTGCTATTCTAGCCTTATAAATCTCTGCATACAACAATGTTCTATTGATTTTGCGGTTTTGCTAAGTGAGCATGAGTGTGTGTGTGTGTCTGTTTGGAGTGGTGTCTGATAAAGAAATCAGAGATTAATGGTACAACATTTATATACTTCTACACACACATATATACGATGGAATTTATATATTGTATGTCAGTATGAGTAATGTTGCGAGCAAATTAAACTACTGCGATTTGTAAAATCAATTTGCTCATAAATTGCAAATATGCCTAAATGTAGGCTATGGTTTTTAGACAATGGCATGACTCTTTGGCATGTGCTACACAAATTGATTGTTGCTGTGGACTACAACGGTAACTTAAAGACAAGAAAAAAAAATAACAGAAAAGAAGAACATTTTGTGGAGTAAAGTGTAGTAGTGTTGGTTTGCAGTAATGTTTAGATAGAAATGACTTTCGTTTAAACTTTATCAGATTGAAGATCAGTTTTTTGATTGATAATAGTAAAAGGCTTGAAGGAAAACGCTAAAGCTAAACAAATGTGGCAAAACCGCAAAATTCGATTTTGTAGTTACGACCGTAGAAACTTAAGTGCATGAATTTACACGTGGTCGTACATTATTTTGTCAATAGGAATGTCAATTTATAAATCGTTGTCATACTACGTCGGGGCCGACCGTGAAATAATGGTTAGAACACGCGACTATCAAACGGGAAGCCAGGGTTCGATTCCTGCATTAAAAGCTTCCCAAACATCTGACGTTCGGATTCGTCTAAAAAATTGTAGGTCCCGTTGTGTGAGCTCACAAATATATGCGTGTTGATTTACAATAACCCGAGAAGCTATACAATTTACATCAGGGACCGGCACTCAAATACCAATGTATTTTGTCATTGTATATATGCGATGATACTCTTCTTCTACGCGGACACATTGACACATTGAATAAGAGAAAACAAAATATAGATTTGCAATACGAAAATTTCTGAATAGAATAAGGTAAATTTCAAAACTTATATTTAACACCAAAAAATCATTCTCCACTTGTCATTCATATTCATTTTTTGAGTGCACGCTAAGCAACAAAGCAATGTGCGATAAAACAACCACCACGATCGACTGCTAGAGAGAGTGTAATTGATTTTGTCAACTCTTTTGCAATATGTGTGCGAGAGCAAAAACGCCGCGTAATGCATTTGCCGAAAAGTTTTTTTTAGGTATCGGACTACGATATTACTTTGAGAGATCAACAATATGGTGTGGTAAAGTAATGCAGCTGAAATTATTTATTACTGCAAACGAACCATGGATTCATCACCAAAATATCTTAAAGGACTCCGAAGATAATTAATTTGTTTATTCTTTCTAAACAAAACTCATTAAGTTTCATTCTAATTCCTACAACCTAGAAAAAAATTGGACCACTTCCCTACACAATTTGTCATTTAAATTAATTCTACATTATATGCTGTTAAGCAACAATTAGCTATGCTAAGACCATCTCATAATCTGCACAGATTACACGTTAAGCGGATCCTTTTGAAATATTCATATCATAGAAATCTCCCAATAATTATCCAACAATATGACAACTAATGGCTAAACTACCTACAATGAATACGTTACTCTGCTACTAAATCAAGAATTTTAGCAATTTTGTTTCAGTTTTCTTTGTTGTTGTCTTACTTCAAGTTAAAATTACACGAACGACCCAAAGGACAGCCAGGCAGTATACTCGAACACACACACACATAGCTGTACATATGCAGAACATAAACCCTAAATATAAATAAAATACTTTTTAAGGACTCTAAAACGTGTCCTAGAAAACGCCTGGCATACAAATACAAGACAAGGCGCAGAGCACGGACGGCAAGCGACTGCGGTAAGGTAAAATTGGTGGACAGACTCGACTCGGTTGAGTGACCGTTTAGCGCTGCAAGTAACGGAGCCAGACCAGAGGCCCACTCTCTGGGCACGTTACATATAGACACGTAGGCAACAAAAAGCGCGCTCACAACTGATGCTGATGATGTACGTGACAAATGTAAAACGACAAAATAACGAAATAAAAATATATACATATAAATGTTACAAATGAATAAAAGCAGGCGAAGAAACACAAAATCACCACAAGTTTTCTATTGCTCCCCTTTGCAGTGTCGGTCCCTGCAACCAGGGACCGAAGATGATCTGTACGGTTATGACGTCCATGTGATGACTGAGGAAGGTGACTTTTCGACATACTTTAAAGGAGAAATACGAAGCTCATTAGAAAGTAATGAGAATCATGTGAGTGATAACTGGGAAGCCGTCAGATGTCAATATCAAGTTAAGTAAGGAAAGAACGAATGTTAAAAAATATCTAGTTTTTGGTATTAATTAAAAGAAACTAACATTTATAAAATTTGGTTGAAATCTGAATATGATGAAACTTGCCAAGGAAAAAAATAGTTGAATCTTAAATAAAATATAAATTATATTTACGGCCCTATTCTAATAATTTGGTTACAAAAATGTGTCACCATAAATTTGTTACAATTTTGTAACCATGGAGTTCTTGTTACGGGTATTCCGGCAAATTCGTAACAAGGAAAAACTCACCTTATGGTGAAATGTAAATTAGTGACAATTCACAGCTGATTATTGAATTTAACAAACAAAAAATTAAAACACAAAACAGAGAAATGTATATATTTTTTCTTGTTAGATATTTATACAAATTTGAATATGCTTAACGGGCCGACACGTATTCCAGTTAAGTGGCTGAATTGGTCACCGCTGTCCTAGGTTTTTTGGAAGTCGTTATCTTTCCACATCTTTTGCTACAACATAAAAGTGTTTTATCCAAAACTTCGATAGTTTAAATTTTGTTTGTTACAACTCAAAATATTTTTCAAAACAGCTGTAACTAGCTTGTTACCGCCTTTCAGGCAGGTAACAATTTTTGTAACTATTGTCACGGTCACTAGGATTCGGAATACCGATTTTTTGATTTTGTAACCAAATTAGTCTATTGTAACCGTGGTAACTACTGTAACCACGTCAGAATAGACCGGTTAAAGTCAATATTCTAAAAAAAACTATTTTAAAGTTTTTTTTTTACCTAAATGTTAAACCTACTTAATTTCCCTTTAAACCCTATGAATGTTGGTCTAGTATTCATATATATGGCCAACAATGCTTAAACAAAAAATCTCTTCATTTTCCTTTTAAATTCGATAAAATCAAATCAAATGATTGAATGGCAGACGAAGAGAAAGTAATACGTCATCAATCGTCTCCTACATTCACTGTTTTGTGTTATGCCAACAACTTTTCAAATTGCCCTCGCATACAACCACAGACGAACGGAAGGACCAACCAACAGACGACATTCAGTTATAATAAATTAAATTATATCCGGAGTTTTCCTTTCTTCAAAATGACTAAGAAATTGCATACATACATACCCGTGCATACGTATAAGCAACAAATTGTTTCTCCGTCTGTCATACGTTTCACGAATAGCCCGTGCTACTACATTTACAAATATGACAGCAAATGACAAAATACGAGACAACCATCCGAAAAGACGAAAAGAAAACTAAATTATGTGCTTCATTATAAAGCATACCTTTAGGCCTACAAGCAGAACTACAAAAGTACTGAAATCACTCAGATGGAGGAGGTACAAATGTATATCTTCCTGATGCAATTTTTTTTTTTTTTTTTTTGGTTTGGTAAACAAGTTGTATTTGTTTTTCCTGGACACCAGCAGGATGGGTTTAGTTATTTAGTCGACCACAGGTGGTCATGACAAAATAATGTCAAAAATTACAACAATGTCATTCCATTTATTCAGTGTCGGCTGCCTTAAAATTGCGCCCACCCAAGACCACCTTCTCCCCCGCAGCCAACCATTAGCTGTTTTGTTCATGTTGCTGACGTTACCGTATGTTGCGTTTGAAACTTGAGGTACTACTGTTGTGTTGTAAAAAACAAAATGATTTAAATACTTGGATTAATGCGAAAATAAAACTCCCATTTGGTTAAAGCGGCAACGCACAAAAATGTTGACCCCAACTTTATGCAATGGTGTTTTTTCGTTCTTAAACGCATTTGATGGAAAAGCCACAGGGAGAAATGTGCCCAATTATTTTTAAATTTAAATTAATTTGCCTGCTGTCAGTTGTGGCATAAACAAAGTTTTTCGTTTTCCCCAACATTAACGTTTATTTAAAGAATTTGTAAATAATTTGCTTTCACTGCTACAAAATGAATGATTGCAGATTTTGGGTTGAGGAAATCTCGGGGTAAAATTAATTACTATATCTTAATTGTAACTAAAAATGTCGATGTCTTCCTGGAAAAATTGAAAATTCCATCGTTTTTAGTTCGATCTCAGGTAATTGAAATCCAATGTCAAAGTTGGCGTCGGAGCCCATAAGGGCCTAGGGCCTTTCCAGATCTAATTATTACCGTATGTACGTGGTTAAATAAGTTAAAGCTGACGCATAATAAATATAAAGTAATTATGAGCAATTCCATAGTCACATATGTGACGTTTCAATGAGATGAGAACAATGAAAAACTTGATTTTTTTTATTACTTCTTTATGTTATTGTGTAATACTTAAGAAGCTCTATATTTATAAGAGAGACGAAATCCTCTGAACTGATGGTCTCAAAATATTAGCAAATAAAGGGGGCGACGTTACGTGATAAAAATAGAAGTAATTTTTCTCCTCTTTCACAAAAAGACAAACCAGAGCGATTTGACTGGGACATTTTTGGTAAAACTTTTATAAATATGATTTGGAATATTATAAATTTATTTTACAATAAGCTAACTCCAATTTTTTTTAATTTCTTTTTACAACCTTTTTCGTCAAACGTGACGTGACGTTGCGTTAAAAAAATAAATAAGAATGTACTAAAGAACTTAAGAAAACGAAAACAAATTGTAATGTTTTTTATTTTCTTTTAAATCATCTGTTCTCCCATTATATTTTTTATACACAAGGTCTTCCGATCACAAAAGTGGTCGCAATAAATTTGTTAATAGTAAAGTTTTATAGCGAAAATTCTTACTTCCGGCAAATAATGCCGTTGTATGTTTCGAAATTCTTTTCAAAATTAGTCATAATTGATTTAAAAAAATTGTTGAGAAATTGTGAAAGAAAAACAAAATTTTTCGTCTAGTTCATTTTTAGATTTACAAGTTCCTACGACCGTTACTCTTTTTCTTATTCTCTGGCCATAATAAAATGGGCGGAAAGGAAAATATAAAAGAAAACAGGGCATAACACAACTGTGGCTTGATCCCTTCGCCCACTGTTTGAAAATAAAAACTTCGCCTGCATATTCATATCTATATTTCCGGCACGCCCCTTCAAGCCGTTGATCGAATAGATAGATTTTATCTGAATATTTATATAGTTTCGATTAAACTCTTTGCATCAAATTTTAAATCTAACAAAAACGTTAGAAAGCCCTCACTGACTATGACCTAAAAATAATAACATATAGGTTACGGCAATTTTAAGGTAATATTCCAACTTCTAAGCGAATTTTATTAAATTCGGTTTTGCCATTTAGAATTTTTTGAGACACAAAGAATGGAGACTGAAGCGCCACCTGCTGGGTCCAATTGTAAATATAAATAATCATGTACACAAAACACTCCATTAATATCAATCAAACCGTTTGGGAAGAATTCAGTGATAAATGCTCATATAGAAGATATACAAATATAAAAAAACCTTCGTGTTGTTTTTTATCCTTCCAATTATATTTCCTATTCTCAATTGTTAGTTTACTCTGCCTTTGACATTTTATTCCATTTAAAATCAACAAATAGGTACTTACCTACAAAAAACGGCGATATAATACAAATGCGGGTAGCCGAAAAACTTAAAACTTATATTGCATATGAGCACTGTTGTTTTTGTCATCAATAATTCAATATTTATTTTACTGATTAATGTGAAAAGTCGATAATTGACAAGAAACAATAATAAAATTGTATTTTACATATTCTTTGGCATTGGATTAATGTACATGTGATTATTGAAAACGTTTGAAATGATTTTTGGAGTTGTTTTTAGTGTACAGTTAAACCGTAAAAATACTTAATTGCATATTGGTATGATTAACAGTTTTTTAACACATTTTTTATAATAATTTTATTATTATTTGTATGTATGTTTTCATCGTATTACACAATCAAGTCTAAAAGGAACATTAAAATAATTTACTTTCGAACCAAAAAAAACTAGGTCACATTTTGTTAACGTATTTATGTTTATACACAATATTTATTCACGATTTCATATTATTTATTGCATTAAATTAATCTTATTTATTTCATGATGTTTTGTCCAATACCGCTTTTAAATACTTATTTGTTTCAATTTAATTAAACTTATCAAGTTATATTTATTTCTATGTTTTCATTTCGTTTATTTCTTTTAAATGTTTTCATCGATTCAAATGTCCGTTAACATAGAATCGATAGCAGTCGATGAACACCGCACGATCATCGCATCACTAAGTTCGCACTAACAAATGTCATCTCCAATTGCACAATAAATTCTCTGTTCGTTCACTTTGATATTTATGCAGTCTCCGTATGGTTTGACCGTCACAATCGACGTTTAATTTTGTCGGCACTTTATATTTCTTTTAATCTTTACATTCACTGCACTGTGTGATATGTAAATAATGTTTTGCACACTTATTTTTTAATCAATCTAGTCTGTTAAACACATATTTGTTAAATTAACTTGAGCACTCGCGAATTTCTAACGTTTTTAAAGCCGGTTGTGAAGAAACTGAAAATGGAGGCAAAAGAGCAAGAGTTGCCGGATTGCGGTTGGAGTTGCCGGAGCGCAGTGTTTACATTAAAAGTACACTAATGTAACGGCATTTGTGAAACGGGAAATAGTACAATCTAATATGATTGCTAATTAGAAAAATTTGCGAAAGGGGAAACAACTGTTGTTAAATATGAACTTAACTGATTAGATTTTGGCTGAATTGCATTTTAACGTACAAGGTCTGGCGGAGAGAGTAAAAATGCCACCAACTTCAGTTTAGCCGCGGAAAATCGGCAGGGACCCCACGGATACCAAACACGGGACAGTTAGGAATTTTAAAACCGTATATGTAGGTACTTAAAATATTGGTATTATGTATATTAAAGGTATTGTTCTATTGTAATTCTGGAGCAAGAAAGCCTACATGGTGCTTATGGATATAAAAAGGGAAAACATCTAGACGTAATAATGGTACTTTTTATAAAATATTTATCTTTTTTTTAAATAAATATTGCGAAATACCATAAAAATAAACAATATATAAGACATTCGTGTGATTTACTTTAAAATAAAAATTAGGTATGACTCGTTATGTTCTTTCCACTCACCAATCCTGCGACATACCTAAGCGCCCATAAAATGGATTTTTACTTAAAAAGTCTTTCTACCGTTAATTATTTGATTTCATAGGCATAAACTAAAAAGTTTAGCATTAATAAGCGCCTGAGGCGATTAGTGTTCCCATAGCAAAACAGACAGTTTCTTCTTTATACAAAAATATGTTTACTATTTTTTTGAGAATATTAGCTTAAAAATTTTTTTTTTCTTAAAAATTTTGTTTGAATTAAAAAAAAATGTTGCTATTAAAATTGCGCTATTATTAATTTTTATCAAATTAATAACATTAAAATAACTGCCCTAAATAAATTTGAAAATTTAATATTTGTTCCTGCCACAAAAATAAATTTGTTCATATACTAAATTGTACGAAGTTCGTACTACGAATAAATAAATGAAAAAAGAGGAAAACCCGTAAAACAATACATTCAATTAAAAATGAAATAAATCATATTGAATTTTCTAAAAATTAATAATAACTGGAAAAAATTTTACATATTACAAAACTAAAGAAAAACTGTTAAAATTAAACAGTTAAATTTAAAAAAAAAACTCCATTTACAATTAAAAAAAACTTTCAACGAACACAAAAAAATAGTGAATAAAAACACATAGCATTCATTTCTAATCTATACGTATTTTAATTTTTTAATAAAATGATTTTTCTAATTTTTTTACATCATTTTTTTAGTGAAGATTGTCCTCTACACACAGAGACTATAAAATGACATAGTTTGTATCGTGGTGATAATGTTTTACACTCAAATTGAGTAAATGTTGATCGTGTTAGTTCCGTTTCTTTATTTATTTTTTATATGGGCAATTATATAGTCACATATGTGACAGGTCGTACGTTTCAATGAGATAAGAAACAATTTCAATACTTATTTATCTTTTTGTGTAAAACTTAAGAAGCTCTATATTAAGGAAGAACTGATGGCTCTAAAATATTAGCAAATAAATAGGGTAACGTTACGTGACATAAATAGAAGTACATTTTTTTTGCTTTCCTATTTTGTGAAACATTACATGACGTCGCGTGACGTGAATTCCTTTTTGATAATTTACGACAAACGAAAAAAGGGATTATTATAAAATTAGGGAATATTATATCACGAATGTTACTTTAAAACGTCAATATAATAAATTCAAAATTTTGCAGCAAAATTACCTTTTACTATTAGTAGAGTTATTTACTGTTGTAACAAATATTTTATGATACGAATGGACTTGCATCATCAGTAAATATGTTATTAAAAATTTAAAGAGGTGACCTGAACATTAATGCAATTTTGCAGTAGGATTAACCATAAATGAGAATAAGAGAAGCTTTGGACATTTTAATTTATTAAAATTTAAGTATCCGGCTTTACTAATACGTGTCAAAAAAAATTTCAATTTTTTTTTTGATTACGGTGGACCTTTCTTTGGAAATACCCATATTTATTTTATATTATTATTACCAGAACTTTGGTTAATATTTCAAACATTTCCTTTAGTTAATAGTTTTTTAAGTGTCGTATTTTTAACGTTATTTTACTAAAAGATTTTTTTTGGCCAAAAACTTAAAATATTTTTAAATGCCACTCGAGCTAACATATTATCATCTTTAACATTTCATATGCTTTAAATCAAAAGGTTTTTTTTCATGTGAGTTTATTTTTAACTTTAAACTATAAATTGATTTTTGTTTATTTCTAAGAAAACATTTAATTCTTTTAAACCATCACCATAATCGAGGACTCTCTACCTCTACATTTTTAAACTTGCAATAGATTCTAAGTCAAATGTCTATTTTCGTCCTTCATATGTGTCCTTGGACTTGATATTCATTCTATTCCATCAAATATCAGACAACAATGTTATTTTTATACGATATTTCTTTTAAATAAATTTTCAATCAATCAATGTTGCGATGAAACAAATTTTAATAAAAAAAATAAGTGCATATGACTGTCACTTTATAGGGCATTTGAAAATTATTGGCGCTCCAAAAAAAGTATCAGGAACGCAATGTAGGGGAGTCGGCATTGTATAGATAGAATTATAATTTAGGAGCTATATTATTATTAATATGAAGTATGAACGCTAAAAGTATACTTTTAAAACAAAGTGAATAAAAAATTTAACGTTTAATGTTTTAATATTTGTTTATATTTATTTGAATTTGTCAAATCACCCAACGTTCTACTCACCGCTTACACTTTTATAAACATATTTGTATTTTAAATTCTTTGTTTTTGCCAATAATCTTATAGTTTGAAGACCACTGGCAATATGTACAATAAGTACCTTAGTAGTAGTTTGCTCATCCCTGACATCTAATAAGAATCGGTCTAGAAGAGACAGTGTGGCAACGTTTAGTTTTCTCTTCGCATGTTTAGTTTTGTTGCAGCCGGCATTTAAACCGTTTGAATAGTGAAAGAAATAACTGCAATTCCCTTTGTGTGGACTAGTGTGCCAATTAATTACTGATATTAAAGGCGCTACAGCTTGAAAAGACGCTAAATAGTGTTAATTGTGTAAACCTGAATGTGTAATACGGGATTTGGTGAACAAAACCGCTTAAGATTCTTTTGGAAATACAGTGAACATAAATTGTAGTGTAATTAGTGATGGCAGTGTTGTTATTTTTGCACGATCTTAGTGATGACAATTGACCGATACCACACGGAAATGCAATCGTTTTTAAACAACCAGAGAAGCGGAAACAGTAAAAGAAATCGCGTGTCATCGAACAATAAAATTGACCGATATCACTTAAATGCAATCATTTTTAAGCAACCATTGAAAGGTATAGATACGACAAATCGCGTAATATGAAAAGAAGGTAATTATATGTTAATTTTTCATAATTAATTGTTTATTATTAAAACAATTACCGCATTATTCGAAAATAAGCATTATTGATTAGAAAAATTATTGATTGACCACCAATGACCTACATAATTTTTAAATGGGACCTAATATTTTTAACGCTGGCATATCCGCTGCGCCGACGTAAACAGTTATGTGTTTTCCAATTACTTTCCAGGAGAGCCAAAAAAAAATGTTTAATTTTGGAACATATTTCATATAGCTCGTTTTCTGCAAGACCGTCATAACTCAAAAAAATCGATTCCGAGATAAAAGCGTTTAAAGTTTTTAATTTACACCCAATTTGTACGAAATGGGGGAATTCAAATAGCTCTCTTGCGGAGTGTATAAAAGATATTAACATGAATTTTTGGAGTATAATGAAATGAACAATTCTACATCATTAACTCAAAAATCACGTTTTTTGAGTTATGACGGTCTTGCAGAAAACGAGCGATATATTCTGCACTTTACTGATAACGTCTTAACCAATCAAGATATCACGAAAGGGATTTAAGGGTCGACTAAAAGAGCTTTAAAAAATGCAATAAATAAAATCGAAAAATTATACATACTTTGGGCGGCACAGCGACGATATACAAAATTTATTGCTATTTTTTATTTATTAGTCCCCTCATAGAAATTGATGTACCCCTCAAACTATAGTTTTTGAAAATCGTAATAAATTTACATGTTTGACAAAAATATTTTTAAAATAATCAGTCGAGCTTAAAAATATTTTAAAAATCCATTACGAGTATATTTTAAAACAAGAAATTTGCAATTGTTAAAAAATAATAGGTGATACCTAGATTAGAACAACAGCGAAGAAGAACTCAAAAAGGCCGCAGTATCGGCTTTTAAAAATATGTACAACAATTTCTATATCAGTTTATTTCTTTAAAGCTTTAGTTTTTTTATGAAAATCTTAAAATATTGTTTGTGAAAAATACTATACTAAACTTCAAAAACTGAAGTGCCTTACCAAAATTCAACGACTTGACTTTATCATCATAATATCCTTTCTTTAAAACGCGTCTAAACACACCAGCATCCAACAATATCGCTTGATATAGATATAACATTGGCAAATTCTTTCCTATTTGTTTTTATACAAAATCTTAATTTGTCATTGCCTCTATAAGTCCTATAATCTCCAAACATTTTGTATCCCCAAATGGGATATACAAAAAAATTACAACAAAATGATTATTTAGTTCTATTTTATTAATTATTTATGAATCAAAAATGATTCTTATACGAATTTCGCAAGTAATCATTATATTGATTTTTTTTTTGGATTGTTTGATGACACACATTTTTCTAAGTCAGTTGGTAGCACTGAGATTTTTTTTTTGTATTTGCATCATAAATTTGTATAAATACAACAGCATGTCCTTGAATTATGAAGGCATCGTATTCATAATATTGTATTCTGCATAAAACATACAAAATAGAATATGCAAGTCATAGAGGATTTCTAAAGGCCTATGTATGTATAATAGTATGTATTATATGTATGTAAAATATATTTATGTTTATGTTGAAACAGTGTGGCATGTGGTACTTTTCAACGCACATTTACTCTTTTTTGTCATACGGTGTAAAATTTCAGATTTAGATATTAATGAAAACTTAATGGAAAATATTTTTACATAATATCGTTATTATGATATCAAGTGATATCAAAGAAATTCGTAATTGATAACACTTCCGGATGAATAAATATATTCTTTCAAAAAGCAACAAATAGATATAATTTAAATAAATGGACTTTATTGCTTAGTTTTTTGTAAAAATACAGAGAAAAATATTAAGAAAGTCTCACACAGAGAAAATATTTAACTTTAGCAAATAAGACAGAAGGACGGACATATTTTAAAAAAATGGAAGGGTCGACTTTGACTTTTGACACATGATTCGTTCTCTTAAAAAGTTTGAAATTATCTCAACATATGTTTAGTGGGAACTCCTTTACACTTTTTTTAGTTCCTTATAAATTTACCCACTTTAATATAAACATTTTTGTAACGTAGGGTCTTTACTTTCTAAAAATTTATAATTTCTTGTTGAAACACTACATCTTTTAATTTTTGTTTTACGGTGTAATAATAGAAACAGTCATTGTCTTCCCGTTAAAATTAAAAATACTTCTCATTAGTTGCAATATAAAATATAGTTGCCAAAAAAATATACAATACCTCAACAAATTGATTTTCAAACATCATATTATTTCAATTGATTTGCAACCTTGACATTTAATTTCTATTAAAATTTCCCACTCACCTTCGTATTTTTGCTTAACAGCTTTTTTTACAAATAAAAACGCTCCGTGTTTAACTTACTATTCAAACATGTTTCTTTTATTTATTACTAGTTTCTTAACATATTTATTATACACATATATTTGGTTTAATCAATTTTATAAACAACTACTTTTGTTTTGCTTAGGTTCTTTTTTAGATTTTTTTCTTTTTTTTTTTTGGTTTTGTTTTACATTTTTATCAAGGATTGTTAAATTTTTACAAATCTGTTTTTAAGACGTTTAAGTACTAACATTTTTTGGCACAACATTGACTACATTTTGGTTGTTCTTTTGTTTTTGTTCTCTAATGTGAAAACTCTTGTAAACTTTTATAATTTTTAAAAAAAAAATTACAAGTTGTTAATTTCAATGGCTCTCTTCTCTCTACAGCAAGAACTTGTTACATTCAAATTTATTTAACTACAATAAATTGTCAAGTTCTCTGGAGGAAGGTTGTTGGGTCGAGCTGTTTGGAATGTCTTTAATTTGTTTTAAGGATACTTTTATTTTATTTTGTTTTTTTTTCTGCCTCATTTGAGTGTTAAACATTTGCCAGCATGTAAATGTGGTATACGATGAAACAGAAGGAAGAACAACGTGTTTCCTCCTCCAGGCAGCTTGGTGTAATTGAACTTTAAATGTTCACAAGAGGAGTTTTACGTTCTGGCGGATTACCGGAGGATCGGGTCATAGCTGTGAACATTAAACTAGTGTTAGTGTGCGAGCGCTGCTTTTTATGCACGTCTGACTAAAAGCTTAAACGTGGTGGCTGGCTGTAAACGTGACACTTTGCCTTATGTCGTGCGGTGTTTACCAAACAAAATCTTAGGCTTCTTATGCTCTTTTGTTGCTTTCTTATTCAAAAGTACTCGAGAGAAACTCCTTACCATACCTCGGAGTTGAGTGGCGGGTTGTTCAGGGTTGGATGACTGTGGGTTGGTTAGTGGCGCGGCGTTTAGTAGTGCTTTTGTTTAAACATAACTTTCCTGGCGTTGTAGCAGCATTTTCAATTTTCTAGCTTGCTCCTCATTTTCTGGTTGATGCTCCTTGAGCAGCTTCAGTTCATTGTGCTGCTGCTGCTGCTGTTGCTGCACTTGTTGTAGCAGTTGATGGGCCAGGAATGAAATATCACGACTCGAGCTCATGTCCAACGGCAACTGTTGTTGCTGTAGTTGAACATCCGGTGATGACGACAACGACGACGATGATGACGCCGCCGCCGAAGTCAACTTGAAGAATAGAGCGGAAGGCATGTGCTGTTGCCGCTCCAGTAGTTCCATGCCCAGCACTGAGTCCTGCACCAGACGTGTCAATGTATGCAAAATTGTTTTGATACAACGTTTCTGGGCATCGCTTTCGCCACGTGAGTTGTAACTCTTATAGAATTCCGTTTGGTATGCGTACGTGATGAAATTTATGATATTGCCATTGGCCAAATGGCTGTGGCATTTCTTGTTCAGTGACATATTGTAGAGCATTGCAACGATTTGTTCCTGTAAGCAGAGAGAAAAGGAAGTAAACACCAACAGAGTTAGTAAACTGCATAGAAGTTTGTGAAATGTATCAATATAGTAGGTAAAAATGTTCGGTCTGTCGAATCAGGCAACCTACCAACCACCCACCACAACCTTGGGTTCGTCATGTGTTTGTCTGTATTTGTGTGCAATATAGAGAGAAATTCAATTTTAACTATCTCCTTGTCAGGTCTTTTGAAGCGAGCACTACATATACATAGAAGTCAGTCGTGAGGAACGTGCCAAAGATGGAAGAAAAATTGCTTTACAAATGTAGAAATAAATTTTATGAGTTTTATGTTTGGCGTAACTGATACGAGCGTGCAACACCATCCGTCGTCAGTGGATAACTTCGAAAATGAAACCTTGAAACTTTAGTGGATTTCAGTTCGTTTGGCAATTTGCAGCTTTGCTTAAACATTTCAAGCGATAAGGAGCAAGGCCAGAGGAATGCTTTTGATAAAATTGAAAAACTCAACCAATATCATACACTCGGAATATTGGTTTAGTTTTTAAAAGAGTATAGATATATAGGGTAGCGGAATTTATGGCGATCATAATTTGAGAGCTCAAGAAAACCAGATGCCATAATGATAAATTTTACAGTTTTTTTAAGTTAATACAAGAAAATGTAACTGCAGTAATATTGCATTAATTGAAGCTTGAAAGTCAAATCGTTAAATATTCTACATCATTGAAGTGACTTTATATTTTAACAGGAGTTTTAAAAAACAGTAATAGATTTATGTTTCATGGTGTTAATAGATTTTCAAATATAAAAAAAAATTTATTTCTTTTTTGGTTTATATTTTTGAGTCAATAATGCAAATTGCACTTTAGTCTGTCTACATTTTTGTTTAAATTCTTTTATAAATCAAATACTTACATATAAAAACACTGAGATCTTCTCATCGCGCCTTTCCACCGTCTCGATTAACTTGAAAATCGTCTCATGCGACATTATCGAATAGTGTGAGGTGCTTTCCATGCGCGCCAGATTGTTCAAAGCAGCTGCACACAGCAACAATGTCTGCGGACATTCGGTGAATACCAACAGACGTGTAAGGCCTTCGACCACAGTTTCCACACAATCCCTCAAGCCATCTACACGATGTTGAGGTCCATGCCATTCAGCTGTTATTTGTGTGAGCAAAGAGACGGTCTCCCGTCTCTCCAAATCACTGCGTTTCACTTCGCTTTGCGATTTCTTTGTTTCGCCAATTTGCAATATATCCCTAATGACTTCAATGCCTCCACATGAACCTAATTGGCAAATAGGTTCGGGAGCACAGCAAATGGTAGCCAATGCTCTTAGGGCCTGAGCTCTTATTGATGACGATTTGTTATCCAGACATACCACCAACAATGTTCTTACTGCTTCGGTCTGTACGAAAGCATCTGTTAGGGAGGCAAAGCCATCATAGTCGATGTTCATGAGAGTGGCCACCATGTTAATGTTGGCTTTGAGCATTAAATCACAACGACTATTTTCAATGCTCTGTACCACGATGCGTACCAATTTCTCATAGACTTGACGGACACATATTAACAGAAAATGTTTGAGAACTTGTAAATCCTCTAGCAGAGATTCGAGATTAATGTAATGTTGATTCTCAAGGGAATAACGAGTGTCCTTATTAACCATGCGTATCTGATCCAGATAGTCTTCATAGCGTTTGCGCTCCACACGGCATTCAGCAAAGAACACCGATCTGCGTTCTAAAATGTGAGTAAATTCAGACACATGATCCAATAGATGTAGAGATCCCGTGAGAGCTTCATTCAGGCTAACGTTTTGCGTGCCACTTAACATGCGCTCCACTTTTTCAAAGGAGGCTTGCATACTCAAAGCCTTCTGCTGCATTTGCCTAATGAATTTGGCCACAGTACTGGTGGTTATTTGTAGATTTCTAAAAGCTTCTTGGGCTATGGATTTGGTTTGTAGTGTAGACATCACCTCATGATCGTAGGACATGCGTATATCATCTAGCCAATGCTGCACATCAGGGCTGTGGCCATTAAGTAAAGTATTGTCATACTCATGGTGGCCTGTCAAGGATGGCAGAGAGCAGTTGACTGGAGAGAAGCTCTTCAACACCTTTGGTGTGCTAGTGTGACCACTAAATCTAGCATGTAATCTTAAAGGAGATATACCATGGTCATCGAACTTCAAGGTGTTGTTGTGAGAATCATCCAAAGGACCTCCCAATACCACAGTTTCATTATTGTATGGAGGTGGTGGTGTAGAACAAGTAGGTGGTCCTCCACCCAAATAGACTGTTTCATTGTTATACTCGGGCACAGTAGATTTGCCGTTGTTCTTAAGATCCTCCTCATCACTTTCCTCGCTATCTTCCTCAGCGCTTGCTAGCTTTTGGAAACGTTTGTGCGAAAGATTTAAAGGTGAGGTAGCTTTACGTTGAATCTTGCGGCGTCTTTTTATGCGGGGATTGTTGCCCTTAATGGGAGATGCGGCATCGCTACTTGGTGTGGTATATGAATCATTGAATTGCATACTGTCCAATTTAGCCATTAAGGAGGCACCCTCAACTTCCTCCTCCTCCACCTCCTCTTCGACTTGGGAGTGGGAGTGAACATTTTTGTTATGTGCAGCCGGGGAACTGGGGAATGATATGCGTCGGGATACATTAACCAATGGAGTATAGAAATCGTTACGTCCCGTTCGTCTTACGACGGTGGGTGGTGTGTCTACGGTACGTGTTGATGCTGGAGAACCAATATCACTTTTTTGTGAACTGGCCGCAGATTTGTTGCTGGGAGAGGATATCTTTGAAGAGCGTCCGCTTAAAGTGCGTGTGTGGTGAAATTCTTCATTGTCAGAGAAACCAGAATCCTAAGAGGAAAGGAGAGAGTTAAATGGAAATAAGTAAGGTCATTTGTTATAGAAGTTATATAAAAGGTACAAAGTAGACGTCTACCAATATATCTGGTATTTTACAGAAAAAAGAAAGACTCTTTATAAAAAATTAAAGTGATATTGAAACGGTATGTAAGAGAAGGCAAAGGGAAAGGGAATGAGAACAGAATAGAAGTAAATTTTTCTTTTATTTTTAGAATAAAACTTAATTTGCAGTTTGTTTACCATGAATGGGAGGAACAACATTATCGATATAAAACGAGTGATGAAAATATAAGTAAATAAGAACTCCTTGGTCTGTAATCTCTAAGATTTCAATTCTTGTTTTTCTATAACTTTTTAATTCAAAGTTAATTGTGTTTAGAAGGGATTTTGCTATTTCATTTAAACATTTCTAGTATGTAAAACTATAGCTTTCCTTCGGTTATGCTGTTTAACAAAAAACTCTCTTTTTAGTTTCTATAATTAACAATTTACCACAACTATTAGTCGTATTAACAAATTTGGCATATGCCACAACTAATTTTGATTGCTATTTTGTACTATCATTGCGTTTTTTTCATTTTCATTATCTTGCCAATTTTACTTACTTGAGATCTTAAACTGCCAGGACTATCATGTTTCTCCCAGGAAATTTTCGACAAATTGTGCTCATCCTCTACTTCTTGGATACGCGATAAATTTCCGCCATATGACTTAAATTGATTCAAATCCAATGAATGATAAGTACTGCCGCCAAATGGCTGATACTGAGGCTGATGCTGCTGTTGTTGTTGCTGATGATGATGATGATGATATTGCGGCTGTTGCTGATTCTGTTGTTGTTGTTGGCTGTAGTACGAATATAGACCGCCACTTGTTAAACTCACTGTATTGGAGTTGGCTGAATTCATAATGCCGTTCATGCCGGGCATCTGATTATCCGAGCCCCACCAGACTTTGCTGTAACTACGCTGGAACGCCATCCTGTCGCTTGTTGTCTGTTGTTGCTGTTGTTGTCGTCGTCAAAACTTCGCCAATAGCACACTGTAAGCTAAAGTGGGTGGGAAACAAAAAGAAGAAAAAAAAAGAAGACATTACTATAACAGCTCGAAAGAAAGCACAAATTGAATGCGTTAAAGTGTGGAGTACTAACTACTTTCTTTTTCTGTTAGTTATTTCTTATTTCCAAAGCTGCACTTAGTGAAGGGAACCGCCAGACGGACGGACGATACACAAGGAAGAAACTGATTATGGTGTAACTTTCTTCATAAGTATCAGTCAGCTTTGGTGGCATGTTTGGTACATTTACTTTAACGTTAAGTGGGCCATTAGTGGTTAAAAGTTCTGTTCAGTGATTGTAGAGAATATTACTTCTTAACTAACACACAACTGTTTGGGGAGTGAGAGAGTTACTTATTTCTAAAATGGCATATAATCGTGTAGTAGGGATTACTTTTAAACGACTGAAACAATTGTTGTAATAAAGGTTGCTTAGACGGTAAGAGCTTCGATGATGGCACAGGGGCTATCGATTATGGTTATGGGGATGGACAGTTATATTAGAGATTTTTGTGAATTTTGAATGGTGTGTAATATATATTAAGTTGATATTGTGTAGATGAATATATTTTGGTAAAATATAGGTTTAACAGACGAATATAAAAACTAAGAATGTAGACGTCAAATAATTATAGTTTACATTTCGAGTACTTGCTTCAGAATTACTTAAAATTTGGTTAATTTTGTAACAATCATGCTAGTCATCCTCATATAAATAGCCATATTTGGTTCAATGTTTTAATGATCATAATTTTGGTCACTTTGTGAATCTTGTCCTTAATTTCTTTTATCAGATACTTTCAAGTTGCCAATACATGTTTTAATTCAAAAATATAAAGAATTTTCTTAGTAGATTAAAGATTTTGAGGTCAATGCTATATAAAATATAAATATCTGACTATACTTTGTAATGCAAACTACAGAAACTTTGAGGCAATAAAGTACATTACAAATATTGTAGTACACTTTTAAACGGTCTATGAACCGAAAATCATCCGAGCCGCGTCCTCGAAAATATAAGATGCCATTCCCAAACCAAAATTGATCTATGATTTGTCCTTTTTCACATTTCGATACAACAAAGTATGTTTCTAAACATGCGAATACTCTCTTGCTACCTACAGCTCATCTTTTTGTTTATATTCGATGGGATTGCATAATGCAGACAAATAAGTATTGCATTCCATTACATTGAATTGCATTCTATTTCTTTATACCCATTAATTTATAATCAGTTTAGCTCCACTGTCAATTCTTTACGAAGTGTGATGATATAAAATAAATTAACACGCAATACATTAAAAATTAATTATATTTAATTATAAATTACATTTTGTCAAGCTTCATAATAACCTGAGCATCAATGAGGTTGAGTTCTTTGACACTTGTACCACTTTTGGACAGCCAATTTATATTTTATTAAATGTTCTGCTTTTGTTAAAAACTGGATATCTGTTTTGTTTGTACAAAAAATGCGTTCGCTTCTCAATGGCTGGGTGTGACGCACGTGCCTGTGTGCTCTATATATATACGTATATTTAAAACAATATTTAGTCAATGCAATTGTTCATTTAATAAATGTTTTATTTTTGAAATTTCGTCATGACCTTGTTAAAACAATAATATCGTTTGTCTGTTCATTCAATTGAGGAATTTATAAGGAAAATATAGAAAATTACATTATATTGACTTTGGTCAGGCATCATGGCATGAGTACAGGTTTAAATATTAATACATCACTTAGTCTTGCACACAGTGTTTGTAGAACATATGAAAGAAAGTTTGTAATCCTTGTAAGCTTTTTCTACAATGCCTCTACATATAAGTGGAGCAACATATACGCAAAAATTCATTATTTGCGTACCGATTTTGTTTATTATGGTCCTGTAACTCGCTTTGTGTTTTCCATGTAATTTGACAACATTTAGCTGACTACAAATATGCCAAGCCTAATTAACAGCATGATCTCTTTTATACAAGGTTCAAAGTTAACAATTATTTATGCACTTAGTGTTTAAACTAATATACCCTGTATCTTTCCAACTTAAACATTAACCACATCCCTTCTAAATAACAAGAATGTTACACATTTTACTTGTTTTTTTTTTTGTTCTTTTTTATTTTTATTATTAAATACTACAAATAACTATAGAATATTTTCTATAAGTATTTTCTTTGTACATTATATGTATGTACGAGTTTATTTGTTTTTGTTTTACACATTTTGTTCTAGTAAAGCATTTGTATGTAGATATGTACTGTATATTATATGATAAATATGGAAAACAAAAAAGTATTAAATCTAAAAACACCATATACAAATAATTCTTGTTTTTTGTTTGTTTGTCGTTTAAAGAGAGAGAAAAAAAATCACCATTACAATACATTGTTTTATATAAGATTAATTTGCTAAAAACGAAGGAGAAAGAAAAAAAGAAAGATATCAGAGCGAGCTTGTTTATTCATTTATTCCAAGCCATTTATGAACAGTTTTTAATTCACATTTGTTTTTTTCGCTTTCGAACATTTAATGGCTTCGGAGAGAAGTACGCGATGGAGAACTTGGAAATCGAAACATCCCTTCTAATAATGAATGCTTTAAATGTATATGTATTTAGATTGTAATGAGTTTTTAACAAAGAACTAAAAAATTATGAAAATACTGTTTGCGTAGAAAACAACAAAACGAAAACGAAAAATATATGAAACGAGACTACGACAACGACGATGATAGAAGAATAAAAAAACGGTTTAATATCTTTTTCCAACAAATCAGAATGACTTTGGTTTGTTTTAAATCAAAACTGAATTGGAAATTATAGCAAAAACAAAAAAAAAACGCAACTAGCACATATCTATATTTATGAATATATATGTAAATATAAATAATATTATGAATGCATGTTTATGCATAACATGGTAATATATAAAATAAATAATACACAAATTATAATAAAACATACAGGAGGTGGAGGAAGTGGAGGGATATGTATATTGAATGTAAACACACAAAACAAAAAAAAAAACATTTAAAAAATTATACGTCCTTGTAAAGTTACAATAGTTTGTTTGTTGCTATCATCAGAGTAGTTGTATTGGGTTGTGGTGGGTGGGTGGTTTGTAGGGTAGAAAGAAAGGAAGTATGTAGTAGTAAAGCAGCGTTGTAAAATTATTGCTGTTATTCGTTTTAAAATATCCTTGTTTTAAGAGCACTTTCTGTAAACATTTGCATGTGACGACTTTACGTTTCACCTAGAGTAAATGATCTTGAACTTTCATCAGTATTGATCCTTCTGCTATCTCCCTCTCATCTTACGTCATTTACGATGAGTGTTGATGTAAATTTCTTTTCTTGCATTGCTGGAGGTATTACCGTTGACTTATTTGTCGTTATGACCTTTTTACCATCAACATCTTGTTCTATACCCTCATCGGATTGTTTGTGATCCGCTGGTTGATCGTCCTCACATCCTATCGATGTTACTTCTACGCTAGTTTTCGTTAGATACTGTGGCCTTCTGCGGGGCAAGGATGACATATTGCTTCCCGTTACAGATGCTAAATCATCGTCGCTGTAGTCATCAGTGGTACTGCCCACATTGCTGCGGTACGAGGACACGTAGGACCTTTGAGCCGGTAAATTGCGTAAATGCGATGAGGCTCTCGAACCATTGGCTGCTATATCCTCCTCAGAAATTTCGTCAAATGCTGGTGGCGGTGTTGAGGATCCCGATAAAAACTGTGGATGCCTTAGTCCAGACGCTGCCAAACCTTGTGCGGGGGTCTTTTGGCTGGGCGTTCTTACGGCCACAGCTGAAGTTTTGCGCTTTGATTGTCTCAATGGAAATGTGGGCGTTTTCTTAAATACGGTTTTGCCCATAAAATTCTGGAAGCGTTGGGCATAGAAGGATGGACGGCAAACGGACACCGTGTCACCATTGTAGATTATGGCTTTAAAGGTATGTTCGAGTTTCTTTTCCAAGCGATACGACTGTAGGATATCGATGATACCTATGTAGAGGATCAGACGTTCATCGTCTTCCGAACGTGCTGGTATGCCACCAGCCGGTACGTCTTCATCCTCCTCGAAGGGTGTATCGTCGGCCGTAATGGATTCCATGGCGGTGGAAAGGGCCACTAAACGCTGACGATTCATGCTGCGCGAACGATTTAAAGCGGTACCAGCCGCTGATGCACTCGTACTGGCGCCCATATCTGCCGCCTCAGCATCATCAGCCTCTGCACGTATTTCATCGGTCCTCTGCAACTTCGCCCTGGCATTTCGTATGCGCTCCTCTCTTTTTTCCTGGGCCGCCTTGTCCAGGTTGTGTATGCCCACCAGCAGAGAATAGTCCATTATTTGAAAGCTCTCCAAAACCATACAATCTCGCTGTATGGTTTTTATGAGGGCATTATACTTGTCGGTCTCCAGGAAAATTCCATTGGGATGGTGTTCCATAAAGTCCAAATCTTTATAGGTGGGACTTTCCTTTTGCCTCTCGGCCTTGGAAGCTTTTCGCCGGAATGTGGAGCCTTTCAAGTCATACTTGGCATGCATTTTAATATCGGAGGGCAACAGATTGTTCATGGCCACCAAACGAACATTCTTGGTGTTGTAGTGGAAGCAGTACAGGCCAAAGAATTTGGGCAACAAGGTACGAGGATTCTGCGACAGATTCATGTAATAACCCGGTAAAAGTTTCTGCAAGAATTCACATTCCTTCTTTTGGACAGTCTTTATAATGAACTCATCATCGTCGGTTAGATAAAATATAGAACCCGAAGCGCCGGGGTTGGACAATTGCCGCAAAGGAGCAGCACACATGGACATGAGAAAGTCGTCGGGCGCAATGCCAAACAGGTTACGGAAGTAGCGAAAGGCGATGGGGGCAAACACCTTGAAACGAAATTCACTATAGTGATGGGCGGGCGTTATGGACGAACCATCGGGAGGAAACGAAATGGTTTCCATTTCAAAGAAATCATTCATAAGCAGATCTCTCTTGGGCTTAGAGGCTAAACTGCCCACGGTGTGTTGAATGCCCAACTGTATGGAACCCATAATCTGTTTACTCTGGATCTTTTTGTAAGTCACTTCACCTTCTTCGTCTACACGACGGTGGCCGATTTTCTTTTCATGTTTGGCCACTGTGGAGGGATTGCGGGATACACTTTTATCTAAAGTGGAAGCGGCACTTTTGTATTTCTGTTGCTGTGAGATTTCCTGTTGCAGGAACGCAGTGCTCTCTTGGCCGCCATGTTCATTGGCAGATTCCTTAAACAATTGTCGAGAGGTAGAGGGACGAGGCATTGACGCAATGGGCGAAGGCGTACGCGGACTTTCGTCAGTGTCCGAGTTCAACGGTTTTATAATGGTTAAAGTGGCAGTGGTGATTTTATTCGTTGAATCTGTGGGTGTACGCGGTGTGTTATTGACAGTGCTTGAGGTAGGTCCAACCTCTTCCACCTGCCCCCCAGCGGCATTCTTGTTGTTATAGTCATCATTGTGGCTGTGGCCACCTGCCTCGTTGTCTTCGTTTGGTTGTCTCAAGGGTTCCAATTCAACGGAATCCACAACACCATAATCACTGGCCATGAGTAGTTTTGTTGGCAGCGCAGGCGGCGGCGGGCGGTCTTGAAGTTAGGAACAACTGTAAAAAGGAAGTTATATTTCATTGTTTGGTGGGTGATCTTTGGTGAAATAATTTTCATTTGTCACACACGGAGCACTGTTAACAGTAAAAGATAACGAAATGAATGTAAAGTAAAAGTTGCAATAACCGTTAGTTAAACGGGAGACGAAACGGCGGAAGCTATACAGTAGAACATGGAATGTCATAAAAGCAGACATTCGTAAACATGCAATGTAAAAGGCTGGGAAATGCAGTTTGCATTTTAATTTATTTTAAAAACAAATTGAGAGGGAGGAAGAGACCTCTCCATTTAAAGCAGAACCCTAATTTGGGGAGTGCTGCTACTGTGTTTTTGTTCGTTATTATTCAGCCGGATTACTCATGTGTTAAAACAGCTTTAATTGTATCGCGGCGGCGGCGGTTGTTAACTTCATGTCTGATTTAAACAAATGTTGTGTGTACTTGAGAGCCGTATAAATGTTTATCGGTGTTTATGTGTTTTTATATATTTTATATGTAAATAGGTACATGAGTACATACATATGCGGTTTGTTATTTGTTTTTTTATCATACAGCCAGCAATTATAAGCTTAAAGGAGTGTGCTGTTGCTGCTGCCTGCTGATATTCACGGCTTATTAAAATGGCATTGTATTACCCGATGAATACATTTATTGTATTGCCATTCGGTTAAATGATGCATGATGACTCAGTCAAAGTCACAGTCACCCGACGTACGGCTCTGTTCACTCAAGTGTCGGAGGCGAATGTGATCTAGAGAAGAACACACGAAAAACAAGATAAACAATACTATCTAAAAAAAGCGACTATCTCGATACTAATGGGGGACAGGAAGATGGAAAGCGATAGCAAACAGAAACAAGTTCGGAGAAAACATCATCATCATCATGGGTGATAAAAGCATCAATGAGCAATGCTGGTTGTTTTGAAAGCAAAGTATTTGACAAGAAATTAGAAAGCATTAAACTGGTTTAAGAAAAGAAACACTAAATTGTTTCTAGAAGAGAAAGACTATCGTTTTAGGGCTCTTACGAATGTCCTGCGATTATACAGTAGCAAATGCAAAAAATAGTCAAAGTCATGCACCAACAAACAATTATAACATATGGCATAACATTATAATTGAAATTTACCCTCTCGTCAACGCCACAACGCTTTATCAGCCAATATAATAATAATAATAATCAATATCAATACTTATTTCCCAATGTCTAACAATAACCTTAATTAATTTGTTGATAAACAAACTTGTTACCTCATGAAAATTATGAACTGAATACCTATTCGTATTACAATAAATTGGCTATCAAAGTGCGGCTCAATATGTTTTTAAATAAATAAATAAAAATTCCATTTCGTACATTCAACTGCTACGTGTATGTATCTATTACCCAATATAAAAGCAAATTCATATAAACAATTTGTGATGTATCGGCAAAATCCTTCCATAAAACGAAAACAATCAATTATCGCAAGGCTAAAGATGCCGCGCTAATTATCGCACAAATACACAAAACGTGTATTCACATTCACTCCCACAATAAGATAAATATTTTTAAAACTGTGAAATTTTTTTATGAGTAAATAAATTCATAGAAAAGAAATTATATACGTTTGTTGGTATATATTTAAAATTGTCTTTTATCGTCGGTATTCCAATTTTTATTGCTTAGTATATAAGCAAGCATGCTATATAAATATTTTGTGATAAACAACAACAAATGCTAGAAAAAAAAACATAAAACAACGTGAGAAATTCGTGCAAAATTATGACGAAATTGTTTTGTATTTTTGTTGTTTGTGTTCAAAGTGATATCATTTGTGTAGCTCAATGAACAATGTGACATTCCCCATCGCCAACATGATGGTCAATATTTTTGGAACATTGTATTCTTTTATGTTTTTTTTTGCCTGAAATTGATTTTATCATCAAGAATTGTATTTGAAAATTGAGAAAAAAAAACGTAAAGCGGAAATCCATCAAACTAAGCAATTTAACAATAGCCTTAAATGATGGCTGTATTTTGAACGACCTTTAAAACTTTATATCATTAAAGTGATGGCAAAACTATATGTGAACATGAGAGGGAGATAAAAATAGATTACGCTACCAATTATTAATAATTAAGAGCAGCTCAACGTGATTATAATTGTACACGGCAGTAGCAGCAGCAGTGAATAGTGATTATATGAAACGGCCAGAGATATTTTAATATACAGATACGTATATTCTTGGTATATGGAATTATGTACTACAATTCCAAAATCAAGTGGAATGCGTGTTTTTTTAAATATTTAAAATAGTAATAGTATTGACAAATTTTGCAAATGCAAATTTTGATATACGCATTAGTTGCTTTAATCACATGAGTAATTCCTATTTTATGGTATTTGGTAGCGATTTTAATTTTGCTGCTTTAGGAAAAATTTAATCTAATAATGATTTTTTTTAATAATCCTATAATAATTTTCACTGAATTACTGTTGATATTGTTTGGTTTAGGGAAAAATAAAGATTTTCGTTAAAGCTGAAATGCGCCATTGGTATTAGAGTACAAAATCAGTAACAAAAACTAACATCCCTAAAATATCTGATGATCTTTTCCAATGTTTTGTTAATAAATTTGCTATTTTAGATGAAAGAAACACTAAAAATTTTATATGAGAAATTCGCGAATTTTCTTAAAATTTTTATGTTAGCTTTAAGTGCACAACTATCTCAAACTTAAACTGCCCCCAAACATTAATGGAAATAGTAGTCAATGTTTGTATTGCTCCGGCTAAAATATTTATTATGGGAAACCATTTCTGGTACGATGCGATTCTCGAGCGAAATTCGCGGCAGTGTAAATTGATCTTTATACTTAATGAAGGTAATTGGTTTCAAAAAACACCAAACTCAGGGAATTTTACTTCAAATGCCAACGGCCACTGGCCAGTAATTGCAATAGCGTTATTAGTTACACTGTTTGTGCAAAAAAAAGATTTAAGAGCTACTCAATTCCTGAGCGAAGGGAGTGTACAAAATAGGCCTTTATGTTTAATGATGTAATTTGTATTAAGAAACACTGATTGAGTGACTTTGACCTCAAACTGAATCTGGCCCTACACAGTGTTGTTACTGATTTGTTTCAACTGCAAAAAAAATTAATTTGGGAGGAGCTATTAGACAGAATCGCGATTCCGAGCGACATTTGCGGCAGTGTCAACAGTTCTTAATATTGATCTACTTATATCTATTTTGTATAAAAGCACCAGTGTGAATAAAAAGAAGGGTGACGTTGACCCAAAACTGATTTTGCCCTTAACAAGTGTTTGCAGGTTTTGTTATTCTTCGCATTGTTTCAGCAACAGTTAATTTGGGAGCAGCAAACGACGCGATTATTTCGTGGCAGTTATATCAAAGTCTGATATCAATTTGGAATCAACGGGTTAAGAGCGACGTCATTCTTGGGCGACATTCGCGGCAGTATAAACATGCCTTAACATTGACATAAATTTTATCAAAAATACACCAGACTGAGTGACCACAAAAAGTTGTAACTTTGACCCCAAACTACTATTGCCCCTATACTTCAGTAATTGCACCAGGTTTGTTTATGTTACTGTCGCTCTCCTTCACCCAATCAGTTACATTATACGCGCTATCACTGTGCACTAAATAGAAGCCGAAGGCAGAAATACAACACTGTGGTGTGTTATTACTATTTTTTCGCTAATAACATGACGTCGACTTTGCCGCTTTCACACAAACACACAGTCGCTGCTGCTTTGTTTTTTTTGTATTCACTCTGTCAGCATTTATTTTGTACTGTGTGCGTGCGATAGGATTTGTGTTTACTTGTATGGAATTAACACAGCCACTAGAAAATTATGACATTCTGCTTTTTTTTTGTTTTTTTTTTTGATATTATTAACCTAAACCAGTGAAGTAATAAAGTGATATTTTTACTACCACTTCGGGCACAAATCAAGGTAATTATGATGTTTCTTTCTTTGATCTTTGTTGCAACTTTTATACATTCATTTCGTTAACTTTTATGTGTTGAACCCGCTGCCAGTGTGATCTTTCTTTCTTGTACTTACTTTAACACTTTTCTTATTGTAAATTCGCCTTTATCCAACTTGTTAGAAATCCACCAACAATTTTAAGGTCGCAGCAGCTCCCCAACTCTCCCAAGTATTTTGGGGTTGTGCGCCGACGAGTCAGCCAAACGTTTGTCGTTTCACGTAGAAATAATGAATGAAGCAACAAGTTCCTCCAGTCTTTTGGCGATTAGATGTGCTTGGTGTGTGCTGTTGGCTCGGTGTGTATTTTTTTTATTACAACAGTCAAGCAAATTGTGATGGAATACAACCGACGGACGCGATTCCCACAGCAGACGACGATGACACACACTCGTCTCGAATACTGTTGTTGCTTAGGGGGTAGAGAGCAGCAGCGACGAAAGTTGACGCAAAGTCGTTTTAAAATACTGGCAAATATTTATGGATTCTTTTCTTTCGAAATGTTTTCCATATGAAATCATTTAAAAAGATTACTTTATAAAACACTATTTGTGGGATTTACAGCCGTTTCACATTATTTATTTGATGTGTATTTTCTTTTGTGCCGTTACTCTTTCTTCCCTTCTTTGTCGACGATCACAATTAGGGAATATTTTCTAAAGGGGCGTTGTTGCTTCTTGCCAATATTTTCTACACATACAGAGTAATTACAATTCTCACAGGGCTGCTAATGTTGAAATTACAATAACAGGAAATTTAACGCTTTTGCTTTATTCTTCTATAATAATTTGTATGTTTTAAATTGGAATTTGTTGTATTTTTTCTGTCGTTTGTTTCACACTCGCGTTATTATGATTGTTAACAACAGCAGCAGCAGCTGTTCTGCGAGTCGTTCGCGTCGATGAAAATGTCGTTATAAAATGACAGGCGCTCGTTGATTGAGTTGGGTTGGCTGAGGTAGTGTGCAAAGAGTACAGCCACAGAGAGTGTAAACATTGAGAGTGTTTCACAGAAATAAGAGTGAAAGAGATAGTTGGTACTGTTTAAGTGTAGTGTTGGAAAACGTTAAATTTGTGTAGCAAGAACTAATGGTAGTGTTGCCATATTGGCGTGTGAACCGGTTAAAGAGAGATTTTATTGTATAGTGTGTGGTTAACCGCGAATAATCGGGGTTGTTTGTAATAGATTGTTAAATATTTGAATTTTGTTAAGGTATTACTGGGGATTTGAATAGCACAGATTGTTTTAAATTGTAGAGATGTAAGAAATGAAATGAAAATAAAATATGATTTAAAAAGAGCTGAAATTTAGAAAATTTACAAACGGAAAGGGAACATATTGGGTTATAGAGTTTAAAAAAACGATGACTGTTTTTTGTGTCATTTGGTGAAATCTATGAAATCCAATTGTCAGGTGTGAGATTTTCCATGTTTTTATGAACCATATCGGTTAAAATTTTCATATAACTCAAATACAGTAAAAAATTTACTTCTTCGAAATAAGTAATTTATTAAACTTTAATTTTTGGAAATTTTTATGGTTTTCATCACCTTTTAATGTTTTGTCCAGCGTTAATATACAACAAAAACACATTTAATTCCAGAACGTACTATTTTTTTTATTGAGTAAAACTTTTACAAGTTTTTCCAAAATGAGGAAGCAAACACACACACGGCTTAGAGTAGACGATTAAAATAGAAAAATTAATACAATTAATAATAGGAATCGATTTACAAATAACTTGGAATTATATTATTGATATGTATATTAAAAATGCACTGGATCAATGTTACTAATGTTACTTTATAAAAGTAAAAAGATTCGACGAATTTTTACCTTAAACAAAATTTTACCTTCTAATACCAGCAATGATTAGGAATAGGGAATTATATTAAATTTTTTGAATTTGTATTTATTGTTTAATTATATATTACAGTAATAGCTAGTTCTTTTTCATAAAAATTTTAACCAAAAATCGACTAAATGCCAAACAAAATCTTCTCAGTCACGAAATTATGCTTAATGGACACATAGTACAAGGTTTATGAAACCATGAAATGTTACATTCAAAACTGACCTATTTTGGCTTTAACTTGCATACCTAATTTATTTTTTGTTTTTCATCACATAATTAATGCCTGCTAATTTAATATATATTAATCAATAGCTGTGTCGCTACCAATAAACACACTCTTGTTAAAATTTTGTGTTAAAGTGTCAATTAATCAACGACCTCTTCTGCCAACAGTCAATGTCAAAAACCCCATAAAACACCACAACGATTCGATTGTACTTTTTAATGAAAAGAAAATATTTGTGTTGAGTTTTTGTAAAGGCAAAATATTTATTGTGAAATCATTGATATTCACAAAAAGTGACGTTATTGTAACCGCTCACTAAAACTGCTTAAATAATTTGAAAAACAAAAGAAAATTGTTTTTCGATAGCATAACAAAAAAAAAAAGAAAAAACAAAATCATTTTATATTTAGTAATCTTTTAATAACAACAAAATGTTTTGCCAGACACTCAGGCAAACAATACAAAATTTGCATTTAAATTATACAAAATCGTTTATTACTAGAAACTACCAAACACACACACACAGGCACACACAAGCAAACATCGTGAATAGTAATGCGAATAAAACTATAATGATAATAAAATTGCTATAATTAAAAAAAAAATGTTTATTGAAAATGCACTCCCTCATTGTGTGCGTGCGATTCTTCAGTGGTTTGTGATGGTGTGTGGTAACACGCCATTACTTGACCACAATGAATCCGTAATTAAATATAGAGTCTGCTCTCTCTCTTGGCCCTGACTGGCTGCTTGAACTCTCTGGTGTTAAATGTGCGAGCGGTGCTTTTTTTTGTGTATGGCTCGATATTATAATTTAATTAAAAATAATATTTGTTACCACAAACAATTTAGCGTTGAGCGACAACCACCCAGGCAAAAATGAAAAATCCCAAAGTGCACATCATAATTAAATTGTTTCGTGCTTTTCAGCTCATTGACTCAATGGGCACAAGCAAAAAACGATTATTACTATGATGGTTAAGTTATTTTAGCTTATGCGTTCTACCAACATTTGAAAAAAAGCTAATCCAATAAATGCGTATGTGGTGTATTCCATTAAAGTTTGTGTGCTGTGGTGTGCTTCTTTCTGGCACACTGCTGGTGCTACCCAGACGGGAAGAATTTGTTGGCTGTAAACAATCATTAGGGTCTTGTGATATTTTTTACTTATTGGAATTGTTACAAGGAAGACGGTATTGCGGTGGCTACGTATGCTACTGGAATATTAATTAAGTTTCATGGACGGTTTTTTGTGAGAAAGTTACAACAATATACTTTGCCGCGTTGGGTTGTGTTAATCGTAATTTGTAATAACGGTAGATATGCAGGGGGGATATACAAGTTGGGTTTGTTTATTTACAGTTGGTAAATGAAATTATTTTGGTTTTGATTAATTAAATGATAGCAAATAAAAAAAGTAAATATTTTTAACTCGTTTAAATCGATAGAAGAACTTTCAAAAAATTTGGTTACATTTTGTTGGTTTTCACATATGTATCTTGTGCCTTAAAACACAAATTAGGCAGATACATTTTATTCGATAATTGAGTATTTCGATAATAACCTAGGTTAGTCCAAGAGTTTAGGCTGATTTAATCACACTCTCTTGGTTATTCTCTGCACAATATTTCCATAATTTTACAGATTTTAGTTAATATTTCAATTTGAAAACATTAAAATTTTTTAATATAATTATCCCCTACAAAAATTTTCAAATACATATGTAGATTTAACACAAATTTGTATAAAAATAACGTTTTTCATAAAATTAATTCCCAAAATAAATGATAAACAAGTAGAGTACAATAAAAAAGACCTTTAAAAGAACTTTGGCGAATTTGTGTGATTTTATTGCTTTTGTGCCTCCAAATGTGTTATAGTTATCGGTATTGTGATCGAAATCCATCTATTGCCATAATAATAACGGCAGCAAATCAGCATGTGGCAACACTGCCCAATAATATGTTTGCCAATACTGGCATTTGTCAACACTGTTGTTTAATAACGGACTGTTCAGACAACAGAGCTCTCTTTTTGCTAGTAATTTTGCGATCAAATCCTAATGAATGAGGATTCTAACAACTACAATAGAAATACTCTTAGCGATTTGTGAGCGACCAAGTAGTCCCGGCGATGTAAACGACGTATGATTTGGATATTGGATTGTACATTTATAAATTGTTGTTTATAATTGATTAAGCTTTCAATTATGCTTGAAATGTCTAATTGATTTATAAGGCATTTCACAACTATTTGGCAGCGACAACATTGTCACTGCCATTGTAAATGGGGTATTACTTGGCTATTGTATTCGATATTTAGACATTTTCATATACATATGATTGATTAAACTTTTAATAGTATTTGAAATGTGCCTGTAAAACAATAGTTTCATAACTTATCGTTTTACTATTTTTAGTCATCCTTTCACTACATCCCCTACCAAATGACTTAATATTATGTCATAATGGTGTGCTGTTCAATTTATACTGCACACAATTCATATTTCCATTTCTATTAAATCATATTTTCCTCTGCCAGCTTTTATTTTTCCGTTTATTGTCGTACGAAAAAAAAAAGATTTATTTCCTACAATTTTATATTTCATATAAAAATAAACTAAAAACACACATTTAACAAATATATATTTTTAGCATTTAAATATCAATTATAAACAAATGATTTATCTATGAAAAATATCGAATAAAAAAATTCCATAATTTTTAGCCAAAAATATATATGTACTCGAAAATGGTATTTGGATTGAAAAAGAGCAACCACCAACAATTACAAAAACAAAAAACTAGATGTAGTAGAATATAAATTAATTACTAACCAAACTGTTAGTATCGATGCAAACACAACACAACATAGAGTTAACAATAAACAACAAGCTTTTTGCCATATTTGTTAGCCTGATGCCATAAACACTATGGCGGCCCAGAAATACGCGCGACATAAACATACTTTACCATAAATCAATACAATGTCAAACAAAAAATATTGAAATGAAATGAAAATATTAGTTTATCCAAAAAAGCAAAGTAGAAGAAGAAAATATGTTATGAATTTTTAATGTGAACATAAATAAGTTTTATGGCATTCAAATCTAATGGCAAAGCGACAAATATCAAAACATGGACATATACAATGGCTGGAGGGGACAAAGGGATTTTGCATGAGTTAAAAAAACACAACCTGACAAGAATAAGGGGGAGTAATTTTGAGCTGTTTCAATCGCTGCTTAAAAACAGATACTGGTCTTGACAATAAAAGTGCATTCTTAAATATAAATGTTTTATACTAAGTGATTCACACTTGTTGGATTTCCCATTAATCCACAGTCTAGTTCAATTCACATTAATCGTCATCGAAATTTTAATAGGTTAAAATCTTCAGTCATTTTTAAAATTTTGTTGTTTGAGATTTCTTAAGTTTATATTTATTGGTTTTTATTAATTCTTTTTTGATCATTTAAATTAAAAATAATATTTAATTCATCGAACTATCTAAAATCTAGTTCACATTACCTAAATCTTCATCGATTTTTTAAGTGGTATTATTTTTTCCTTTTTTCATATAATATCTTATGAATTTCGAAACAAAGAAACTTCGCTGACAATGTGAATGCCATATAAGATTTGCTTCAATGTATGACTTCAATTAAATCCATACACTGCTAAAATGTTTTTATTGTACCGTTTCTAGGGAAAAGTGTTGCCAATCATATGTGTATGTCTAACACAATAGGTAATAAAATGCATTAAATGTGTAAACAATACAATAAAATACAACTATTGTTATTGAACTTCCTTCCTACTACCCCCTACCGTGATTGCCTTTTGCCTTTCTATTCTTTGACATTTTAGTGGCGGCAAAAGCGGAAAAAGAATTTCTAACCAATAATTCAATTACTCCATATATGGAGTTCCTAACAACAATTTCGAAATGTTTTCAATTTCTTGACCATTTCCATTGAACAAATATCTGTGAGTGTGTATGGACAACAAGAAAAATGCATACTTGTGTATGTTCTAGTCTTGGAAACTGTGTCACCAGCTTTACAAAGGCTTCTTCAGTTTTTTTCTACATAACTTCTTTTCTCTTCTTCTATACCGTTTGTCTGTTGCCACTTTGGGTATGGAATTTCTATTAAACGATTTGTTAAGACCTAGTGAGAAACATTGATTGTTGCTGTTATAACTTTTATGCTATACATCAACCGTTACACAATAAGAAATAAACCATAATTATGGCAGCAACAAAAATAAAAAACAAAGCCAATGGTAATGTGACTCTCACAATAGGTTACCGGGTATTAATATTGTACAACTGGTTGATGGCCACATACATAACAGACATCTCTCTTTCAGGGGACAATCTAATAAGAAAGATTAATACCAAATATGGTTAGACAATAGATACACATATATTAAATGACATTTAATAGCAATAAATGTTTAGAATTTATTAAATTACAACATAAGTCGATAAGAGATTAAATATATGAAAAGAAATACAATAGTATAACAATGCCAGGAAATTGTTAAGATGTCTATATGTTAATAGTTTAAGGGGAAATACTAATGAATCACTGACATGACTCTTTTTTAATCTAGACTAACATGTGCTATTGTAATAGCAATTGTTAATTAATTTAATTGGCACGACCCCCATCCTATGCTTTAAACGACACTGTTAATTAAATAGAGACCGCGTACAAGTTTTTAAAATTGTCACTTTAATTTTATTATTTTTCTACAAGTGTTTGGTGAAATGATTCAGAGTTCTGCTAAAAAAAAACTCATCTCAAAATGGTTAACGTGTGGTTGTTATATAATATTGTTTTAATTTTTTGGCATCACATCATATTTATTATTTAGAGAAATTGTTTTGTTGTTGTTGTTTTGCTACAAATTTATTACCACCCCCTTAATAAGTAAGACGACACAAAATCTTGTAGAGACATGTATGTAGTTAACTTCAAATTTAATTTATATTTTGTTATGGCGTGTTTCTTTATGATGATTTAGATTTGGCCGACATGATTATGACGATAATGATCATACTAATTATGATGATCTTTACTAATTAAACTCTTGCTTAAATGTTATAGATCAACAAAAAAATCGAAGAAAATCAAAAGTTCAAAATTTGTACTTATGTTCTTAATGAATTTATGAAATTATGTTAAACTATGTTAATGACTTTGCTGTATACACTCAATGTTAAATGTTCGTTTAAACGTTATAATCATTAACTGTTATTAGCTAAATTGTGTGTTAATAACTTGTTGAAAACAAAATTGTTAATAATGTTCATGATCTAGATGAAAAAGGGTTATTAACAGTTATTAAATTAAATTGCAGGAAATAAATACCAAAATACAATACATACATAATAACTTTTGATTTTGAGTCAAATCAAAAACATGCTAATCTCTGCATGTTAAACAAATCTGACAGATTTTAAAAATATTTTTAAAATTGCCTAAAGTGGTTGTACCGAAATGAGCCATTAATCTTAATCTTTACTATATCAAAACCGCTGTATATACATACAAACTAAGTACTCAAAATGTAAACAGAGTTAGATGAAAGGTATAGGGAGGATCCTAGGCAGGGCACACAGATAGTTTTTTTACGTATGTATAGGTTGATATAGAGTTAGTATGTTAATATTTTTTGTACGGACAAATTTAGGTAGTGTTACTTTTTGGCCGTTTATATCTAAAATATTGTTTAATAAATCTGAGCAAAACCACTAAATATACATACATGTGAGTAGAAAGAAAGTCATTAGGAAGTAGTTTTTGCGAAAAAATTAAGCTAATGTTACTTTTTTGCCATTAATACCTTGGCAAAACATGCGGAGCCTATATTGACAAACAAATCTGACAGATTTAAATTACATCTAAATATGTCTCAATTTAGCTTTTCTGATATAAAAGTATATAGATAAATATTATATATTATAGAAAAATATATATGACATATTTATTTTGTAAAAAGTCTAAAGCGATTATTTCCAATTAAAAAAAATTGTTTTTCTTCATTCGGTTATATGGAACAACAAAATTATTTTGTCATCATTTAATAACAGTAACAATAAAATAATTTATCTATGAAAAATATAAAGTGCCATTAAGAAATTTTGGCTTATATATTGCTTAAAGTCTTAGAAAATCATACAAACACCAATTGATAACACTGTATTTGTTTCACAACTGAAGGCGCGATCTGACAGATTGCCAACTGCTAAGCTTCTGCCTACACCCGATATGAAATGTTAGTAGAAGTAGTTATTTCTAATAATGTTTGGTCACATGACCATTACGATGAATTTATTTAATCAGCGTTGTCATAGATAATCCCCATTTTCGACAACATTCGATTATTCATTTTTATTTGAATAAAATTTAGTAATAATTAACAGAAATGTCTAGTGTTCACAAATTTTCATCATTTGACGAAGTAGCACACAATGGAAGCAAGAACAGTCGTGTTCAGTCCCAAAATCGACATCAGCGATGTCAAATTTGAAAAACGACAAAGATTCGACGTGTTCACGACATCCATAATAAGTGGGAATATTGTAAAAGTAATTTGTTATCGATAACATAATTAGGAGTTAAACTGTTAAGAGATTCGTGTCTCTTAACCTGACTTTTAAAGCGCGCTCAGGCACACTTATCTGTCGACAGATTGTTCTATACGATGTGTTATCGATAACAAATTTTCTGGCAGATTTGATAAAAACCGTCGACAGATCCGTGTGTTTGAAAGCATCTATAGGATACCATTAGTAAAAAATAGCATTTCTAGAGAATATTGTTAGTTTTTCTGACTAATTGGTTTAAACTAATTTAACAATCGGAAGCATTCATCATTCTTACACTCGCATTAAAATGTTAGTAGCAGTAGTCTTCCTCCGACACATGGATATGGTAAAACTTAATAAAACATATTTTTTAATAAAAAAGGTAACAAATTTACTTTCATTAGACATAGCTACATTTTATTTCAAATACTATAAAAACCGAATTTGAAATCTATTGAAATATAAGTTGTATATTATACTAAGGTTTCTATCATACTCCACAAACTTCACAAACAACTGTTATTTTTATTTTAATTCTTGTTTCACCACGAATTCCTATTGCATTTGCAACGCTTCTCTCACTAGATTTGAATACTAATTTTGGAAAATGTATTTTAAACAAACTTAATAATAACATTCCATTTTGTTTACACTTAATCGTAACCTCAAACCATAGGCTAAAACCCCAAACACTTATCTATTTATTAGTAATACAGATAATTCCATAGCAATTATTAACCACATCACGATTGTTTTATAGAAAATTTCTAAGATTTATATAAACGCTTTGTTCGACGTCATTTTAAGGTGGTGGTCAAACCAGTTGTCTGTTGCTGCCTGATGTATGAGCATTTGTTGTTAACTTGAGATGCTGCTGGTTGTTAAGATTCTCAGGAAATTCCTGTTTAGCTGTATTAATGTACAAAGAAATTTTGTTATCAGACGCTGGTTGCTCTCCTCCTGGCATTCACATATGAATGAATCATGTACAGACATAACACAGCTTAGTCAGCGGATACAAGGGAGTGTGGCTTTTAAAAAAAACCAAACATATTTGACATAAAGAAAACATGATTTAATTTTAAATAAAAAAACAAGCTTATTTGGCCATTATAAAATAATTATGATTATGTATTCTTTTAACATGATATCGTCTATTGTTTGACTATGATGTTCTTAAGCTACTCATTTTACGGCTTGTTTGAAATAATGATTAGTTTATGTATTAACTTTAAAATCTCTAGTTTTTGTCAATCAGTTTTTGTTTCTGTTGTTGTATGTTATATTAACCTCCACCCAGATAAGCTTCATTTGTGATGTGCCCTGACATACTTTAGAGCACAGCGACTATTTATGTATGACTTGGGGCTAGCCGATACTTTATACGTATTCATCACATACTTATCATATAGGAACTTAATACATTTTTGTTTTTTATGATATTCTTTTCTTTTTTCGTATTTGTTGTTATTTTTGTCAATATTAAATATCGTTTACATGAAATTGATAATGGAGACCTGGTCAAATGTAATAAAATACTTGCTTATAGTAGCGGAGCTTTTAAGTTTTCTCTGCTGCTTTGTATTACATAGATAACACACAGGGCCATCGCCGCCACCACCACTCTGTGGAGGGCAGCACATCATGGCAAGGGACAGAGATAAGGCAATATTGAAGAGATAAGACATTTTAGTGTACTGAGACTTTAGTGTGTAATAAAAAGAATTTTCTACCATAGATTTATTACCCAACATAATGATGAATCATAAATGCAGTTTAAGGGCTTTGATATGTTGGGTGTTAGTATGCGATGAGTGTTTGATTTCTACGAAAAAATATTTTCGCATAATGTTAAAATGGATGTAGATATGTATGTATGTAGGTATACAGGCAAAAAAAAACACAAGTTGGCCAATATTAAATATTTATTACTTCGAGGGGGAGATATGTGATATGACACCTTTTTTGTTGTTGTTAGGGTGTCATATTAAAATATCCTGACGCCAAATAACTTTATAGGCTAAATGAGTGGTCATTGTTGAAGGTGTTGAAATGAAGTAATGGAGGGGAAAAAAGGATTATATGAGACATTAAAAAAAGTACAGTGCGCTGCAAACGTTTTAGCAAATATTGGTATTGTGAACGAGGCCTTAGGATACTATAAGTAAAATCTATGTTAAAAATGGTATATCTTCTCAATTGGATGATAATGGTTTTGGTGTCATTAGAAAGTAGACACAATGAGTATTCGGATGGAACTAAAGATCTACAAATCTAGACTCATTAGTCTTTGCTATATTAAACTTAAGGTGACCGTGAATCAAAATCACAAATCCCATACACGAAAAAATTTTTGTTCACGTCTCGAAGACAGACCATATCTATTTTATGGGTTTGAAGCCACTGAAACCGAAACTGAAGTCTATTTGTCTCAATCACATCAGATTCTCAAAGTAACTTTGGGGGTCAAATTTTGCGTTTTCGAATTTAGAAAAAATCCTGACGTGCTGGAACAAAATGATTTTCAGATTCGAATTCAACGCTTCAAAATACATAAAAAAATGGTTGTCAGATCCCACAACCCCGACACTTTTTTTGTGCAGCCGTGTAACTTACGATAAAAAATTTAGAAAAACTGATTTTCCAGTGTTCCACTCAAGGAACATCAAAAATACCGCTTTCCTGCCTTGACTATGTTGTAGCTGGCTTTGAGCGTAACAACTTTGCAGAACATCTCTTTGCTATATTAGGACGTTAAGATGGTCAAAATGTATGAAAGATGATCAAAAAATCAAAATTTCCTATACCATACTTACAAACTTTAAACGATATATATTGATTCCTGGACCTGACCCAGAGAAACGCTGGGACCCATATAACTTTTTTTTTGCCGATATAACCTTCTCCGTTAAGACGAATCCCCGTTCCAAACCATTTTTCGCGCTGTGCAATAATACAATATAGTGACAATAATTTTTAAGTTCGTCTACTTTTTATTACTATATCTTAGTAACTAAAACTTGACGTTCGCAAAAGACCCCACACGTATTAGTCATTGTCTTTTAAAGACCGGAGTCTGCCCTAAGTTAACTTAGATACAAATTTATTATTGTAAATAAACAATAAATATAACAATTGAATACTTGTGGTTAATACTATGAATGGTAACATCTAAATGTGTTTGCGGCTATCTATTTGTATACCGATTGAAGGCCAAGGGTGTTGGGTCCGACTCTTCAAAAAAAGCTATAGACCTGAGTGTGACAGAAGACATGAATTTATCGATCTGATTTATCCGATTCTTAGCAACTCCACTACTTGGAAATTCTTGAGGAAAGATCTAGGCCGACATCCTTATAAGATCCAACTGGACAAAAAAAAGTCAGAGGAATATCAATTACATCGTGTGTTCGGTAAATGTCCTGAGAATCAACGGAAAATAGAGCCAGATTTGTATCGTTAAATCGTCTTCAGTAATGAGGATCATTTCTTGCTTAACGGTTATGTAAACAATCAAAATTGTTGTTTATGAAGAGAGCACAATCCGCGTGAAATATTGAGCCAAACGTTTGGTGACCGAATTATCTAATGAAGTGGACCTGTGAATTGACCACCTTGTTCGTGTGATTTGATACCTTTGGAAATCCTTGGGCTATGGCGATAAACCAGCAACGATTGTTCATTAAGGTGCTAACATTCGACGCACTTTAAGCAAAATAAGACCGGGTATGCGCAAAACAGTTGCGCCAAATTGGACCGGCGCAGTCGCAGAGGCCATATGTCAGAAATTATTTTTAAACATTTAATGCCATTAAATTTGTTAGCTAATAAAGCCAAAACGTTGGTGATTCCAATGATTTTTTTGTGTTTTAGGTTAAAAAAAAGTTCTATACCTCTAAATAAACAACCCTTATATCTTAAAACTTATGTCTTATGTCCGTCAGTATTCGTGATTGTGAATTTAAAAAAAAAAAACGATGATTACAATATTAAAAATAACTTTAATTATATATTGGAATGAAATTTCATTGACGTTATAAGATAAGTAGTCAGCTTATTTGGTTAACCACATTCTTGACGAAGATAAAAAAAAATTATTAAAAAAATCGTACATCAATCTTTCTTATAGGATACATTCCAAACAATATCGAACGCAGCCTTCATTTGAATTTGCAAAATAAGAAATATTCTTTATATAATTACAATCTTTTTAAATTTAAGATTTTAAACAAATTATTATATCGCTTAATACAAATATAAATTTTATACGATTGATATATTGTTTATTTATACAAATCTGCATACATTTAATTAGATATAAAATAATATCGTTGGTCAATCGAAATATTTAAAATATGCCAAAGTTTAAAAGTCGTTCAACTTTCTCATTTGCTTAAAATTATCTCCATAAATTAAACTTTAACCCATTAATACATAAATTTCACATTAGGGTCAAACCAACAGTTGTGTGCTAAATTCTTGTTTTAATTTTCTCTAATGACTTTTTGTTTAATGATCTATGCATTGAAGTTATTGTTGCTTCACAACTTTAACTAAAACCTAAGCTTATAGAGTTCTACAACTAAAACCTACCTTGTTTGTTGCTGATAGGCTGATGCACTTTTTCTATGCCGTTGTAATAGTATATCCAAAATGTGTCAGTCGACACGTCGATGGCTTTGAAGTTTCTTTATCCACCTATTGTCGTTGTGGCGTGTGTTGTTTAAAGTAATCCAATTATAGGGCAGTCGTTCGTTTCGTTTAACTTTAACTGAAAATTGTTTTGTTCGTTGCACTAGCAAACACTACTGTATTTATTTCTTGGCGTTAAACTATCAACGGCGGATGGGTGTTCTCGTTTCTGCGGTTTTGCACTTGATCTTAAAATATTGTTGTTGTTTAATTTTCTTATGATTTTTCTTACGCCAATTATGTTACTTGTCGGCTTTGACACAGTCTCACTAGCTGTCAATGTATCAACACGTTCCAAAGTTTTGTTTAACTAAATGTTAATTATATATTTCCGTTTATTGTTGTTACTATTGTTAAGTTGTAACCTTTAAATTTGCGGTGAATGACACTACACTACACTGTTTAATTTAAATTGTTGTATTTATGTTTTTTTTGTATATGTTCACAAATATTTATACATATATCTTCAACTCTTAGTAATTGCATTAAAGTTATTTTCTTGTTGTTTATTTTTTCATTTCAGGTATGTAAACAAACTATAGGTTAAACCCCCTTTTTGGTGGAAATTACGACAAAATTCCAACGCGATTTATACAATTTTGCTGTAGTAACGAGCGTGCGCACAGGTCTTGATCGTTGAAATGCCGAACAACGTTTGTGAATGAGTTGCGTCGCTGTCAGCTCATGTGGCTTCAGCTCAAAGGTAAGACGATTGCGATTTAGTAGCAGCTGATGATAGCCCGGCGACGCGGTGGCTTGGATTACTCATAATTCACTCATTTCCTTCGTTTGCCTGAAATGAGTGACAACGCAGTGGTAATCGCTAGCGTGTACGCACCATAGAGCACTCACTCAATCGTCACCGTTTGCGTTGGTTAGGATGACGCATATTGAGGTTGTGAGATTGAGCTGGTCGGTTCGGGGTGGTGGTGGTGCGTTTTGTAAACAAACCCGGCATTCTTTGTTTATTGTTTACATTTGGGTTTGGTTTCTAGCTCACAACAATGCAATGTACTCAAAATTGTGTGAGTGCAACAAAGGTAGAAATGGGAACTGTAGTAAAGGTACTTTGTAAAGGTACTAATAATGGGTAATATCAAGTGATATGTACTAGTTGATGTCCCCTTAAAAGTACTTTCTGTAAATTTTCTTAAAATATACGACCTATATTATTATTTTTTAAAATTTTCATTTCCGAACATAAAAGAAAAATTATTTGAATTAGAAACAAGCAAAACTTATCAATTTTGGAAAAAAAATCAAAGAAAAAATATATACTCAACAGTTACAAATATGTTTCAATAGAGGTGTACAAATTTTCACCAAAATAAAACATGATGTCTTACCTCAACAGTTTCATAGTGGGCCGGTTAATCTATGTAGTTCAACTCGCCCTTTTCTGGCTGTAAAATCAGAAATAGATTTGCGTCAGACATAATAGTAAGAGTGACTCTGATCATATCGAAAGTAGAACGTCGGTCTCTCGCAGGGGACAACATGACATAACATCCCACCATCCAGTATTGGAGAACTGGTGAATGTCATTCATGGCGCCAAAGTGTATGGGCCAAATACTCATGGAAAATTCACATCCTCTTAATCCCCGACTATAGTGACAAAATAGGAGGTACCCGCGAACTCTGTATTTCTATTATTACTTATATGCCGAATACTGATGAAGAAGTCCGTGTCTTTATAACCACCGACTGCGGTGACAAAGTGGAAGATTCCTATGAACTCTAAATTTTTATTCTGTCCCTGGGCTTCTATTGTTGTAGTGCCTTATGTCGGTTTTAGTGTCCTTATGTTACGGGAGAATAGGGAAGGCGGGAATGGCCCATTACGACTAGGGTTCATAACATTGCGGTGTATGCTGCACTACCGCTATGGTTTCCACAACGGGAAACAAGGTAGGACACATGCAATTTGTTAATTGTATAAGCCAATATACCTTCAACAAGAAGTTTTCTTCAGCGCTTTTTCACCCCCTGCAATTCGGAACCTCCCGTATGTGTGTTACCCATCCCATTCGTTTTTATGTTTTTGACCAGTAATACTTTTTTTGGGTTCACCCCACCACCTGCTGATGAACCCTTTGGCCAATATATGTTGACGGTAAAGTTTGGTCTTCTCCTCCTCTCCCACGTATAAATTATTTTACAACTATGCGGGAATACTTTCGTATTTCACATGTATATCGGTACACTCCACGGGATGACGTGTACGCGACCAATATGACTTACGCCTGGTGTCAATACGCCCTACAGGTCTGTGTTAACGTTGATTATGTACCTATATCTCTGTTAAGGGATTGATTTCATGGTTATAGAACCGTTTTCAAACCCGAGTTTAGGAAGCGATTGAGTTTATATCGATACTTTAATTCTAATGTTAAAAATGTAAATGTAAGTATTACACGATATGCGTTTAAAGTTTATGAGTAATATAGATTCTAGTCATATGGTAAGTTTACATCTCCTTATAACTTCTGTTTGAATTGACTGATCAGCCTGAGATTTAATAAGGTTCGATATAAGTTTACAATAAAGGTGTTTTCTATAAGGACGAGGCGATGTTTCAATGGAATACAATAATCGGTGTGTAATATATTACCTACTTTTTGTTTTCATTTGGAAGACTCGTGTATGCCATTATGTGTAAAATGTTACATCGTTTAAATGTCCGCCGCTGTTTTTCACGGTGACACCGATCCGAATGGTCAAATTTTCATTGATTCTGTCGTATAAATCTGACTGAATTTGTGTGGTGGCCTGGGATATGCTGTCAAAAAACACCACAAAAAAAAAGAAATAGTTGCGATAGCGGAGACCAATCGCACGATCTATTCGCGTGACATCTGCTAGTGATAACCGTAACCTTAAATGGTACGTAGCAACGTTCTGTTGAAACCACATGTCGTCCGGTTTATCATCGTTCATCGTGAGCTACACGCTATTGATGACCATAGCCTTACTAAAGTTGTTTTTGGATTATGCACGGATGAAAAACCTAGTCCAAACGCAAAATTCGTCAAATTAAAGACGGAGAAAGGTGAGGAATTTATTGCCTCGGGTTCTCCTGCACACTTACATACAGAGACGGCGCTTTCAGCCGATCTGGTATATCTTTGACGTACGTGTGTTGGATGGTCGTTTACCGAACGCATCGTCTCCAATGTTGCCACCAAAAATTGGTGACTACCAACTAAACTCAAAGCAGCCACAAAGGTACCTAAATGATATATACCTATTGTGTATTGTGGTTACACTTTTATTGCAACTGCACCTACACTAAAATTAATTTTTGAATTTCTCATCCCTGATAGCGTATCTACAAAGTTAACGTGGTTTAAACTCACTCAATTTTGAGTGTTTCGCTATCGCATTGCACATCTGTCACCCTCTTATTTGCTCAACTCACTCCGCTCTGTAGTGCTATCTCTCCCCTAAATTGTTTGTATTATTCTTTTGCTAACACACAAAACTAACTGTTCCGCTTAATGAATTCGGTTTTCTTGTTCTGCCGCTGTTGTTTTTTTTTCATCTTTAGTATGCCATAGCTGTTAAACACCCCGAGATTTAAGAATTTCGAAACGCAACTGCTCTTTGGGCGCACGCGCTTCTATCTCACTATCACCGAGTGTGAAAGGAACAGAAGCAGATTGTGTCTGCAAGACAACAATACTTTGGCTACAGCTGATCGTAAACAAATCATTTGTTGTGTTGTCATTATTATTGGCAGTCAATAAACGTTGACAAAGAAACCGACAGACGGACGGTAAGTTCATTGAAACCCACGAAATGTAGAAAGATATAAATAAGATACTGAGGTTTTCCATAAACACACACACATACAAAGCATGCACTAAACAGCAGCTGCTGGATGCAGCAGTGATTTCTATCACTGCTCCACATAATAATCTGTCACGAACTACAGCCGGCACTGCGGTTAACGATTGCCTCCGTGGGTGGAGGATGAGCCTTATTATGATATTGAAATAAAATGCAGTATGCTATTGAGTTTGTTTTTATATATGTATATGAGGCATATAAATACAAAGGAAAAAGGGTGTGAAAGGCTAAAGATGTCTTACAAGATCTTACTTATTAGATATGTATTGAAATGCTTCATTTTGAAAATATCTGCATACATTCAGTGGATACCGGACATATAGGTATATGACAATTTTGTTAGTGTTATCATTGCCTTTAATGCACTTGACATAATGTGTAAATCCTACATCTGACATCTCAATCACCTTTGCTATGTATTTAATAAAATTCCCGCATGTAATTATTGTTGTTGTACACTAATCGCATTAAGTAATTGATTGAATGCCTATTTGTCGTTTTTCTGTTGATATTAACAATTATTCATTTGATTTACTTGCTCAAATAACCATACACCCACCAACCCACCCATCTCTTTGTATACCTTCCAATCGCACTCTATGTCTGTGCACATCGTAATCAAACTATCTCCGCTTTGTTATAAATAAAGAAAGAAACTCTTTAGTTTATTGATTGATTTGTTGTAATTAGTTTCTCTTCCTTGTCTGTATGTTCCTACTTATACTTTAAACATTTAATTTGACCTACAAACCTTCTATCAATGTAGTATGTACTGCATTCTCTCACTTTATAGCTTTGTTGCTGCTACTAATGTTGGCTTAAACATAAGAGTGGTTTTGTATTAGTAACGAGACTGCATTGACTTTTATAAACGAGTGTGATAAGAATTTTCAATTAAACTGTTTGCCAACATACATAGAAGGAAAAGCGTTTAATCTGTCTCAAACATCAGTGGACAGTGGGACTATGTGAAGAGGTTTTTGCGCAGATTGAAATGGAAAAAGTCGGGATGTGATCTTATAAAAAGGGGTTTTTGAAGTAAAAAAAAGGTCTACCAATGACAACAAATTTTACAATCTATGTTTGTTTGAGTATGTTTGCTATTGGTCGGTATTTAAAATTTTAGCAATTCGGAAGAATGATCTTGGCCTAAATCCATATAAGATCCAACTGGTTCAAGAACTATAGCCGCAGACCATCGATTTCACTTTGTTGAGCCAAACGTTTGGTGGCCGAATTATCTCATGATATACCTTTTGATTTCGATCTGATACCTTTGAACAACTTCTTTGGGGGTACGTCACATTTTTTTTAATCTTTGTCACGGGTAAACTCTCTTAATAATGCACCGATTTTAATAATTTGTTTTTAAGAATCTCAAAAATTGGCTACTAAAATGAGTAGGGTTCTTAATACTTTTATTTTCAAACATTTAATAATGTTATGTGCTTTAAAACCATAAACAACTCCACAACATTACTCTATATAAACTCTATATAAATGTACTCCCAAGTTTTAACTTCTGACCACCTTTTTAGACTTATTCATACCACTGTCTGCGTAATTTTATTGTCTTTACACCTTTGATAAATTTATGTTGATAACATTTTATTTTATACGTAAAGAAGACTCTCATTCTATTCTATCCTCTTTTTATTTAGTTAACTCACAGGGAATTCGCTAGCTTGAGTGTTGCTGACAACTATTTGTGTGTTTTGCCTTAATGTTGTTGTTGCTGTTACTACCGCTGCATCTTCCCAACCTTCTCCAATTCTCCACCAGTTTCATTGCGGAGACATTTACAAAATAGTTTACTATGTACAAAATAATTATACCATACTAGACCGACTGGGTCGTACTACCTTATTTAGACTTGCATTCAAAGATATTTTTTACCCAGCGTTGGCTGTTGGTTGTTGTTGGGTGCTGAATAAAATATAGTTTACCCAGAGTTCGTTATTTGTTTATTTGTTCTACTTCAAGAGAATTTCGGGTTCGCTTTTATGCTGTTGACTCCTCAGAGCAAAAGAGTTGTTTTTTCTTTGCTTGTTGTTGGTGGGGTTTCACTCTGTTTACTTACACCTTGCGGGAGTGATTTCATTTGTGTTTGTGGAACTTTGTAACGAAAAAGTGAAATATATCTTGGTAATAAAGAAATTTATTCGAATGTAATTAAGTTTTCATTACAGTTTCAATGTTGATTTTGTAAACGAAATGAAGCAAGGATGGCTGGGTAGTAGGGTGGGTGGGGGTTAACAGCTGTAGGTCAAAACTGTCAGGATTAGCATTTTGACTTGTTGACTTGTTTGTGGGAAATGAGAGGGTTTCATCACTGTGGACAAATAAGTGTATTTAAAAGCTAGAGGTGTTTTTTAATAGTTATTTTTAATGAGACTTTTGTCGGATGTTAGTTTACAGTGTAGTTTATAATACAGTGTAGAGAATCAGTCAAGGGGGATATAATATATATTTTTTAATAGGAAGAGGTAGAGAGAGGTGAATATTTGACTTAAGAGGAAAGATAATTTCTAAGTAAAAAAAATCAACTTCGTTTTGCTTCCCATTAATGAGATCCATATAAGTGAGTTAACACCCATCTATTTTTTGACTCAAGTAAAAGGAACCTACAGTTTAACGATCCCGAATATTGAGAAGCTTTAACCATACAAGAGAGAGAGAGCAAAGATAATACAACACTGACTATAAACATTGCCTAATAATTAAGACCTTCCTATTATAAAGTTTAGTTAATAACAATTTAGTATTATTATCATTTGCATTTGTATTTTATATATTTACGAATCCTCTTTGTCATTTCTTATTTCTTTGTTAACAACAAACATTATTGCAAATATCACAACTCTGTGACTTATGCTATTCTTATCAACACAATGAAGTGTATTGTTGCTATCGTTTTGTTTATACTGCATTATTTACTTTTCCGATTTCGTATTTATTTTTTTTTTGCATTTTCTGCATTATTTAATTCAGGGTGTTGATTACTAATTCAAACAAGTTCTGTTTTCAATAATGTTTAAACAAAAACTTATGTTCATATTAGCTGTGCCTGAGTGTGTTTGTGTTCGTTTGTATTGAACATTTGTATAGATAAGCTGTGTATGCCTTTTCTTAACTTAGTTTCAATTGAATTTAATTCATTGCTCAAATACATCAACTTATCAAATTTACAGCAAAAAATTTCAATGCACAACTCAATAACTCACAAGAAAGATAAGGAAACTGTAAAGGAATTTGCCAAAAGCCTTAAGATTTTTCGATACAAATACATACGAAAAATGTCCGTCAGCCCTCATGAAATGATAGATCAAATATTTTCATTTAATTTCAAAAGTTTAAGATAACAATTTTTGTTGTTTTTTTTTGTACTTTGTTTCGCTCAATTACAAGACTTTTCGATAAATCTAAAGGCAAGCAATAGAGAGAGGGCAAATTTCGGTAGAAGAGTGACAGGCGGAGGAATAAATGGAATGTGTTGAGACATATCAAAAGTCGAAGAGCAATGATAAGAAAAAGCTAAACTGGAAACCGAAACCGAAATCAAATCAATGTTAAATGCAGTTTTGTTTGCTTATATTGCATGAGTAAGGCTCGTATCTGTACTGTTTTTCGCAGTACAGTACTGTTTTTTGACATCAAAAACTGCGTACTGCTTTTCTCCCTCAAAGTACTGTTTTTCGATACATAATAGAAATAAAAACGGCAAACAGCAAATTCATGCAATAATATTGTTTACTTCAAAAATAAGCTCAAACAAACACTAAAAATGCGTCATGAGGATAATTTTTTATCCCCGCAGTAGTAGCAGAAAAGCAAAAACTTATTGACAATGGATACAATTCGATTGAGATGGCTGCTTTACGCACTGATTTTTTCGGAAATTTGGCCTGCTTTGATTTGAATGCTTTTATGCTAATGGAATGAAGTCGAAGCCGTTATGAACAAGTTAAGCGAATACAATTTTTTCAATGCCAATGAAAATGCGGTATATTTGCACACCCAATTTAGATATATCAGAAACGAGCGACAAAATTATGCAATGGAGAGAAGGCAATGTTTCGAATGTGGATCGGTGGGTGGATATTTATTCATCTCAATAACGCTGATTGCGAATTCAAAGAAATGGCCACGATCGTTGAATATATTTTATGTTTGCCAAGAACTTCAGCATCAGTGGAGCGAATCTTCTCTGCAGTGAACAAAACTCGGACGTCAGACAAAACCCGATTAGATATGTAAACATTGAAGGCGATTCTGACCGTCAAATGTAATATGAAGTACAAATGCGTTGATTTCTACAATTACCTCAAAACGAAGCCGGCATTGCTTATTCAAATTGCTTCAAACGACAAATACAAAACAACCACAAAAGTTGATTCTGGAAATGATTGTTAATTTTTTTTACACATTGAATAAAATATATATGCTATGTAAATATGTACTGCGAAAAGTACTGTTTTTCCAAATCGATGTACTGTTTTTTCTAAAAATTTCAGTAAAATATACTGTTTTTGTCCAAAAAAAATATACGAGCGTTATGCATGAGTGATATATGTATAAGATAGTGTAGTGTATAGTTTAGGGTGGCACCTGGCTTGGGAGATGGAGATTTGCAAAGAAATTCACTACATTTAAAAAGAGGCTTTGTGACTTGATTATGAAAATTTATGAATCAATAAATTTCATAAAATGGATGAAATTTAAAAATTTACAAAAAATTAAGCAATTTATGAAATTTATTAAATTCGCAAAATTTTTAATATTCGTAAATTCATAAAAACTATAAAATTCATCCAATTTATAAAAATTCATAAATAAATTTGTTATGAATTTATCTTTATAAAATTTACAAAATGTATAAAATATATAAAATTCATAAATTCGTAGAAATTCATAAATTTTATAAAATTCAGAATGTCCATAAATCCATAAAATCATAAAAATTATTATTTTATTATCATAAAAAAATTTCATGAAATACAGGAAATTTATCAGAAAAATTCAGAAAAAAAATTCCAATATTTTATAATAAATAAAATGTATAATTGAATAACTTTTATAAAAAACTTATTTCTTAAAATTTATGAAATTCATTAAAAATAAAAATTCCTTATATCCATGAATTCCTAATTTTATAAAATCCATAAATTTTACAAAAATTTTATAAATTACTTCAATTTATAATATATGTTTTATTCATTTAACTCATTAAATTAATTAAATTTACTAAAACCACTAAATTCATACTTACTACTTAATTTCCCTTTGCACCCCATGAATGAGGTATGGGATAGCTTCTCGCGTTGTTGTGAATTAACACGCTTTCAATTTTTAGATTCACAACTAACGGCACCTACATGTTTATCGACGAATGCGAACGTCACTGTTTGAGAAGCTCTTACTAGATACGCCGATTGACTCGACTATCCACTATGCCGCGGCCGGTCCCACTAAATTCATTAAATTTTTTAAATTCATTAAATTCGTATAATTCACTAAATTCATTAAATTCATTATACTCATTAAATTCATTAAATTATTTTAATTCATTAAATTCATTAAGTTCATTAAATTCATTAAATTCATTAAATTTATAAAATTCATTACATTCATTACATTCATTAAATTCATTAAATTCATTAAATTCATTAAATTCATTAAATTCATTAAATTCATAAAATTCATTAAATTCATTAAATTCATTAAATTCATTAAATTTATTAAATTCATTAAATTCATTAAATTCATTAAATTCATTAAGTGCATTAAATTCATTAAATTCATTAAATTCATTAAATTCATTAAATTTATTAAATTCATTAAGTTCATTAAATTCATTAAATTCATTAAATTCATTAAGTTCATTAAATTCATTAAATTCATTAAATTCATTAAATTTATTAATTCATTAAATTCATTAAATTCATTAAATTTATTAAATTCATTAAATTCATTAAATTCATTAAATTCATTAAGTGCATTAAATTCATTAAATTCATTAAATTCATTTAATTCATTAAATTCATTAAATTTATTGAATTCATTAAATTCATTTAATTCATTAAATTCATTAAATTCATTAAATTCATTAAATTCATTAAATTTATTAAATTCATTAAATTTATTAAATTTATTAAATTCATTAAATTTATTATTTAATTCACTAAATTCAAACTTTATTAAATTCATTGAATTTGTGAAATTTATGAAATTCATTAAAGTCATTAAAATCATTAAATTCATTAAATTTATTAAATTCATTAATTCCATTAAATTCATTAAATTAATTAAATTCATTAAATTGATTAAATTTATTAAATTCATTAAATTCATTAAATTAATTAAATTCATTAAATTTATTATATTCATTAAATTCATTAAAAAATATATTAGATTGTAGAAGGTTAAGAAAAAATTGTAAGGCAACTTTTTCAGGGAGCTTTATGTTTTCAATGTGGGCTTGACAGGTGTTTTGTGAAATTCTTGTAATTTCTCAAGATACCTTCCCATAGAAAAAGTCCATTGGGTAAACGGCTATGAGGTGGCCAGTGGCGAACTGCACCCAATGAGCCGTTGATTAAATCCATTGAAAATGTGTAGCGCTGCAGTAAAAAAGTTATGTAGCTCTGTATTCTCTGATGCAGCAGCATGTCCTCTTTGATTTTAATAAAAGTATAAACCAATAATTTCTCTTGCTGCCAAAGCTGCCTTTACACAAATACCCAAAAAGCTTAAAATAAACTCCAAATATTTGAACATAATATTTAAGGGATTATATTACTTTTCCATTTGGTTGTTATTTCATTTGAGGGCTACCTCATCCAGCCAGTACAGTGGATTTATATATTTAATTTATCCTAAGTACATTTCTCCATAAAACCCATTGGCACTCTAAATGTTATACTAGATTATGTATCGATTGTTTGTGTTCTCGTATTTATGTCTGAAAACTTTAAATGAGATAAGAGGAAAAATGTTATTTCAACAATTTTGCCCCCTCCCAGCTGCTCTACAAATCGTATTTAACCCATAGTACCTCTGCCGCCACCCACACATATAACTCTCAAATAAAACTAAAAGCCAACAACAAAAAAAGGAAACTATATTTATTTATTTTAAATGAAAAGGAAAAGAGAATCTATCGAATGGGAAATGTTTAAATTCAAACAAATCAGACATCCGAGAAAGGTAAAAGGTAAAATCGTTCGTTGCAAAGTCTTTATACACCAAGACCATATAAAGTACGTACGTACGTATTTAGTTTGTATTATTTTCGACACTTGAGAATCGACACAAACTGCAGAAGAAAAAAAAACATCAAAAAGGAAAAACAAATATTTTCCAATTGAAAAGTTCAATGAACGCTTCTTTCGTTTACCTTTCTTCTGCCTGGTCGATTTGTATGCATCAGCAGAAAAAAACACAACAACAACAATAGCAACATCATTGTGGCACTATATCTATTTTTTTCGGTAATAGTCTTGCTGTAAACAACAACAACAACAACAACAACAACAACAACAACAACGACAACAGCTATGACACCAATAAGAATTCATTGAGAAGGATGGCAAAGGAGAGAAATGTGCAAAAGGATGTTACTGTAACGAAGTTGAGAAACAAACAAATCCATGTGCACACTCGCACACACACACACGATGTCAGGATTCGTAAAAGGATATCCATGCAACAAATTTGTATACACACCTATACACAAACTCGTGTTACGTTCGTTCGCTCGTGAAAAACAGGATTTCCCAAAAAAAAAACAAAAACTAACAGAAACCTTGCACGACTCCATCATGTCTCGCGTAACATATAAATTATGCTGCAGCAAAACTACTTCACAAAGTGAAAATGACTCCGTAAGATATCCTGGCATACGATGAAATATCTGCGAAAGAAATTTCAGGGATCAAAGACGAACATTTTGGTGCTTTTTACGTGGCGGAAGGCAATTTTCTTGAACGTGAAACTTGTTGTTGTTGGAATGGTTAAGATTTCAAGTTAAATCTAAAGAAGGTGAACGTAAGAGAAAAACTGAGTGAAAGTTAAATTGATACAGGAAATGGATCAAGAAAATCTGGACTGCAATAAAAAATACAATACTAAAAGAAATATGTTCTGATGTAAAATAAATATTTATATCAGCAATTGGTCAGGCTATAAAAAAATAAAATAATACAAATTTGCGGAATAGTTTAAATGCGAACCAAGCAGCCAAAAACTTTCATATACATGTGAACTGCCAATCGTTTCTGTGTGAAAAAACGATTATTGCCGGACTCGCGAGGCTATGGGATGCCTGTCACATATCCAAACGTCAGTAGTTTCAAAGCTTTTACTAGACAAGCCTATTGGCTCAACTACCCAAAAGTTGCTGTCGACAACATCGAAAGGGCCGCCGATCAAAGAAATATATATGGCTATGACAGTGATAGAACCCAGGTGCCTTCACATTACACCAAGCAAGGAAAGAAAGAAACTGGAGATGCAATTTTATACGATCTAGGCGGCCTGATGCTGGTCTGAAACGCGAAACTTCTCACCAACGAGACTTTTTTGCCAACCCCAAAGTTATCGATATCAGCAGCTTTAATTACGAGAGTCTATTAAAACCAGCTACAAATCAATTGCACTATGTACTGAATGTGATCTTTTTAGTTGCCTATCATAAAAAATACCTAATATCACTCAAATTTGCGGATGGTATTGGAAATAAAGGGATCGGAGTTTCGTAATACAGCCGAATACTTGTTATTTACGGTATTGGCGAGTCGTCTAACAATCCTGAATAAAACTAAGATTACAGCATGACACTAGTATGTCGTAATCTGTTGAAAGAACCAATTTAAAAAAAAAAAAACATTTAAATGCATCACCCTTTATAATGAAAAATTTCGAGACCGACTAATTCGTGTGTATAAAAAAGGGTTCAAGTAAAACTACCTGCCAAATGTCACTCACAGGACACTTTTCCTTCTTGATTGTTGGGCCATTTGGGTCCTATGCCAATGGCACTTCTACTCTCTCTATGATCGCCGTGGCCTATGAGACTAAAAAGTTGAGCAACGATCTTCAATGAAAACACTTTTCATAAATTCATACTTCTTCTACTACACCCTCCTTTGCCCTGTGTAGGGTGCCTGACAACCAATGGCAAATTTGTGACATACTAGGAATGTGAACAAATAATTCCCTTAAGCAAAAAAAATATTCAACTTTTTTGCGCCCGAAATAGTCACCTCATCCTCCCCAAAAAAACAGCAAACAAACCAAATGTGATGAGGCATAAAAAATCTGCAATATTCCTTGCAAAACAAAAACAACAACAATAATTCTTGAAGGAATAAAAACGAGTTGTTGCTCTGCTCACCGCGGTACCTTAACTTCTTTATGTGTCAAATGAAGTATGAAACAAACCTTGTAAAGGAGAACCTTCTTTGTGTGTCATATATTCGTTGTGAAGAATGAATGAGTCTACCCTATCCTTCGTTACTCTCTCTCTCCCTCTCTGTGCAATACAACCCCATTAGTAAGCAACGAGCAAACATTCAAGAATGAACAGAAAAAATTTTGATAGTGCATAGGTGACATAGTCGCTGCCGCTGTCGTTTTCGTTCTCGACGCTACGGGCAGATGTTTGTCAGTCTAGATTTTATGTTGTGTGCCAAAAAAAGTGGAAGAAATCCTGAAAGGATACAAAGTACAGATGTTCACAACTACACATGCAGTGTAGTGCCACATAAGTTGTGCAACCCCCCTTTATTGGTGTTATTGTTGTTGTTGTTGCTGCAGTTGGCTGCATTATCGCAAATGTATGAACATTATTACTCATATTGGATGAAGTACACAATTGCTCAATTCTTAGGTTTCAGTTTTGACTAAAGCCATGGACAGACGACTGCCAGTTGGGCATATGAGAGCACGTGTATGTTTGTGTCTGTGTGTGTGTGTGTGCATTATGCAGGATATTATTGTGTATCCTGGCGCAAAGGCATTTTGTGCATTTGCAGATTTATGCCAAGAGGCATTTGCGCCAATGTTTGGTAATTTTTGTCACCAGTTGCTTATGGTTCGAGCGTAATGTGTTTATTTTTCAATCTTTGATTCTCGTTCGAGAACATCAAATGGCGAAGAAGAACAGGAAAATCATTGTTGTTTAAGTTTGCGAACAAAACCGGAAAGTAAATTTGTATACAAATTGCGCTAGGGTGATCAATTATGCGGCTATTGTTTAAAGTTGTTGTGGAGTATTGAAGAAAGGTATTAATTTTATAGTTTGGGAAATCTTAATTTTAAAACAGGTTTATATTTAACTAATAACGGTAGGATTGCCTACAATTTTATCTGCATTACTATGCGATATGTTATAATATAACATAGGCGATTACATCGAAAAGAGGAAAGGTAAAGCGAATAATGTTTTTTTTTATCGATCACACATCGAATTGTGGGTTTTGTACAAGGACTGTTGTCCCATATAAAGTTAATATAATGTTCTTTTAACAATTAACGAATTAAGTGGTCTATTCTTTTTCTCAACCATATATTGATGTTTGAAAGAAATAATTATTGAATCGGTTCAGAAATTTCTAAGATTACCCATTACATACATTCCCCTTATAGTCACAGTTATGAAAAACGTAATATAATAGAAAAAATACTAGTACGTTAATCTGTTATGTAGCCAAATTGTGATGTTGTAAAAATATATTTGTTAAAATCGATTGAGTAGTTTTTCAGCTGACCCGTTACATACTTTCTCCATATACTTACTTAATTGTCCTTTAATGAGGTATGTGTATAAGCTTATCATTAAACAATTATAAGTACATACAATAAATCTTATTCCTGACTTTGACCTGGGAGATGGTAAAACGTTTGTCCCTTTATCAAATGATTTGTATATGAAACATTGCTGCTTCCGATTTCGAAATAAAATTAACCAAAAATTAATACATCGAACAACCAAAAGTAATTAAAATATATACTGTATTATCTTCATCAGCCAATTTGTAAAGTTGAAAAAAATTATTATAAAAATCGGCCCTGTAGTTTTGAAGCTTACCCCTGACATACATTTCACAAATAATTAAATTTAGAAAAGGTATAGAATTAGCTAACATATTTCTGACTTTGACCTTGGTGACGATACATAGTATGTAGCCTTATCGAATAAAAATGGTTTGTTGATGTTGCTGACTCTGATTTTAAAAAAAAAACTAAAAACCATAAATCGGCATAATTAGCTTTTAAAAGAGATAAGTATAACTACTCCATTCTATTTTTAAGTTTAATTGTGATGACTGATGTCGACTTAGTGGTTTTTAAAATTACACACCTTTTCACCGATTCCTATAACCGATTTTATAAAAAAAATTTACATATATAAAATGCAGTTGCCCACTTTATATATATAAAATACCCATTTTAAATATGATACCTATTTGTTTCTTCCTCAACCTTAGTACCACCCTATAGATTTATGCCGCTCTGTGCCTTTAGTTCTTTGTGTAACATTTGTTAGAGTTTAGTGCCCTGAATTTGAATTGATTTGTTGTGGAGAAAAAGCAACAGTATTTTTTACATATTTCTTACTTTCTTCTCTCGCTCTCTCTCTCAGCTTAGCTCTGCTCTATTATTTATTTATTTTAGTTCACATTTATCTTATCACCCATAAAAACAACTCAGACATTTTACTTTGATAGCTGACTCGAGTGTCTTACAATGTTTTTCCTCTTTCTTTCTTTCTTGCTTATTTTCCATTACAAACAATTTCGTCATTTGTGTAATAAAATTATCGTCAATATCTTGGAAAATGCTGTGTAACACGTTTTGTTGGTGTCAATTGTTGGGAATGGCACGAGACATATGAGGATGAGTGGGATTCCATTAAATAGTTACTGATTAGGATACGGAGCAGCTGCTGCTTAAAGCGCAGTATACACTAGAAATAGTGTTTGATTTTCTGTCCTTTACTGTGTGAGATTGTAGTAGGAGATGGAAACATTGGATATTGATTTAAGAGTGCAATGACTTGTAAATTAGGATATTAGGCAGTGGGTAAGGAGAGACAGAAAGTTACTTTTACAAGACAAGGTAATGGAATATAGGTATGCTTATCTATAAAAATGCTAAGATATTTTGCTGTTTTTACTTTAGATATAAAGGTGTGTTTATTTAATACTTTTAACGTAGGTGTTTATCTTTTGATTTTGGACAGTGAACAATGTTAGGCCCTCTATGAATTTACCCTTTTAATGAGCGACGGAATAACAAAAATGACAGATGTGGCTCGTTGAAATTTCAATTTAAACCATAAGTATAACTAGTTGTGATACTGATTTGTTATTCTTAGATGCTCTTGACAAAATCCATATCAGTTTACAACGCATGATTCATATGACGCCTCTAAGCTACATAACTGACATAGAGTCTAAATATCTTACGCTGTAATTTTTTTCAAGGATTCCCGAAATTTTGTCGACTTTCTCCGCTAAATCCCCATTTGGTGACATCATCTCAATTTTTGAGAAGGTTGCAGTAACATTTCGCAATATGTGAGCAATGCTATCAATAACAAAGTGGCCGTCCTCATGATGTTTAAAACGCTCGACTATCTTGCAGTAGACTAATTTTTATTCATCGGCGGCCCCTTGATGTTGTCGACAGCAACTTTGCAGTGAAAGTCAAGTAAAAGCTTCTCAAACAGCTGATGTTGGGAATCGTCTTCAAAATGTAGCCTAATGGTTAGAAAACGCGGTGTAAAGGAATATTAAATTTTTAACATGACAATTTCAACAGCATACCAAGTTGGAAAAGGATTTTGTAATGTTGACTTCAGCTTACAATCGTAAACAGTATTTAAAATCAGGTCGTTCTGTCATATTTTTCTTACTACTGGAGACCTATTAGGTCGACTATCGTGATGGTTAGAACACTTGACTTTCATGTGAGTGACCTAGGAAAGAGAATTATCTCAGCCATTTACATTTCTTCGATCGGTACCCCCATGTTGTTGTCCAGGCCATATTCTGAGAAGTCGAGACAATCTGCATGTCTAGTCAATAGTAGGTCTCATTGAGTGAGCTTTAGAATAGAAGTGTATCAACTCCCTATATCTCATTCATGGGTGCAAACTGGAAGTTTTTATTACTGCCTGTAAAAAATGGATGTTGGGTAATAAGTCCCCACCACCAGACGGTTTGTTCTCTCACTTTATTCGTCATTCTTGACATGCACTACATAACAAAGTTTCAATTAGAAAAACCAGCTAATTCAATCCTGCGTAAACTCTTTAATAGCCCCTATTGTTCCTTAATTTGCAACTAATTGAAAAACTGTACTCCAATACTCAGCTACTTTTATAATTGTTTAAACTGAATAACTTTAACATATTGCCATATTTCAGCAAAGAAACTCGTTGAACAAAACAGAACAATTTGTTGGAAAATTACTACCATTACACAACAATTTTCGGGGCTTTGTTAAAATATGACCTAAGTATTACCTGAAACGAACTTAATCGCTTCATTGATTTCTCAAACTATGCCAATGTTTCATCTGCATAAACCGCTTCACGAAGGCAAAACTTTGTCATACTGCCTGCTTCTTTTACCTGCCTGCAAAACTATTGCAAGCATTAATTAAGGGTTGCAACATTTAAGGCGAACAGCCCCTGATGATTCTTATTCAAATTTGAACAACGGAGGGGTGGTAGCGGAATAAGTTCCTTACGGTAACAACAACCTACCAACAACATGTTGTGAACAATTTCTTAAGGATCATAATGATTTTTCATAGCACAACAACTTATGAATTCATAGCTCCTTGAGTGTCGTTGTACTGTTGAAGGCAGTCGCGCTGCGATGTTGGTGGTGGTGGCCGTGTTGCAACTACACATACATTGTGCGTTCAACAAACATTAATGCGAAGAACGTGCTACTGGCATTAACCAGAATCTGTTGAAAACTAACAAGGCAGATGTCTTCACACACACACAAGGCAAGAAAGAAATAAAGACTCTGTTTAAAAGAAACGGGTGGCATTGTTGTTGGTGGTTGATGAGTAATTTACGCCACTACAGCCCAAGAGATAATCGAAGAAGAAACTTCAACCTAGTAAAATGACATATGCGGGTTGGGGAAAACTTTTCATATGCAGTTTTCCTTAATATACAAAGCGACACTGCAATGAAAATTTGTTTCGATGATGAGCAATAAATACTAGCAGTACGAAGGCGAAGAAGGGCTATAAACAAATTAAGGGCCGTTGATGGAATTAATTGCACTACAGCCCTTATGTGCAGGGACATATGTTAATAATTAAATGGATTAAATGGGACGACATATAGTTAAGCAGCTGAAGTTGTGTTAATAATTATAGTAACAAACTATAAAGTCAATAAATATGTATTTTTAAAAGAAAATTTATAAAAAATTGGGCGCACTTATAATTTGTTTTCGAGATTCTACTGGCAATTACCAGTACATAGTATAATTATTAAAAATTTCTTATTTTTCCTTTATATCACTTCAATGAGATATGGGAGGGTTGAATCTTTCGCACAAAACATGTAGTAAAAAAAGTAATCTACAGAAAATTCTAAGAATGTTTTGTCAAGCAACCATAGATCTAAAATATCATCTTAGTCCGCCCAAAACGCCTTCAAATTTTGAGGTCATCTACGAAACTATACCAATCATCCGATTTTCTCGAAATTTTGACAGCATACACTTGTATGTCTAAAAGGAATAATAGACTACATGAAATATACCAGTAGTTGTGACCCCGCCCATAGGACCCAATTTGTAACCCAGTCCATCACTATTACCTTGAACAGCTTGAAATTAGGAATATACGCATTCAATAGGATAATGCGTGAAAATGTGCGGATAATAGAATAAGTAGGCATGTCCCCTCGTATATCAATAAATCTTTTAAAATACAGTGACATCATGGTTAGAACACACGACTTTCATGCGGGAGACCCACGGTTCAATTCCTGTCTCCAGTCATCTACAACTTGTTTCATCGGTGACCCCTCGATGTTGTCGACAGCAAATTGTCAGTATAGGGTCGAGTCAATCGGCATGACTTGTAAAAGTTTTTCAAACAGCTAACGTTCTAATTCGCCTATAAATAAATAGTTGCCATTTGTTGTGCCGATTTTAATGCAAGAAGCTATCCCATACCTCATTCGTTAAGTGTAAAGGGAAATAAGTTAAAAGAGATAAAGGGGTATGTTAAAAAAAATATATGTATTTATTATCTGTCGATCTATTACCGAGAGCGATTTGAAATTTGGTGTGTAGGAGTGGCTCCGTCCACAAGACCCTATTTAGGAAAACGCAATCTGAAGGCCTATTGCATCAATCGTCTTAAAATGTGGTATGTTTACGTTTGAGATCAGTATACGTATTTTACAGAAAATAAGGCGGATTGGTGTCAAGGGGTAAGGCGCCGTCCATAAAAATTCTTTATAAGAACGATGTTCAATGCCTCGTAACAATTGTAAAGAAGTTTATAACTTCCCTAAGCCAGACGTTGCGCAGTTTCGCATTTTTATTCCTCGAATGTGATAATTTTAATGAGTTTTGACGTAAAAGCCACAAAGTTGTTCATAAGCCTTTTCGGCAGATTTTGTATACAGAAATTACTTTTTGTGGTAAAATGTGATATTAATATTTAGGAATTAATTTTGGACATCCCTTAGAGTTAGGCATCCCATAGCCTCGAGAGGCCGGCAATTCTCACACACTCGGTAGTTTTGTTTGATTCATTAAAGACAATCTCTGCTTGAGAGTTATGAAAACAACACCACACAGGCTTGTTTCGCATTCAACACAAATGCAGACCGAGAAACGGTTTTCAACGACTTTTGGGAAAGCACCATATTGTTGTGTGCGTGCGTTCGGTTATGCCTACCACTGTTTTAGATCCATCGGTTCTTGGAAAACTTAGCATAGAATTTAATGGAGACTTCATTAAGCTTTGTTAATTTTTTCCACCTATGCTAACATAGAGGGAGCCCCCGATCAAAGAAATATAAATGGCTGTGACAGGGTCCGCCTTTACTTACCATCATGCTCCATGTTCGGTAGTATAATCCACAAATTGAGCTACGAGATGGCCAGTTAATTTGATGATATATTTGTATATCACTTCTGTGAGCACATTTAAGACGCTGCACCGCTGAGGTGTTTTCAAGCAGACGTTCTAAGTTTTGGGAATCTTTTAAAGTTCTAGTTCGGCCGGATCGTCGTTTTTTCATTGTTGAACCTGTTTTCTCGAACTTTTGCAACAATTTCCAAATCAACTGAATCTATTGAGCCTTATTTCTGTGCCGTATATTATATTGGGTGCAAAATTTCGCTGTGCAATAGACGAAGAATCGTTGTTTCGATAGTACTCGCATTTCCTGAACGCAAAGTGTACTCCGCTAAATGTTGTCATGGCACTGAATTTCCATTGCCTGCTTTTGCATTTCGCAACCCCTCCGTCCCAACCCGCCGTGGCTACTCTACGCAGCTTCAAATTCAAATGTAAACGGACTATTGGCCCAACTTGTATAATTGCTAGTTAAAACTCTAATCTCAAATTTTAAAACTTAAAGACAGTTTACACAAACATACTAACTTATAGGATCTTCTACATAATTTGCTCTATGGCTAATAAATGTTGATTCACTTTAATCGTCAAGTTACTCCGACTGAAATCAACGTCCACTTACCATGTTGCGAGTATTTGCCTGCTAATCTCTTGATTAAACTTGCGAGAGTTTTTTGTGTTCTTTATTTGCACAATCATTTAAAGGAATTTCCTTCTTAAAGATTTTATTGTATGATTTACTCGACTGTTTCGACTTTCAATCGTATTGAGGTATGGATATATAAGCAATAGGGTGGCTCGCAATCGACCGTCATGTTATGTGAGACATAACAGTTCACTTGAATTGTGGAGTAAAGTCATGAAACGAAATAGTTTCAAGATTCCATATGTTCCATATATAATCCCACATGATTTATAGATAAATATCCAAATAATCAAAATTTGACTTGAATTTCTATAACATTATTCTTGGGCCTGCCAAATAGTTTTTGTGCTATTTTAAAAGTTCTGGAGTATAAATATTTTTCCTTAAAATTGTTTAGAATAAAAATTACAAAAATTGTTTTTATGTTTATAATTTAATTTTGGTTGTGAAATAGTTTTTTAGAATAAAAATTACAAATATTGTTTTTGTGTTTTTTATTAAATTTTTTGCTGTGGAATAGTGTTTTTTTAGAATTCTTCATTTATTTTATGGACTAACAAAAAAGAAAATTAACAGTTTTGAAGTGTATAATTTATATTTTATTTACATCTATTTTTATTGTTTCTAATTTCTGTTAGTAGTTCATGCAATCTTAAAACCCTATCTACAATAAAGTCTTTATGATTACCTCAGCGCGCATGACGAGCCACTCTACTGTCCATCGTGTTTGAGCGTCTGAATCAACTTCGTTAAAATTCCCTTTGATACATAGGGTACCAGAGACCAATAAGTGGAGATTGTGAATGACTCATTCCCTATTATTCGTAAACTGAAAGTTTTATAACAATTTCAAACTGATGTTATTGTTGCTATTGCGGACATTTCTCTGGTTCATTTATGAATCTTCTATTGTTGTTGTTCTCGTCGTCATCGTCGGCGGCTCAGCTCTGATTGTGTAGACTGGGCGCTAATGATGAATGAATTTAATAGCTGCGAGTGAGCAAGCAAAACAAATCGGTAGAGCGTTTGCTTTGTTGTGTGGTGCTCATATGTGAGATACGGCTGCCGTAAAGTCATGAAAACACTCGAATTCCAATGAAATGCCAAAACGTCTGTAATAGTAATCAAATAAAATGTAATAAATACTTGTCTGGTTGTCTATCCCACTACCTAGTCAGGTACCTATAATTTGTTTTCTACTAAGCTTGAGGCCCACTGACAAAGACAGAAGCTGTTGTTGATGTTGATGATTGTATCTATTATATAAAAGAAAAAAAAAAACAATTAAATTTGTTCATTAGAAATTACTTTTCAAATGTCGACAAAATTGCGCAGTTTATTTTAACCAATTTTGTTGTTAACATTTAGAACATTTAGTTTTTTTTTAACTGAGTGAGCAGCAGCATCATCATCATCATGATCTTGTTGAGTTATTCATTACTCAAACTTTTTCCTTATTTGGCAGTTGTATTTTCAGCATAATTATAATCGATTTTTGGTGAAATATTTACCCAAATATTTGTTCGCATAACACCAATTTCTAATCATCCCTTTTTTTGGTGGTGTTTTCGTATTTAAGCGCAGAAATTCCAATTGTCGGAGTTTTGGGTTCACACACAATTATTTAGCATTTGAAGAAACTTTAATTTGTTTACACCAATTCGTGGCGGAAGAAAGCTAATACACATGTTTAAAATTTAGAGAAAATTAATTATCGAAATTAGTTTTAAATAGCCCTCATTTCCAAAGTAAAGATCCAGCGAAGAGCATCATTAAGACACCGTGTTGGATTTCTCTGGCCCAAGGGATAAAAGTACTTAAATTTAAAATTGTCGAGGGATTGCGGCATGAAAAGTTATTGGAAATGTGGCTAAGACACTTAGCCAACAGATTGCTAAACATAACTATATAACTATTAATCAATGTAATGAATTAATTTTAAAACATTGCATGTGTGCGGCAAAACAACAAAAAATGTTGTAGTCGATCTGAGAATTACAAATGCATCAACTTCAAATGCATACAATTGCAAGATATCCTATCAAATTGTGGCCCTGCATTATCTTGCATTTTATGTGTTCAAAATGTTTTTGTGTATTTTGGTATGTAGCGATAAGCTGGGAATCTGATACTTTTGCAAAGCGCTTAGGTAATAAATCATACAAAATTTTTATTTTTAACCTGTCCCATCCTACGGAGTAGTGACTGATATAATAATCCATCACTTCAAATTCCTCGGAATTAAAAGAATCCAAAAATGGATAAAACTGGTAGCATCACCCAAACCAAATGGCTTAAGCTTTAATATCGAGATATCGAGATAAAGAGATTTCTTTGGCTGTCTTATCTGTTATAAGTTGAAATGTAGAAAACGGGTCATTGCATGTGATATTGAATGACAAACAGACCTAAGTATTGCATTGTACATATGTAGCGAGTTTGTACATTGTACACGCTACATACATATGTACTATGTTAGCAGCGAAAATTCAACTATGGATGCCCGAGTGGAATATTGTGTCAATTGTTATAAAACGGCTATATTCAAAATTTGAGCAAAATCGGACAACTTTAAGCCTTCCCCCAAAGAGGTTAAAGGTCAGATCTATCTTATATGAGTTTGTCAATGTTTGTTTACATTTTAGTACTGTATAGACTTGAAACGACTTGACCGATCTTTTTAAAATTTTCATAGAATGTAGCTGAGACCGGCAGTGGCATATTGATTAAAACACGCGACTACCAAGCGGAAGATCCTGGGTTCGATTTCCGCTTCTAGTCATCTACATTTTTCTTTCATTACCGGCCCCCTCGATGTTGTCGACAGCAACGTCGCAGTACAAGTGTCGAGTCAATCGGCATGTCTAATAAAAGCTTCTCGAACAGTGACGTTCGCAATCGTCGATAAAAAGTAGGCCTCCTCGATGTTGTCGACAGCAACGTCGCAGTACAAGTGTCGAGTCAATCGGCATGTCTAGTAAAAGCTTCTCGAACAGTGACGTTCGCATTCGTCAATAAAAAGTAGATGCCGAAGTTGTGAATCTAAAATGGAATGCGTGTTAATTCACAACAACGCGAAAAGCTATCCTATACCTAATTAATGGGGTGTAAAGGAAAATCAAGTTTTTTTTAAGTAGCTTTAAGTAGTTGGTGAAAATATGGTACGAACAATTTTGATATATTAAGTGGGCGCGGCCCCGCCCCTAAGACCATATTTTTGACACCGCAATATTTGGAAGAGTGTTTCTCTAATCGCCTTAAAAATTTGTTTGGATGCATTTCGCAGCAAAGTTCGTGAACCCACAAGAAAGGGCGGGATCGGATCAGTGGGCGTGGTATAAAACTTGAAACGGTTATATTTCATTAACTATATGATGATATTTTTTATGTGTTGTTAGTACAGTATGAATTACAGCCAGGGTGGAAGTATGATGTGCCACACACCATTTAAAATAAACCGTTATAACAGCCATACTAACGGTGTGAACGTCCTGGAACCAAAATGGCAAAAAACGGACGAGGCGCTTAACAAAATACAGAATTCGGGCACGATCGTGTCAGTTGTATGGATATTAATTATCCATCTCTAAAGCGGGCGGAATGGTACATTTGTATGGGAGGTACCATAAGGTTTGTGGCTAGACTTCCAATTTTTTCTCCAAGACTTTATCTATTATAGCTGAACAAAATTCAGAATTTGGAAACGATCGTGTTGAGTATATTGATATTATTACTCCATCTCTAAAGTGGGCGGTGTGGTACATTTGTATGGGAGGTACCATAAGGGTCGCTGCTAGACTTCCAATTTTTTCTCCAAAACTATCTTCTGCTTGAGCTTTACTAAATACAGAATTTGGGCATGATCGCGTTAGGTCTAATAATAATATTAATCGATTTCTAAAGTGGGCGGTACCAGATGGGTATTGGAGGTACCAGATGGGGCGTGGCTAGACTTCCAGTTTTTTTTCATCCAAAACTGTATCTTGCTATAGGTTTACTAAATAAAAAATTTGGACACGATCGCGGTTGGTTTATTAATATTATTACTCGTTTTCAAAAATAGGCGGATTTGTACATTTGTATGGGAGGTATCATAAGAGGCGTGGCTATGTAGACAATTTTCAATACCGTAAGTAGTTTTGGAAAAATATTAACTTGTGCAAACTTTCAAAACATTTGGTTTTGTCTCTCGAATGTTATCGTGCGCACCCGTAGAGTGAGGGTATAAAAATACAATTCGTGAATGGAACTTTGTAAAAAGCATAGGATTTACTAAGAACCTGACCTTTGACCTTTTTGGAACTCGGGAAACAGTTGTCCGATCTTAGTCAAATTTCCGTCATGTATTTTTAATTAAGTCCATACATTTCGCTGCTGCCCTAATACATATGTATGTATGTGTGTACAACGTATGAGTAATATTAATATTATGTGGATTTTAAGTTAATCATACGCACTTCGTTCCAATTATGTGGATATTTGATAATAATGGATATTTGATAATAATAAACATTTTTATAAGTTTTTATTCGATGAAATTAGCCCAACTTGATAGTTAGTTACAATTCTCCTGAAGAATGATATGAGAAATTATCAATGGCTTTTGATTTACAGCTAAAAAACTAAACTAAAACATCAATATAAGCGTTTATGAGAACGCCAAACGTTTTGGGAACTTTACTGACATTGTACCTTCGCCATGACTTGGAATTATTCACCGCTCAGACAATGACACCGAAAATGTTCCACAGTGTAATTGACGTGTTTTCATCATTTCAGTGTTATGCATTTTTTTAGATATGGTTTCGCAATACATAGAAATCACTCATTCAATGCAATTCCCTTTATACGATACTTACTAACTCAAAATCAATATTAAATTGTTATGGCATGTAACTTGACAAAACGAATGATACAGAACTTCTTCTTTTTGGGGCTACTTTCACGTACAGTTCTCGTAATGAATAACCATAAAAAAATTAAAGATAATGAAATATTGTCTAAAAATTAGTGAAAATCACCCCATGCAACAAAATTAGGTCTCTAAGGCCGAAATAAAACCTAATTTTTTTTGGTTGCGTTTTTAATGCTCGATAAGTAAAAAATATGTAGGCTACTCATAATTAAATCGGCAACAGTGCCAAAGGCCCTCAGAGGCCTCAAGATGTAGATTAGTTCTGAAATCAGTACGATGATACATTAAAACTTAAACTTAATTTCCCTTTACACCCCATGAATGAGGTATAGGATAGCTTCTCACGTTAAGGCCGGCCGTGGCATAGTGGTTAGAACACGCGACTACCATGCGGGAGATCACAGGTTTAACTCCTGGCTCCAGTCATCTTAAAAGAAAAAAAATAAATAAATTTTTCTTTCATTGTCGGCTCCCCTCGAATGTTGTCGACAGCAACTTCGCAGTATTAGTGTCGAGTCAATCGGCGTGTCTGTAAAATGGAAATGAATGTCCCGCTGTTTTGCTAATAACAATTGATTTCTTAATGTGCAATACAATCTAAGGCAATTTTCTATAAAATAAGTAATCGCTAACATTTTGGGCTATTATTCGTATTAAAAAGTTAATGGACTTTTCGTTATGAAAAATCGATGTAATTTTTAATATGAGTTTAGACTAAATATTTTGAAATAAACGCCGAATAAATTGGTGAATTTTTAGTAATACTGCGGAAGGCCATATTGGTTAAGCCTACCGCATTGTTGCATTGGCTAAACCAAAAGCCTTAGACAAATCCATTTAAATGACTATTCAAGATGTTTGGTTATGTTTAAGCCATTTACTATAGTACTGTACCAACAACCAAATACCAAAGTGTAACGTTTACAAAACTTCCTGCTGTGTGCGTGAAAACATAGTATAGTTGGTGTTTCAAAAGAAAATAAGTGCTGCTACTCTACATCTGGTTAGACAACGTTTAATACCATATTTTATTTCTATGCAACAAATCGTCCACATTTGGTGCCCTACCCCATACAACTTGTGCACGAAATTCCACACTGTGCAAATAATGAAAAAGTAATTATTTCACGGTTTGAATTAACATGATTGTATTTAATTAAGTTTAATTATAAATTTATTGCCATTTATTGTTTGTGTATGGTCTAATATATACTATACCATACTAACCAAACTATCTATATATATATATATATACATTATAATTGATATATACATAAATAAACCAAAACTAGAAATGGCCACGAGCTGTGGGTACACCTGCTGCCAGTTGCCTTTATGAAATCGACACTTATGGATACGACGACGGCATACACACACGTTTAGCTGATGCTCCATATAGAATTTTATAATTGAAAAATTAAAGCGCAGCTATCGATGATCGATGGCAACAGTGAGTGTTGAGCTGGTGATGGTGACGATGATGACACCACACTCCGACTGAAATTGCCATAAATGTTGAAATTTGCTGCACAGCGAAATGTGAAACCGCTTAAAGGAAAGTCCACAAATCAACAAAAGCAAATTCACTATTAATAATGCGCAGTGAATAAATGACAGTTGTGGGTGTTTATGTAGCAAGGTACAAATTGGAACTACTATTGATAAAGTACTGTTTGCTCATGCAAATATTTCCTGTATCTAGTGCAATATTGCTATTTCGAATTGACTGAAAAAACTTTACCAAAAATCCGGAATTAAGATTATTAGGATTGACAACATTTTTCAGCTCATTGATTTGGGACTCAATTCTGAGAACTGCAGATGAAAGTTGCCCTAAAAAGAAAAAGTTTTGCATCATTCGGTTTGTCAAGTTACATGCCATAATCATTTAATATCGATTTGAAGTTAGTAAGTATCGTATAGGGGAATTTGCCACGTTTAAGGCTCTTTTGTTATATTGTTATTTGGTGGCGTATGATTATCATAAATAATATTCCTGAAAGGAGACTATATGAAAAATAAAAAATAATATATTTATACTTATTTTTTGTATTCTTTTTTCCTCATTTACATTTTATGTAGTGTTCTTCAGCACACAAAAATATCGATGTCCTGCCTCTGCTATTTCCAGGATCACAACTGTACGGGGCAGCCATAAATAAAAATATTAAAAGCAGAGTTGAAAATTGTTTCATTATGTTGGCTGTTGTTGATCCATTGTCTGTTGCATATTGTTGTTGTTTGTTTTAGTATTTTCCTATTTTTGTTGACAAAATATAAAACAACAAATAAAAAATTGGCGCATAAAATGTGAAACTATAAACCTAAGTGAAAAAACGGCGGGACAGTTCTAGACAACTAACTAACTGAATTGTTAGCAACAATTTTAAATGAAATGAAATCATAAAATTATGATTTTCACAAAATCCAAAAAAAAAAGAACAGCGACATCAGCAACTGCTGTTGTTGTCATTCCGCTGACGATGAGTGAAATTCTTAACTGGCGTTAAAAATGACACAAACAATCCAATGGCTAAAGTACAGCGGTCGCATTTGACTGTTCTTGTGAAATTTCAATTTATTTAGGATTTTTGTTTGTGTTTGGCTACTCCAGCTATGCATATGCAACATCTTTTTTTGTGATTGACAACAGGAATTTGTTGGATTTTCACAGGAAATGCTAATAGAGATTTAAGCAGCAAAATGCACAATGTGTGATAACAAATGATAATATGTTTAGCTAAAATTGGAAGCCAATTTATGAAATACTTTAATGTTTTGTGATATTTTTATATAACTGTGGTAAGGATTGAAGGTAAAAAGCTTCAGTTGTTATGATTGTCATCTATGCACGCGGAGGAGGTATTTTAATAACAGAGCTTAGAGCACGGTAGCCGTAAAATCTTAATGCACAGAAAGTATACAGGACAAGTTGTACTTTCGATCGAATAACGGCATAACATTCTTTAAATATTTGAATAGCTTTAAATTAAATGTGTTGTTATCCTTTTTTGTTTTTAATGTACCCATTTTTTCGCTAACCCTTTTTTCGGTTGCTCTGTTCCCTCCGTCCACTTTAAACCCTTTAACATTTTTTATACTAATACCTTATTTCGCTTATATTTTTCCACTTTGCTATCTTATTTTCTTTACATTTTTCTAGTCTCCAGTGCTACGATTTTTATATCAGAGTTCAAGGTTCACATGTTTATTTTTAATTTGCATTAAGTACAACGACGACGATGACAGCGGTGGCGGCTGCGGCCGCGGCATCGGTGACAACATTCACTGTTGTTTCTTCTCCTCTATGTAAATACATGTGTCTTACATGCTATTTAAATTACAATACATATTATATGTATATGTATAGCTATTGTATACTTACATATGTTGAGATTTAACCTTTGATAACACTGCCGAGATTTAGATGACATTAATTCTTCAACGCTTTATTTAACAAGTTGCCTGAAGTGTTGGCATAGACTGAACTGGACTGGAGTGATGCTCACAGATGCAGAAGATGAACATTAAGTTGTTGTTGGGTATCATTGAACCTTTGTCTAAGACGAGAAGTTAATGAGATACGGGGGCGACTGTCTTGAACTTTATGTGAGTGAGTTATTAAGTTGTTATGTAATTACAACAGAAGATGATGAAGAAATTTTAAAAAAATTGGTATTCGTCTTAAAAATGGAAGAAGTAAATATTTCACTATAGAGACTATTGGAAAATTTAATAGATAAAGAATTATTCGATTAATCGAGTTCATCGTCCGGCAAGCCGTATATACAGTTAATTATATTAAACAGACCTAAACGATTTTTTCTTAGGTTAGGTTTATAAGGTAGCAATGCAGCACACTGTTGACCACAGTTAGGCTAATGAAGCCAATTGTGATTACTGCAATTTGCGCTATAGCAAATGCTGACCAAATCGTTTTTTCTATTAAATTGTCTATCAGACCTACAAGTATTTCCTGCAGGGCTTCGGTACTTACTATATGGTTTCCGAATACCCTTATTCTTAGTCCAGCTAATGCTGGGCAATCCAAGAAAAGATTTTTCGTTGTTTCAAAATGCTCCTCCATGCAGCATCTACAAAGATTGGAGTTTCTGTGGTAGATTATGCCATAGGGATGTTAGCAAACAACACAACGTCCCGTTACTGTTTCTATAGCTGAGGATATCATACCTCTCGGCAAGTACAGTACCCAACATAATCGCTGATGTCAGCTATATTTAGTAGCAATCACCCAGCGGTAAAAATACCCATTACGTAATCGCTAATGTCAGCTATATTTAGTAGCAATCAGTGATGATTCTCTCGCTTATGTTCCGCCTTAAATTTACACAGGAGTATCACAGGCCGTTTAATCGGTGCGCTTTTGCTTACAAAGTAATGGAAGAAGTTAGTAAGTGCCACTTCGGTTGCAATTACATTATAAGCTGAGATTTATGCAAGCTTGATAACACGCTTGATTACGAAGTAAGTGACGATGTCAGTAGGTGATATCGCAATAGTATTGTAATCGGAGTTATAATGAATGGACGATGTTTTTTTTACATTACACACGCATTGTATTCTAAGTACTTAAATCCTCGCTCACAATGTCATACTGATGTCATGGATTACTAAATAGGTACTTCGTTTCATTTACCGCTGGTCAGTGTGTCATGATATTCCTTAAAATATTATATTCCTCCTTTAATTTAGCATAGGCATGTCATAGGTCTTTTAATCGGAGTGACGATGTCAGTAGGTATCATTTTGATCGGAGTTATAACGAGTGAACGATATTTTTATATAACACACGCGTGACATTTTTAGTACTTAGATCGCTCGCTTTCAATGTTATACTGATGTCTTGGATTATTAAATAGGCACTTCGTTACATATCGTTAGTGGACGATATTTGTTCATTACACACGCATGACATTCTAAGTACATAGATCGCTCGCTTACAATGACATACTGAAGTATTGGTACTCGCTAGTGTGGTAAAGTTTCATACTGTGAAGTTTGGTCCATTAAATCACAAATTGATAGCAGCTTCTCTGCGAAACTCCCACGGGTAAGTGTGGCCAGTACCGTGGGAATCAGCAGCACCGGGATTTTTTCTCGCTAGATTATAGGCCACCATGGGGGAGCAGTTTTCGGGCTCGAATGTGGATTTGCACTGCAAACGGGTGCTACAGACCCATAAAGTAGCAGAAATGGTAATATAGGCCTCGCCTTGGCCAAAGCGGAGTATGACCTATATTGTCACATCCAATTTTGTATATTCTGAATGGAAGAAAGAGTCAACAATTGATACTCAATTGATACTACATACTCGTTGCCTAAGTTTGCTTGGGCTATTCCGTGTGGACGCTGGTAGTTCATACTGTATCAACAAAACACATAGCAAATATCAGCTTTATATCTCTTATAGTTCATGAGATACAGCCTTTTAAAGTTTCAAGTTTTATACCACGTCCACTGATTCGATCCCGGCCATTTTTTGTTGGATCTCAAACTTTACTGCTAAATGCATCCACACAAATTTTCAAGGCGATTTGGGTAACATTACTCTAGGTATTGAAATTGGGTCTAACGAGGTCACGCCCACATGAAATTTCAAAACTGAAAGTACCATATTTTCACCACCGACCACACAGCTAAATTATCTGAAAATTTAAAAAGATCGGTGAAGCCGTTTTGTTGTCTATACGGTAGTAAAAAATTCAAATAAACAAACACACACTTATTTTCATATATAATATATAGATTTAACATTTGACATCTTTTACCATGGCGGTTTTATAACAACTGACAAAATATTCCGCTAGGGCATTACTGAAAATACAAAGTTGATTTTTCGCTGCCGCTCTAATGCCCAGTGTGATTAGCACACCATGGGTAGGGCCTTCACGGCGAGACTCATGTAAAACTCTCGTCGACTCTGGAACACGCTGCGATTGTCTGACAGCTTTTATATAAAATTTATATTAAGGTTCTGTAAATGGATGTCATTGCCTACTTTGTCGTCCAACTTTGATCCATATGTAAAAATCTGATACTACTGGTACCTCCTGCAGTGACTTTTTCAAGGTATTCCTATTGGGATTAAAAGTAGTTAGATCAGTTACTGGTTACAGGTACGGAATACAGTAATTCGTTTTTTTTTTGTGCTGATCCGGCCTGTCCTGAATGCTCCGGAAGAGACCTCCAACAAACTGCGATACCATAGACAAGTGTTGGTCTAGCTTTTGGGTTATAAAACCACATAGTGACATTTGGAGGCAGTCCCCTTTAGTGGTACAGCAATAAATTGCGACAGATGCCTTTTTATCCTCTTTTCCTTAACACGGGTATCCAAGAAAGTTTGCTGTCCAAGAAAATAGAATAATATCGGTTTTATATGGGTTTAGCGATAGTCTGCCAACAGCGGATTAGATTAAATAGGAGGGTAGGGGGATTGCAAAGTTAATTCAGATTTCTACCCGTATCTGGCATTTGGACATCTCTAATTTGCGAAACAGTTTATTGACAGGACTCTTGCCTGAAGTGACCCCCTGCTAACGTTCCTAGCAATTGTGAACCCACACCATGAAGTGAATCACTTTGAATCACTAACGGTCAACTTCCAAATCATGTATTGATTTTACGATTGATGTAGGTAAAATATTACTGAAGGCTTTTTTGAAGTCTTGGAAAGACCCCTGTTCATAGATATTATTCTCGTGGGAATTCTCGATTGTACTGACTATTGAGTGAGGAGCTTTCTCGGTTGATTTTGATAGCTTGATTTGATAGTTAACACAAATGTTATAGGGAGATAAGATGAGAGACTGATCGAACGAAAATCTTTTAGTTTGCAATGAGACCATTTGCCAGCTTTCGGGACGGAAAACACTTTGGTTTGCACACAGTTGTTGGAAATGACTCTCAGCTTAAGGAAGACCGAGGAAGTTACTTCTAGCTAACTACAAGAATGCCATTTCTGGCTGATGACAAGTGTTCAAGCCATATCGGAAAAGTTTTTTCAGACACATATGAATAAAAAACAAACCCCGTTTGAAAAACCCCCACTTATTTTTAATGCCACTAATCAGATAGAATGCATTACGTTTTTGCACAAGAAGAGTCATGTAACCTAATGACACATAACCAGATATCTATGAAATCTCGGCAATCTGTACATGCGTCGTATGACTCATACAAATGTGTGATTTTTTCTTTGTACTCCAAACTCTCAGTCAGACTGAATCACAATTGACCGCACATTTTTGTTAAAACAGCAAGATTTACGCTTGTTTTGATTCACAAACGCTAAATGCAGTAATGCGAATTGTTGTGTAGAATAGGAAAATGTAATGTAATTGTCTGAGTATGCAATAAACTTTTAAAAGAAAGATCCCACTCCTTACAGCTATAAACGAAATCATATACAATGAACGTTACAAAATGACATGACTGGGGGCAAATATTTCGTGGCATACTTTGAGGTGCTTAAGCAAATTCCAAAAACTTGTAAATCGCAACAAAAAAAAAAATAAATAAAAAACAAACCAAAAACGTTTTCCATTCACTCTTGTGTGTTTCAATGTAAGAGTAACATTGCCGAACACACACACATACACACTAGACGTTATCTGGGTATTTAAGTTTAACAAGTTTTCATAATTTCCCAGGATTTTTTGGAAACCAAACGTTGTTAAAGTTCAGCTACAGTCGCTCTGGTTGTAGTTGTGTTTCTTAAGTGCAGCCACTCAGTCGAACATTTGTAACATAGTCCGTAGCCAACGTCTTCTTTTGTTTTAAATGTAGTAAATCCATGAATTCTATAGATACAGATCCCACGTACTTACTTACACTGCACTTTGCACAGAAACAAAAATCCTTTACTGAATGGCGAGTTGGCAAAGTGCGAGGGCGCGCTGGATGTGGTAACTTCAGCTTATTTAAGCTACTTGAGCTAAAAAGTTATGAGCTTTAGCAACAAATGTGCCGCGCTGCAGTAACAAACAACCATTTCTAGTGTTGAAGTGGAAAAATACATCTTCATAAAGCAGCATAAGTATGTCATGATTTCGTTTCTCTGCCATTGTTCAAACGCTCGCCATTTTCTTGTTCTTCATCTTTTTGGTAGTCGGTCGTTTGATGTGTTGTTAGTATTGTTGTGGTTTGAAATGTCGGCTAGTGTTTGCATGGCTGAAGATATGTGGAACTCATGTGTGTTAGCAGTGCGAATGTAGTCTGTGCATGTGGGTGTGTGAGTGTGTGGAATATCCTTTACTTCTTTAAGCTGCATAACGGGGATGGTGTGATCAGTTGGGGTAATGCAATTTTACCGAAATGCCGCGATCTCTGGAATACGCTCCCTCATAACAAGCACAATGTTAGTAAGGTACAATTGTTGAGTTATAGAAATATAGTTTTTACTGCGAAGTTGCTGTCGACAACATCGAGGAGGCTGCCGTTTAAAGAAATGTAAATGATTTAGATACGGATTTATGCCTGGTCTTCTGCACGATAGTCGCAAATTCTAAACATCTAACCAAAATACTAAAGAAAAAGTTGGTCACATTTTTTGGACAACGTGACTGCAAACTTATTGTAATTATATATTATCATTTTGGATACGCAAATGTGATCCTGCTCTAGGTATCCTTTACGTTAATACGATAATATTAAAAATGTCATCAGTTCCATAGAATGTTAACTTGAAATTTTATTATTTATCATAATAATTTTTTTATATATGATTTCTTTTTCTTCTTTATAAATAATTGTGTTATTTAATTTTCAGATATATTTGGAATTATTACATCATTTCGATTTACAAGTAAGTGAACTTACAATATAACTTAATTTATGGTATATCTTCAATATAGATCCTTTATGTATATAATTTAAAAGAAATTTTTTACAATTCGGACTGCAAAGGACTTGTTTCCTAATCGTGCTGTAGGCCCCTAGTAGGAGTATCACGCGGGCTGCAGTTGATACCGAAATCGCTGGTAGATTCTTCGGGTTCGAATGTGGACTTGCATTGCACACGGGTGCTACAGACCAATAGGGTATTAGAGGTGGTAAGATAGGTCTCACCTTTGCCAAAGAGAGGGTCGTCCCATACTGCAATAAAAAATTTTGTATCTTTGTGCTGCACACTTGCTTGTTCCCAAATTGTCGACGCCTACTCCTGGATAGCTCAAGCTTGCATGGACTATCCTAGGGAGCGCTGGCAATCGCATTGTAATATACCCAGTGTGCTTAGCACACCATGGTAGTGGCATCATTAGAGGTGCGTAGATGAGATTTTGTAAATACGTTGGTCCTACAAGAAAAATTACCTTTTTTTGTACAAAGTCGATGGTACCACGTCTTTTTACACATTTCTTATATCGTAAAAAGTAGTGGACCGATTGAAATGAAGTTTGCACAACGTTATACTATTTTATTCCATTCTATTATAGACTATAGACAAAGGGGCATTGCACTGCCCACATATTTGAGTTGGAAATACCTCACAAGACATCATCTTGAAAATCTTTATGCGCATGCTCCCTATAACATTAGAGAGCTGCAAGGAACTCCAGGTTTTTTACAAATATCGTACTTTATAAGCACCTAGTTCTAGTTTCAACCAAGGAATGTATGAGATTCAGTAGCTCGTAACCAAACGAAAAGGAAGCTAGACATCACAAAGTCGCATACAACTGTGATAGCCAATGCCTACTTCAAACTAACTATCTCAATTACTTCAAACAAACCTCCCTAATTCCTTACGTACAATGGCAGAATATTTTAAATTTTAAAACCACTGTCGCATCAACTTTACTGGGTTATGAAAAACCACGCTCAGATAAATAGTACGATGAGTTATGTCGCGCAGTGTCTGAGGAATGAAAAAACTGCATCCAGTGGAAACGCGTGCGGTGACGACACGATATATTGAAAGAAGGAAGGAGATGAAACCCCTCTTCAGGCAGAAAAAGCGTCTATGGAAGAAAAGAGATAACTAGGATATCGAAATTCACAGGAATAAAGGTGAAGCCCGAAAGTACTACCAAAAGTTATCGAAGGTTATGGAACAGGGATGCCTACCTGTAATGACCAAAATGGATACCTGGTCACGGACACGCAAAGTGCGCTGCAAATATGGAGGGAACACTTCCGTACTCTGCTCATTTCCCAAGGCAGCCTAAGTGACGAAATCACGCCAATCATCGACTACTGGCTCTCTTGTTCGCTACCGAGCCAAAACGCTTTCAACAATAACCAAGAAATGCAGATCGACACTTACCATCTGTTTATCGATTACACAGCTGCATTCGACAGTCCGATAGGATAAAAACTATAGGATGCTGTCACTGAGTTTGGTATCTCCGCGAAGCTGATAAAACTTTGCGTGATGACTATGGCTGAATCGAAGTCTTCAGCCAAAATAGGCCAAGCGAGGCTTTAGACAAGGCGATAGTCTATTATGCGATCTCTTTAACATCATAATGGACATGATAATGCGGAAGGCAGCAGTAAACACAAAACCAAGTTATTTTTAGAAGCACAAAGCGTCTGCTTTAATGACAAAGTTAAACTCACAACTTAGTTTAATAAAGACCGAAGTTCTTGGAATTCTTTTCTGCGTACGGCTACTGGTGGATAAATTTCTGTTGCTGCTGCCTTTTTACAATAGTATATTTATTTTAAAGATTCCTTAAACTACGGGAAGTACTATTTCCAGTTAGTTTTCCGTATTTTATAAAGGAATTTTAGATGTATTAACTACTAGTTTTTATCTTTATTCTCTAACAAATTCTAAATTTTTTTTAACATTCGTAAAATTAAGAACGACTCCTTCAAGATTGGTGTATTTTATATCTTTGGTCCGTCCTAGCTTAGATGTAAATTTCTATAATTTCATTAATTTGGCCTGGGTGGTAATGTGCCACTTTGTGGTTAAGCATTCCTATATTTCTTATATATATTATAGAATTATTTTTTTGTTTACCACAATTATTATTGCAACCACGTTCGTACCATTTCACACAAAAGTTATGAATATCTTCATACTAAAAGATTTTATTTATTTTCATCTAGATTCTTTGTTTTCTCATGTTCTCTGGGTAATGCCAATAAAAGAGTCTGCATTTATTTGTGTTTGTGCACATACATACTTTTACAAGTTAAATAGTTCCTACTTTCCGCTAAAACCACTAAAATAATATTATATAGTAGTACATACGCACACCCATACATACATACATAAATATACATAATGTGGCATACTACATGGAAATTGTTGCAGCAAAGACCTTACAACAGCCAGCCAGGCAACTCTCGGCAACCAACACTTTGATGTGTTGCAAGCAGACGAAGAAGCTATGCTATTGTGACTGTGAGGGGCACATTTAAACTTATTTATGCGTGCTGGTGTGTATTTGTGTTAGCATAGAGGAAGTTTAAATAGTGCTACTAAGTCCTGATGTTATACAACAAATGTTATAAAATGTCACACATGTATGCAGGCGATTTATGTGCCTCTCTGTGCAAATGTTGGTAGAGTTTTTCTTCTACACATATATGCTGTGGCTCTGTGTACGTTTAAGCTTCTTGTTGACAATAACATAGATTTTATAGCAACATATTGCAGAGGTCTCTGTCTCCGACTCCGTCTACGTTGTCATCATCATCATCTTCTCTCATCACCATTCTGTTAAATAGCATCTATTATTCTGGTAGCACTAGCATTAGTTTGGCTTTTTTGTTGTTGTTATAATGTCTCTTCGACCCTGCTTTTGGCCCACATTTGCTGCAGATTGTCTTCAGCCAGCGTCAGCGTCATCATATTGTGTTCCAACTACAGATGAAAGACATCTTACATATATTATTTATATACATAACTATGTATGTATACGATTTAGTTTTCTAACATTCCATCAAATAGCCATCATTTAAGTGGTTAATGTCACACAAAAATGAGATTCTTGTGTGTGCGGCACAAAAACATAAATGGATTCAAAGGGAAAGTCATAAATATCATCAAGGTTAATGAAACTAACAGTATGTTGCAGACATTAGGTATATTATGCATTTTGGTTTGTAGAGTTTCAGGAAGTGGTGTAATAAGTTTGCAGAGGTAAGCTTTAATACAGGGACCGGCACACAAATACAACTGTATTTTGTCATTTGTCAATACGAGTATTTCTGAATAGAATAAGGAAACATTCAAATATTATTTTTAACATCAAAAAATCATTTCCCCAATTGCCATTCATTCTTGTTTTTTGAGTGTACGCTAAACAACAAAGTAACGTTCGATAAAACAACCACCACGATCGACTTCTAGAGCGAGAGTAAATGATTTTGTTTATTCTTTATCAATATGTGTGCGCAATATGTGTAAGCAATGTGGAAGACCAAAAGCGCCGCCTAGTGCATTTGCCGATCCAAGCTTTAATCAGAAAATTATAAAGGTCGAGATGTTACTACGGTGTATATAAAGAATTTTAATTAATTTATTTTTCTAAACATTTCAGTTTTTTCACAAATCTAAATGGGAATTTCTTCTTGAGTTTGTTGGGCTAGAATAACATCACGAGCTTTCACTATAACCTTCTTCCCTTGCTTAAGTCTTAAAACTGATCTTGACCTTGAATACAAAAAAAGTCAATGCTTTACAATATCAACTTTTAAAGTCTAACCATTTTTTGCAACAAATTAACTATTCCACTCTAATGAACCCCTACAGATGCCCTGGCATAAATTAACAATTGTACACCTTTTAAGTAAGAATTGATTTGATTGATTCATTTCCTGCGCATTAAACCTTTTCCTAACACCCTTAAAGTGTGCCCTATTTTGGATTATTCAACATTTAACCGACCATTGTATGTCAAAGCTTGTTATCTGCTCTTGTTATCTGTCCTTTCCTATCGGTTTTCCTTGAACAGAAAAGTAACGACTTTTTTTTACTTGCAATATAAAACTATTTGTGCCTTATCAAATTATAAACATAGAAAACACTCACACATATGCTGTTAGCAGCTTGATTGGATTCAACTGTATGTATATGTATAAAATGATATCAGCAAGAAGCATAAAATCATCCTGTGTCGCACATCCCTATAAACATAAAATTCAACTTTCAACCCTCCTCGTCGTTCGGAGCTGCTGATGTTGTCTAGACATTCAGCGAAGGAGAAAATCAACGCTTTAAGGCAGATGTGCGAATGGTAGAGGAAGGACGTTGGTAAACACTGGTGTGGCACTCAGAGTGTCGAGGCGAGTGGTAAACACAATATGCCTCATTTGTGTCCTAGTGTTGCCTGCCACCCTTTAAGAGCAGAACATATATGCATGCTCGCACTTACACACACACAGTAATACTCATAACGAGAAATAATTGATATCCTTTATTTTGTCGCTCAATTGAATGAAAACAGCAGCAATATAATAAAAAGAGAAACACACCGAGGGGTGTCCTTTTTTCCAACGTTCATTATTATGCACAAAAATCACATTCAACATCTCGCGACCCCGAGTGCATTAACAAAAAGGTAAAGAAAGGTGTGTGTGTGTGAGTGAGTCGCTGTGTTTGCGGCTTGCTACTGCTGCTGCTGCATCTCTCGTATGTGGTGTGGAATCGCGTTCTGTACCCGTAATTACCAACATCCGTGTGTTATTCTACGGCGCCCCAGAGTTGTGCGCATTTTGTATGAATGCCCGGGCTCGATTGTGAGAATTTTTATTTCATGAAATCCGTTGAGGAAATTAAGAATTACAAGGCAACAAAAGGTGGCACTCGTATGAATTTCCGTTAATATGAAATTATTTCACCATTACCATTGTACTTTGCTCTTGTGCTTGTTGTCGGCTCGTCCAACAACACGCCACCACCCCGTTGTATAATATGTAGTGCAGCAGCTTCTTGCTGATCATTGATAAACATTGCAGGTAATCATGATTGTAATTGTAACTATGTGTAATTTTGTTTAGTATACTTGCTTTTTTCGTTTCGTTCAGCGGTTCAGGGTTCATTATGAATTACAACGTTCACTTGTAGTTTTTAGTTGCACAGAATATTCCAATGAAGTTTTTATTTTTGGCCCTGACATGCAACCTGAACATTAAGCAGCATGATGGCAATGACATGACAAAGAGATTTGATGTCGATGCTGTTGTTGTGTTGGATGTTGTTGTGGTAATGTTGTTGTGATAATTCAATTTCCGTTTGGGGTACAATTATTTGCTAGTTCCGTTATTAGTATTACAATCTTCCCACAAGGATAGAAATGAAGGTATTTTAATTAAGTTTTTCCCAAAACATAGAAGGTTTTTACATTCATTTGATTTTGTGGTGGTAATTAAGTTATGCATATGAAAAGATTTGCGATACATGATAGTGGAAAACGATACATGATAATGGAAACAAAGTACTGATATACAGCATTGGTAATTGAGGCGTCATATAGTTCCTCTATCACGGATTCCAATACGCAGTAACGTATGCAATCCTTTGCCGATGTGCATGGGCATATATGTCTAAACATTTAGTGCTTTTAGAGTTTAGCCGAAGATTTTTCAAGCTGAAGCATCACAACTTGTCCAAGCCATTGCAGTTGGTCTTTTTGAAAGCGCTTTACTACGGCGATGTCATTATATAGCTCGACGGTACTAGCCGTTAACGATGTTGGTTCCAAATGTTTTGCGAAGTATTTTTCTCTCCAAGACTTCCCAGAAAAGATAGATCCGCTTGTGATTCCAGGAATCTGTAGAGCAAGACAGGTATGATCATCGTCTGGTAGAGTTGGATCTTTCTTGATCGAGAGAGGGCTTTGTCATTAAATCGCTTGCTAAGCGTCCCGTCTCTTGATTTCCTGTCTTACATTAATATTGTTTTTTACTGAGCCAAGGTATACAAAACTATCTACCAATTACAGTTTTCAAAACCAATAACTTGGTTTAGTCCTCATTTATCACCAAAACCACTTATGCCGACTACTTCTCAATGTTTGAAAAGGCCGCAGTAACATCCCGCAGTTCTCGGTCAATGATATCTAAAGGGTGGTTAAATTTTAAAGGCCGATGTTGATTTTGAATAAAGAACAAATTATTTAGGAAATTATAGTCATTTCTTTGGAATGGTTCAATTATGTATGGAACAAAATATCGGCCAGGTGGCCGCCGCGACACCACTCTATCCAATGGTCCAAATTTTCGATGACGCTTAGGCATAATTGAGGTTCTAAGCCGAATTATCTTATCCTTTAGCTCTTGAAATGTTGCTGGCTTATCGGTTTACAGCTTTTCTTTCAAATTACCCCAAAGAAGAAGTCCAACGGTGTCAAATCACATGATCTTGATGGCTAATTGACATCGTCACCACGTGACATAACACGGTCATTGAATTTGTCGCGCAAAAGAGCTATTGTTTCGATAGCTGTGTGGCAAGTGGCACCGTCCTGTTGAAACCACATATCGTCCACATCCATATCTTCCAATTCGGGCCACAAAAAGTTCGTTATCATCTCACGATTGCGAACACCATTCACAGTAACTGCCTGACCTGCCTGTGAAAAAAGGCCCGATGATGCCGCCATTCCATAAACGCACCAAACAGTCACTCCTTGTGGGTGCATTGGTTTTTCGACAACCACTTTTGGATTATCATTTGCCCAAATACGGTAATTCTGCTTATTGACGAATCCAAAGATGATTTTCTTCGACAATTGATCATCCACATTTCTTGGCACCATTCTGACCATTGAGGACGTTTGGAATGGTCAAGAGGTTTTAGTTCTTGAGTCAAATGCCCCTTGTAAACGTGTAAATGCAAGTCTATATGCATAATATTCATCAACGACGAGCGTGAGTGGTGCATTTGTTGGGCACGACGACGTGTTAAGGTGGACGGCTCATGAGCTACACTAACGCTAACAGCAGAAATATTTTCTGCAGCACGAGCTGTACGCGCATGCACTGGTGTTCTCACATCTCCTACAGACCCGGTTTGCTCAAATTTTTGCACGATTTTTCCCATTGTACTCACATTTGGACGATTAAATTGATGACAGACTATCGCCTTGTCACAAGAAAATGGATATGTCAGAATTTTGCCTACCTATTTGCAGAAGACTTCGTGTCAGTCAGTGTCTGCTTGGCAGAGATACCATAGCATCTAATAGTTTTTGTCATATTGGACAGTCCAATGCAGTTTTGTGATCGATACACAGATTGCCAGTGTCTGTCTGCATTTTTGGGTCTTCTCCAAAATTTTCCATATATAAAAATCTAGTAGGTCCTGAATTTACTAGGTCTAAAGCCAAACTGATAACATCCAATCAGACTTGCTTATATGGACTTTATTCATACACGAAACATACTCATAAGTCTTTGTATGCTATGGGCAAAAGGCTGATCCCGCGGTAGTTGATGCTCACAGATGTATCGCCATTCGTAAACACAGGACATAGAACACTCAGATTTTCATCATCTGGTATGCTTTCATTTAGCCTTACCATGTTTATCAGCTGGTGCAGGGACGATGCCAACTTAAAAAACTCAACCGGCAGTTCATCGGCACCCGTTGCTTTATTGTTTTTAAGCCGTGTAATTGCCGAGCTGATCTCGTTTTGGCTCAATAGTAGACAAACTACTCGTCGCCGAAGATTTGCATGATTTCTTTACTTATTCTGCCTTCGGGAACGAGCAGTATATGCAAATTTTCTTTCTATATTTTCAGCACAGTCTGTGTGTCCGTGACCATATTTTCTTCTCTGTACTAACAGGTGGGGATTCCTGTTCCAAAAAAAAAATAATAATTTTCGATATCCTGGCTCTCTCTTCCATAGACGCGTTTTCCTGTAGTTTTGCCTTGTATGCACCATTCATTTCCTCAGACAATACAATACAATTCGTTTGTTTGCAGAACCTGAGAGAGTTTGTTAGAATATGCAGTGGCTATTTCGTCGGTATGCAGCCTTGTCTAGCTTCCATTGCGTTTTAGTTGCCAGCATTTTTAGCACTACTTAATTGCGTGCGTATTTTAGCTGCAACTAGGTGGTGATCCGATTTAATATTTGCACCGCGCATAACACGCACATCTCTAACGCTTGAGAAATGCCTTCCATCAATTACCAAGTGATCAATCTGGTTTCCTCATCAGATGATATCCAAGTTGCCATGTAGATACCTTTATGTGGGAATCTGATTTCACTCTTAATCATGACGCAAGTCTTCGAAAAATGTGTGATCTTAGAAATTTGACTATTACGACAAACAAAAATCGTACCACTGATAGGTTTAACAAAGTAATTTCGTTAGACTCGTTTTTAATCATTTTGCCACAGAGGTCAAAATATTTAATGTTCTATCCCAAACATAATTATTTTCCCCCTTCCCATGGGTTATTTACCCTATTTTAGCTAAGAAAAATAGCCGCCATCTTAATTTTTCCAAATGTGTTAGAAAACGGGCTAGCCCCTTGGGTTAGTGATATATTGAAGTACCTACCACTACATTAAAATTAATTTTTAACTTGTTATTTCTTGTAGCATCTGTAGTCTTTTTTCCGCACAACATCATAAATAATTTTAATGAACTTCAAGAGTTTTTGCGGTTATATTTTAACATTCAACTGAAATCACAAAAGATGAAACTGAAAAAGTGAAAATGGCGACATATTTAATATTAATATTCCACGGTCTTCAATCACAAGAAGTGCTGCTGCTGCCTTTTTTCCGCGCAAGGTAATATCACTGAGCGGAGAGGAAAGAGGATTTGTGGCTGTTCTTTCTTTTATTATCTGTCCCTCAAATGGCCGACAAAAGAAATGTACTCGGCTGAAAAGTCGAAAGGTTGAATTTCGTTTGTTCGCGGCGATTTGCCTTTTTTGTGTAAGTTATTATAATTTATGATGATTTCTGTAAAGAAGCTGTGTGTGAGGGAGAGAGTGCAAGTGAGGAGAAAGTCAATGGCATTGTTAAAAATCTATTATTTTACAAAAGGAACCCACCGAAGCACGCAAAATAAAAATTGATATTTTATGTAGACTATTCGCTGTTTCGCATTGTGTTGTGTCCTGTCCTGTCTGTTATGTGGGTATGTTTGCAAAAAGTTGAAAAGCTATATAGATTTTCTATTGTGTTGTGCGAAGGTGTGAATTGGGTGGAGAAGTTTTTCGTTGCTGTGGTGCACATTGAGTGAATTGGCAGTTTTTATTATGATGGTTGAATTTAATTTCATTTGAAGAAACTTTGATGTTTGAATGTAGGTATGTTTGATGGCGAATAATATACAGGTGACACACCGAAACTCAGGAATTGTAAATGAAATGTAATACATGGTTGTTGTAAATAGTAGTTAAAAAATAGTTGGTTTGCCTTCATCTACATCCCATATAAAGGATCATTGAGCCTCTCTTTTAATCAAGTCCTGTTACTTCTATCCACATTTTTTTTGATCGGCAGTCTGCTTTCTGTTATAGACATCAACTTTTAAGTAGCCAAAACAGTCGTCATTGTATTCACAAAATGTTGACGTTCGGATTGGTCGTTTAACTGTAGGTCTCTGTGGGTTCTAAACTAGACATATGTTGGCCACTTAAATGGGTGAAGGTCTCACATATCTTATTCATGAGATGCAAGAAAGGTAAGAAGTTTTGATATATTCAGTTCGACCAAACTTTATGCGATAATGTTTTTGCATGACTTTCAATTTTATGCTGAAAAGCTACTGAGCAGCTACAGTTCACCCTCAACACTTGAACAACCCCATACTAATATTTTATTTATAACCACCCTGAATCGCAGTTTCCTTGTTTCCTTAAAGTTTTTCCAAATCTTCCACTGTACGATATGTGCCATTGTCATTGTCGGTGTTGTAGTTAGTTACCACTGCTAGCAACAGCTATTCAAAATGCAGGCCAGGTTATTGCTAACAGTTATGATCCTTTTTTTTGCTCTCTTGCCACGGCCTCTGCATACGTGTACGTGTCGGTATTTATATTGGCCATGATTGGATTAAATAACATTGAAATATTTTGGCAAAACTTAAATGCTTAGGCGTATCTTGCCACCCGAATATTATCATTTCGTTTTCCTTTGGTCTGAGGTTAAAGGTTGCGTAATGATGCGTGGAATGCTTCAGAGTGAGGCAGAGTATGCGGTGGCATAATAAATTTTGTTATCCATGATTTAATTTCTTGCAATATAGTTATATATGATTAATAATCCACGAGGGAGAAACACAGAAATAATGATGCAGATAAAACATAAAGTTTAATAGAATCTCATAAATCAGATTTTCGCTTATGATGAAAATAAGAAATGGGTTGCCTTTCAACGCATTCAAGGTTGATATGGACCAGTAGAAATTTTAAAACAAATACAAATTGTGTTCTTTTCACTGGGTTCTAAAGGGAAAGGGTTAGACAAACAAGGAAGATGTAGAAGAGTTTTTTCGGTAATGGTTTGGAGTTAACTGAATAGACTGACAGCGATTAAGGAACAATGTTAAGTGATTTGTTTTATGGCAATGTCATAATTGATATGTGTTTTTATACAGATAATTGATTAATGTTTTAAGCCGTTTAGAGAATGACAACAATTGTGGCTTGTTGCCGTTTGAATACGACTAATTAATGGTCTTGACAGTTCAGTCAGACACCTGAAAGAACAGTCAGAGTTGAATGTAGTGCGGTCAGAATTGCCAGGCATTTGCCTACGCCGATGTTCTTGCGATCGTAGGGTAGAAACCGAAATTTACTTAGCATTTGTACACACGCTTACTAAAATAGTATCAAACAGAACCGCCAACAGCGGACAGTCGCTAAAACCACTTAAAAGCAAACTTATCCTGATTTTTGGAAAATTGCAATTGTAGTTAACAGAGCAAGTCAAGTATATAGAGATTATTCTCGACAGGAAACTGTTTTGGAAATAAAGAGGTCCGAAATGACTTCTGTTGCTCTTTACTGCTGTATCATCAATGGGGACTGTCTCTTAAGGTTACTATGTGGATTTATACAGTAAAAGTTAGACCAATACTTTCCTTTGGTATTGAAGTTTGGTGGATGTCCCTTTATAAGAAATACGTTCTGAATTCCTTGACAAAAAAGTAAACATCAGTATTGATTAGTGTTAGTAAGGCAATGAACACAACGTCAGGTATAACACTTAGTGTCATTCTAAATATCTGGAATTGGCTACCGCTGCATCTCTGGTGGCTTTGACAAACATTCACCGGACCTTAATATAAAAATCGGCTCCACGAAAAGCCCCCCAATGAAATAACGCCCAATCGAGAAATGAAATATTCCCCAATTTTTTTTCATACATTTTTGGGTGTTATTTCATATGAAATAACTCCCAATGTTTTTGGGCCGTTTTTCATTTTTCTTTGGGAATTATTTCATTCCTCATTTGGGATTTTCAAATTATGAAATAATCTCCAATGAAATAACACCCAACCAATTTTTTAAATTTCGGGATTGTTTCATATCGTGAATAATTTGGGTGTTATTTCATTTTTTATTCGGGGGTTATTTCATTTTTAAAGCTGTTGTTTTTTAGGGGTTATAATTGTATAATTATATAAAAATAGGCCTTTTACAAGAAAACTTTTAGCCTGTGTATATATTACAATATCTTTTGAATGTTTACAGATATTTCCATTTGTGTTCATATTGACGGATAGAAAATCAATAAAATGCACCGAGCATTTTTTCATTTTGAGAATTCGATTAGTACACACTAAGAATGGATTTTTTTTTTAATTTGTAGGAGTTCTTCAAAAGGAAGAATTCAATAAAAGCAGAGAGTTTGATTTGCTTGTGAACACTGGAGGTGGCTGTGTTAAGGCCAAACGTAAAAGGCAAATTGTCTTCCGAACACGATTCATTTCAATAATTTTGCGACATTGCTGTTGATCCATATTGACTTCATGAAATCCTTGGTGAAACTGACACTTTTATGAATTTTGGGCATTATTTCATTTTTGTTGCTGATGGGGTTTATTTCATTGGGGGTTATTTCATTTTCATCATTGGGTGTTATTTCATATGAAATAACTCCCAAATATTGGGGATTGTTTCGTTTTCGGTTTGGGGTTTATTTCATTTATTTTTCGATGTTATTTCATTTACTGTTTTTGGGTGTTATTTCAATTTGGGTGTTATTTCTAATGTGGGTCATACCCCTCTTTGGCCAAAGTGAGGCCTATCTTACCACCTCTACTACTCTATGGGTCTATAGCACCCGGTTGCAATGCTACTCCACATTCGCGCCCGAAGCAGAGCCCTACCAACACGCTCTTGCCTAAAAGTGGAATGTATGCTCACTAGGTATAAGCGGATGTTTTGTTTTTAACCTCCCTTCTTCCACAATCTTGCACATTTCTCCTCATATTTGCTCATTTTTTCTCCTCAAAAGAGAAAAGTTTCCATCGGCCTATGGAACCTAATTTGAAAGAGTGAGTTGGTGCATCTATCTATTGTACTGCTCTATGGCCCGAAGATCCTACCAGCTATTTTGGTATCAACCACAGCCCGCTTGATGTTTCCACAAGGAGGCCTACAACTACCGATCTGGTAGGAACAAGTCCCGAAGCTCCTGATTCAGGCGGTTCCTGCCACACTTACTGGTGGTAGTTTCGCAGAAAAGCTGCTATCAAGTTGTGATTTGATGAACCATACTTCACAGTATTAATCGCCTTTCGCAAAAAGTGTGCAGATTGCAACATTTACAGGCTCCACGAAAAGCCCCCCAATGAAAAACAACCAGGAAATAACCCCCAATGAAATAAACCCCAAAAAATACGAAATAACACCCAAAAACAGTGAATGAAATAACATCCAAAAATAAATGAAATAAACCCCAAAGCAAAAACGAAACAACCCCCAATGTTTGGGAGCTATTTCATATGAAATAACACCCAATGACGAAAATGAAATAACCCCCAATGAAATAAACCCCATCAGCAAAAAAAATGAAATTATGCCCAAAATTTATAAAAGAGTCAGTTTCACCAAGGATTTCATGAAGTCAATATGGACCAACAGCAAAGTCGCAAATTATTGAAATGAATCGTGTGGATCGTAGATCGTTGTAGCCCTGCTCTATTTTTGAAGTTCGGAAGACAATTTGCCTTTTACGTTTGGCCTTTACACAACCACCTCCAATGTTCACAAGCAAATCAAACTCTCTGCTTTTATTGAATTCTTCCTTTTGAAGAACTCTTACAAATTTAAAAAAAAATTTCCGTTCTTAGATATCATTTTCAAAATGGAAAAATGCTCGATACATTTTGTTGATTTTCTATCCGTCAATATGAACACAAATGGAAATATCTGTAAACATTCAAAAGATATTGTAATATATTCACAGGCTAAAAGTTTTCTTGTAAAAGGCCTATTTTTATATAATTATATAATTATAACCCCTAAAAACCAACAGCTTTAAAAATGAAATAACGCCCGAATAAAAAAATGAAATAACACCCAAATTATTCACGACATGAAACAAGCCCCGAATTTAAAAAATTGGTTGGGTGTTATTTCATTGGAGATTATTTCATAATTTGAAAACCCCAATTGAGGAATGAAATAATTCCCAAAAAAAAATGAAAAACGGCCCAAAAAAATTGGGAGTTATTTCATATGAAATAAAACCCAAAAATGTATGAAAAAAATTTGGGGAATATTTCATTTCTCGTTTGGGCGTTATTTCATTGGGGGGCTTTTCGTGGAGCCACATTTACATACTGGCAAGTACCAATACTTTTACATCATTACCCCAAGCAGGTGGAATCGGTCGATACTACACTGCAAGAATGTAGTACCCTTACCGGTGGGGGGCGGGAGATGTTCCAAACCCCGTCCACAAGTAACGTACTTTTTGATACAATTAGAGTACTTTTTGTTAAAACAAAAGTAAATTATTGTACATAAGTAAATATATACAAAAGTAAATATATTGTACTATTAGGTACAAAAAAAGAAATTTTGTAGGATATTCGCAGTTATAGAAACACTAACGGAACAATGTCTTGTTGGAAAACACGCTCTTGCAACGACCTTTACAAAGTTCAATGGTTATAGAGAACTAAACTTCATCTTTAAGGTCTTCTAACGTATAAAGTCACAAAACTGAGGTAACCGTTGAATATCTATTAAAAATATCTTAGATCTTTTAAAGACATAAGCTACGATGTATCAACAGATATGGATAAACATGAAACCTACTTTAAAGTCTCCATTAGAACTGCAGCGAAATGTATGGACGATTTTTTTGCGGAAATTTAAAATGCTCGACCGGAATATTATGCCACTGGGTGTAAAAAAATACCTGACGGAAATATGAGTACGATCGGACAACTATTTCCCGTGCCCCAACGAGGTCAAAGGTTAGGTTCTTACAAAGTCCTATGTTTGTTTTACAAATGTTCGATAAAGAAATTATAGTTTTTCTCGCAAATATGTAATAGTCAAATATTGACGTGTATTAGCGGCGCCTCGGCCCTTTTTGCCAACTTGGTTCCAAATAGTCTAGTTATATCTTTACTATACTGTAAAATTTTCAGAAATAAATACCACGCCCATTGATCCAGTCCCGCCCATTTTTAAGTTGTAACACTAACTTTGCTTCCAAATGCATCTACACAAATTTTCAAGGCCAAGGGAGAAGCAGTCCTGCTGATATTGCGAACATAGGGTCCAATGGGCGGGGCCACGCCCACTTGATATATTAAAAATTCAAGTACCCTATTTTCACCAACGACCACACAGCTACATTCTGTACGGTACAAAAAAATTCAAATAATACTGACACAATAATACGCTCTGGCTTTACGGAAATATAAAGTTGAATTTAAGCTGCCACATTAGAGATCGTGAAGAGTTCTGAATTTAGTTTAATGAAAGCAAAACATAAACAATGCCCGTTTTGTTTCTACTTCCATCAATGTAAAACTGTTATATTGGTCGCGAATGTATTGCAAGTATTGCTCACTGCAGTAAGTCATTTGTTGTCGTAGTAAAGCATGGCTTTAGAAAATACAGAGCGGTGTATGGCCCAGTTACAGAAATTTTTGGTTAAAACGCTAAAGAACTTCAATGGGTTTAATCAATTTAAATTTTTCAGCAAGATAGGGCGACATTTTGTACATTCAACGACTGCAGTGCAGTTAGCTTGATCATTGGAGGAAAAAGTGATATCCAAAAGAAGTGACATTAACTGACAACTTCATAACCAAGACTTTTTTCCAAGTGATATTTTTCCTCAGAGATAACTCAAAACTAAAATTTTTAATAGCAACCCAGTTTTTCACAAGGACTTAAAGAAAAGTGTTCGGGAGGAAGCGGCTTCGTTTCGTTAAATAAAACGACAGAATTATAGTAATAAACGTTTTGCCAATAGGAACATATAAATTAGTTTATACCTTGTATATTACTTGAATATGCCCACAAATTGTAACTTGAGTGAGTTAATGGCATCGGAAAAATAGTGACATTTCGACATTATCTATGAAATTAAATGCAGCCGCTTTGCGTTCACTAACTCGATGACCTTAAACCCTCTTGTTCAAAATTGCTTTTCATCAAAATTATACTTAAAGTCATAGGCATTGCAACAATTTTATACTAAACCCGCATTAGATTTGCTAAAAGTGTGCATGTGTGTGTGCGTTGAGCGTGTGTTCACCTGGAAGTGTTTATGGATGCAACACCACATACGACAACAAGCGCACGACCACATTTCAAAACATATGTTATCCTTTTAGAAAGGTAATAATTACCCTGTCATGGGTGCGTTAGACGACGCGTGCCACAAACGCCACCACCACCACCAACAAACCACCAACCCCACACCAACGTCACAACAGTTTTCGTATCATGACCATTAAACAGGACATCGTTGTAACGGAAAAAAATTCAAAATGCACTCAATTTCCCAAAATTGCGATTTGAATATAATGTCAGGACAACCATCAATGAACAACAATGAACTCCCTCCTTACATTTACATGCCCACATGAAAGACTTTAGAGCTTTGCTGTAAATGTATGAACGTGTGTGTGTATGTGTGCAAACTTACAGGACACCCATGGCTTTTTTTGATTGGTTTTGTTTGCCTTTGGTTTTGCGCTGAATATCGAGTCAAGTTAATAAACACACCCGTTTGCCGTCAAGTGGCCGGGTCGGGTCTATAGACCATTTCATGTAATATCCGGTGATCCCTTTTTTTTGTGTGGTGTGGTTGCCGCCGCCGCTGTAACCTGGAGTGGATTGTTGGAGTTATTAAATTTTATATTAATAATGCATTTGATGAACATTCCAAATATTTTCCTGCCACAATAGAGATATGTCCTTCGACTGCCTTTTGAGGCCCTCCACCCGCCACTCACTTTATTACGATTATTATGCTTATCAGACAACGAACAACGAAGAAAAAAAGGGTCTTCTCCTTTTTTAATGTCCCTTTTTTGCATATCGTTCTTATGCTTCAGCTCAGAGCTGGTGGCCAACACATAAAGGGCTTACAGGAAGGAAAATGAACTATTAGTGTCTGTGTAAATTCTCTATTGAGGACTTTTTTCCTCTGTTGATGTTGTTCCTGTTGACTACTTGTGTGTATGTGTGTATGCGGTCATCCAAGTGTGTCCTGTTAGGGGATCCTTTGAACGGTGGTAGGGGCGGCAGAAGCGACAATGAATGGGCAGAAAAACAACAACAATAGAATGAACTAAAGAATATTGTGTTTCTTTCTCTGCGTTGGCGTGTGTCTCTTTTCCAACATAATGGTGGTGTTGTTGTTGTTGTTAGTAACGCTCCTAGTTGTTGTTGTTGCTGTCCGCGGTAGTTATCCTTTTGTTATAAAGTTTGAGCTTCGGCTGTGTTGAGCGCTCCTTTTGAAATGTCAGTTGGTTCTGATAAATGAAATTGAAAACTCGCTTAACATTTCCGTTAGTTACAGTTTGGTTGTTTGGCCAACTACGCTGCTGTTGTTGTTGTTGGTTATGGTGGTGGTGGTGTTATGCGCCTTGTTCGCCTAAGCGTGGCCCTGCCACTCGAAGTGCTGATGGTCTACTCTAAGCCCAAGCCACGTTAATGTTTGTGTAGCCATAGCACATGGCTGGCCCACGGTGGTCGAGGGTGCTGGTAGTGTTATTCATGTTATTTTGGCATTGGTGTTGGCTGTGGTGGTAGGGGTGTCGGTGCCATGTGTGTTCGCTCCATCATCCGTGTCCATTCGAGGTTTAAGGTTATCACATAGTTTTTCTTGCTTTCTGGCTATCCAGCCCATGAAAGGAATGCTCCTCGCCTTTGATGGTATTGTTATAACATCGCTCTTTGTCTTGTTGGCCCGTTGCGACAATGACGTCGTTGACGCCGTTACTATTGCTGTAACAGCTCGTGCTAGTAGCGTGTCTAACGTGAGTTTGTTTTTTTTCGCCCGCATTTTGAAGGCTGCACACAGAAAAAGTTCGACAGATGGGTGGATAATTTGTTTTAGGGCACCGCCATGTAAAGGGAATGGATCGACATAAATTGTAATTTTCAATTTGAATATCTTCTAACTCTGCCATGGTAGACTACAATATTATTTTAATGGTTACATTTTGAAAGAGTAACGAGTTTTTGAGTTAAATTCAAGAACATATAGACAGGAAGTTGAGGAAAGTAAAGAATGTTGAGGAATTTTACTGCGGAACTTTTCACTCTGTACACTTGATTACAAACAATTAAATTTCAATATATCCTTGCGATATCCTACAAACCCAAAGCTCTCTTACAAAAGCCCCGTAAATATTTAAATACTTAGAAATTCCTTGCGTACCATTGTACTCTCTCACAAACAATTTCACACCCAAGATTGCAATCTTAAGAATATCCTTAAACGTAGCCTTGAGCCTTTCGATTGCATGCAGCCACAACAAAAACTTTTATACTCTCGCCCAACGCTTTGTTTTCTCTGTAATAAATACTGGAAAAATATTTCCGTTAAATGCAAGGCAATTCATAATTCATGCAGGGAGAGCAACGGTAAAGGAACTTGTAACATGAAAACAATAACGTCATCTTTAGCCGCAAGAATCCGGGTGGTATTGGTGGTCATGTCCAAGGGGGGTGGGAAGAAGACCAACGAGGCAGAAGTCGACCAACGAATATGGCTGGTGTTGGTGTGAAATGTAACCGGAAGGAAACATGAAACATTGTAGCTGTTACACTGTGTTGCTGTTGCATGTAACACCCCAAGTAATTTATACATGAATTGTTGCATATTGCTGCAAAAGATCTACGAAACAACAGTGAAAATCTGAAAATAACTGCAGTAAAAGTAAATTAAAATAATGATTTATATTTTACACAAAATACTGGCCAAAATCCACTGCAAAATGTAATAAACGAATTGGAGCCAACATCACCACCACCACCTCGAACTGCTGCTGCTGGACCATTGTAATAAAGAACACGAACAAAGGATATTCTGGATAAAGGAACAAACAGGTGGTTTTGTTGCTGTTTTCACTGTTGTTATTGCTACTGCAGCTACTTGGTGGCTTTTGTTCTTTCGTGGTCGCGCTAGCCTGGTTAACAACAACTTTTGCTCCTTTGGCTAATGTAAACTGTTGGGGTTTTTCTCAGCATTCGTTGTGTTCTGTTATATTTGCCTTTCGCTTGTTTATAAGAACTGCACTTGAAATAAATGCTAAAGTTAAGGGAAGTATGAAAACAGAAAACAATTTGTAATTAATTTCTAAAGCTTTGTCAAGGCAACAACATTGAGCGATTAAAGAAACTAAAAAAACATTTTTATTTCGAAAGAAATTCAATCTGTCACCGGTTGGTTTATTTATGACCAGGAGCATGCGAAGTCATAAACAGACCAAGATGGAATCGCGCAACGGAAATAACTTAGCCACCAAAGTGACCTAATTAGATACGAGAGGTTTGTGGGAAATGCAGTGAAATCATTGCGAAAATTGGGAAATGCAAAAAGATCAAGTGTTTCTTAAGTGACGGAGTGGTTAGGATGTAAGGGGGAGATGTCATAGTGGGTTAACAATTTTTTAGGTATCCCCAAAATTTGTTTCTTTGAATTTTGGAGCTGTAAGTGGTGAGCATAGAGGAAAGACCCATTAGAGCTTTTCAAAGATTTCAGCGAGTTATTAGTGTAGTTCAAGGATATTGACTGGAAGACTGGTAGTGTACTATATGGAAATTACCATAGGCTATAATTTTTTTTAAATTTTTGACCCTAAGGGCGGAGTGGGCTTGGCAAAACTATTTTTAGAGCTAGGAGGGTAAAATTTGATACACATATGGTACTCGGCAACATGAATATTAAAATGAGGATGAAATTTTAATTTTATACTAGTAGGCGGAGTGGGCGTGGCAAAACATATTTTTAGAGCTAGAGATATAAAATTTAATACACAGATAGTGCTTGGCTAAATGAATATGATTATGCGGACGAAATTTAAATTTTGGGCCAGTGGGCGAAGTAGGCGCGGTAAAACTGTATTTTAGTCCTAGAGAGATACAATTTGATACACAGATAGTACTAGACTACAAGAATATGTATGTGGAGACGAAATTTCAATTTTGGATCATTGAGGGAAGGGGGCGTGGCAAAACTGCATTCCAGTCCTAGAGAGATAAAATTTGATACACAGATAGTATTCGACAACACGAATATGTATGTGGAGACGAAATTTAAATTTTAGATCAGTGGGCGGAGTGGGCGTGTCCAAACTGTATTTTAGCCCCAGACAGATACAATTTGGTACACAAGATGTACTAGACAACACGATTATGAATATGCAGGCGACATTTTAATTGTGGACCATTAAGGAAAGCCCTAGAGAGATAACATTTGACACCCAGATAGCACACGGCAACACCGGAGGAAGGGGGCGTGACAAAACTGTATTTTAGTCCTGAAAGATACAATTTGGTACACAGATAGTACTCGGCAAATTTGTTATTTTCAATCAGTGGCTGAGGAGGGCATGGCAAAACTATATTTTAGGCCTGGAGCGATAACATTTAATATACAGATAAAATTCGATACGAAAAAGTACAACTTATTTTACCAAAAATTTCTTTTATTGTAGCAAAAAGTACTATTAATTGTATCAAAAAATACATCTATTGATCTTAAAAGTACAGTTTATTGTAAGAAAAAATACATTTATTGTACCAATAAGTACAATTTATTGTACCAAAAAGTGCTTTTATTGTACAAAATAGTACTTTTATTGTACCAAAGAGAACATTTATTTTATCAACGAGTACTTTAATGGTACCAAAAATTAGAATTTATGGAAAAGTACTTTTATTGTACACAAAAAGTTGTACCACAAAGTACTTTAAATGTACTAAAAAGTAGTTTTATTGTACCAACAAGTTCTTTAATTGGGCGAACAATTATTTTTACTGTATCAACAAGGGCTCCACGAAAAGCCCCCCCCCCCAGGAAATAACCCCCAATGAAATAAACCCCAAAAAATTGGAAATAACGCCCAAAAACAGTGAATGAAATAACATCCAAAAATAAATGAAATAAACACCAAAGCGAAAACGAAACAACACCCAATATTTGAGAGTTATTTCATATGAAATAACACCCAATGATGAAAATGAAATAACCCCCAATGAAATAAACCCCATCAGCAACAAAAATGAAATTATGCCCAAAATTAAAAAAAGAGTCAGTTTCACCAAGGATTTCATGAAGTCAATATAGACCATCAGCAAAGTCGCAAAATTATTGAAATGAATCGTGTGGATCGTAGATCGTTGTAGTCCTGCTCTATTTTTGCAGTTCGAAAGACAATTCGCCTTTTACGTTTGGCCTTTACACAACCATCTCCAGTGTTCACAAGCAAATCAAACTCTCTGCTTTTATTGAATTAATCCTTTTAAAGAACTCTTACAAATTAACAAAATAATTACATTCTTAGTGTGTACTAATCGAATTTTGCATTTTGTTGATTTTCTATTCGTCAGTATGAACATAAATGGAAATATCTGTAAACATTCAAAAGATATTGTCATATATTCACAGGCTAAAAGTTTTCTTGTAAAAGGCCTATTTTTATATAATTATAACCCCTTAAAGCCAACAACTTTAAAATGAAACAACCCCCGAATAAAAAATGAAATAACACCCAAATTATTCACGATATGAAACAATCCCCAAATTTAAAAAATTGGTTGGGTGTTATTTCATTGGAGATTATTTCATAATTTGAAAACCCCAAATGAAGAATGAAAGAATTGCCAAAGAAAAATGAAAAATGGCCCAAAAAAATTGGGAGTTATTTCATATGAAATAACACCCAAAAATGTATGAAAAAAAATTGGGGAATATTTCATTTCTCGTTTGGGCGTTATTTCATTGGGGGGCTTTTCGTGGAGCCTCAACAAGTACTTTTTTATCTAAAAGTATTGTTGTTGAAGCAAAGAGGAAGGACTAAAAGATATTCTTCTTAAATTCATAATATTTTTAAATTTTATTTGCTGACACTTTTGACAACATGTTTGTCAGTAAAGTTTAAGGAGTATTTACACTGCTTCAGCTTGTTTTATCAGAAATTTCTACAATAAGTCGTCAGAAAAAAATTTGTCGGTAAATTATTATAAAATAATCTCATGTACACGATTCTGGCACATTTTAAAGGGAAACACTGCCAATGATGTAAGTAGTGTAAATGCATTTGCATTTGCAGGCGGATGTTTTAAATCGGTTAGTAAGACGTGGTTACATTGATCAGGATAAAAAGTAACTTGGGGTAACGAATTGTTTAAAGGGCGGACCAGAACGACGCTTAAGTTTATCCCTTTAAGTAGGAGTACCAAACATATTATAAGCATTCGTCAAGTAAGCAATAGGGTAAATATATTTGTTTTATTATAGTAGTAAAAGATATATTTTTCCAGAAATTTGGACTCTCGCCTTGACCCGCGAAATTAAAAAGAAACGCAATCGAATTTAATACTAAGCGTGCTTAATTTTTAAATTTTTAATCTTTGTGAGAAATTAAACTTTAATAGTTATTTAATGTTTGTCCTGATGTCCCCTTACCATGTCAAATCAATCGTAACAAACATTCACATCGCTTGCTTGTTGCTATAATTTCCCATGCAGCTTGCCACACCACTGTCTGGCGTATTTATATCGTTGTTACTTCTTTTGGTTACATCTGTCGATGAAATTTACAATCCAATTCGCCTTAAATCCAATATCCTTTGCTCGGTTTGTGTTTCTACACAAATAAATGTCAAAATGTGTCTTTGAACGTTTGTATTAGTTCTTGTTGCTTTTGTTGGTGTAGTGTAACACACTTACCGAAGGATAAACTAACAAATACACTCACATATTCGCATAACCTAAGGTTATTCAAAAACAATTTGTCAATGTTTGTGTAGACACATAGCTCCACCCACACATTCACTGCAAAGGACATGTGACGGTGGGGCCCTATAGACCTTGAGCCATCCTTAAATCAACGCAGAGAAATTTAATAGATTTCAACACTCCAACCCAATGTTCCCAAGGGGAGGGGGAGTTGGATGGGGTGGACACATATGATGACAACTCGCGTACACTGGAGTCAACCAACGAACGAGCCACATTGGCAACAAACGATGAAATATGTGTAAATAAATAAATTTGTGACAGTACGTGCGTTATGTGGACCAACAACCTTGAGAATCTATCTTCGTTTACATCCTGGCCCAAAAACCAGTGGCAAACAAAACAAAATTGGGTTACACACGTAAAGACAAATATTTTATCGCTCACACAACGTTTCCTTAAGCAAAACTTTAAATGAACTCTTCTTGCCTTTGCTGCAGCTTTGCTATCCCCGCTTCCGTCATAACTTGGCAAGTAGTGAGAAGAAAAACGGGCAGTTCCTTTGTTTCCCACATAAAATGGAATCTTTATCATTTTTCCTGTCGAAAGTCGAGTGCAAACTTTGTAATTGTTCAGTTGAGCAGAGAACCCAGCTACCCTCTTAAAGAGAGCTTCTAAAACTATTAGGGAATAAGAAAAACAAGAATAAAAAAAAACAACAAAATTTGATAACGGAAATTGAATACGTTACGAAAATGAGCAGGAATAAGTTTTGGGTTTTTATGGCTTTTGCATAGAACGAACAAAAGGAAATCTCGAAGGCACCTAAGATCTGCAATGAAGTATGAAAAGTGTTTTCATTTACAGCGGATATTCAAAGTTTAGGGGTTTTTTTCTATTGATTTTATCATAATGAATGCTTAGCACAGATTGTTTTTCAGAACTTGAACAATTGAAAGGAATTTGTAAACTTTTGTTTTGCCTAAAATCGTAAACAATTATATGTTTGTTGTTATTGAAAGCTTGCAATATGTAGAACGTAAGAACGTAACATGAGTTACAATGAATATCACTTTGATTTTTGATGATTTCATATAAAGTGTTTTATATTTGGACCATTCAGAGTTTTTTTTTGGTTGAGATTTGATAACATATTCAATTATGTAACTGTCGTGGTATGTGTTTTTCAAGTTATTCGGTTGTATTATGAAAACTTGTAATCTTAATCGGACTAGTGGTTCTCGAGTTATGTCAAACAAAATAACCTAAAAGAACTTAAAATGTGACAAATTTCCCTATGCGATACTTACTCACTTCAAATCGATATTAAATTATTATGGCATGTAACTTGGCAAAACGAATGATGCAGAACTTCAACTTTTTGGGGCTTCTTTCACGAGCAGTTCTCAGTATTGAGTCCCAAAATCATGTTTTGTTATTTTTTAATATTGTTACACCATTTTTTTTATTTTATTAATAATTAAAAATTGCTGCAAATATTTTAAAAACATTTAACGTAACTTGGAGGCCAATGCTTTAAAAAATACTGTAGATAAACAATGGTCGAACAATTTAAGATATAAGATATAGGTATATTATCCCAGATCTTATGCTAATTTTTACTTATTTAATGTTTTTTTTACATTGCGAGTAGCGCAAGAATTCACAAAACACTTATGTTTTATTCACATGAACAATGCATTAAAAAAACAAGTATAAATAAAAACAATAATATTTTACGTATTAGCAGAGCATTGACAATGCACAAATATCTTAATAACACAACAACATCCGGCATAAGATATACAGACAGAAGTCCTTGAAATCTGTCTATACAGGTATTGTTTGCAACACGCTTATGCATAAGCAATATAATATGAATATATTTATAAGCATGGACATCAAAGGACTTTTGTGTTATTACTATTGAATAAAGCATGCGTTTGTCAAAAGGAATGAACCCATTTTCTATGGAAGTTGTTGTGATAGTCTGTGTGCAATTCAAGTTTAATAACTACTTCTAATTTTTTTACTATTTTCTTTTCAATACGTAACGCATCTTTCAGTATATTTTTAATTAGTTGGACAGTCAGTTAGGGTTCCTTGCTGGATAGTAGATTCATCTAAAAATATGTGTTTCGCCAACTGGTCCAAATCTAGAAATATAATTTTAAATGAATATGGAGTAGAATGATATATAACGTTCTAAATCATAACGTACTCATCATTTATCTACAAATTGTATAATGCTTCTAATGTCTTAATAAAATAGTAGTTACAAACTTCTTCAAACTTAAAAAATAGTGGAAAAAAATTAAAAATGTTTGCTGTTCCAAGCAAGACTGTCAAAAATATTGCAATTTTCCATCATTAATTAAAAATCTGTGAAAACCAAAGAAATATTATGTCTCTGTGTATGTGAATGTGAGGCAACCGTTCGTGGTGTTTCTTTCAAAACACTCAAGCAGATACTGACCATGGACTGACTGCTTTGAATCAAACACACCCAGCGGCGAAAGGAAGGACCGAGAAGGCCTTATAAAACGCTTCAAAAGCAGTCAGTAGGCCTGAGCTCTGCATTTCCTCTTTCTTTCCAAACAACATAGGGTCCCATTGCCTTATGCCTGCTTTGAGAAAGGAGACGGAATGTGTATACACACGAAATGATGAAATAACAAATCATCGAAAACGTTGATTCTCCCTTCTCAGAGAAGGCCTGCAGCAGTGGTCTTTAAAGATTGAATTGAACATGTGCTCGGAATATTTCAGAAAGCAATAAGAAGGCCTTGAAGACATGAGGTCTCAGAAGGCCTGGCTAATTTCGCAGCTGGGAAATTGCTGTTGTCATAGTATGTGTCACCAAATAACACTCATGTGGTAAATATAAATATATTTACTAGTATACTAGTATGTCAACGAAATGGTGGAATAACAAATCACTGCAGTTTTCATGAAAACGTTAATTCTCCCTTCTCAAAGAAGGCCTGCAGCAGTGGTCTTTAAAGGCGTGTTTTCAGGCATGTGAAAACAAGGCCTTGAAGACATGATGTTTGAATGTCTCAGAAGGATTTGTTACTTGCCTTACTTACTTGTATTTTCCAAATATCTCGACAAGGTTGCATTTTGGAACCCTACCTCCCAATAACTTTTTCTTCGTCTGGATACCCTCTAAATATAAATGTATAGAGATATAGGATATAGGAGATATAGGACAGTATGCAAAAGTGGTTCAGTAAAACCGCAGAAATTATGGTCTATTCTTCCGTAGTAGATGAATGGCTCTAAAACACAAAACCGCAAAAACCCGCAAATTTTTTTTTTCCATCTGAACAATACGATTTTTAACCTTATATTTAATCACAGATTGAAGGGGTGAAAAGTAGTTCGATCTTAGTACCCATTGAAATTAACAAATATGCCATATTTTTCAATGCTGCTTTACTAGTAGGAATTTGAATTATAATTAACCGGCTTTATAATGTTCCATTTTACTTAAATGTTTAAACTAAACACACGCCTTCCCATAGCCTGCTACAATTTTTGCTTTACCTTAACGCACCAAAATAGAAAATCCACAATTAGCAACAATTAACTTTGACAGCGTGTAGAAAACTAATGTAAGCAAAATGGAATCAAAAAATACCAGAATCTAGTTAAGCATTCTGTTCTCTTCACCCTACAATCGGAAGTTATTAAAAACATTATTTTTTGAGAAATCGAATTTTGGCCGCCCAGATCTTGAATTTACCCCTCTGTGCGCTGGACAGCTTCATTGCCGATCGTGTCTGTTTGAACAATACGATTATTGTCGGCCTCACGAGGTTATGGGATGCCTAACACTAGTTTAAGGCTTCTTAAGCTTTTAAGTGCTAATGAAGTAATATGCCTTTGCAACAACCTAAGACAAATTGGAACCATTTCACCAAAAAACATTTAAAAAGTTCAGTAATACACTGATTAACAAAATGTAAGCTTCGTCGTGTTGTGAATAACAATACACATTTGTTTTTTATAATGTTTGAATTATATTTGTTTCAAATAACATGTATTATAAAGAAAACATTAAAAAGTTATTCAGAAACATGATCAATGATTTTCTAAAATAATTGGTTTCTGGTGAGTCACTTTGATCGTCCAGCTATAGTCAGTCAACGTCTGTGAACACCAGTTGCATTAATAATACTTTTCCATCTTTAAAATGTGCTAATAGAAACTTTCTCTATCTATATTAGTACCGTGTGCTACAGAAACACATTACTGTTGTGGAGTAGAACAGCTTTTAAACTTGATTTGGCACATTTCTTAAACAAATGCCACTGAGACAACAAATTCTATTTATAAAACATTCATAACTGAACTTCCAAGCGGCGGAAATCATGAGAAGGAATTCCTTCTTTCATGAGTTTGAACGGCTTCTTTTGGATCCGGTATGTCTTCCTTCACCTTCTTTCTTCCTTTCTGTTTTTACATTGCGTGACATTGAAAAACAAGGTCTTCCGTCGCCGGTTTCCATAAGAAGGCCTTATGGAAGCTTTCTATTAAAAGGCCTCATGGAAGATTTCTATCAGAGGGCCTTATGGAAGCTTTCTATAAAAAGGCTTAATGGAAGGCCTACATACACATGAAAAAATAAAGACTTCCAAATAAAACAAAAACTATACAGTGCACCCTCAAATTATTTAGTTTTTTGAGAGTGCACCCGTCATTTTTAGATCTTTCCCACTTCTATATATTTCTCTCTATACTTACACTTTTTTCCAACGACAGTAAACCTTGCTGGAGTTTGAACCCACTACCTAGTAATTGTTAGTCAGACATGCTACTGTCTAGCTTATGAAGATGCATTCGAATTGTGTGGTTGTATAAAAGGAAGGCTTTTCAAATTTCGCCGCTGGGTTATAGCATTACTAAACCACGAACGAACACACAAATATTATGTGATTATATGTTGTGTATACTTAAACATAGCTTCGCGTACGTGTGAATTGCCTGTCATGTCTGGGTGCAAAAATAAGATTATTACCGGCCTCGTGAGGCTATGGGCTGCCTGGCACTGATATACAGAAATACACCATCTTGAGAAAAACACCTTTAACAATTGTTTAACCATTTCAAAAATGGCTTATTTTGGTTTCACTATGTAGCAAATTCCATTCCTTCAAACGAGAACTAAACAGTTCACCCTTTTTCAAATTGAGGGTTGTGAATCTTGAATGTTAAACGATGTAGTTATAGCAAGTATACGTAATATGTCAATCTGAGCTACAGATCGTATTGTTGAAGATAAACAGGGATTTATTCCTATAAAAGTTAGTTACACCTTTCACCTCAAAAAGCTCAGAAAAGAATTCGTCTACTTTACTTCATTGGCCATATTCTAGCATCAGCTTGTGTTTACTTTTAATTCTTTTGGATGATGTAGCATGTTTTACTTTAGTTGCTTATTTTACAGGTCACATTTCTCACTTCTCGAATGTTAGGCATTAATTAGAAAGGCAACAACTTATAAACGTGTCAACGAAATAAATGATTCATCTTTTAGCTGTAATTCCTTGGGCACAATCATTATTTTACCCATTTCCTTATGTCATAATCATATTCCTACTCCAACGAAAGTCTCTTCTTTCAACACAAAATATATTTAGAATTCCTTATTTTAAGAAAATTATAATGATATTGTACCTTACCTTCACTTGCAATATATCCTTTCAACACTTTTAATATTTAATTTTAGTTAATTTTCCATTTGCTTTCAAATGTTGCTTCTTTTAGGGATGTCATTATTTCCTTTGACTCTGCCATTCCCATTCTCCCCCATAGAAATCTCATTTCGATTTGCCATTGATGTCAACATGAAATCAAGTCATATCATAAAATTTTCTATAAATATTTCATTCATAGATTGTAAATACGAACATTCAATTTTTGTTAATGTACGTTAGGTTAGGATAGTACAGGGGAAAGTTAAAGCAAGGTAATGTAATAGTAAATGGAAACATTCGCCCTCCCTTCTTAAGTATAGAATAGTAAATAGAATGAATTTGTTTGTAAGAAGAAAGATGGGGAACATTTTTAGAAAAATATAAGAAAATTGGATGGCTAGAGGACGGAGAAATATTTGTGAAGAAAATGAGAAAAAAAAATAAACAAAACTGGGGAAACATTTACTTTTAGCTAAATTGCGTTACTTGCAAGAACATATTACACTGGTTAACCATATGAAGGTGTTTGGGGTTTAGTTGTAGTGTAGACAAAAACTTCCTTTAAAAGTAAAAATCTATGAGAATAATCAATTGGTTTGAGACTGGTAAACTTTTCTCAATATAAAAAAATTTTACATTTGGAATCATATTTGGTTCATGTAGTTTTTGTACCAAAGATGGCCCACATATGTCGCTCCTTACTCTTTCTATAGTCCGAAGAATATATAAGATCTGAGAAAATATTATAGTTGTAAGTGTGGAGAGGCTTCGTAGTCAAGCTTTGCTTAATCCCAGAAAAAGGAAACTTATGATTCCTTTTACCTGTCTACGATTGTTCTTCACATCACTGTTTTGTAATTTATAATTTCTCCATTTCTCCACGTAGCTGCCGATCAGTGTAATGTTACCTAGCTTTCTGCCAATGTCACACAGGACAGCTTTTCTCAAATTTTTTCAAATGACTCTATTTTTAAACGTATACCATGTCATTTTTTCTATTTGCCACAAAAACTTCATTAGTTCTAAGAAATATTGACAAGTTTTTTTGTTGATTCAATTTTGCGAAATTAAATTGTTTTGTTGGCATTTCTCCAGGGGGGGACTCCTAATGATATTGTCGCTGTTCAATGATTAAAAAAATCTCCTTTTAATTAGATTTGATTTGGAGACAATGTCAATGGCAATGACAATGGTAGTGGCAACAATAATAATGATAATTACACGATGGCAATACAATATTAATGAGTTCAGCTATGTAATCAACGAATTACCTAGAGTATTGTTGATGCCACCGTTGTTGTTCTTCTTCTTCTTTTTCTGTTTTGTCATAAATATCTTCCAGCAATCAAATGGAAGAAACCAAGTTTTTTGTGGTCATTTACATTTTTAATTAATTGTCTACCTCTTACCTCCTCCTGCCCCACCTTTTTCCATGGCAAACTCATAAAATCACTTGCATCCAACTTGAATACACTTGAATGTTAATGTTAGTTAAAACTTGGAAAAACTTAACGAATCACATTTCTAATACTACAAGTTTTTGGCAAACAAAATGCCAGGGTGCGGGATAAAACTAAAAATATTAAAAATTATGCTCAACGTCCTTCTTAACTTTTGGTATACCAATAAAAAAAAAGAAAAACTAACTAGAATCTCTATCAAATGACTCCCAACAACAACAACAACAACAAGAAGAAATAGTCATTTACTTAAATTACAAAGTTTACATTTGGTAAGCAGCAAAACCCATTCATTCATTCACGCACCATCGTTATCTTATGCCGCTGTTTTCCTGCTTCCCTTGAGCCACTCCCTTCCGCCCCTGTTGCTGCCAAAAAAAAAAGTATTTATGTATAAAATTACTTTTCAATTTCCTTCAAAACTAAACGGAATAACTAAAAACTACAGAAAAGCGTATCAACTTCTAAGATGACGATGATGATGTTGACAACGATGATGCACAACGACGATGATCGGTAGGGAAATAAGCAAAACTTTAACGCGTTAACAATTTCCTTTGCCTTTCTTTACCCTCCAGCCAGCAGCATCAAAACTTACGAATGACTACATTTCCCCAGCTATGTTCTATCGTGTCCTAATATCTATCAAAATGCTGTCGATGTTGAAAAGCTCAAGTCATGAAACTGTTTAGTTTGCGTGAAATGGGAAATGGGTCTTCGCCGCTCACCCCGCCTGTCTCCTCTGGTGAAAAACTATCAAACGAAAATGTTTGTAGAGAAAAATTTATGTAAATAAATCCATAAAATATATATTATGTTTACTCAATTAAAACGAAATGAAAGATGGGGTCAACAAATTAAATGGGAATGCATTTTCCTGGATGTAATGAGGCAAAGTAATGTTGGTTGCTACAGAAGATAGAAAGACAACTTATTAAAACAGTAAAAGAAATTTTCATTTTATTTTTTAGGTGGGGGCAAGAAACTATCTCTTAGTTGTAATGGATTTGGAAAAGTTTTAGTATGCCGTCTTAGATTTGTTGAAAAAAGAAGATTTTTTGTGATATTAACACAGAGAAAACTCTTGCTTTGGGCTGAAAGTTCGTTACCATTTGAATCTATAGATGCATCGAGCAGGCACAGTGGGGTGGGATGGAGGTTTTGCAAAATACAAGAGCAGCCAAGGGGAATTCAGTGATAGGGCGTTAATTAGAGGAGCCCCACTTGAGTTCTGCGCACTCGTTTGCAACCGAAACAACGATTCTTACAAAGCGATGAAAATTTTGGGCCCATTACAAAATACAGCATGGAAATGAATGGTTATAAAATGGATGCAGAAGTTCGAGGAGACTCGATTCGACCGACCTAGAACTTTAAGGGATGCTATAAATGTACACTATCTAGACTTAGTAGACAGTCTATAGGGTCGCTCTATATGGCGGAAAAAAGTGATTTCTCCCCCCCGTTTTGTAGTTTGTGGACATCACCCTACGACCCCTGAAATAGTATTTATTAAGCTGTATCGTCATTTGACATCCGTTCGAAACGATGCACATATCATTATCTTGGTACTCATATCATCACCCCTAGCAAGGGTACCTATGTAAATATCGTTTCCATGGGGACTTATTTCACTTGGTCCCGGTAAACGATGTAGTGGCGGTTGAACCTACTTGCAACATTTTATACGAAAAAACAAAATGATGAAATGTATTGTTAAGGGTTTGTAATGTTTGTATTGTGTGGTCCCCTAGTAAGTAATGATTTCACTACATACAAACTAGTGTCAAGTTCTAGAAGGAGCCCTCTACCTTTCTTTAATCGGTGTTGTCGACAGCAGTTTTATAGTTGTCAAGTAATTCGCCATGTAAAGGGTGGGCCAAATACAAGTTTTCTTTAAAAGTGCAATAAAATGAAATAATTAATTTGTTTTCTATATATTATGGCTTTATTAGTTAGAACAAATATTCCCATTAATTATAAAGTCGTTCAAGTAGCTGACTCGACTGGCTTCGCTGTAGCGCATTCTGACACTCTAATATGTATTCCAAGAGCTAGCTGATGGTGTTGGGCTGTAGCTCGCGGATTGCTTGGATACTTCAATCGTTTTTGGATTGTAGACAAAACATCGGTCCTTAACGGTTCCCCACAAAAAATAAATGCCCAAAGGGATCAAATCGCTGATAACACAATTTGTGAATTTGTTGCGCAAAAAATCGATTGCGGCATGTGCTGTGTGACATCGTGAGTCATCCTGCAAGAACCTGAGGTTGTCCAAATCCATGTCTTTTATTTCAGTTAAAAAAAAAGTCGGACAACATGACTCTGTAAAGCCCACGTTGGCCGAAACGTTGTTCCAATCTTCATTTTCGAAGAAAAATGGTCCCATGATGCCAACACTCCACAATCCGTCCTAAACTGTCACTCTCTGTGGTTCGAACCCTAGATGCGGGAGTAATTGCAAAAAGCTACCCAAACCTCATTCATAGGGGGTAAAGGGAAATTAGGTAAATAAGGCTCTTTAATTGCTGAAGCATTTAGACCTTGTAATTGAATAATCCAAAATCTTTGTGCAGAATTCTCCTCAGACTGTTGAGATCGACGGCGAGTTGATGTTCGTAGATTGAGTCTCGGCTACAGCAGCCTTATTCTAGTCTGTGCGCAACGTAGATTGGCAGAGGCTACGAGTGTTGTATACTAGACAGTTTGGACTACACAGCACTCACTTTGGAAATACGTTTTCAATAATTCCCAACGTTTTTCAAGCATAACAGCTGTTAACAGCGGTAACAGCTATCAGTGCCAAAACAACCTGTGATTTAAAAATATACTTGTATTTGGCTCAATCTGTATGTATCGCTTTTATACCAAAAATTACGAAAAAAAAACACTTTTTACCGCAGAACTGCTCTACACGTACCTAAATTTCTAGTGATTGCATCTTTAGTTATTTGCTCTTGTTGATGGTACACTTCGGTCCCTTTTAAGCTCCAAAAGTACAAATATCAAAGAATACGTATCTTTTTTCGCATAATTTACCATAATTTTGGGTTAAACGATGGTACCACTTTGTCCATTTTTTATCCCTTAAAGTACAGCCTTAGAAACATTTATTAGTAACGAAGAACAACATTTTTAATTAACGGTTACCCCAATTTATGAGATTGTAGTAATAACCATGTGGTCACGGCGATTGTATCACATTTTAACCCTAAGACAACGAATTTCTAAAAAATACCGCACAACTGCTCTATTTACAATCTACCTAAATTTTTGTGATTGCAGCTTTAGGCGTTTTCTCTATGCGATGGTACCACTTGTGCCCCTTTTTAGACTTGTAAATACAAATTTCAACGTATACTTTACAGCTAATTCATAAAATTTAGAAAATTGGTTATATAGAATCAGTTTGTAACGGACAAACTTAATAAACACTGTAACGATTTCAAAATTTTCCTAATGAGTAGAATAGTGTAGTTTTCTTTTCACTTTTCGGTTTTATATTTTTAGTTATTTTTAAGATAAAAATAAACATAAATATTTTACATTTAAGCTCACACAGTTACTTTCGTGTGAAATTAGGTAACTGCACTCGTTAAGTATCGTTTCCCCCTTTTGTTGTATCAGAACAGTTATATTATTCGATTATAACACTTGCAACAAGATTTAATCAAGAATCAATAATTATGTAGAATTGATTCTTTATCATAGGGATAGTGTGGACAGCATTTAAAACGCATTGTATGTATTGAAACATTTTTTCTGACATTACAATGTACAGTTTTGTTATTGTCTTTCTGGGAATAACACCGCAAATTAGATTTTTTAGATTTTTTTATTTTCTCTTGGTTATTTGGTTCCAAGAAATGATATCCTCACATTCGAAATTCATTTAGTTATAAACAACATCTTGTAATTGATTGAACTCTGGTATTATTTTAATAAAGATTTTCTGGGAATGAACAAACTTTCTGCAACGAAAATCAATGGCAATGATACTTTAATCGCCAGATAAGGGCAATGATTTCATAGTGCCAATTACTAAATTTCCAAGAATTATAATCATTTTTCTAACAATTTATTGTTCATGAAATTTGCAAATAGACAGCAGGATACTACGAACGAACAACTGCTAGAGTGTTTTGAAATGTCTCTCGCTTCTTCCTTCCCTCTCTCTTGCAATTATGTTGCTATATTTGCCATTTTCTGGTTTTGAATACGAGTACTGCTTCTTTTTAATTATATCCAAATAAGTTTATACATTTTTAAATGCAAATTTTATATATTGTAGTTACGAATATAAACTCTTAGTCGAATGAACCAAAGTATGTTAGATGGCAGGATAATTGCTGGTGTTCAACGAATAGACAGACTCAAGTATAAAACTGAATAGAGTAAAGATAATTTTGTTTAGGACGATGAAGGAAAGGGAGGTAGGTAAGGGGGGTGGACAGAATCCTATTTGCTATTTTAATTATTACCGAGATGATATATTTTGAAATACTCAACTGCTTGTGTGTTTGAATATTTTGTTATTTTTACAAAATAATTTATTAGAATAATTTGGGTGCTCTATTTGTTAACGAGGGTGGTGACATAATTGGAGGTATGAAGAGATGAGATTTGTAATACATTGCTTTTACTTTTTAAGGTTTAGCAATAGCAATAAGTCCGAAAGTAAATATATGTATATGGTTTCGTAAGTGACGGAGTCACTCATTGTTCACCCCTGTATAAACGAGTGAAGCTGGACTGAACAGGACAAAAAGTTAACAATTTTTATAAATTGGCTGAATATAAGGATTTTCTATCCACACAAGTAATTTTTACAAATTCTAATTACACTGTGCAACAAATTTTTGGGCGCGGAATAATTCCTTTACGGAATGGAAGTCTTAGGTGAGTATATTAAAATTCCGGGAGGACAGATCTCCCCTTGGTCGAACCTTTTTGGTTATTGCACCGTGGAGTTATAAGTTTAACCTAAAATTGAATTTAAAATAGGTCCTAACTATATTTCTTATTGTTTAAACCCGTTTTCGATATCAGATGTGTTAATCAAATTTAACGAGGACTTGTTTTGTGGAACATTTGAACTCTATCTCGTGTCCTTTTCTTCCATATGGGACTTAACAGCATTCTAATGTTGTGGAAAATTGTTGCTCTGTAAATTTTAAATGGCGTGTGCCGTTGGGGATGTAAAGTGAATCTTGCATCTCGAAAATTTTACCAGAAAGTAAGAGCAAAAGGCTACGGTAATGGGCTCCCCTCCTGTAAGGACAATGATGGAAATCTGGTCACAGATACGCAGAGTGTGCTGCATATATGGAGAGAACACTTCCAGCAACTGCTGGTTCCAGAAGGCAGTGCACGTCAAGGTATTACGCCAATTATCGACGTCGGTTTAGATTGGCCTCCACCAAGTCAAGCCGAGGTAGGAAAAGCAATATCGCAGAGCTCTTCAAGTCCGGTGGTTGAGGAGCTGATAACTAGCATGCACCAATGCCTACACACGGTTTGGCTTAAAGAGTGCATGCCTGACGTTTATGTCCTGTGCTGAAAAAAATGTGTGCTCCAACTACCGCGGGATCAGCCTTTCACCCATCGCATATAAGATCCTGTCGAGTGTGCTATGTGAAAGACTAAAGCCAGTGTTATCCAACCTGATCGGGCCTTTTCAGTATGGCTTTAGACCCGGTAAATCAACAACAGACCAGATATTCACACTTCGGCAAATCCTGGAAAAGACCCTTAAGAAACAGATCGACACGTACCATCTTTTCGTCGACTATAAAGCTGCCTTCGACAGCCCGATACGGCAGAAATTACTCGAAGCCATGGCTGAGTTTGGTATTCCTGCGAAGCTGATACGTCTTTGCGGAATGACGCTGACTGACACGAAGTCTTCAGTGAGGATTGGCAAGAACCTTACGGATCCATTCTACACCAGATGAGGTCTAAAACAAGGCGACGGCCTATCGAGTGACCTCTTCAACATAGTGATGGAGATGATAATGAGAAAAGCTGCAGTAAACACGAGTGGCACGTTATTCAACAAAAGCCACTCGCGTTCGCTGATGACGTAGACATAAACGGTCGAAAATTGCGGGATGTGACTGCAGCCTTCTTAGGTATACAGAAGGAATCAGCGAAATTGGGTCTAACGGTGAATGAGGACAAAACGAAGTTATTAGTTTCAACGAAAAAAGAATCTACTCGTTTGGGAAACTGCGTGAACGTACAAAAATCCAGCTATACCAGATACTGAAACTAAAAAATGTATCTAACATATTATTTCAATATTTTTTAGCATTAAAATTCCTTACTTCATCCATTGACACAAAATACGTTCCCCTCCTCTAGCCGATTACCCTAACCTCTTCTTGCACATTTTTCAAAGTTTACACACCAGCAGCAACAGTGTTGGTACAATCTAAATAAGCGTGTAATATGTTTAAAGATCTAATGGATATTCTCTGTGCAAACTTTTAGAATATTTCAACATTGTGTCCACAACACTTGGAGGCAAATGCCAGTAGAATATCAACGACGACGATGACTACAACTTACCTGGTCCAGTAAAACTTTCATTTGGTACTCAATGTAACCAAAAACATTTAACAACCACAATGTCTACATAACATTTGCACATGGACCAGTAAATGTGTATGCGTTTAATTACATAGCTATGTAGGATGTATATATAAAAGGATAGGGTTTCTCTACACGAGGGCGAGAAGTCCCACATGGATTTAAAGTTTCCCACATAAAGTTCGGTGACCAAAGTCATAATAGTTAGCCATAAGTTTACAAAAACAACAACAACAGCAATAACAACAAGACTAAGTTAAACTACAACTAAATCTCAGATATTGCACATATTATGTATGGCTACGGTGAATGGACCATCGAAGGATTTTTTCATACACATCCAGCCAGCCAGGCAGTCTGCTCCACTAGCCATTAGTATATACCACGTACAGGTACAATCACATAATACGCTTAAATTCACATTTATAAATTATGAATCGCCTTTGACCGTAGCCCAAGTCAGTGCAGTGGCCATTGATTTGTTTAAAGTTTACGATTTGAATGTAGGGCTATGGCCACAAAGATTATAAAACATTAAACAGTGTTGTTAATCTTTGAGCTTGGTTAAGTTTTTACTGTCTTGATTTTAGTGGGTGAATGGAAACTTATGTGTGGAAATGTTACTACTAGATGTAATTAATATTTCTTTATGTAAAGTAGAAAACTAAATTAAATGACCAGAAAATACATATAGTGAGTTAATTTGTCCGTTAATATTAGATTAATCCAGAATAAAACCATGACCGTAAAATCTTAATTATAACCGATATTTTAGACACGATAGGGAGTCCATCCGTTTTACTTTACGACTGTAGCAAAGGTCTAAAGGTGCTTCAAGTGCCGTAAAACCTCAACTTGTTACATATGTTACTGTAATAGCGGAGTCAGTCGCAACATAACAAAACATAATTCGAAAGTAGTGATTGGTTTAACCATAAAAGGCATAAGGAAATGAATTAGAATACATATAATTTTGCACCATAGGAATTAACTTCAAATTTTCTCCAAAAATTTTCATATTACAAAACAAAAATATCGAAATAAATCAGGTGATTCCGTCAACTACATGGAATCGTAAGAGAAATATGTTTTTACAAGTTCTTAAGTATGTTGTATTAGTTGCTGATCTGTTCTGTTATGTTATATCTTGACTAACTCCGCCATAAAGTAAGCAAAAAAAACTTTACAACCAACATTTTATTGCTTAACACAGTATAATCATGTATTTTGATTCAGATCTTTTATCGTTTATTTTTCAGATTGAGTGATTTATATAACAGAAATATCAAATACTCGCCAACAGTAAACATCTTAAAATCTTTTAAATTTTTTGTACATAAATTTAAAGAAAATACAAACTTCTCCCAATATTTTATTGACGTAATATACAGAAATTTCTTGGAAAGTTTTGGCTGCAAAAATTTCATATTAAACAGGCCACGCTAAACAAGACGCTTGCGCAGCTTTATGTGTTTGTGTAAGTGAGACAAGCTTGCGTGGTGTTGCCTTTACAACGCTCAAGCAGAGATTGTCCATTAGGGTGATGACTTTTATACAACTTCGTTTCCGTGTATCATATTTAGATGAGTTTTTTTTAAAGTAAGAATATCTTACATAGAAGATGATTTGAAAAAAAATTTTTCTTTATCAGCATTTTGGGCAATTTTTTGAAGTCACTGTAAGCAGATACATAATTAAACGCAAGCTTTAGAGCCGCATATATGTAACATTATCTAGGATCATCAAACACACAAGGAAGTTAAATATTCACATTATCATTGGAGAGGATAAGTCTCAGTGGGAGGTTGTCCTTGTTGCGGCAGGAGTTGTATAAGTCTTGCATAACTTTGATCGTACGCTCACAGCACTGGTTGCTTCGGGCAATGTTGATTGGAGATTCTTCTGTTTCCAGTGGGTCTTCAAGCATTTGAGAGCTTTTGGGTAGTTATTCAGAGTTACATCGCGGAACAATTTACTACTAAACCAATGATCAACCCATGAGCAAGAAATGAAAAAACAGATTTTACGCAACCTGTTCCGGGTTTCAGGCATCAGAATAATCGCAGGAAGAGCTAGAATGACACGAGAGTTCTAGCGTGCATTGCAGATGTTTGGGATCTGCTTAAAATTTACAAATGGGATCTCACTCCTCTTAGTCAAGTGATGGAAGACACGAGTGAGGTGGAAGAGAAACTTCATGTCGTCTCTCCAGCCGCCTGTTTCCCTAATCTAAGTTTTACCATTACAAAAGGCTGCTCTCAATTGATCATATTTGCTCATCAAATCCTGCACAAAGAAGTACTCGATGTTTGATGATTTAGTGGACCCATGGAGCTCATCGTCCATGACAACGCGAAGAACGCCATTCAGCACATGGTGCTGGCAACTGATGAACTTGGATTTGGGATGACCTTTCTCTTCGAACATTTGCTGCATTTAAACTACAACGCCTGTCTTTTTGCCCGTATTCATGCAGTCAAATTATTTTCGTTAGATCCAAAGCTCTCAATGTGTTTGCCGCCAAAGTGCACGCTACACTTCCCTAGATAAAGCGTGCTTACCAACTACTTCCTTACCCGAGCAGCTTCCTTGAAGATAGCCTTGTGAATTCCTGACTGAGATGGGTTTGGGATTTCAATGCCACGAGGTTTGCCGCTTGAATAACCAACGCGGCCTTTGCTCTCAATTTGCAGTTTGTAGAGGTTCTCATCCTCTTTGCACATCTATTCGCCTTTGACCTTGGTCATGCCAAACAGTTCCTTCAATGAATCAAAGTTTTGTTTTTTTTTCCGCAGTGCTCGTAGTCTTCCAGAAATTTTGTTAGTTTTGCACAAATGGCTTAATCAGATATATGCGGGAAGTTCAATGTTTTGCTCCATAGAGCTTTGAGCTCTATAGCAATTAGACCGATTCTCTCCCTCCGTCCTTTGGAAGTGCGCTCAAGAAATTTGAAGAGTCCAATGACGTGGTTTTTCAGGGGCATGCGACTCCGTTCACTCAATGGTAACTTCAAATATAACTTCTTGTATGTGAAAATTGCCTTTTTTCTTTTCTGTGCGCCAGCCTCGCGAGTTCATGGGGTGCCTGACACTGTTCTAAACCAAATTCTTAGCCCGTATACCGTACAGCTGGATCCCTACAGTACAATTCGTCTTGGAATTTGGCACGTATTCATTTGTGATCAGTGTACGTATATTAAAGAAAAATGGGTGGGATTGGATCAAAGGATGTGGCTCCGCCCATATAAATAATGCAACATATGGGGATCTATTACCCTGATTGACTTTAATTTAGTCGTGGATGCATTTAACAGCAATATCCGTGAGTAGGACAAAATTAGGCTGGATAAGATTAGAAGGCATTGGTCCGCCCATAGGATCCTTTGAAATCGAAATATCAGGAAATAATAGTACTATTCGTCTTGAAATTTGGTTTTAGTGAGTACGATCTAAAGAAAAATGGGCGGAATCTGTTCAATGGCACTCCATGGCACTAAATTTGTATTAACTAATCATGCATTTCGCATAGCCTCCACCCTACTCCTCCTTGATTACTTGACTAAGCAACTTAACTAAGCTAATTGTAAAAGGACTTTCTAGTTACACTGCACTTTGCGATCATTTTTGTTTTGTTAGGATACATATAACTAACACAGTGAAATTACACTGAAGGCGAAGAAAAATTTCAGAAAGGAAAATATACAACTATGTATCTAAAAATTTGTTTGTTATATTCCAAAAATAATATTTATTCAAAGGACATACAATTTTTTTTCCAAACTTCTAGAAGAAAGCAAATAGTTATTCTTTTGCTAAATATAATTTCTGTAGCTTATTCAATTTCGTTATTGTTGCTTATTTAAAATATTCCACATCGGTCCTAGAAGAGAGAACTCCCTTGCTTCAATAAGGGCATCTACAAGTCAGTCAACTTTCTGTGTTGGCTCCTGAGAGTGGCGCCCAACTTATTTCCCCATCCTTAACAGACGTCCAATAGTTCAGCTTTCCCATATCTAAAATAATTACAATTCTTTTGTTTAGTTTACAATTTCAAACTACAATTATTTGAAGCCTTTTATAAATTAAACAACCCAGATCATACAATAATTAACTGACAAATGCAGATATGAAATCGAAAAGAATTTTAATAAATATAACTTAAGGCGAATTACAGACATAAGAATAACATGAAGAATAACATCTATATTGTATATGTTATATTTGCTATAGTTTCCAATCTAAAAAGCAGTCAAGTAAAGGGATAAGCTTATTTTATATAAAATTGTTCCAGATAGTAAAGTTTGATTATGTGTTTAAAATTAATCTTATTTAAAGTTTCTTGTACATTAAGAGATTTTCTATCATCTTAGGTGAGACGCTGGCATACAACACAAAGAGTATGATAATAGAAGACGCTCAGCGCAACAACAACAATACCACGTGTCCAAGTGTTCATTATCTTTAGTCTCACATTACTTCTAGAAACTGTTAAGGCATCTTAACGAAAAATCTACCGTTGCTTGTCAAAAGGCCAATGCCAATGTTGCATATTAATCAGGCGATATCTTCATGATGCGGGTCCATTGGCACCTCCATGGTGCCAATGACAGCCAAAGGTGCAAGCAACAGTTGCAATGAAGCTTTGAAAACAGATAACTGCTTGCAACTAGCACCTACGAGTAATACAGGCGTACGTTGTGTTGGTGTGTGTGTACGATATGTACTGGTTGCACGTGCCACGCGTGTGTCATAGATTAAAGAGTGCCACCAACCCTTTTGAGACTTAAGCCTCAAAGACACAAGGTAACTGATCTAGTACAAGCGTAGTTGCTTGTCCTAGCTGGCACGTGCACACACTGAAAGCTGCAGGTTCAGGTGTGAAATGTTAAGGTTGTTATTATTAGCTGCAATGCCACACCGCCATAATCACTTGCAACATGTTGTTGCATAGACGTTTACAGGCAATAGGTTAAACCCCTATTATATTTTGTAACCGCTGCTGATGCTTAGTACGACTGTCGCGTCCGTCTGTCGTGTAGTAACCTGTAGAGCCATAGAGAACAAAAACCCATTCATATCAGTTTTTCATTGAGGGAAAAACCACAAAACGCTGTTGAATAAATTTAAATCTGTATTTGTTGAACAAATTGTACGCCCTGCAAAAGGGTTCATACACAAAACTGAAGGGAATAAATGAATTTGTTGTACCTGTTGCCTTGGTATGGGATTTACGGATATTCCCGGATCAATGAAATTTGGTTTGGAGTTTAATATATCGTGTTGCGTAGCGATTGTGTTTAGCATTTATTTTTATTATGTGGGTGTAGGGAATTAACGAAAAGCAGAAGAAGGATGTATGTGGTGCTCACGAATATGGGATTTTATGTAGGAGTGAGAGTATTCATATGAGAAAAGCAGTGGCATCAAAATCTGCCCAAATATGAAGCGATATTTAATAAATATCAATATCATCCGGCAGTTGACAGGTATAAAAAATAATCAAGGATAAATTACTTTCAATGTCCTTCAAAATATAAAATCTAGAATAAAATTATGCCTTCGAATGTATTTAATGTATTTTATTTTATTTTCAAATTAGTTAATTTTAAACAGTTAAAGTAAATTTTATACTTAGACATACAAAACACATATTAAATTGCAAAAAATATTTAAAACGTTTACTGCAAATACTACAGGAACATAAGATCGGAAATAGACCAATTCTCTTAAAATTCTGTTTTTTTGCATTTTATATGGAAGGTGGGAGTATTTTTTGTCCGACCATGTTCATCTTAGAACTTAACCTCCGTATGGAGGATATAAGCTTGCATACTTTGCATATTTTAGCTCAATATTTCTATATATTTCTCAATATTATATATATATGAATTATCATACCTACCACGCCTGTTTATGGGCTTCACAAATAAATAAACTATCGCCTTGTCTGTAGCCTCGCTTGGTAGAAAATTACACTATCAGACATATTGAAACATTCGAAACATTGACGTATTACCTTTTGGTATAAATTTCGGTCTTTACACCTGCCGTGTACTTGTGCGTGTATTTTTTTCTGTTAGATGAGACGTATTGTCTCTCTCATCTTCTCCTTATATCGTTCCCGCACAGCACACTTCACCATAGACAATTTTTTTCCGTAGACAATATGCGGCATTCTTCATCGTACGAGGTCTTGTCTGATTATGTTTTTTATGCCCAAGTACGGACATAGAGACAGTGTTCACAGAATGCGTAATATTCTGTTACTGTGTGTTAGGAACCTCAGATATTTGGGCAATTGTTTTCACTAGTTGTAGAAGTTGGTTGGAATAGGCATTGGCTATCTTGGTGGTATGCAATCATGTGTTGTCTTGCTTCCTTTTCGTTTGGTTACGAAAGTTTTTGGCTCTGCTTAATCTTTTCGATATTTCGACAGCAGCTTTGTTGTGATCGGCGTCTTTACTTATAGACCGCGAGCCAGGGACAAATTTCCTCAATCAATTTCTCCCAGACGAAAACTCGTTAAATACTTAATGGAGTTGTATAATGAAGCCTAGTGAAAGTCAGCTACATTCTACATTTTTTTCATTGCCGGCTCCCTCGATGTTGTCGACAGCAACTTCGCATTACTAGAATTAGTAGTAGATAAACAAGTAGGTGCCGTTGTTGTGAAAATAAAATTGAAAGCGTGTTAATTCGCAACGCCACGAGAATCTATCCGATACCTCATTCATGAGGTGTAAAGGGAATTAAGTTTTTTTAAGTGGTCGTATAATCCTGGAGGATCATAGAATGCATCTTTAGTATTCTATCGGAAGGTATACAGAAATTTGCGGGATGAAAGAAAATCTTCCATTGATTCGGATTGTGGCAAGAGATTAGTATCTTACCAACTACAAAAGGAATGTAAAACCACATTCGTATTATATATGACTACGACTGCAAATAACTTCTGCGGAATTTCAACAATGAAACATTTATTTGAAAATCAAAGTCCTTTTTACTTGACTTTAGGAAGAAATCCCTACAGTCCTCTACGCACATGTGGAGGATTATAAACATCTATTGCTGATTACATCTATCGCTGGTTACATTCCGTCGCCTGTTTCATTCACTTTGTTTTCGCGGTTCATTCTAAATCTTTATATGTTCACCTCTTTGGGCTTGATTTAGGTATTAGTGCTTAAAACTAATGGTTTTCCCAAAAAAGTTTTTTAAGTTCGCTTCTGTATTCGCATTGAAAAATGTGTGATAGGCTGAAGAATTAATGCACAAATCCTGTGGTGCTGTTGCAAAGTCGTTCGATTTTATCAAGAACTTTCAGAATTCGCAGTACAAAATCTATAGTACCAAAATTCTTGACTTATTGAGAAAAGTGCAGCAAAATTTGCATTTCTCACGCTTTTGGAAGGCTTATGAGTGGATTTTCGTTTCCTGTTGCTGTTGGGTGAATATGGTTTCTATAAATGTCTATTACTTTTTAAACTGTAACGCAAATCTGCCAACAGCAACAGATACAGTGGTGTAAATGGGTATGTGGCTGTAAAGTTGAAAATAATGAATTAACTTAACTAAACTCCAGGTGGCAGCCATGTCAAAATAATCCAGGATATACATATAAATTATGTAATTATATCATAGATCTAGTTTTTTCTTTGTTTTCTTTGGACAAGTAAAAAGACTTTTGATACACCGTGATTTCTCAAAATCTACACCATTTCCAATTGAAGTTCAATGAAAATCAATAGAAATTCAAATATTCCATTTGAAATTGAAGACATAACAATTGATATTCAAAAGTTCCAAAAAATATCAATTCAAATTCAAATTTTCTATTTAAAATTCGAAAAACATCAAATGAAAATCAAAACTCTTCAATTGAAATTCTAAACACATCAATTGATATTCAAAACTAATAAATTGAAATTTAAAACTTGTCTTTTGAAATTCAAAATTCGTCAATTGATATTCAAAACTCATTAGTTGAAAGAGTTTTGAATATTTTTGAATTTCAATTGACGAATTTTGAATTTCAATTGACGAGATTTTAATTGCAATTGATGAGTTTTGAATATCAATAGATGTGTTATGAATTTCAATTGACGAGTTTTGATTTTCATTTTATGTTTTTCGAATTTCCAATGGAAAATTTTAATTTCTATTGATTATCTTTGAACTTCAATTGTTGTTTTTGAATAAGCAAATTTGATCTTCAAATGTAATTTTTGAATATCAATTGACGAGTTTTGAATTTTAAATGGAATGTTTGAAAATCAAATAAAATTTTTGAATTTCAATCGATTTTCTTAGAATTTTAAAAGGAAATAGTGTAGAGTCAATATGAGAAACATTTTCCAGTTTCGGAATCAACACAATTACTTTAAGTCAATTCTGAACTGAAATCACTTATATTCTTTATCAACTCAATGTTACACATACCTTCTTCATGACCACAATTCTATACAATCCCAAACTCGCCACCAATCCACTGTACTAACATTGATGTCGATGCAAATGCAAATATTTCATACACTCGCATACGTAACTGATGTTTATTTCATGCAAATAACCATGTCAAGAGCAAATCGAAATAAAATAGACTTTTGCAGCTTCCCAAAGCTCTGACAAACCTTAAAACGCCCACAGCTTTAGTCTCTGTGCTCGGCTCGCAAACAGCAAAACTGACTGACTAAATGCATCTTCTTTTGCACTTTATCGTAGTCGTCGCTGATATCCTCCTCCTAAATATGCACGAGATCTATGAAATTCTTTTTGTGTGGTCCCACAGCTACAAAAGCACAATAGAACCAAGAATTCATAAAAGGAATGTCATCATCATTACTTGAGGGATTTACAAGGTATTACAACTAAAGCGCGGCGCAAAAAAAGTGGAAGCAAGAAAAAACCAAAAATATTTAGAAGTGAAGACCGCAATGCCTGATATGAACCATAGAAGATGAGCTATAAAAAAGAGACCACACTGTGGCACACGAAAGTTAGGTAGAGTTACACATAAAGAAAAACCTTGTGGAAAATTGTGCATGATATTAAAGGATATGTTAAGAAATATGAAAAATTTTATGATATGATTAGAAATAGGTAACTGGGACACAAAAAACCTGTAATTTCAAAATTATTCAATAAACATTTAGCGAACACAAAAAGTCTTGAGAAAACAGCTGATTCCTATGTAAAATGACATCCTTAATCCGAATACCACCTACATTTTTTCCCATCATGTACCGTCTTCTCGGCACGACCCCTTTAAGTGCAGTACTAGTATAGGGTGATGTTCAGAGACCGAATTACCGCATTCAATCAAAATCGAAATTTGGTACACAAACGTGTTCATACGGTCATGTTTTTATCAGTTACTTCATAATATATGAAATGCATGAAATGCATCTAATGTATCTACTGATTCGCTTCATAAATGCAAATACTTTCAACATTTTTAAGACAAATTTTTAGCACTTTCGTAATCAAGATTTCAAATCAAATTGATTTCAGAAGGTCATCCTGCATAAGAATAATCCGTTTTCTCGGTGTTATGTTAAACTTTGTGTAAGTTGACTACAGACACCCTTCAATATACTATTATAAAGTCAGTCTATAATCAAAAATTTTGAATGCATTTACTTCTGTCCAAATTTCTTTCTATCCAAATCACCTATTGAACCATTCATTTCTCTCAGTGTATACCCATATAAGATGCACAAAAATGTGCGTTGTAAGAAAATGCAAAATGAAAAAAGATACGCAAAAAAAAAACTGACAAAAAGGAACAATTCTTCTCTACGACTACAATTGCGCGCACACACACAGCATAAACATACCAACTCCTTCTGCATATGTGCAAATGTGCCTACACGCCATAGCGACTGTAGGAAACCAAACATAACTTTATATGCCATGTGGATGCAAAGAATAAAAACCAGTAAACCAGGAATAGAAACCACAAGAAGTTATAACACACCGAGCACCACACCGCCACCCTCCAAACACATCTTATGTATGCAGATCAAGTAAAAAAGACGATAAAATTCACTTTCGTATCTAACTCAAACGATAGAATATGGAGAACTTCCAAATTCATGTGTGCTACTTCCAAACGAAAAAAACTGCACAAAGTACTTTTTGCATCCAATGGCAAGCGAGTGTGTTCGTGTGCAAGGATATCCCTATACACCCTCGAATTCCTATTGTACGTGTGTTTTAAGACTGACAACTATAACGTCAGCAATTTGACTACATATTGTGTTGTGTATGTGTGTGGTACTGAGCATTGGTTGTAGTTATAGCTGCAGTTTAGGCAGATTTTGCATGTATATTTGATGGTACTTGTTGTTGTTGCTGTTGTCACAATTGTTGCTGTTATTGTTGTTGTTGCTATTGCTGCTGTACTGGAATCTACATCATATGTAGTACATGAATGAACAGAATGCAGTAAAGGATCATATTGAATCCTTTCTAGTCAATGGTTTTAAATTCATGCGCACACACACTCACATATGCTTGCACATACTCATCTACTCAGTCTCACAGTCTTACACATTGCATGTTAGACTTAATCTTTAAGTAAGTTAAGATATTCCTTTACATTTTAGTTTCATATTTGAATGAATTTTAGATGCAGTAGTATGTGTGTGTTTCATTGTTGGCATATCTTTAGAAATAAATGTGCATACAAACAGATTTGTATTAAGTTCAAATACCATTTTGATAATCCAGTCCAGGACAATAAACTATTTATGATGTATTGATTTTTTTGTTATTTAAAAAAATCTTTTTTTTGTTTTGTTCAGACAACAATGAGGGTCAATGTTAGAGCCTAACAATTTTGAAGGCAAGTGTAGGCAATTTTCTCTTTGACACTGATGTGTTTAAGGTAACAAGAGCACAAATGGAAAATTTAAAGAATTTTTATGGAAATGAGACAAATTTTGTAAGTGCCTTAAATCCAAATTAACAAATTGTAATACATGTGAAAGAGAGAAGGTATTTATGTAGGCTATTGGTACTTAAACAACTAAATCTATGTTCAAATTTGGATTATATATCTTATCCTTATCACTATCACTACTTTTGATCGTTATTCTTTCGAACAAATGCAGACTTTATTAGGTATATTACATATGGCAACAGACATATGTTTGACATATGTTAGGGCGACCGCAAGTTATATGGGAAAAGTTATAAATACATTTAAAAAAAAAAATAAAAAATTTCAGTTAAATTAAATTTTTTAATTTTGAATTTTTTGGCAAATTTTTAATTTTTTTTTTCATAAATTTATTTATAACTGCGAAACTGTTGTTTTTAATTTTTAAATTTCGGATTTTTATTTCAGCAGAATTGGACTAATTGTTCCGGAGTTTGTTTCGTTTTATGAATATCCCCAAAGTTCTTCGCTGAGATTGACATTCCTAAAATAACTTCTAAAAATTATGGCGTCCCTAGAAAATGGGTTGTGATGGGCAAAAAAGGGGGTGATATTGCGATACAGGAGGTTATTTTACAAAAGTATCAGCCGTTCTCTCGGTACGAACAAGAATCAGAAGGAATAGTGTCGGCGCTGATTTTCGTTCAGAGCAGTGTAATATAGGACAGAGGTGCGCATTTCAAATCTCAATTGTGCAATGACTGCTTCATGACACATATTCTTATGCTCTCTCATTTAGCCGTCTCTGAGACTGCGACGGATGTTTTGATATTTCTTTTAAATACACTGAATAAGAAAATTCATAGCACTTCTAAATATACCCAGGGAGAGTTCCTTGGAACTCAGGAATAACATCCTGCAATTCTAAACAGTCGAGGAAGGGCTAACAAGGGAGAAATCTTTTAAACATTTTGAATACTCGAGTACTGTAAAAAATGTTAAAAATTATCAAGACGTAAAAGAAAAACTTTGCAGTTTATGCTTTTTCGTACAATAAAAGTACTTATTGGTACGCTTAGTACAGAAATTGTACTTTTTGATGCAATAAAAATATTTTTGGGTACAATAGATGTCCTTTGTGACACAATAAAAGTACTATAAATGTACTCTTTGGTACAATAAAAATACTTTGTGGTACAATAAATGTACTCTTCTGTACAATAACAAAATTTAGTTTTTGGTACATTAAAGGTTCTTTCTGGTACATTAAAAGTAGCTTTCGGTACAAAAAATGTCCCTTTTACAACAATAAAAATACTTTTTAGTACAATAAATTTTGCTTTCTGCTAAAGTAAAAATTAATTTTTAGTGCAATAAAATTAGATTTTGTGCAATAAATTTACTTTCAGGTACAATAAAAGTACGCTTTGGTACATCAAAATTAGTTATTGGTGCAATAAAAGTACTCTTTGGAACAATAACAGTTCTTTTTGATACAGTTAAAGTCATTTTTGTTACAATAATATACAACAATTTTTACAACAATAAAAATACTTTTTAGTACAATACATTTTGCTTTCTGCTAAAGTAAAAGTCATTTTTAGTACAATAAAATTAGATTTTGTGCAATAAATTTACTTTCAGGTACAATAAAAGTACGCTTTGGTACATTAAAATTAGTTTTTGGTGCAATAAAAGTACTCTTTGGAACAATAAAAGTTCTTTTTGATACAATTAAAGTAATTTTTGATACAATAAAATCATTTAATGATACAATAAAAGTAATATTTGGTACAGTGAATGTACTTTTTGGAACAATAAATGTACTCCTTGGTACACTAAAAGTACTTTTTGGTACAATAAAAATCATTCAGGTACCTTAAAAGTACTTCTTGGATCAGTCAAAGTACTTTTTTTTTTGGTACAACCAATTAACGATTTGTTATATTAAAAGTACCAGTAATTGTACCTAAAGATTCAAAATTGTATTACTTCAAAGTCTGTCTAATATTGTTTTTAATCCTGATTAAAAGTTTCGGAGTCATCTAAAAAGTTGCACCGAATAGATTTGTTTTTCAACATAAATTTTCAAAACTAAAATTTATACCTTTACCCTATGGGTGGGAGGGTATATATCATTTGATACTACCGTAAAGTGTAACAAAGAGTCACTTTAGACCTAAGGATTCTTTGAACCAAATAAGAACGATAACTTTCGAAAGATGCAACCAAATGCTTTGACTATTTGCACCAGTTAATATTTCGTCAAATCTACTTACGGCATTGCAAATGGGCCACATGGTCATGCCCCTTCAAGTACCTCCCATACAAATATATCATTCCGCCCACTTTAGAAATTGAGTAATAAAATCAATACACCCAACGCGATCGTGCCCAAATTCCGTATTTAGTAAAGCTAAAGAAGGAGGTCAAAAGTACAGTAAGTACGGATTTTCTTTAATCCAGTTCAAAATGCTCGATCCAAGAACGGAAAAACCTAGCCTGGAATTTTTATTTGTAGATATTATTAAGCCTTGTTGTGCTTGATTTGATTCGCATATGCTCTTAAGATTTTCATACTTAATTGGAGAATTTATACGCTTAAATTCAAGTACGATTTTTGCAAAAAATAAGAATTTTAAACTTAAATTTAGAATGTGAATTAATTGTGTGGAGAAAACATTAAGCGAAGAGAGTAAATGTTATTTCTCTCCCAAACACTTTTTTCTCAGAGATGTATGTAAGATTTTTTATTCTTACTTTGAGTCAGCAATTACTTGAAATTTATTCAAAGAATTTTTTACTAGATAGTTGAGAAGTTCGTTCTTAATATTCTCCAATTAAGTTCGTACATAGTTAATAGAAGAATTTCATTCTTATTGTAACAATTTCTACAGAGATAAATGTAAAATATTTATTCTTACTTTGTCAGAAAATACTTGATATTAATTCTAAAAATTTTGTACTTTAAATTTGAGAAGTTCGTGCTTAAAATTCTGTAATTAAGTTCGTGCAATCTTAATTGGAGAATTTCATTCTTATTTTAACATTTTCTACGCTTACATTTTTGAACTTATCCCGGTTTGTACTTGATTTAAGAATAATTAGCACTATTCGTACTTAAATATTTAAGTACTTTTTCTGCAAAAAATCAGAATTTTAAACTTAAATTTTGAATGCGTTTTTTTTTCTGCGTAGCAACGCCCCTTCTGGTACCTCCCATACAAATGTACCATTCCGCCCACTTTAGAAAGCAAGTAGTAATATCAGTACACTCGACATGATCGTGTCCAAATTCTGAATTTGTTAATCAATAACAGGATAAAGTTTTGGAAAAAAATTGGAAGTCTAGCCACTCCACTTCTGGTGCCTCCCATGGAAGTGTACAACTCCGACAGCTTTAGAAACCAAGTAATAATATTAATATACTAGAAAATTTTATGTTTTACTGAAGGTGAGGGTATATGTAAGTCGGTTTTCCCTACTGAAACTCTTTTACTGTTTTTTTTTAAATTCGTTTAAAATATGTATAACTCGGTCAAGTCAGACCAGTTGTAAGTAAAATGATACATTACCTAAGAAAATTGCTTGAGAAATTTTTTCAATTCTTCACAAATTTGTTCTCTAATTTTTGTCCTACTTTATTTAAAATATTGAGTCGAAAAGAACTATATTCATAACATTTTTAGACCACGCAGTTCTTAAACGTATTTTTTCTTTGTATTCCACATACGAGATAATAGGGAGATTCTAGCATATGCATCTTTTTTAAGCCAAATATAATAGTATGTATTTATTAGTTTTCTGTTTTATCTTCAAATCAACACTTTTGTCCGACTGTAACTTTAAAGACTTTATAGTCAGACTATTAAACATATTTATGCATCTTCAGCACTTACACACGTATTACAGTAGACCGACCACACATCCCCAACAAAAACATTAGTATATTAATTGTTTTAATATTATAATTCATTTTCTATGTATCTTGTTATTGTGCAAAACTACTTTGTCGGTTATACCAATCAGGCAAACATAATATGCAAAAAACACACACAAACAAACACTCGGAAACAAAGTGTTTCCGCTATAGCGGAAACTGATTGTGCCATCGTCACAGATACATATGCATAAATCCAACACTGTATTTGTACCTTCGTCATCGGTTTGGTTCCTATGCCGCTTACAAAGCCATCAGGATTAGAAAAATGTTATCAAAGGTATTGCCATGTATATAACGAACAACCTTTTCATATTGTTTGTTTCTTCTTTTTTCTCTCTATTTTTACCCATACACATTTATCCCTCCAAGTCCTTAGCTCGAACATGCACCAACACACAGAGATAAGCATTGGTAACAAGCAAAACAGGATTTTTATGCAAAAATAGTTTGCATTTATAATCTCTACGAACATATAGCAAAGACATGGATAAGAGATGAAAATAAAAATTCTAAAAACAAATCTATCTTTTGTCCCAAAATATATGAAAAAATCGCACAGGGCAAAGGCAAAACGAGAAGAAACGAAGTAGAACGGCGAACCCTGTGTAACGGAGTAATCCTTGCCTAACATTAAAAATGTGTCAAAGGATACACTAATCTCTCCCCCTCGTTCTAAAATATGACAATGCGATGTAAACTAAAGCATTGATTAAAATAAATTATGATTCCTTTCGCACTTTTGCACCACTACTTTGAGACTCTTTCACACAAATCCTTTTGACCCATTTTAAGGGAAATCTAGGGTGTTGGATTTGACAGCTTAACCATCGCGCGCTTACTACTAGTGCAGCAGCAGTGGCAACGGCGTTCCTCAAGGTGTTAATGAATGCAAATTGTATGGTTTTAAGTTGATTGTTTTTCAAACCAAATGCAATTCTAAGAATTCAATTGACACCAAATTCAATAGTTTCACCTCCTTTGCTCTGCTCAATGAGGCATTCGCTGCTGCTTGAGGTGAAACTGTAAAACAATTTAGTTAAGATTTGCATTCCATTCATTGCATCCATTCTTTGCTTATTCATGTGCTCATTCATTCATACATTCGTTCATTCATTTGCTTAGATATGGAAGTGTTGGTGTGGCGTGGCGTGGCATGTGCTCATGAATATGCGTTGAGATGCGCGACCCCTTCCTAGAGCACCTTTATGCATTAGATCCGCCATGTTTTCGTAATTGAATTTTGTGCTTAATTTAAATTGTTTGCTTACAAGAGGGTACTGCTAAGGTTTGTGCGTGGGCGTGGAGGTGGGTAGTTAAGGTTTGAGTTAATAGCTCAAGGATTGTAAGAAATTTAAAAATGCAAAAGTTAATAGTTAAACTTATACAGATTTTTTTGTTGCGATATTTATTAACTTGTGTTTGAAAATGGCGTCACAAACCGCTTAAATAGCGGTGGGTTGATAAATGGAGCAACTTGCTGATCAAAAGCCGGATTATGGTGATAAATCATTTCTTAGGGAGTAATTTGAACTGAAGTAAGTTTATTAAGAAGTAAATGAAATTTAAATTTATGAGAATAAAGTTGGACAGAGGCCTTGTCGCAGGTTGTATTTAAGACTAAATCGATGTTGATTAATTAATTTGGGGTAGCCAAAAAAAAGATGAAGCTAATATTTTTTCACAAACAGTCATATTTCTTTTAAAAACCTTTTGGAAGCGCAAGGACATTTTGTCAATCTCTTAAGCATATTTCAGAAAAAGATTGTTTTCTATCCAATTTAACTGTCTGTCTTATTGGCCCAAAATCACTATAATATAATCAATTACCGAATATGTCAATAGCAAAACTATACTGATTTATTACATACTATGTTGAATAGAGATATTCGAACCAGAGTTTTACTGGTATATTTTAATAATTCTAGAATACCCTTTGGATCTTTGTACTAGAATTCCATATAAAATATATACGGAAAGAACGGATTTGCAGCAGTCCAAAATGTTTGTCCCCATCAAATGCAAAATAAAAGTCATCCAGAATATTCGACAGAAGTGGTGACTTCTAAAGGCTTCCTAAAGGCCCGTTTAGAGAAAAACACATTTAGGCTCCATAAACAAATATTTATATTTTAAAGAAAAAAACAACTGGATTTTTTAGTTAAAGCTTTTGTGAATTCAGTCTTCATCGATTAGTCAGCTCCTAATCAAAACTGGGAAGACAATTCTATTCACATTATTCACAAGATACCGGTGGCAAGGCTGAAGAGAGTGATTGAAATTAGGACCATCCGAATATACCAACTAGGGCGTGGACGCGGCCAACATTTGAATGATATTATCTTCCAAAAATAAATGTCAGAGGTTCTTAGTTCAGGACGTAATAAAGATTTCGACATCCAGTCCAGTAAAGCTCTCTTAATTCATATTAAAAACAAAGTTATAAATAAATAACCGTCTAGTGTGTGCAGTTGTGGCTGGCTGCATTCATAGTTGACAAAATGATTGTACCTAGCGATCTGCATTTATTAGGTACCTTCTGAAATCTTCGTTACGTTAATGTTTGATCGGTCGCATGATGGTTAAATACACGCCTATCATGCAGGTAACCTGAATTCGACCTCTACTTATATTTTTGATTGGCGGCTCTCTCGATCCCTGTGGGAAAATTCAGGGCTTACAAGACCCAAACTAGCACAGGTTGACATTGGGACCCCAAGCCCTCCATTTACCCTTCCCGTAGCAAGCCCAACGAAGACCTGCACGGGAAGGCGTGGCAGAAGACGTACAACCGCAGACCTGCAAAAAAAGGCACATAGAAGGCGTGCAAATACTCTCGCTGATTAAAAACATTGCAGTACCTCAATTTGTTTATTTGAGTACACACTGTTATTTTTTAGATATTTCTAACTTTTATATATTTTTCTAATTTTTTTTGCAACGACAGGAAACCTGCGGGCGCTTTCATCCATTACGTCGCGATTGTTAGTTAGCCATGCCACCGTCTAGTCAATGATGCTGTATTAAAATAAGGGTGACTGAAACCTTCCTCTCGCCTTCTTTTTTTCTGCCATTTGTAAGCCTGACTATTGGATGAGACTCACTTAAGTAGAAACAATGAAAACACACACAAACACCATCCCCTTGCCATCAATTTTGCATGCCTTCTACAGGCCTCGAAAAGCCCTTAAATATAAAGCTTGAGATCCCAACAAATAGAAGTGGATTTTTCCACTAGGAAGCTATAGACAGCAACTTTTGAGATGTCAAGTCACATTTGTTAAAATCTTCTAAAAAAATGTTTTCCGAATACGTCAGTAAACCATAGATATAGTCATATTTTAGAAAAGATATATGCTTATGGAAGTTACATGGAAAATAATACAATTAATCCGATGGTAAAAGATTGTATCCTGATAGTAGTTCAAGCTTCTCTAGTTTCCTCTTTTTGTTACTCCATTTTTCTCGAGTGTAATTCAAAATTAACGAAATCAAATATCCTTCTAATCAACTCCTGCAATATCTCTAATAAACTCCAACTCCAATGGGTACATGATTTGTCTACCATAATCTCCAGAGACAACAAATCCATTCGTCCAATCGAGTGAAATGAATGGAACACTAGAGTTTCTTCAAATCAGATTTGTTACTTTTCCTTATCCAAAGTGATTGTGTTGTTGCTGTCGTCTTTTTTTCTTCAGTTTTCATTTGAAAGTGGAGTTTATGATTTGGAGCTCAGGAGATGATGCTTGTGCTTTGCTGTCAACACAAATGCAAATTCAATGAGACATCATTAACAACTTTATGTCGAAGTTGTTGTTGTTGCCGCTGTACTTGCCGCCATAACTGTGATTATGATTTGTGATGTTGCTGCTGCTACGGTGGACGAATGCCAGACACAAGAGACTGCTGTAGTGAAGTGATTGGCAAACAATGTCCAGGATTAGGTATTCAGTCGTCTTCGATAGCAAATGTGTGAGGATTCAGTAGACGGTATGGTTCTATTAGCAAATGCAACACTAAGTAACAAATTTGCGCTTTTAGTTTTTTTTGGGAGAAAATGATTTATCATGGCACGAAGACGCTTAATAGTCAGAATAGTAAATCCTGTAAGAGTTTGGATCTAGTGAATTTAAATTTGTTTGCGAACTTGTCAAATTTTTTTAACATAACTTAAGTATAAAAAATTCATACTAAATCAGTTTGGAATTCGTCATTTTATTTTTTTTTTCTTCAAAGAACATTGGTTTTAATTTTGTTTATTTACACAGTAAAAAATTTTTCAGCTCATTGATTTGGGACTCAATTCTGAGAACTGCACGTGAAAGTTGCCCCAAAAAGAAGATGTTCTGCATCATTCGTTTTGTCAAGTTACTTGCCAAAATCATGTGTTATATAACGATTGACTGTAAATGTATTCACTTTTGAAGATATAAAAAAATATTTTTTAAAGCTCGGAAAAGAAACATATTTTGGGTTACTTTTTAAGTGCCGCCATAATCCAATTTCTGCAAAATGTTTGAAATTTTTCAAAAGTAAAAATTTCGTAGTTTCCATTAAACTGTGCAGCTGGCTACAAAATTCCTTACCCGAACTTTACATCTGAGTTCTATGAACAACCTTTGATTCCTTTTCTATACTGCCAATTTGTGCATTAACATTATATATCTCCAAAATTCTTGTTGCCTAGTGTAATCAACCAAATACATAACTAGCTGCTCTTTGTTGCTCATTTCTGTTTACTTTTTCCGTTTCCGCTTTTATTTGCTTAACAAATGTCACTTTGAATTCGTCGCCAAACACGGCAAAGGATCTGCTTGCACGAGTGCTATTCGAAAAGTTGGCAAAATCTTGTGCTTCTTCTTCGTCTCGAGTTATTTCATTAGTTTTATTTATCTATTGATGGTGCGAAGCTTCTTTAGAAAATCCTATTAAGTTCAATTTCCAATTTTCACAATTCAAAATCAATTGTGATGTTGATCTTTTTCCCTTTGCGGATGATTTGCTAGCAAAGTATCACGTACGATTTTCAACAAATATGAAATTTATTGGATTAGTTATAAAAGTGCAAACATCTTAAGAGTATTGCTACACAAAGGAAATGACTAACAAGGAAGGGGACTTTGCTGTGTTTTTGGGAGGGAGATTTTAAGTATCCTTTTACGATTGTCTCTGAATGTAGATGCTACAGAGTTTTATACAAAAATCGTCTTAAACAAATAAAGTAATATCTATCATTTGGTTGAAGGTCCTCTGTGACAAGGAAGTAGGCAATTGAATGACCAATTACATTTTTCCAAGGCAGTTGCGTAACATACATACATATTTTTGGAAAATATTATAATGAGTAAAGCTGCGCTAAAACTATGTAATATCGATGTCTGGTCTTTCCAGGGGCGTTTTCGTCGCCTGTTCCACACTGTCTACTACTTGTCAAAGACTTTTCGAGCCCATCGCTTTATTTCAAATTGGGGCCGGACGTGGCATGATGGCTATAACACGCGACAATCATACGAGAGAACCATGGTTCAATTCCTGTTTCAGACATCAAGTATAAGCCGTTTGGTGTGATTATAAATATAGAAAACGTGTCAATTCATAATAACGCGAGAAACTATCCCATACCTCAGTCATGGGGTGTAAAGAGTATCGGTACTCCCTCTCCCTTTTAAATGATGTGTCCATATATATTTTCTACAGTACTTTCCTCTTGAATACTGATTCGTTTGGCGAGTTTGAAAGAACCTCCAAAAGTCCCTACATAACCGCTTCCATGCAGAAGGCTTTGTCAATTTCCCATACTAGATACTACATAATATCATATACATACATTGAGAACATTTGTATGCGACATGTATATGCGTTTTGCGTAATATTAACGAACAAATTGCCAACTATCTACTAATTACTTGTTGACAGAGCGCGCGGTGTACATACATGAAGGCAATGGTGGTTTTGCGGGGCAACATCTGGAGAATTCGTAGTTTCTGCTCCACATCCTGCTGCCTTTCGTGTAATGATGATGACGATGATGATGTCGATTTTAGCTGTGAGCAGATGGCATTGAACGAATGCAATGGAATAACAATTGGAAATTTTCTAATTACGTTGAATCTTTTATAGTCTACTGGCAATAAGATTAACACCTAATGCCCGGGCGTGTACGTGTATACGTGCGTGTATATATGTGCATGTGTGTAATTGGGAGCATGATTACGAATGGTATCATTTATTTTACAAGGTCGTTAATGATACATATGTGTGTACATATACATACATGTAATATACCCAAAAACAAAGTTGAATGGCTATTAATAAGAGTAAAAAACAGTGAAATGGAATGAATGTTAAAACATGAATTGAATGAATTTGTTTTTATCGTTCGATTTAAGATATTTTCTATTTTTGCTAATACAGTTTGTTTAACAAGAGTTGTGTGAAATGGTTTATGTTGACAGCTGGTAGATCGGACTATCTCATCAGCACCCTTTGCTGTGCCCAACACATTATCACACGAAGTGTTAAAAACTTTAAAAAACTGTTGAGAAGCCCAAACACACCGGTGCGAAAATGTTGATACCACACGTCAGCATAATCCACACAAACTCTTGTCTATGCAATGGACAAAATTGCATAGAATTGTTTTTGGCCGAAAGTGCCAACCATTTTTTTTTATAAAACTGTAGGTTTTTCATAAACACTTTTGTAACCAATACGCATTATCATATTTCTGCAGTATTCTATAAAAAACTATCTCCTTTCATTCAATATAATTCATTTGTAAAATATTTTAATTTAGGATTGTCGAATATCATATTAAATAAAAGTTTTTTACTTTAACTATAACAACCACTACACACCCACATAAGGACAAACCTTATTTACTTGATATGTGATATGTAGAGACAAACATTTATTAATGAAGAAATGATGATGAGTACATGTGTATATGCATACGCACTTGCAAAAGCTGAGTATTCACATAAGCCCCTTAATATTACAGTTATGCTGTGCACTTTAACCTCATTAAAATGCGTCTTTGCATAACTTTTATACTTCGTCAACATTTACCTTTTAAGAGAAACATATTTATATCATTTTAATGAGAAAAAAACTATAAACCTCTTAGATATCGGATTTCTTAATAGTTTTAAGAATTATAAATAATAGGTTTACAATCTTTAACATCGTGTATGTTTTCTTTTGTTCCTTATAACGGAGAATTTGCAATTAAAATAAAAAACGTATTTGCCTTAAAGTTAAAATAAAGGTGTAATAATAGTTACGAAGTGGGGGAGGGAGAATTCTAACTTGAATTTTTGATCGTTATTCAATTGAGAATAACCATAAACTCTCTGCGGAAGTCTCTTTGTTGCTCACATATTCCTTGGTAATGCCACTGGACATCCAAATGTGACACGGTTCGATGTTGTGTAATCTATATGGAATACTACTACGATGCGTCATAGATATCAGGTGTTAGAAGTTACTGAAGTTCAACACAACGGTTATCCGAGTGACGGTAACAGCACAATAAACTAGGATCGGACGCGGTTGGCTAATAGGCCACTTACCTTACATTAAGAAGAGAAGAAAAGAAGAATGTCAAGAATGTTGTCCATATGTTAACGGCACCGCAAATGTTTTAAGGACTATGATTTCAAGCTATGTACCTGAAATGTCTTAACTGACTACGGAGGTGGTGCCTCAATCCAATTGACGAATGTCCTCGACATATATATACCTGACATAAAAGCCATACAGGAAATGTGATGGAAGTGGCATGGTTTCACACAACGAAAAATTTGTCATATCTTTTACAGTATAAGACATATGGTCCTTAGGAGAGGATACCCTAGGTTCAGCAATTGAAAAATTCAGTCGGCTTAATAACACCTCCCAGTGCGAAAAAAGTTCGTAACCATACGCAAAGCATACTAGACATCGTAAGACTGCATACGACCGAGATAGCCAATGTCGATTTACATGCAAGTCTACATACGACCGATATAGCCGATGCCAATCACAACAAACTCTTAATTACTGCAAAAAAGGTTCATAACCATACGCAAAGGATGCTAGACATCGTAAGACTGCGTACGACCGAGATAGCCAATGCTAATCACAACAAACTCTTAATTACTGTGAAAAACGTTCGTAACCATACGCAAACGATGCTTGGCATCGCAAGGCTGCATATGTCTAATTGTACATCGTGAAAGTGTTGTGGTCTCTCTTAATATTCGTGCTCTTATGCTCTCCCAACAACAGCAGCCCATTGTTTCTCTGTCTGCATTTGTGTTGAATGCGAAACAAGCGTGTGTGGTGTTACTTTCAAAACACTCAAGCAGAGATTGACTGTTTTTAATCAAACAAAACTTTCGAGCACTTGTGAATTGTCGATCATGTCTGTGTGAAAAAAACGATTATTGTTGGACTCGTGAGGCTATAGCATGCGTATCACTGATGTAGAATGTCGAATAGTATTTGAGACAAATGCAGCATCAAGACAGCACTGAAGCTAATAGTAACTCGGGCTAAGAGGGATCGATATAAAGGAAAGATGAAAGAGACGCAACGCTTCTTTAAACGAAAAAAGCGATGGTATAGAAAAGTGTAGAGAAAGTGTTGAAACCTAACAGTTGTACCAAAAGGTAACAAGTAAATATTTTGGAGCAGGGAGCTCCACCTATAAAAACAAAGATGAAAATTTGCTAGCGGACATTGTCCGAAGACAGTGCAGGTGAAGAAAGCAGCCAATCACCGATGACGCAGTAAGTTGTCCACAACTAAACCAAAACGAGATTAGCACGGCTTAAGAATAACAAAGCCGTGGGTTGGTAACGTGCATGCACCACCTCATAAACATAATTTGGTGTCGCAATGATTTGAATCTAGGTGTTCTATGTCCTGTGGTTTGGCCGGTCGATCCAAGTGTGTGCACTAAACACCTTATAACCATAGCATACACGGTCCTGTCGAGTATTTTATCTTTACGATCATGATTGGAACTTACCAGTGTGATTTTAGACATGATAAATTCACCATCGACCTGATATTCAATCTACGACCACTCATACTGATGAAGACCCAAGAAATGTAGATCTAAACATATATTTATCGACTAAGAAGCTGCGTCCGACTGTTCTATACGTTTGGTATCTCTGCGGAGCTGGTACGGCTTTATGGGAAGACGCTGACTAACATGAAGCGCTCGGTGAAGATATGGAAAAATCTAAATGTTCCATTTTCGACCGAGTAATGCTTCAGACAGGGTGACACCTTGTCATGAGATTTTATGAGAGAGTTTAGCATTCTGAAGTAAAGAAGTTTAGTACAATGAATATAAATATGTAGGTGATGCATTTTATAATTTTCTCCCTTCATTTCTTACGAACATTCCCAATCTTTTTCTTTTTTTCATACGTCTATAAAATGTTTAACTCTCTTAAACTGCGCTGACAACTTTCTGGAAATTTTTCAAATGTTTCACATTAAACTGCTTACGTTATAAAATGATGATATCCTAGAATTTCTATAGAACTTCAGATTGTTTAACATAAAGTTAAACTAACTATCAACAGTCTTACTTGCCTTGCTCTAGACAGTTTTTAATAAAAATGCAATTGTGCCGTTTTTTTAACATCGTTCGGAATAACTTCAAATGCGAACTACTCAAGAGTAATCCAAAGAGATTGGTCGCAACAACAACAACAATGCCAAAGACCAGTCAGCAGCTAAGGATATATATACAATACAACGTATTGCTTTTGCATAACCTTAAGAATGCCATGACTAAAGATGCCATAAAAGAAGGAAGACAAACCATAACCAATAACTACCTTCAACATCATTCTTCCACCTAAAGAAATCGTCTTTACATTAATTCTCTTGACCAGTTGCCATGAAAGGAAGCGATATGCAAACAACGGCACTGTAACTGAGACCTATCCTGTGCTATTGTGCAGTGACATATATATTCCTACCTTACGGTAGAGATTTCACAAACACAATGCACTGAGACAAACCTTTGCCCAGCTCAAGATTAAACCGTAAAGAACTCTCTTTTACTGGCTTCTTACAGCGTGGGCTGTTAAAGCATTTAAGCCAGTACACATTACGGGTGCGAATAGTTTTGCATGTCCCTGTGCTACATTTTTCCGAAGGCAGGATAATCGTGTTGCTTCCCGCCACTCCCCTGGCAAAGCTGACATAATCCTGGAGTTTAAACGGCTTTTTCTATTGTGGGTCTAAATGAATTTAAAACCATTCTAATGCTGCCACCAAAAATGAAACAGGTTAATGTTACTACGGTTGAGTCGACTACAACAAAGACAAGCTCATGTATTAAGGACAAAGGTGTGAGCGAGCGAGCGAGCAAGTGGTGGTGTCGCTGCCTGTCAGGATAAATTTGTATTTTCGTGTTAAGCTGATTATGGCAAATGTATGCAAATCGTTTACGAAACTACTTAGCAAAGGATTTGTGAGATTCACCAAATTAAACGTTTAACAATTGATTTTTAATTCATGCGCAATTTTAGGATTTCATTCACACAAAATAACCTAAAGGAGTGTCGGGGAGAGGATGGGGATTTCTACAGGCGACAGACATTCACGAAAGGGGGAATTGTAAGACACCATATAAAATGCTAACTAACGACGCATAACGAATCCCTTCAATCTACTGTTTGTGCTCGCGAGCGTTGACTTTTCTTTAGATGCCGCAAGTTCGCACAGTATTTGCAAGAAAACTTTTCATTTCTCCCGTAGGTGGTGACAAAATCTCACACATCTTGTCTTGCGTGGTCACATCCTTTGTTGCAAACTTAACCGCAGTATTACAAACGATTGCGACTGCTGTGCTGCTGCCACAGACACTGTTATTCTTACGGTTTGTTTCTCAATCATTGTTGACACAACCACTAGCCAGGCAGCCGCTCCATATTAAACATTTTGCACAATTTCATCAATTGTACGGATTCTTTTTCATCCTCATGGGGATGGTGGTACGTGGGCGGTTTTGTGATTTTCACGCATTCTACTGCTTCATCTGCCAGACGTATTGTCACTTTGTAATACGAGTCGTTGCTTGGATGTGGCGTCTCCGTGTGACATTTATTTTGCAATTCCAATGCCGATTAAAATTGTTGTTGTTGTTGTTGTTGCGTTCATGCTTTATTATTGCAGGAAGATGTTAAATGTATTTGATCGTGTAATTTAACGATTCAAATAAGGCTACTGTGCTGCAAAACCCGAAGATTGACAACCACTTCGATAGCTCAGTGGAAGCGACGTAGATTAGCAATCCCAGATGCCGGGTTCGAATCCCGGCCGGGGCGCTGGCTAAATCAACATCAATAAAAAATTACTTTTCAAATACTTTCGAGTTCTCCAGCCAACAAAACTCATCCTAGATGCTTCCACTAGGAAAAAAGAAATGATTTATCAGCATCGCAAAATAAATCAACAAAACCAGTTGGCGCCATCTTTGGAGGAATTTGGCGGTTAAAACTCACAACAACACCTAACAATCCCTTGACACAAACCCTGTTTTCCACAAAGGAACGAAACAGAGTTGCCAACAACGATTGTATGATAATCGGATTAAATGGCCGATCAAGTGCCGATAAAAAGAATTACCATCCCAGGTACAACAACAACATTCCAAAATTAAAAACTATTTATTAGTAAGTAGTGCAATCTTAGCTATGGCTCAATTTCTGCCAATTAGCATCTCAAAAATCTCGCTAATTACTTCAAAAGCGTCGACTTCAACATTTGCTACTTTTGATCCTATCTTTCCATATGGTTACATGATACATGTTCCTTCATTTATCTTACTTCTATGAGAAAAACCAGGTCACTGTGATACCACCTCAGGTTTACGCGATTGTTCGCCATTAAGGCAATGACGACTCATATTCGCATTTCAGCTAAATTACAAGCAAACAGCCGTAATTCGCTTCACCGTTTCATTGCAGCCAAATGAAGAGGAAAAGAGGTAATGCAACTAGATTGGCCCCATCACTTGTTCCTTTTTCTCTGTTTTCCATTAAGACCAGTTGATCACATTTCTGAGCTCAAACTATTATCCAAATCTGCATTGGAGTTAACCGCCGGCACGTTTGTGCCCTGCTTTATCAGGCCACTTGTTACAACTTACTCATCATCAACATCATCATCATCATCGGCGTGTCTGGATGACACAGTAGACGCCAAAATACACACTGACACACTGTTGCACGCTCTGACAGGCATATATAGAGGAACTGATGCACAGCCAAGGATGAAGGAAACTTTCATCCTCGATAAAATTGCAAGAGTTTCACTAGTACACAGAACGCGCGACCGCTGCTTATACTACAACGAGACGAGACGAATACATTGTGACATTGTGTTGGGGGTAATCATGAAAGCGCAGTCATGAAAGTACATGTGATAACCTTAAGCTCGGGCCAAGCTATGCCACGACCACGGCAACAACTTGAACCATTGCTGGTGTTGCAACTACTGTTATAAAGAGGAGCTGTACATTATGACCAAACCCAATGAACCAAATCCTCCCATTCCACGCAATCCAAAGAGTTTTTGCCTGGCAAAGGTTGAGGCGGCGTCTGCCCTGCATTGGGAAAAAAAGTAACGTCTTTAATAACGCTTGGATGCGCTTCATTTGTATTGGGAATCAGAGTACGTGATGTGGTGGGAGGGAGACACCCGACACAAATTTCCTGCGTATGAGTGAGTGAAATTTTAGCCCCACTCTCATCGACATTATGTGCGGCTATGTGTAAGTAAGTAGGGTAAGAGGGGCCTGGCAAAGGGCCAGTAATATATAAAAAGGAGAAATTCCATCAATTTGAGCAACATGTGTCAGCCATCACAGCGCTTGACCGTGACGGTGATTTAAGTTTACGATGATGAACCGAAAGACATTATTCGGAGTCTTTTTCTCTCCCAGAACATCAGGCTTCTTCGCCACAGAGTTAGACTGGTCTAGAAAAGGCTTTGTAATTTAAATCATAGTTTAGCGTAATTGTTAACAGATGTAATCTTGCAATTTGTTTAACCTTCGGTATGATTCGTTATTCATTGAAGAGGTATTCAGCCTCATTCCTATTTTCGGTAAATCAGCGGCGGGACCTAGTTTCCGCCAAATCATTGGATGTAGATCCCTTTGTTGGAGCATCACGCGGGCTGTGGTTAAAACCGAAATCGCTGGTCGAGTCTTCGGGCTCTAATGTGGAGTTGCATTGTAATCGGGTACTATAGGCCCAAGGAGAAGCGGAGCTGGTAAGGTAAGCATCACCTTGTACAAAGAATGGCTTGCTCCCAAATTGTCGACTTAAGTTCCCAGATGGTTCAAGCTTGCTAGGTCTATCCCATTTGTGCGGCGACAATCGCATTGCAAAATGTCCAGTGTGTTAAGCACACCATGGATAAGGCCTTCATAGCGAGACTCATGCGAGAACTGTGGACTCCCCTTTTATCGCTTCTTTACAGCACACATTACCATTGGCCGCTGTATTGTATTTTCCTCAAACAATACTCGACATTCTTCATCGTTTCCGGACTTGTGTGAGACAGTTTTCGTGTGTTTTAGGACACCAGGATTACGGACGATTGTTTACTAAAATTAAGAAAGTTGTTTACAATAGACATTGGCTATCTCAGTGGTATGCCACCATGCGCTGACTAGCTTTTCTTGCGTTTGCCAAACCTTTAAGATACATAGTTAAGAAAAGGCCCCTGTGTGCAACATTTTCCCCATCTCCGCCACTGGAAACCATTGAAGCATCAAAACAACACGCCAACATAGAATTTTAAAATTCAACACTGTATGTAACTACATGCTACACATGTATGCGTTCATAGCCATTGGAGTGTATCGCAAGTTGTCCTCTTCCTGTCACTGCTGATGTTTAAGCTGCTGCTCCACAACTAATGTGATGATGGGGCGAAGCAGCAGATCCTTTCCACCACCACCGCCGCCGCATCGCCTCTCTCTGATGCAACAATGTGCTGTAAAGCGGTAAAAATCACATGATGATAATGATAATACCATTTCAATGACATAGATTTTACATGTAAACGAGTGAAAGCGTACAATTCTATACACAGACACACACGCACAACTGACGAAATTCAAAATATATTCAGGTAGTTGGGAATGGAAATGCCGGAGTTTTCAACTGTAAGGATAAGAATCGTTGTGTCGTGACGGACGCTGTTTCAGATTTTCTGTTACTCACACGCATTGAGGAAATTGTTCGATATCAAACAATGTTCTTGTTACAATTTCTTGAATATTTATGAGCTTACCGGGTAAAAGTTTAAAGGTTTTTATGTCTTAACAAAATTGAGATAAAATAAAAGTTGTAACCGCAGTCGTGGGCGGATATGGTGGGAAAGTAAGGAAAGTTAATTTCAACTATCTGTGTTACGGATGAGGAAATGATTTTGACGGGAAACAGGGAACTTAGCCGTTGAACAGATAGTAAACTAATTCCTTTAAATACTATAGATTTCAATAAGGTTGGAATTGCAGGAGCTGCTGACAGCTCTTCCTGAATGAGCCTTTTACCGGGCTCATATATAGAGAGCTGTATTTATAATCTGGCCCTCTAAATTCGCCAAGATTTTGATATATTTTGCTTAGTTAATTAATAAATTTTTGATTAAGTTTTCATTCAGTAAAAGTACATGATTAATCTGTACACTTCCACTCCAAAACCACCAAAAGTGGATTAAAAGTTGACTTAAACAATTACGTACATGTAAATCCATTGCTATAATTGTACATTAGATTTTAATATATCCCATAAAGAGTCCATATGGAGCAACGAACTAATTCCTCTCAAAGCACAATTATAAATTAATTAGCTTAAACCAAATCGACTCCATTTCCAACTTTTCCGTTCAAAACCGTAACAAAGTTACTCTTGCGACTAAGCACTTGAATAATTTTTAACTATGGCTAAAGGGGAAAGCGTATCACATTTGTGGACTGAGAGGTATACACGGTTGTAAACAATAGCATACAAGAAGCTTCCTTTTCTTTCCTTTCCTTTCTTCTTTGCCACAAAGTGTTGTGTTAATTTTTAAATAACAATTATTTCAAACTTTTACCGCAGCAATTCCACAGAGATAGCTGGTGCCCAATCACAACACCCCATCTCGGTTGTAGTCTACACAACATAACTGGCGTATTTCAACTGATTAAATGCCCAAGAGCTCTCACCTCCCACGCGCTAAAGGCTTAAAGATTTTTAGATTGGTATCTACATTGTTGTTGTCTGCTTGTTATCATCTTATCCGATTTGCGTCGTTGTAGCACTTGAAGGTGTTTAAATTTAATTATTTTCTATGAAAACTCTTAAGTTTAGCCACCACAAAATGTTGTTGTCGAAAACTTTAGCCATTTTGCAAAATCATTGAGTGCCGATGATTAGAGCAAAAACTAATTGTTTCATCCCAAAAAGGCTGTGTGTAATGGCCACACACACACAGAGCAGAGACAACCTCAAAGGCCGATTAAATTGTTGAGTTTGTTTTTGAGAAAACCTCAAGATTTGTTTTCAGCTAAAGTTTTGCGAAAACTCCTTTAGGGGAATGGTAGTAGGAGCTGTCAGGCAGCAGAGGTTAACAAGCGGTTGCTGTAAAATTCCAATTATTTAAAGGTAGTCGTAGCAAGTTGTAAGTAGATTTATTGAAAATGTATTTAAAAGTTAAAGTGCAGTGGCTAAGAGGATTCAAAGCACATAAATCAATAAAAAATTGATTGGTAAAAAAGTAAAAAGCAATCATAATTTATTTTTCAGTTGTCGTTTTGTTTTACCGATTACGCATGACTGGTACCAAGTTTCATCTTAGTGTTATACAATAGTGTTTGACATGTTGTCTTAGAAAGACTCTTACTGCAGTATCATCTTCAACTTATTCCGCTGTATATTGAAAATCAGCATTCTGTGAAAAAACGTTTTCGTTGTGGATGATATACGGCTGAAAATACCAACTTAGTAAACATTTAGTCTTTAGTGAAGAGAAGTTTCACACAGAGAAGTTTCGCAATTTATAGGTATTCGAAAGTTTTGTTTGATTCAAAACAGTCAGTTTCTGGTTAAGTATTATGAAAGCAACACCACACACGCTTGTTTCGCATTCAATACAAAAACAGTCAACAGCTCGAAAGAGAAACAATGTTCAACGAATATTGGGGAGAATGAGAGCACGATTGTTGGAAGAGCGCAACATTTTCACCGTGTACAATTTAACAGCGTTGACGCACCTTGTGCGACCGCACACAAGCACATCATATTGTAGTGTGCGTGCCTTCGTTAATGCTCAGCAAACCAAAAGTTCCGACATTGGCTGATATCCGACATTGTTACCTATATCGTACAGAATTCGATACTACTCGTTGAAGTGAAATTATATTTATTTTGCTCCGACATATCTGATCGGTTTCGCAGCGATTTCGGAACTCTGTGTCGGAGGAAACAACGAATTTCTCTTCAGCTGAATAGGGCAGACATCGTATCAACCACTTCATACGTTTTTAGTAACGATTTCGGTCAGATTTTGGATCCGATATCGGAAGATATATATTTTCCGAAAGACTTCGGCCAAAAATCGGTACGACGCATCGGCAAAATCATCCGATTTACTTAAGTTATTTGGTAAGATATCTGTCCGAATTCGTAAAGACGTGTCGAATATCCCTTCACAATTGCCCTCGATTTACATTCAGAAATCGTTAAGTCGTCGGTACAACATATCGCACATACATTAGATTTCCCTCAGCTGCCTCGGTCAGACTTCGTGTCAAACTTCGTTTTTAGTTTAGACTTCGGCCCGATTTCGCATCTGATATCGGAAGATTTTGCCGATGTTTGAACATTTTGTTTGCTGGGTGCCTACCATCATCATCTATGATGAATCATCTTTTGCTTAATACTCGAAAAAAATTATATCAAAAACGGATTTTGTCTCCATGGTTTTGTTATAAAGCGGTTTTCAATGGAGTAAAATATGCACAGTCCAAGACGTTACTGAAATTTTGTCTATAATTGAAAGGCTCATGGATGTAATTTTATGTGTAACGAAGCATTTTTTTAAATATCTATCGCGATTACCCACAGTGGCACGGATCCGAGTGGACCAATCGTCAATGACTATGCGCATAGATCCTGACTTAAGCACATCGTAAGATTTATGCTTATTGGAATAGTTTTGTATTTGCGGAATAACGAAAATACCTTTGTATCGCTCAACTACTCTGTAAAGTAAATCTTCACATCAATTTATGTTAGTGTATCAAATGATACATCAAATTTGGCTAAACGATCAGAAAAGTGTTTTATTGTTTGATATTTCTGGTCAAATTCAGTGTCACGCACTAGGATGACGCATTTCGAACCCTATGACGAGTTCATCTTCACCCCAATTTTTGCGATTTTTCGTTTGGCCGTTTATTCTGGATGAATGTACCAGTTGAATGCCTTTTCCGGATATTTTACTCCTTAAAGTACGAATTTCGAAAAATCCAATTTTATCCCCTTTTCGCCCTTTTCCCCTAAAAGTACGAATTTCGAAAAATTACTTCGCACAATTTCCCCATAAAATAAGTTTTAAACTTAATTGTTGCGATTCTACCTTGAGTCGTTTGCTAGAGATTAATACAGGTTAGGGATATGTTAGCAAATTAAATAACTTTTTGCTTGTAGTTCATTCTATTATTAAAGATTCTAAGTCTTGGATTCAAATTTCTACTTTTCAGTTATCACATGTCAACCCAACCAACACATCACAACACTTGTCATACATTCACTTGGCTTCTTCACATCTATTCGAACATTGAACTCTTTTTGTAAATGTTTTTCACTAATTGGAAACCTCTATACTCCTCAAGGACGCCATCTACACTTTAAGTTCACTATAATTAGCAACTCTATAAGCCCAATTGGAATTTCTACACTTCATTTGTTTTGAATTCCAATTTGAAAATATCTAAACACCTCACTGGCATTGCAGTTCGAATTAATTGCCAGTGTTCGTCGTATTTAATTAAAATCATAGAATGCCAACAATTATGTGCGTAAGCGGAATGTCAAATAGAATTTAACGACTCTCATTAAAGCTTGTGAATATGTATTTGTGTCATTCAATAATTCCCCGGTATCTCTTGCCAATACACTCAAACACACACTCACTCGCATGTGTGCCAACTAGGATAAATAGTATGTGGTCCATACATGAGTTTGTACGATTGGAATGGGGCTATCATAGATAACATTATGGCCTGTGACCACATTTGTAGTACAACAGCCACAGGAAGGATGACAACATAATGTTGCTTACCTCACATGACCAACAACATAAATAAACAGGTGAGGACAACATCTAACAATGGCACTCGGGCATCCATAACACGGTGGCTTAATATCAACGTAGAGATATATGTACCGGGCAAGGCTCAAGAGACCATCATTAAATATTGAAGACAAAGAGGATCAAAAGCAAAACTCTTTCTCATTGTTAAGCCGAAACGATAGCAAATTGTGTTGGCTTGTAATATATTTGCCAATGTCTTGGGAGATTTATAATTATGGGTAGCGCAGTCGCTCATTCTCAATTAAAATTAAGGATGTCGTCTGAAAAGATACACATAATAGATTTTTAGATAGGATAGCAGAAATTTATTAGGCGCAAATAATGATGAAATTAAGTCTGAGTCTTATAAAAAGTAAAATGATATTTTGTCTTTTAAAACTCATTGCTCAATGTCATCACACAATCGCCACAAGCTTTTTTACTTACACCGTGTCAACTGGTATTACTTTGATGTAATTGTACCAAAACTTTTTTCCAACTGAGTGATTGGCCCTGAAATTAGTCGTAAGACAAGTATACTCCCTAACTGCTTTCTTGTTGAGGTAAAAACTTTTAATTTTCACAAGTGTTAAATTAAAAAGAACCTCACTTACACAACTTTTTCTTCCTATCTACCTATCGTGCTGCCCTTCGGTTGCGTATATCTCTCTCTCCCTCTCCGTGTGTCCTTTCACTCAAAGACGATTGCACAACAGTCCAAAGTCCACTTCAAGTTTCATGCCTGTTGCCTTTTAATTTGATTGTGTTGCCGTAACTGCTGTGGCATATCGGACTAATCCTTCTTCTTGGTTGTAGTTTGTAGCATGTTGATATTTTGTTTTAAGGTGTTGACGTCGTCGTTCTCATTAAGTTCAGTTCAGTCCATTGTAGTTACTCGTAGTTGTTGGCCAAATGGTAAAAGTTTGTTAAAAGGTAATTTTCATTGTACTAATAAGATTTTCCGGATAGTTTCGGACGACATTTGAAATTATTAACAACTTAAAGAGGATGGCCCGACGAACGACGTTGTAGTTCTAGTCATTGTATTTTGTGAAAAGCAGTCCTTGTACAGATAAGACAATTCACAATTACACTTGCATTGAACTTGTCATAACTTCACATTCTAAATTTGTCGGCATTTTTATATTCATATTTCATGCTCTGAAATACCAAAGCAAAGAAGAAGAAGAATCCTGGGAAAATGCGTACAAAATTCTCAAATCATTTGAACCATTGGTAATGGCCCTGACAGTCGATGCGAGGGAGAGGAAAAGAATAGTGATAGCGAAGAAAACTTGTAATCAGGTATCATCACTAACAATAAGGCCACATTGTGTTGTGTGATACTTCCACACTCAACTTTGTGAATGTGATGTGCGCTGCTGACATCTATTATGACACCGGTCGCCGAGAAGCACATGATGTCGATGATGACGCTGTTGGTAATGAACCATTTTCACATGCCCGGAATGTCTATTGAAATTGACATGTTTTCCTTGGCTGTTTTTTTGTTTTCCTCTATGCTGCGCTCTTACACCCCGGCTAGAGGGCTGGCTGGCTGGCTGGCCCACTTTAGTAATTCTCTAATGCATTTTCACCTCGACTACAGGAGAATATTGAAAATGTCGAACATTGCACATTCTCGTACATTGTCAATGTCGTACGATGCAGTATAGCGCTGGAGGAGATGGGGAAATAGAAAAAAATGGAACCTAAAAACGTGTTCCCAATACTAATGCATCACAGAGAGAGAGGCCAGAGTCGACCAGGAGCAAAAGTCGAAATGTCGTCGCCGTCGTCCATGGATGTAATATGTCAAGCCGAAAGGGGTCATTTGTTAACTGCAGGCCATTTGTATGTTCGTATTAGGCACCAAACGTGACCATTGTTGGGTGTGATAATAAAATAATAACAAGTTCAGTGAAGGTAAAAAGAAAAAAAAGCACGAAGAGGAAATTTACATTTTGTACGATGTTTGTGGATAATTTTGAATGAAAGATATTATTGGGAAATGTTGCACCAATCGTCTAGAGCAACAGGGAGTTTAATTTTTGGCAATTGTTTTTGAGGAGCTTTTGATGAAGTGGTTAATGTCTAGCGGATACATGATAAGAGAGTGATCTTGATTGTACTGAGAAATTTAGAAACTAATCGAATCGAGGAGAGATAAATGAATAAAACGGATAAGTTATCGTGGATTTTTATGTACACATATTTGGCTACAATGCTACTTAGTGCAACGATGCCAATTAGGGATAGCCGAGTTCGTTAAGGCGATATCACTGATGAGTCTTCTAACCAAAGTTGAAAATGATGAAAGCTTACTCCCTCTCACTTAAAAAAATTAATTTATACTTAATTTATAGGCATAACCGAACGCGTGCATACAACAATATTGTATGAGGTCGCACAAGAAGCATCAGCACTGTCGAATTGTACACGGTTTAGATGTTGTGCTCTCCCAACAATAGTTTGCCTGTTTTTGTGCTGAATGCCAAACAAGCGTAACACTCAATCGGTGACTGACTATTTTCAATCAAACAAAACTTTCAAGTACTTTTGAACTGCCGATCGTGTCTGTGTAAAAAAAGGCATTATTGACGGCCTTGACTAGATGGAATGTTTTAGGATCAGAGATTTAACGTATCCATACAAAAAGTAGTCCAAAAGTGTCAAATCATATGAACGAGGGACCGGCCGTGGCATAGTGTTTAGAACACGCGACTACCATGCGGGAGATCACAGGTTCAACTAATGGCTCCAGTCATCTCGAAAAAGAAGAAAAAAAAGAAAAAATTTTTTCATTGTCGGCTCCCCTCGAATGTTGTTGACGGCACCTTCGCAGTATAAGTGTCTAGTAAGAGCTTCTCAAACAGTGACGTTCGCATTCGTCGATAAACAAGTAGGTGCCGTTAGTTGTGAATCTAAAAATAGAAAGCGTGTTAATTCACAACAACGCGAGAAGCTATCCCGTACAACATTCATGGGGTGTAAAGGGAAATTAAGTAAGTAAGAGGTTGCAAAAACGTCAAACGTTAGGTTCAATAAAGTAATGTTTTCATGCGCTGTATGGCATGGTTTGTTGTCTTGTTGGAACCATTCCTCCTCTAAATGATTTGCAATGACATTAGAAATAAAATTATTACGAATCATTTGCCGGTAGCGTTAGCCATTCACGGTAATGTTGGAAACGGTTTTGGATTTAAACACAAATGGGCCGATGGCGGCTTCGCAATGTAAATCACACCAAACAGTGATTTCTTCGAGATGTTATGGGGCCTGGGTCCGACCGTGGCTTAGTGGTTAGAACACGCGACTACTATGCGGGAGATCCCGGGTTCGATTCCCGCCTCCAATTATCTAAATTTTTCTTTCTTTGCTGGCCCCATCGATGTTGTCGACAGCAACGTCGCAGTATAGTGTCGAGTCAGTCGGTAGTAAAAGCTTCTCAAACAGTGACGTTCTCATACGTTGATAAACAAGTAGGTGCTGTTAGTTGTGAATCTAAAAATAGAAAGCTTGTTAATTAACAACAAAGCGAGAAGCTATTCCATACCTCATTCATGGGGTGTAAAGGGAAATTAAGTTTTTTTATGGGATCTCAATGGTCTCATAAGGACTGTGATCTCTCCAAAAACGACAATTCTGCTTGTTTACATACAAGTAAAGCGATCAATGAGCCTCATTACTGAAGATGGTTTGACGATAAAAATCTGGTTTAACTTCCATTTGATTCTTAGCTCACGACGTAATTGATTGTCCACTGGCTTTAACTTTTGCAGCAGCTGGATCTTATATAAACATAGGTCAAGATAATTTCTCGATTAATTGGAGTCCGTGTCCACTCACGTCTACAGCAGCGATGGCATCTTCTGTATGCAGGGTACGGGCTCGATTTGGATGAATATTACCTAAAATGGTAAATGTGGTCATGATTCGATCGATAGTATTGCACCTCAGATGGCCAATTTTGGCGAAAAGAGCCCGAATTTGTAAATATTGCTCTGGTATATCGTTGCATGACGATTTGCTAAAGTGAACTAAAAACCTAGGGTATACCACCCGGTTTCTTGGGTTTCATCTATAAATACAACGTTTTGTTTTTTATTATTGATTTTTGAGAACTTGGCTAATTTGCATAGGAGGGGCAAGACAACGTGTCCAATTTTTATTCGTTAGTCAATGTTTTGGAAATATAATTGTCCAAAATTTGGTTATTTTGTATGGAAGGTACCAATAAGGAAAATATGAATGTGTTGCACACTTACTAAAATAGTGTACAAAGTAGTTAAACTGATCAAATAAAAATGTCCTCCCGCTGTCCGTTGGATGTTAGTGAAAAAATTGTATTTCTCCAAACAAAAGGTATTTTTTATGGGAGGTGCCAGAAGGGGTTTGGCTATTATGCCTATTTCTAATCCCATTAGAAATAGGTCTTAAGATACTTGGGGTCTAACACATCTCCTTATATGATATACCTACCCTCATCCCTTAGAGTGAGGATATTAAAAATCAAACACACTTCATAAGTATGTCAGCTAGTGACAAACAATTTGTATTGTATTAATAAACTAGTGTTATTAAATATCATTTCAAAATTTCATGTCAATAATTGTTTCATTAAATGTCTGATTTGATGGTAAAGGAAAGAAATTTCTTCCATATAATTTTGAGAATAAAGAGTTATGATGCTTACGACATTTATGTCCAAAGATTCTATTGAAATGACACACTTTATAGATTACTATGCCTTTGAGCAGAAGATGTACTTTTTGAAGATTTTTGTTAGTTAAGATACACACGTGCAACTCTTAACATTTTTATGTCCCACTGACCTGCTGTTCTGCTCATGTCGTGTGCTTTAAATCAGGCCATAAAATCATATAATATAATTTATTAATGGTGATTTTTGTCAAACAGAGTCAAATCATAAAACTCACTTTAGAAAAGAAATAAAATTGGATGAAAGATGAAGGCGGGTTAGCACTACGGTGTTGTATTCATCGTCTTTATGAAATCGAAACATTAAAAAGCTGTACCAAATTTCGAATCAGCATAGATTGTAATGTTAAATTTTTGTGGGGAACAATTTGTCCCTTTTCTCTTAAAATCACCATATTGAATCTATGTTCTATCGGTCTAATTTATAAAAAATTTATAAAGGGAATATGAAGCGTTCTTTAGCTAAGGTTTTCAATAGCTCTAAAAAACCTTTCAAAGAAAATGTATTCATAAACGTTTGTTGTCAGTCATTCAGCTTTATGTGTTCCGGTGGCAACGCCTTTAATGATGAATCTTTTATGAATACTATTTTCTTTAAATTTTCCTAAAAATGGTTTATAAACCTCATATAACATTTTATGAATAAGACCTTAAAAATTAAGTTAAATATGAGCAGACACAATAATAATATTTGTTACCAGAAACTGACAGAAAATATACTTTAAAGGAATAAACATTACAGGGAAACAAAGTTAATTCAAAAGAAGCGCGTATTCTTCTCTTCCAGCCAAACATTTCTTTCCAAAAGTTTCAAATCGTTGGAAGGTAATTTTTTTGAACTACAAAATTTATACCATTATGACAAAAGTTAATATGTCAAGTTTTTATAATTCTAAAAGAATTCGATTCAAAGTTTTGGAATTTCATAAAGTTATAAAGGGGATATAAGCTTCAAACTTATTCTAATAGTTCCAAAAGATATCTCAAATACAAAACTTAAAAAAAAAACAAAAATGACATAACTACTAGTCGACATTATTGTTTTTTGTTGAAATATTTTTTAATTTAAACTATTTAAAATTTTTGATATATTCAGTTTAAGTTTTACTTTCTTAAGATTGGTACACATTAAAAATATAAATATTGATATAGCATTTGATTGTTTCTTATCTTGTCACCTAAATGCTTTTATCGTTGAGGTCCCCTCCTCACATTACACTGCGGCATCAAAAATTGACCTCTTCGGAACATTACCGAAACTAGGTTGCCAACGCGTGCCAGCCGTATTTTGGGCAGCAACATCTTGTGAATAGAGCCAATAAAGCCATGAAGCAAAATCCGTATATGGCGGGTCCTTTGTAGGTGTGGTTGTTATAGGACTGATACCGTGATCGCCATCTAGAATTTCATCATTAACTACATTCCCAATAAATGTAGGCTCCGTCGGATTTGTTGGCACCGTCGGAGTTGCTGTTGTTGTTGTCGTTATGATGGGTCGTCTTGTTGTTGTAGTCCTGGTTGGAGGCCAAAACGGCCTTCTTGTTGTAGTTGTAGTAGGAGCTCTAGTGGTTGTTGTCGTAGTTGGAGCTACGGTTGTGGTCGTATTCGGAGCTAACGTAGTCGTTGTTGTTGTAGTTGGTGCCTGTGTAGTCGTTGTTGTCGTAGTAGGAGCCTCCGTAGTAGTAGTCGTGGTAGTAGTTGGGGCCTCTGTAGTCGTTGTGGTAGTTGTTGGAACCTCTGTTGTCGTTGTGGTAGTAGTTGGGGCCACTGTAGTCGTTGTAGTTGTAATGAGTCTTCTTGTTGTAGTAGTCCTTGTGGGTCGGGTAGGTCTTGTTGTGGTTGTGGTAGTAGGAGCTTCAGTAGTTGTTGTTGTCGTGTTAGTAGGTGATTCCGTAGTTGTTGTAGGAGTCTCCGTTGTCGTAGTTGTTGTAGTAGGTCTACGCGTTGTTGTTGTTCTAGTGGGCAGCGTCGGTCTTCTGGTTGTGGTAGTCGTTGTAGGAGTTACGGTCGTAGTTGTTGTAGTAGGTCTACGTGTTGTTGTTGTCCTAGTGGGCAGCGTCGGTCTTCTGGTTGTGGTAGTCGTAGTAGGAGTTTCGGTCGTAGTTGTTGTATTGGTGGGTGTCTCTGTGGTCGTTGTTGTATTCGTAGGAATCTCTGTTGTCGTTGTTGTATCAATGGGAGTTTCCGTTGTAGTTGTTGTATTAGCAGGAGTTTCCGTTGTAGTTGTTGTATTAGCAGGAGTCTCTGTTGTCGTTGTTGTATCAATGGGAGTTTCCGTTGTAGTTGTTGTATTAGCAGGAGTTTCGGTTGTAGTCGTTGTTGTAGTTGGAACATCAGTCGTAGTTGTGGTCGTTGAACGAGCTGTTGTAGTTGATGTAGTTGTTGGAGCATTAGTAGTTGTTGTAGTGGTCGGTTTTGTTGTCGTTGTTGTTGTAGTAGTAGGCCGTTTTGTTGTGGTTGTCGTTGTTGTTGGAGCCTTAGTGGTAGTTGTGGTCGTCGTGGTGGGAGCTTTAGTTGTCGTTGATGTTGTACCGATGGGACGCCTTGTCGTGGTCGTTGTTGTGGTGGGAGCTTTCGTAGTTGTCGTTGTTGTTGCAGGTGCTTCAGTACTTGTTGTCGTTGTCGGATACGTATATGGCGGATACGGGTATGGTGGATAAGGATAGTAAGGTGGCGGGTATGGATAGGGCGGGTAGTGCGGATATGGTGGATAGTGCTGATAATACGGTGGATCTATTGGCTTCGTGGCATATTTATTATGAACCATTTGGGATATCTTCTTAATTATCTTGGGCACCACCAAACCTTTGCGCGTGTCCTGACTATCTGAGTCTCCAGAATAACCATTACCATTTGCCTTAATATCGGTGGCAGAATCCGGAACTGCATGATCCACAGTGCTATTGCTCCAATTTGAAATACGACGACGAGGATCAGCTGCAACGTATTGCCACAAAAAAATTGTCACTACTAAAAGAATGTTAATATGTCGCATTGCTGTTATCGAGTCGACGGCCAGAAACTAAAGAACTTCAAAAGAGAAGGCATGTAAGGCTTTTATATGAAACGCTAACTCTCAATCTGAAACTGTTCTAATGGAATTGTATTGTTATAAAATCATAAAAGGAAAGGGAAAAAGCCAATGAAATATTTTATAGTTTATAAATTTACAAGATCACTGTCGGGTGTCCTATTGTATGTAACAATTTTGATGGTTAACGTTTCAATATTGTATATTAAAGTTAAATAGCTATTGGTTTCGTTGAGAAAATTCTAGTGGAGAAATGCAACACAATTTCCAGTTGTTTGATGTCTGTCATTTAAACTTCTCTACAACTTTTGATGTTCATACACAAAAATCATATTGTTAGTGGGTTGTTAATAAAAGTTTTAGTATCACCCAGAGACAACACGCTGAAAATTTAAATAGCATTTTGATTTTATAGCGCCGAACAGAAATAACCGTGTATTAACATAGAGAGGAGAACAGCATTTCTTAACGATTTTGCCCCCCGTAGGAATGGAGACAAATACGAATTTTATCGTGGTGTTTGTGAGCATATGCTGCAATTACAATCTGGGTGTGTTTTTTAATAACCGAAAACCCGGATTGTAGTTTTCCGTGTGTTATAATGAAAATGTAGATTTTATATCGACACTGCAACAAATGACAATTGATTGGCGTTTTGAGAATTTTACAAGCTATAAGTCGTTATATGTTGTCAAGAGGCTTTAAAATTAAGTTTTTACAAATACAATTACCCTTTTGCAACTAAAAGACTAGCCTTTTTCACGTAAATTTCAATCATTTTCCCTATAAACTCCATTAAATTGCTGTATTACCTTATTACTTATATCTGAGCAAACTATTTTCCCTTAAATTGGCATTGATAATATGTATTATAAATAATATGCGTTTTTGCTAAAGTGACCCGATAGTTTGCCTTCTTGTAAAGTTTTCCTCCTGCCTGTTACAAAAATCTCGTATAGAGTTTGTAGCCTTCCTTCCCTGGAGTCAAGGCGGCCAAAAGGCCATGATGGCATAAATTGTCTTTTTTACTTTTGGTTTGTACCATTGTGTGTGCAATGGTTTTTTCATGATTACATCACAATCACGTTTCAAGTCTTTGTCCTGATGATATTTCACTTCTTTATTTGCCTTTTCAATTCTGATTTCCACTTTGTCCTTTAGTTCTTTTGTACATAGTTGTGTACTCGTGTCTGTGGCATGAAATTGAAAATTTTGAATATAAAATTGTTATTGAAAATGCAAAACCTTAAATCGACTTTTCCTTGCAGCGCTCTTGTGCAATTCATCGTTCTCTTCTTCATTTCGCTAGGATAACTGCACAATCGTAAAAATTTCATTTTTCTCCAGAATCCGGCAAGAATGTGATACCAGCCAGCGATTTGGCAAACGGTATTTTATTTGCTTTTACCTGAATGCGTTTTTGTTGCCCTGCCCGCTGACAGTTTTTACAATTTGAATTTACAATTCGCGGATTGAGATAAAGTGAGAGAAATTGTTTTGCATCAGAGGGGATTTCAATGCAAACAAAAATCAACTTGTTGAAATGACTGAATGGAATGACGACAGTAGTTTACGACGGAGAACAAGGATCAGTGGCGCTTGACGATGGTATAAGTGTTCCGTGGATTTCTGTTAAAGTGAAGTTAATCGGGAGATAACATAGGAGATTGGTAGTCAATTCACAAAATAAATAAGAGAAAATGCAACAAAACCGATTTGTTTGCAAATGTTCAAATAAAAATGGAGGTAATAGTTGTGCATATGAGTCGTTTCATGTTGCAACCGAAAGAGAAATTTTTGAAATATGTATTATTTAAACTGAATTTGGTAGTCTTGTAGGATTTATAACTGGAGTTTCATTGATTTTTAACAATGTTCTATCCCCAAAAGTACAAATTTTAAAGAATTCATTTATAATGCCTACTCTTAGGGAGTAGGTAACAGAAGTTACATAAGGTTAGCACAAAGGCTGTATTAGTGATTTGGCAGCTCCAAGAAACTAAGATCGGGCGCGGTGGTCTAAAAGCCACTCTATTTAACTTAAACACGAAGAAAAGGAAAATAAGAACCCCTCGAATGTTGACGACCCCCGCAAACGTGATCAAGACCCTCATTTAAGGCTTTGCATCTGGAATGACTGAATTTTGACATATCCCCTGATCAAAAGAAAAGAAACGCGATTGTTTACTTGTAAGGCATGTCTCAAGCGTTATGGACGTTCGTGTGATGCACGGTTCCAATATTAACTCGGATCAGCACCAAGTTGCAGCCAAGGTACACACCCGATTAAGAAGTGCTATAAATGCTCGTAACCAAACGCAAAGGACGCTATATCGCTATACATCACAAAGCCAATGTCGCCTATTATTCGAGGAAATGGATGCTGCATACAAAGCAAAACTATAGCCAATGGTAAGACGTGCTGTGACGAAACTATACAATAAGATGAGGATGAAGAAGTATCGCCACTTCAATGCAAAAAGAGAGCCACATATCGAAAGGAGTGAGTGAACAAATCTTTGTTGGATGGGCTAGGTGATAGGGCTGTTATCTGAACTTACTTACTTACTTAAGTGGCCCATTACAACTTACGAACATGGTTCATAACTTTAAGGCCTGAAGTATTAATGAATTGCACACGATTCGGACTTCTGCGTGCGTTCTCCAGTTAGTTCTACTAGATGGTGGCACGTCGCCAACCACTTCCAACGATGTATGGGTCTCAATGCTCTGCGACGTCCTTCACGTTCACCTTCAAACTGGAGCATTTACATTTATCCAGGAAACATGTCCCAGCCATAGATTTTGACTCTTTTAGCTATGTCGATGTCGTGGTTAAGCTCATACAGCTTATGGTTCATCCGTTGTCGTAAGCACCCACGATTAGGCAGCATACTACATAACGGGTAAAATTAACACCTGTTACAGCTGTTTCTTCGTATCTCGAGATAAGGTGGTGTAAAAGTCCGTAAAAACATCTATTGGCTTGGAGTGACATGGCGTGACGAACTATCTACGGAGCGTAAAAGGTCAAACCGCTTTGTACTATTTTCTACGTTCGACTACTAATGGATGAATTGCTGTTGCTGCTGCCAGATAATAAAAAGAAGGTTTAGCCTATTGGTCTGGTTGTTTATACCATTTTTGTCCCCTTTTTCACCCATTTTACCTCTAAATGTATTAATTTCCAGAAATTGCTTTTTAGTCTATAAGTAGCCTGTCCACCCAAATTTTTGCAATCCTAGCTGTAGTAAATTGGCCTGAGCAATTGTATAGGTTTTATCCCGTTTTTACTCCCAAAAGTAAGAAATTCTTGAAGAGAAATAAATTTACACCCCATTTTTACTGATTTTAGCTAAATGGCAGTGGTAGACATAACCGAACGCACTCACACAACAATATAGTGTGCTTGTGTGCGGTTGCACACGAAACCTCAGCGCAGTCGAATTGTAAACGATGAAAATTTTGACCTCTCATTCTCTCCCCACAATCGTTAAACATTGTTTCTCTGTCTGAACTTGTGCCTGTTCTTGTGTTGAATGCGAAACAATCGTGGGTGGTGTTGCTTTCAGAACACTCAAGCTAAGACTACTGTTTTGAAGCAAGCAAAACTTTCAAGTATGAGTAAATTACCGATCGTGTCTGGGAAATAAACGATTATTACCTGCCTCGCGAGGCAATAGGATGCCTATCGCTGTTTTAGGCGTTTGATTGGGGCTGTCAGTCAGTCAGTTACACTATTTGTATTTTTAAACTTGTTTCTAGAACTTCACATCCATAAATTACTTTGCCATAAGTTGATAACGGTACCACATATATGTTGTTTGTGATTTTCTGATTATACTATCCGATTATACCACAGCATCCAGTGGAACCGTGTGTTGCTCATCACCAGGAAAGCCGGAAATATGTTATATATATGTATTTTGTTTAATCACAAACTGATCATCACATTTCCTAGGCAGATAAGAAGGTTCAGTATACTTATAAAAACTGTATGAAACTGGTTTCGACTGACAATAACTACCATCAAGTCTTGTTCCTCGTTTGTATTTGTCCGAGTCCATAACAAAGCGTTGTTTGCTCTAGACTTGAAAGTTCCACATTGCACTATCTTCATATCTTTAAAGTATCAAATTCTGTACATTCTTTTACAAGTTGTACAAATATTATTTAACGTTGAATATATTAACACATATCTTCCCTTGCCAATTGCATAACTTGATAACTTTAATTTGTCACCTTTTGTAACGTGTTGCATGATTTATTATTTTAAGATATCCACTTTCATTTCAGTGAAAATAGTGGACAAAAGTCTTTGTAAATAAATGCCCATATATTTCACAATTGCAATCAATTTGTCACATAGCTTTTAATTATGAAATATTTTCACTTCGACCAAATTATGCATTGTCTGAGGCGTAAAATTGATAAAATTTATTACACTCACTGGAAACCTTCAAACAACATACCCTTGAATTGTCAGTTTTAATTTTACCAAATACTTTTCCTGTCGTTGACGTTCGTTCCCAAATGGCAGACAACCAGGAGCTGCAGCGGCACAATTTTATTTCATTCTCCACACTCTCAGCTTTCAAAGTTATTGTCGTCGTACTCTATGAATGTGTAATCTGGAATATCTACACGATAAGCTGCACTTTAGTGTGAGCAGCAACAACTTTGAGTACAGTAAAATACAAAAGCAAAGAATAACTTTTGCATAAAATCAAAACTTTGACCGTAACAAAACAAAAAGGATAACATACACATAATATATATACATATGAATGCAATGAACTAGAGAGTGGCTAAATGCTATAGCTGTTGTGGACTAAGGCGAACACAAGAGGTGCTACGCAGAGGGCAATGTGTAATAAGATAATGAGTATTACATTGAAATTATGTGATGCAAATTTCAAGAGTTCCACTTAGCTCTTTTTTAAATTTAGCAAACCTTTTTCGAATTTTAGTGTCGAAATTAATATAAAATCTTTGTAAAAAACACTTCGAAATGTGTAGGGGTAGCGGGGTTTAACTATATACTACTGACTAAACTATATGCAAAATTTAAGGAAAATTAGAAGACGTTACATGTTGAGCTTTTCCGTCAAATGTATTTTTATGTCACTATAGGCAGTCCCCTAAAGCTATGTATTTACATAACCTGTGTCTTCAAGCAAAGTTTCAAGAAAATAGGAAGCTAATCGGAAGTTGGTTAAATGGATAAAAACAAAATCACGTGGGCGCATTTGGCTATCGGTTTTATACCATATTTCTTAAATAAAGATATGCATTAACTTCTCTCCCTAATTTAAATTTTTTTTATTACCTTTTGTGTGTTTGTGTTTTGGGACCGGCCGTGGCATAGTGGTTAGAACACGCGACTACCATGCGGGAGATCGCAGGTTCAAACCTGGCTCCAGTCGAATGTTGTTGACAGCAACTTCGCAGTATAAGTGTCGAGTCAATCGGCGTGTCTAGTAAGAGCTTCTCAAACAGTGACGTTCGCATAAACGATAAACAAGTAAGTGCCGTTAGTTGTGAATCTAATAATAGAAAGCGTGTTAATTCACAACAACGCGAGAAGCTATCCCATACCTCATTCATGGGGTGCAAAGGGAAATTAAGTTTAAGTGTTTGTTTTTATTTTTTTTATTTTATCGACCTTTTCTAATTCCATTTTATTTGTTAAATAATATATGTGTCTTTTATCACCAACAGCCGTAACAACACATAATACCTAATTTCTCCCATGTAGCACAACAAATGCAAAATCGTATACATTTATATCATTCCCTCTAAATTTTTTGCAGATATATCCAACAAACGGAACTAAAACCAAACGATAGAGCAACCTAAGTTGGAAGATTGAAACGATATAATGGCTTCTGAAACATCATCATACGCTTCATCATCCTCGCAATCAAATGATGCACCAAAGGAATTGTTACAATTGCTGGGGATTTTAAATAAACAACAACAACAGCAGCAAGAGCAACAAAGACAGCAACAACTCCCGCAACACCAGCACCAGCAGCATCAAACGCAAACACCACACCAACAACAACAACAGTATGTGGAACTGAGCCAAATTGAGTTGATCTATCGTGCTGAGGGTAATGCAAATTTGGTGCTTGCATTACCGCAATTTAAAAAAGTTTTACGTTTGCCAAAAATTCAACAAAAACAACAACAAACGGCGAAACAACAACAGCCACAATATCCAGATAGGTCCCAGTGTAGCCGAGAGTATCCTCAGCAAAACAAACAGCAGCAGCAACAGCAAAAGCAGCAGTATGAATTGAATCAGCAGGAGCCAACAAACATGGCTTTAACTACCACCGGCCAACACCAGCGGCAGCAGCAGAAGCAGCAACACTATGAAAATGGTATGATTTTCCTTCCTCTTTTTCCTACTCTTGACACACCAAGCAGCCAATACTTTTTGGCCGTAAGAAACTGCTGATTGTGGCAAATATCGCTTTTGCTCCCTTGTGTGAAAGTGTGAGAGTGTTAGTGTGGAATGGGGTGGGGAACGCCTCGGAAATTCCATTTTGAAAACTTTAATGATTTTATGTGGAATTTGTTGTTTTGGCTACCAAACACTCCAAAGGAATGTGTTTATATCATTTTGTTTCATTTATTATTGTTGTTGATATCTATCACCCAGCGTCCGTCCGCCTGTCTGCCGGTATGTCCGTCCGTCCGTCCAGCCCACTTGACTATGTCGTCCATTTTCGTTCTGCCTTCCTCTCGTTCGCTCATATCTTTAGTTTGCTAATTCATTTTGTTGCACCCCACAGCTTTTCCCTGTCCCCTCCAACCACTCTAACACTTGGCCACACATAGTCCGGTGCATGAAAACTTAACTACTTCTGTGTATGTGTGTGTGTTACTACTGTATGCAACTTTTGTTTTTCTGGTATTTTATTTGTATGTTTCCTGTTTCTCCCCTTTGTTTTGTTGGATGTGGATGTGCTCCAAACCAGCTGTTGGAATCTTGACAATGGACCATTATGTGGCTTATATTGGTATCATACGTTGTCTTCTGGGAAACGAGTTTGTATTCGAAGCGGATATTGTTGCAGTGCCAAATCCCCATGACAGCGACTGGATAAATGAGCACATTAGGCCTCATAGGCCAGGTATGTATTAAGAGGAACGTTCATAAATGAATGCACATCTATATTTATAATTTTTGTTTGCATGGCTGTAGAATTTTTCAATATTATCCTGTGCAGGACTCACAGAGTTACAAGCACAATACCAGGAAACGGTGTACAGTGAATTGTCGATGAAAAAATTTAAAATGTTTGTACTTGTAAGTGAGTATTGGAACATTTGAATATTTATCATATTTGAATATTGAACCTTTGAACCTTTGAATATTTGAATATTTGAATATTTGAATATTTGAATATTTGAATATTTGAATATTTGAATATTTGAATATTTGAATATTTGAATATTTGAATATTTGAATATTTAAATATTTGAATATTTGAATATTTAAATATTTGAATATTTAAATGTTTGAATATTTGAATAATTGTATATTTGAACATTTGAACATTTGAATATTTAAATATTTGAATATTTGAATATCTGAATATTTGAATATTTAAATGTTAGAATATTTGAATATTTGAAAATTCGAATATTTGATTATTTGTATATTAGAATATTTAAATGTTTGAATATTTGAATATTCGAATGTTTGAATATTTGAATATCCATATGAGCCGTAAGAGAAGCCTATTTACTGATAAAGCCCTGGAATCGACAAATTCTGTTTAACCGCCATACTTTCACTAACAAAAGCGATATTTTAGGCAGTGCTCATATTACGACGATTCACAGGCCTCACCGCATCTGTAGGTCGAATATGACGTCCATAATTATTCCGTAATACTCCAAAAGTGACCACGTTTGAATCACCACTTTTGTAGTAAGTTTTAACTATTTTTACGCGGTACAATGTTGTTAAGCGATAAGTTTTCGAAAATGGTAAACCTTTTACTAAATAAATGACACTTCAGATAACAGATATTTAACAGTTGAAAGCATGGCCAGACCGGCGGTTTTGAAACCAATAAATGAATAACCCACATTAGCCTTAAGGATCAAGATGTTGATAAGAAGAAAAAAAAATATATAAAACCGAATTATGATTAATAAATGTATATAAACTTCATGTTAACTTTTCATATTTTACTAAGCAGTGATGTTTTCAGACCACTGTGGCGATAGATTAGAGAAATTTGCCGTAGTATATTTTTGGCTATTGGTACATGCTCATGTTGAATATTTTTCCAATAAGCGTGTGTAAGTGTGCGTTGCCGTCTAGGTCTTATTTATTTGTTTGAAATTGAATCCTTTCGGGAGACTATGAAAAGTGTATTATTTTATGAATATTTTCCAAAATTTCCTAAATTTAATTACACAGCAAACATTGGATGTAAATACTTGGTATTGCAGTAGATTGAATGAGAGTCGGTTTGGGTTGAGTGGGAGAAAAAAAACTAGTTGTGTTTCAAATTGAAAATTGTTTGATTTTTCTAAGGTTATTGATTAGAAATATTGGCAGGATTCACGTGTTACTTTCGGGGAAGCGAAATTGGAAAATTGTTTATTTTTGGTTCATTTGATTTAACCTTTATATAAACAAACACAGAATTGATGCTGATTGATTTTGCAGTAACCTATGCATTGGTAACACATCAGAAAACTAAGAAAGGGTATACTTTTTATTCTAAATATTGTCCAAAGGGTGGTTTTCAGTAAGGCCGGGTCGATGTTGCAATGGGATAAAACAAGCTATGTGGGAGATACTAACGAAATTATTGTTTTATTTAAAAGTATCATGTATGCCATTATATGTTGCATACAATAAAATTATTCTGAAAATTAAGAAAGGGGGGCCCTCCTTTAAAATATTTTTTTTTTCTAAAGGGGTTTTCAATAAGGCCGGGACAACATTGCAATAGAATAAAACAAGTTGTGTGTGAGATATCAACTATATTATTTTAAATGTTTATGTTATCTATTATATGCAGAATATCACATCGTAAAAAAATCCGCCAAGGCTTCTTATTGTGTTTCGGATCCGTGTGGTCAAATTTTTAATGACTTTGACGCTTAGATCCTGCTCAATTTTAGCGAAAGCTGGTAAAAGTTGACTTTAAGGCAGAGAAAGGCATTCCATAGTTCGCGAGGCCGCGAATAACCGTATATTCCCCACAGACACGACCGACAGCTGTGTTTGATACAAAGCAGTCAATCTATGGTCAACTTGGGTTTTGTGAAAGCAAGCTTGTTTCACATTCACGAACACATAAGATTTGAGTGTGCTTGTGTTCGTTTTTGCCTGACGCTGCAAGGCATCGATCGGTAGATTGTGCCCCTATGAAAACTGCCAAAAAAAGAAAACGAAAAATGCCCCTAGCAAATTTCCATACGAAATTGGGGAATTTTTCATATGAAAATTAAATCTTGGGGAGTTTTTCGTTTATTTTATGTAAAATTTCGTTTTTCGATTTTTCGTTTTTCATATAAAATATGACCCAAATTTGCAGGAATGCCAAATACCCCAATTTTTTCCACAAAATACGCTCTCTCTCTACCACCTGAATTAAGCATTTTTATCGGTGAATGACTTTTTAAGTAATAAAATAGCTTTGGGGCAGGTGGTAGAGAGGGGGGGGAGAGGAAGAGTGGCTTAATCTAGTCAAATATTATACCAAAAATTACGAAGTATTTGGCGAAGCAGTGAATGATTCCGATTCAGCATGAATTTAAAATAATATTAATTTTATATGTACATTTACGAGTATAATAAAGAATTTTGTGTCCTTTTGTACCAAAATTCATGGAAATTGTGTTTTTATTAACATTTTAAAAAAATTTTAATTGCATATTTTATGTATCTTTTAGTGCATATCTTTAAATTTAAGTGCATGTTAGATGTGCATATTTTCGATTTTTTAGTGCATAGTATTCCTTGCCCTAGTTATCACTGTTATGTAGCACTCTTTGTTGAAGGTGCGCCCGTCCATTATCCGCACCATATACTAATATTTTGTGGATGCATTACAAATTGATGAACATCGTGTCGGTTGGTTGCATGTCATATACTAATTAATAAAGCCCTCGCCGCTTAATACGATTTTTCATCCATATTTGCAAAATTTTGCGTTTGCACTAACTCAAAATATGAACTAACATTCATTATGATACTAATGTTTTCTCATTTAGTCGTGCCACAGCTTGCCAACATCGACCCGCACCAATTGAAAACCACTTAAAACCCTTGAAAACTTTGATTGATTTCCAGCTAAGTATTGGGTGAACTGTCTGCTGATTCTGGGCAAATCGAGGAAACAGTCCAGTAAAGGCAGACATAAATCTTATGAGTCATTTTGTACCTCACAAGACCATGTAGAGTGCAACTATCGCGATCTCCTTTTTTCTTCCCCTTTAATAAATTTCGATGTTACTGGCGACACATCCTTGTTAAAAATTACTTGGTGTTACTGCAGCCTTCTCAAGCAATGATAATGTAGCTGCTGCTTAATAAGACAATAAATGTGTAAGACGTTACTGCAGCCTTCTCATGTAGGTTTGCTTGGAAATATTTTTCAAGAAATACCTACAAAATTAAAAAGTAAATTGTTCTAGAGCAGTGGTAGGCATAACCGAACGAACGCACACATATGGTCTGATTGCTTTCGAATTGTACACGTTGAACATTTTTTGCTCTCCCAACAATCTTTGAACATTGTTTCTCTGCCTGTATTTGTGTTAAATGCAAAAAAAGCGTAGGTGGTAGTGATTTCATAACACCCAAACAGAGACTGACTGTTTTAAATCAAACAAAACTTTTGAGTTCGCCTGAACTGACAATCGGTTTTGTGTGGAAAAAAAGGTTATTGCCGGCCTCACGAGGCTATGGCAGGCCTATTACTGCCCTTAAGCAATAACAAATTGTACGAGATAAAATTAATTATTATTATTTCTTTGCTTCGATTTTAGTTTTTTTTGAATCGTTTAACTGCGATTACCTTTAATACCCACACAATTTTTTTGATTACTTTTGAAAATTAAAAGTACAATATGATATTTTAAATATTTAAAAAAATATTCATTTATTAAAAAATACTGTTACTCAATTAACCGGGAAAATCTATTATCCAGAATGCTTCTGGTCCCGACCATCACTGATAATCGAGGCATCACTGTAATTTTATTGCGAACAAAAAGTTGTAACTTTACCTGGCGCTATAAGCTCTGTCCTATATACTGGATATTTTTGTTCAAACTAGAAAAAATCAGAATCTTTAGTAGTATAGAAAAGCGACATAGAATGTTTCTCAGACTTTTAGAGAAAATAATATATGCCCATGCAAATGGGCAGCTTATGGCTTTTCTATAAATTATATGCTGTTATAGACTTAACTATTAACTATTTAATCCTCGATGGTTACTTGAATACCAAAATACTGTAACAGTTTTATAAAGAAAAGTACTTATTCTGTGGTTTATTCCCAATCCATATCAGTTTACCACCGTTATCTTTTATCGACAGCGTAGCCTATTATTCATCTCAAGTATTACCTCATTCGAATGAACAAATAGATAGATGGATACCTCAGACGATTTTGTGTGCAATAAATATTTTGTTTTATTCTTTCCCACCATTCATACTTTGGGGAATGAATGAAGCGCAAGAATACATTTTTGTTATATGTATGTGTATGATAATTTCCATGCTGGAATGTGTGGCTTTTTCGCAACAAAGAAAAAGAAACTCAATTCAAACGAAATATTTGTTCTGCTTAAGTTTCGTTCGTTGTTAGCAATGTGAACACAAAGTTTTTTTGCCTCGCTCATTTTCGTATTTCTTTGATGGTTTTGCTTATCAAGAGATTTTGTGCAGTTTTGTAGCAAATTTATTTACATTTTAATAAAGCTTTTTGTTTCTCCTTTTTGTTTCCGGTTTGCAACTAGGAACGAGAAAAGAGATAAACAACAACAATGTTGTAATCATCTTCTGTGTGTATTTCCATTTGTAATTCTCTTCTGTATTTACCCCGCTCCGCCCCTCTCTACTATTTGCAGTTAATCGCTTGGATAAAGAATTTGGTGGCCATTACGGTTTGCTACTGCCAGATGCTACTCGATTGCCAACAGAGTTCGATATTTTATTTTCCAATTTACAGGTAAGAGCAAATAAACATTTCTTTCCTACATTGGCCATTTAAGGTCGCAGTCACCTTGCCACCGCCATGGCGCGCCACCCACTCAGTCACTTTAGCTCCTGGTGTGGGTGGGGGTGGTACGCATCCTTGTTATGATGTCGAGTGACTGCAGCAGCAAAAACTGCTGGCTGTTGTTTTATGTTTCGCTTTTTATCCAAAAATCTAAAAAAAAAAATACCGGCAATACCAACCTGGAACGTTCTCTTGTAAGTTCACATCGTGTGTGCGAATGGGGGTCCTTTGTTTATTTCCTTAGAAAATAATAAATCATCCATGTAATTTCTTTTTAGTTTAGTGTTCTTTTTCCCCCCGTCGTTGCTGTGTAGTTTATTGCTTCAAACGATATTCGTTCGTGTAACACAATGTTGCATGCAACAACGTTTACCTTGTATGCAAGCAATCACGGATGCTGTGACCAGGAGGAAAGCAAATGAATAGCATGGAAACACATATTTCCTGTTAGACACACACTCAACACACACCAAAACACTCACACTAACACATGTATATGAAACGTATATTGAAAATTAATCGCATGTAGAATTTAATTAAAGTATCAACATTAAAACTCTTCTTTTTTTCTAGAGGGCAAAAGTTGAATAGTTTAATAAAATCTTTATCAAGCGGATACAATTTCAATAGTATTTCAATATTTGATTCACTGCTGCATACTTGCAGGACGGTATTTTTTATATATGAATTGCCGGTTTAAGGGGGTTAGGAAATTAAAATTGCGGACTATGAACGTATGAAATATCATATCTTAATAAGTTTCATTTCCCTTTACATTCCATGAATGAGGTGTGGGATAGCTTCTCGCATTATGAATATTAGAAAATGTCAGGAAGGTTTTATCTACAACTATGTATATCTACATCTCGTGTATTTACATACGACACTTGATGAGGAAAATTATAGGCTATAATAACTTAAAACTAAATTTTTGTGAAAATCCTACAATGACCCTCTTTACTACAACTTCAACACAGTAACCTTAAAAAACGAATTCTCATTCTCCAGCAAAAATCAACGTATTTTTCATCGTTAGACTCCAAATTATAGTCAGTCAACCCTTATTTAAGAAATTAACCAAAATAACATTTCATCCGCATTGAGCCACTTTAAATCTTACAACTACTTTCCAGTTTATTTAACAAGATAATTCTGGAAAAGATTCCCAAAAATCTCATAAATCATCTTAAAGTATTGCAAAGCGGACGCTGACTGACTTTCTCATGTCCACATGTGCAAATCCTCCATTAATTCATTGGGTTTGTTGTCCAGTGGCAGCTGGGGCACCAGCAACAACTCTATAGTGTCTGTAGCAACATCAAACTGATGGTTGCCTTTCCTATCCTAGATCCTGGTCAATGCATCATTCCGCTTTACCCTTTAGCTGGTGTTGGTGCTGGTGGCTTTGGCTTGTACGAAAAAATATTATATGTATATAAATACATATTGTATACAATTCTTTTTGTTATGGCTAACAATTTATATGTATTTTTTGGATTTTGTATAAAATTTATTATTTTTCATGGCTTTTCACTGGACTGGACGACTGGATTCTACTCTTATGTGTGTGGGTGTAAATGTAACCATACTCTTTCATACTCTGCCCCACAATGTTTTGGGGTTATACCTGATCCTTTGTTATCTGTTACTCGTAAAACAAAACAACTCGAACAAAGTCAACGACAATGCAAACGGAGACAACTACTAAGCCGTGTTGTTGTTGTAAATGTCATTGCACCGCCGGTGTTGGTCGTGGTGGCGGTGGCAACAATATATTCGGCGAAGATACATATGCCATTGAAATAAAACCGAAACAAGGTTGGCTGTTGCCAAACGATGTTAACGATTTATTTGATAAAAAGCCAACAACAGCGGCAATGACACCAGCAACAGGAACGACCGTGCCAGCAATCGCGCACCTCACTACCAACGACGACGAAGGGCCATTCCAAACATCAACAGACAGAAAAATTTATACTGCCACTCAAAGCAGACCATCAGCAACAGTAGCGACAACATCATCATGCCCTTCGCCAGCAGCATTATCATCGACGGCTGCAACAGTTGCTACTGATGCTGCTGCTTCAACGGCCACTAAAGGAAATGAAGGAATATCACATTTATTACACGAGAAGGAGGACATCAGGTGTCGCTATTGCAGTATGCAATATCTAAAGGTATGTATGTAATGGGTGAACGGCGAGGCGAGTGTTGTCCCTAAGGGGGTCTGCAAAAAATAAAACACCCGCGGCATCAACAACGACATCGCAAAGTATTTGCCTTTTGATCCTTTTAACCTTTTGTGCCATTGTATCTTCAAACAGTTGAGGCAGCAGAAAATTGTAGACATCAGCAATTATTGCCCCATCGATTTGTTCTCGGGGTAAGTGCAGACATTTTATGGTCATTATAAATCTTTATGCTTATTAAAATCAATTTTTCTTGCCATATTGCATTGCGTAATGTCATTGAGAATATACAGCATTTGTGAAATTTTGCCTCTGGTTTTTATTATTCTTCTTTATTTCTTCAGGGTTCCCCAGCGCATGTTGAATGCCTTGCACGCACTTTTTGTGTGTCCCCAGAATAATTTACGTATCTTCAGAAATGGCGTTGTGGTCTACGATGACCAACTTAGTCGCTTGTGCAAAATTGAAGATTTATTTTCGAGGTAAGTCAAATAAATTGTGGTGGGGGGAAGTTGGGAGTGCATTTTTCTTTTTGGGTCGCAAGTGGTGTGCGGTGGGGCCGGCTGGGGCGCAGAGGGTGTGGGAGGTAGAAAAGGGATTTTTTTTACTAAATTGTTGAATTTTTACTACTTGAATATTGATACTTAATAAGAAATTTTGTTACTAGAAATCTAATCTAATTTCATCATCCGTACACTGCTGAATTGCCAACGACACAGAAACATTTACAAATTCTCATATAAATTAAAAAAATGTGTGTGTGTTTTCTTAACCACAACATCACTGTGCAAAATGAGTTTAATTAATATCCATGTATGTGTAATTGGTATCTACCGTGGCAAGATAATTAGAACAAGAGTCTATCGTGCGAGTGACGTAGGTTGGAGTCCAATTACAGCCTGTTGCATCTGTTGTCTAAAGCCCAAAAATAGTATAGTGGTAACATGCTCCCATATCCCATTAGTTGAATACAAGTATGTATATGTCATTTATAACATTGTTCTTTCCACCACAACAAAAAAGAATAGCATTACTAATTGGCGAACAATCTGACTATTCTAGGCGTTAGCTAGAATAAATTAAAATTAAAATCTTTAAAATAAAGACAACATTCATTATATTAATCAAATTGATGTCATAAATTTCTTCCTTCCAATTCTGTTTTGTGTTTTTGCTGATGTATGATACTTTCGTGGCATTCCTCTACTATATGGAGTACCATAAGATTGGCAGTTATAACAACAAATATAAATATCATTGCATTGCAAACATATACATATAGGGCCATACAGGGGACTAATAAATTCAATTTGCAGCAAATGGAATGGCAAACGCAATGTGCGTTAAATTGCTTGATGCGTTGCAAAGTTTTCTTGTTAAAATATTCGCCATTTTTTCAAGTTTTGAGTTTTTGTTGGAAATCTGACGCTATATTTTGGAAACCATATAGATTCTCATTGATAGCTTAAAACGTTATACACTTTAAATATTTTACACATCAAGGTTTATTTGTCAACAAACGGTAGTATGAGGATTGTATTATAACAACTTATGTATACTTGAATAGTTAGAGCAATAGAAGAAAAGAAGATCCCTATAGTTTGATACTAAATGATCGGTTGGTAAAGGAATTTTTTCAAATACTTGGGGAAAATCAAAAAAGCAAAGTTACATTTTTAAAAAAAAAAAAATTTATCAAAATTTTCGCACCGCCAATCCCGAATTTTTTTTTAAAGAAAATACAAATTCTTTATACCCTTATAGAAGGAGCCACTTTAGACCCTAGGATTCTTTGAAGCTAATTCGATTTATGAATTTTTAAGTCGTTTGAGCCATGTCCGTCTGTCTGACTGTCTGTCTGGCTGGTAAGCACGATAACTTTCGAAAGGCGCAACCAAATGTTTTTAAAATTTTGCACGAGTTAATATTTCCCCAAATTTACTTACGGTATTCCAAATGGACTGCATGGCCCCTCCCCTACTGGTACCTCCCATACAAATATATAATTCCGCCCACTCGAGTAATAATATCAATACACCCAACGGGATCGTACCTTAATTCTGTATTTAGGAAAGCTAAAGCAGAATAAAGTTTTGGAAAAAAGTGGAGTCTAGCCACGCCCCTTCTGGTATCTCCCATACAAATGTACCACTCCGCCCACTTGAGAGGGTGAGAGTAAAAGTAAGTCGGGATTCCCGACTGAAACTTTTTTAATGGTTTTCTGCACACTAAGGTACATGTTTTCAAATATTATAAAATTTGGAGTAAAGACCCAAAATTTATGTGATTAATCTTCCTCTCATATTTGGACAAGAGAAATATGTCTGTGCATAAATTTATGCCAACAAAAACCTGACAGGCCTTCTAACCCACTAGATGCTATAATTCTCCGCAGTGAACTTTTATATTCTAACAATTTTGTTTTTTTATGTTTCACTACTCATGTCAAATTAAATTAATTTTTCGATATATGTTTTGTAGAATTTTTTTATTTTTAATTATTTTTTGTTTCAATTGGTTTTGGCCCCCTCCGAAATAAAATCCTGGCTACGGCCCTGGACTCAAGTATCCGGTCTATATCTGAACCCTTTTTTATTTAAAACGTCCCTTAGGACTTTTAGATCATTTTGCCAAAGAATAATATGTTTGATATAAGCGGAAGTCTATAAAATTGCTATATGGTATATCCTGGCGTAGCGGATGCACATTTTTTTTCTTATTTTGTAGTTTTTTCGAAAAGTTTAAATATTTTGAAGATTATGTTCATATTAAAAATTGTAGATTTTGGACAGTACTATAATGTTCTTTTAATGAAACTTTAATTAAAATGTTGTATTCAAAATTATGACTTACACAAAGTGCGTTCCGGACACACACAATTTTCCACTGCAACTTGAAGTGTCTATGAAAATTTGTGAAATTTAGCGAAATTTCTTATTTGATCAGTATATTCTTTTTTGTAAAATAAAGAAGACATGTAAAATAAAGAATAAAGAAGACATGTTATATAAACATCTAACTTCACTTTTTAAATACTTTTTCGGCCTTATTCATAAAAAATTTCTAAAGTAGATATGAAGCGTTCTCTAGCTAAAGTATTCTTTAGCTCTAAAAAACCGTTAATAAGAAATTGTATTCATAAACGTTTTTTATCAGCATTTTAGCTTTATGTGTTCCGGTGGCAACGCCGACTTTTTTGGTCATTAATGATGTATAGAAATAAGCTTTATAATCGGATACAAAAGTTTTATAATCGGTTACCAAAAATGTATTTGCACTTATAATAACTATGAACATAATTGTAACTCAATTTTACATTAACTACGATTCTCATGACGGTTAGAAAGACGTTAAAGTAAAAATGGCATTGAAATATTGCATTTTCCTTCCCTCATGTTGAAATAATAATCGGATACCGATTACATTTTTTCCTTGTTTTGATTGTTTTTACATCACGAAAATTATTTTATTATTTACAAAATATTTTTGAAGATTTTTGAAGATATAATTTTCAAAATGGAATTCATGAATGAAAAGTGTCTATTTAGATACTTTTCTATGTGCGCAATGATTAAGAAGAAAATTTCCCACACAATGAATGCATGCAACAACTCTTTTCAATAGGAAAAATGCCGAAAAACTTAAAATAAAGATCTCAAATTCATGAATATAGAATAAATTGTACAAACGTCAAGTTATAGCATGCTTAAAGTGGAGACAACCCTACTTTAACTTATTGAAGATGTAAATCGTTTATGAATATTGTTTTCTCGAAAATTGCTTAAAAATGGTTTATAAACCTCTTATAAGTTTTTATGAATAAGGCCGTTTTACTTTTTATGCTAATGCAATCTAAATGTGCATTGCGGACACACGCATTTGTCTATGGATAACACAGAGCGACAAAAAAATCAATACCTGGGAAACTATACTATGTTGCTGGTAGGTGCTGCTGAGCACTACAAGAATCTGTTTTTCAAATTTCCCAAAACCCCCAACATCTTAAGTTAGCGCGGATAAATATTACCCGATTTTAAGTTTCTCAGCGATTTGGAAGGAAGAGACTTTCTGAATGATATAAAAACTGTTTATTTATTATGAAAGCTCGCAAATAAAACTTAATTTCCATTTACACCCCAGGAATGAGGTATGGAACAGCTTCTAGCGTTGTTGCGAATTAACACGCTTTCTATTTTAGTTCACAACAAACAGCACCTACTTGTTTATCGACGAATGCGAACGTCACTGTTTGAGAAGCTTCTACTAGACATGCCGATTAAATCGACACCACCAAAAACGAAAAAACTAAAACTGACTTCGCAGTCAAAAATGTCTAACAAGCAAAATGTAGCCCTTGATTAACCAAAAACCATAATATGCGCTCTGTTTCGATCGGATATTAAATGATGATACATGATAATAAATACCATGAGGGTTACGGATCCGAAAAAAATTGATGTCCTCAAATTTTCTTCAGACAAACTAAAAATCTGTTTATACATACGAGTTGGTTGGTAGGATTGTTTCTCCGATAGTACGTTGTGCCCCATTGAATGACGCCTTGGCACTAATTCCCATTAGCTTGTCTTGCATTTTGTAATCTCTCCGCCTCAAATATAAACAAACTTTTGATCCACACTGCATAATTATTTCGGACCTGTTTTTGCCAATGAACTCAACCTAAACACATTAACTGATTTTCATGAAATTTTGGGTTTTACAAATGGATTTCGTGGCCATCGGATTCTATTGTATTTTTTTCCGTAGAAAAAGAAGAAGATATAAAGATATTTCAAAACATTGCATCTCCAATACCTACCCTGGCGTGTCACTCAGAATCTTAAAAAGACGTAGAACAAATCTTAAGTGACTTTTCCAGGACGTCTCTTTCATTGCATACAAATATTCTTGCATTAAATTGTATACACACACATTCCAATTGTTGAGAATTCAAACATGTGAATTTAAAAAACTTTTCAAAATGTCCCTACCACAGGACCCGAAAGAAATTTCAAATAAATTCCCTGTTAGTTATCATACGACTCTAGTACATGCTCACTTCATTTTCATCCTTTTTATCCAAATAAGTTAATAAATTGTATACCTGTGACATTTTCCACCTAGAGGCCATATATTTTATACAATTTCCAACCATTGCATTGCAATTATTCGCTGTTGTTGCAGTTATACACCATTTTCATAGGACATCGCATCTCGCTCTCTCTCTTTCTCTCTTGAGTTCCTGCTTTTGATGTTATTGCGATAAATAAATATATATGTATGTATAATATATATGTAGTACTATATAACTACTTTGACATTTAACAACTGTGCAGCAGTTAAAGCAAAATAACCATAAATAATGAAAATAAATATATTTTCTTACAATTTTCTCAAAATAAACATCGACTCTGGAATACCAACAAACCAACAACAACGTACTGACTGAATCCAAACTACACTGAACTAAACTGAATTGAATGTGGTGGCGCTGGAACCAAACGAAACGAAACCAAACCAATGAACCCAATTGCATTGGAACCAACCAATATTTGCACAACTGTGACGACGGACGACATTCGAAACCAATGAAATAAATGTTGTTGACTCAACTACTGCAACAACAACGACGACAACAACAACCTCTATGGCAACATTGACAACACCAACAATATAAAATAATATCATTACATTTTGGTGGCTGCTGCAACCACTTCGTTTCACTGCTGCTGCTGCTACTGCTGTGTGTCGAGAAATTGTTCTTGTGCTGTTGTTGCGTCCTATGGAATATAAAATAAAATAAACATACGGCAACTTCATACTACGATTTTTATAATACGTACTTAACTTAATGCAATGTTTATGAATGTAACTGGCGAAATCCTTTAGTGACAAACTGCAGCATATAAAACATTTGTTGGTATCTTGCCTGCTGAGAGACTACCAAAAGCCGGTGGTGGATGACTCCATGACCAAGGATGAGACGACAACAGCGTACAAATTCTCTAAAGAGGCCAAGGATGCCAAGAACATTCCAGCAAAGGAAAAGGATGTCCATGTGGTCGCTGCGGCAGCTGGAGAGCTGGAGGGTGTTGGTGTACCACATTCAAGTATGACTTGCAGCAAAAGGCAAAAAATCAACATTTGTACTGGAGATGCTGTAAAAACAACAACGGAACCGGAAGTAACTAAAGTTAACATAACTTGCATTGGCGACACCACCACCATCAACACCACCGACACCAGCACCACAATTGAACCATCACTAACTGCTAATCCCACTCGGTCATGTGACTTGAAATTGTGTTGCCTTTGCTGCTGCTGTCCATTCACGACGAGTGCAGCAGTCTCTGTTGGACAAATGAACACACCGGAAACGCTGAGTTTACCAAAAAATTGTGTCTTGCAAAAAATTTTGCATATACAGTTGCTGGCTAAGGTGAGTAAAGCTTTGCTTTTTAACACAAAACCCCCATCACTCACTCAGTCACTCACACAGTCACTTGTTCAGTCACACTTACATAGAAATCTCTGTTAAATAGAATTTGAGAAACAAAAAACTGCAAAGGATGTTATATTCTAACAGCATAGAAGGAAGGTGAAAAAAAAACGGCAAAGGACACCAACAAGTACATCACTCATACATACATATATAAAGCCGTGTGTGCATAAAGTAAAAGCTAAAACCAGGAGCGTAAGATAACTTTTAGAAGGGGCGTCGAAAATAAGGGTTTAGGATATTCTCTAATAAGAAATACAGTAAAAGTAAACAAAATCTTATTTTTTTGTAAATGTATTCAACCCAACATTTAGAAAGCCGTATAGTAAAAGCTTAAAACAGGGGCGTAGAGTAGATGACATATATAATATTTTAGACGGGAGTTGAAAATAAGGGTTTAGCTTCTCTCTAATAAAAAATATGCATGCACTCATTTTTAGCCAATCGATCTTCAGCCCATTCAGAGAAGTGAACACGCATCCTTACTATTTCCTCGCTCCTGTCTTGCTCCTTCACATAACTGTCCTAGTAAGAATTTCCTAAAAACTCAGGTGATTTTTCACCTTTACCCTGCAAAGTGAAAGAATAGAAAAAAAACCAACAACAAGGTAAAAGAAAATATAAATCGCAAAAACCTAAACAGCTTGACAAAACTATGCAGCACATGATGGTCAGGGGATTTGGTTAAGTGATTTTTATGCAACAATACTAAAAGAAACTGAAAAAATATGAAAATAGCACACACACAACAAAAACACAGAGAAATAATGTAAAAAAGAAGAAAAAAACAAAGTCTGACCTTAAAAAACAATTTCGCACATCCCAGATACCATTTCTTATTCTCACTTTAATTTTCCAAAAATTGCTCTCATCCAATATTCGGTTTGGTTTTTCTTTGCTTTAGTTAAATTTCCAATATATGCTTGACCACAAATATCAAGAGAATAAACAAAAGTCCTATGAAAGCTTAAGGAAATTGCTTAAGAAATTTGCAGAAAACAAAAATAAATTGCAAATTTCACATATGGAACCGGAGGAACAATATCTTCTGGCTGCCACCGCTTTGGATTGTTCCATAATGATAACATTTCGTCAACTCTCCTGGGGCGAGGATGAAAGGTGAGTATTGCAAATCCAATAAATTGGCGAAACGACCTTCTGACTCTGTTGTATAATGATGACATTTTGATGTGTTTCGTTTCATTTCTTTTTAGTCTATTTAACAATAATCCCCAAGTTGTGAAGGTGAATGACCATAAGTTTGTTACGAAGGTGACGCTGTTGGATTTGGATCCTAAGCCGGATTCTCATTTTGCCAAATATTATAAACAAACTAAAGAAATTATGGATGTGTTGGGGCAGAGATGATATCATGACACATATGCTGTTAAAACTGTTAAAAATAAATTTCTTAAATATTTGCAAATAAATGTTGTATGTATACCTATACTAATATTATAAAGAGAAGGTCTTTGTTTGTTTGTATGTAGGGGGTAAACTTTTTAACTATTTATCTGATTTTAAAATTATTTCACCTGTGGATAGCTACGTTATCACTGAGTGCAATAGGCAATTCGAAATTCGTACTTTTAGAATACCACTGCGTGGTAACGTATAGAAACGTGCTTTTGACACCCATCAGAGCTCCGCTAACTGTGAGATCCAAAACTTAGGCACGTCGGCTCAGAGTCCTCGATACCCTGGTCCGCGTCTGACTCAGAATGGGTGGCTGTAATAAAATCCTGGCAGGAGGAGTCTGCACACCGAAATGTCGAACAATGTCATCAGACTGATTGATTTCTCTGCGGCAAGAAATATGGTAGTTAGCAGCACTAGATTTGACCATAGAAATATTCATAAGGCATGGTTATCTCCAGATCAATTGACGAGGAATCAGATTGATAACGTGGTAGTCGATAGAAGGCACGCATCAAGTGTTCTGGACTTACGAGTGATCAGGGGTGCGAACATTGACTCTGATCACTACCTTGCCGCAGTGAAGGTACGCACAAGGCTAAGCATGGCGAAAAACGTACGTTACCGGGGACAACGAAAACTGGACAACGGTAAACTGGGAACTACAGCTGTAGCGGACGCCTACTCCAACCACCTAACTCAACTGCTACGGAATGCTACAACCCCTGATAATATTACCTCGCCGTGGCAATATATATTCGACTTCATAAAACGGACTGCAAGAAGTGTACTTGGGTACTAAAAGCTGTCTCAAAATGATGCCTGGTACGACGATCAGCGTCGCAATGCCACGGGAGAAACGGTTGCTGCGAAGCTGCAGCCAATGGCAACGCGGCTGTTCATGGGAGGGAGAAGAGACGAGAGGCAACTCGTCTCTTTAGACGAAAAAAGAAAGAGTTGAAGAAGAGGCAGGATGAGTGTACAGAGCTGCTCCGAAGTAGAGGGGAAGTACGTAAAATATACAAGAGAGTTAAGGCGAGAATGCAAGGGACAGGTTTGCCCTCCTGCAAGGACTAAGATGGCCAGCTAGTCCGGATAACGTTCTGAAGATATGGAGAGATCATTTCAGAATACTGACACCACTCCAGAAAACACCGCTCCAATCCATGCCGATGGTCTCCCTGCTGAATTGTTTAATGCAGGTGGGGAGGAGGTGATTAGAAGAATGCATCAGTTCATGGAGAACATCTTTCAAGAGGAGAGCATGCCCGGGGATTGAAGTATCAGTCTGTTATGTCCTATATACAAGAAAAGAGATCGTAGTGAGTGTAAAAACTATCGTGGAATAAGCCTATTACCAATTGCGTACAAGGGCCTTTCGAGCATATTGTGTAAACGTCTAAAGCCAATTATATAAAAACTAATTGGACCTTATCAGTGTGGCTTTAGGCCTGGTAAATCTACGACGGATCAAATATTCACTTTACAAAAAAACCTGGAAAATACTCATGAAAATCAGATCGACACCTACCACTTCTATGTCGACTATAAAGCTGCCTTCGACTCTCCGATAAGATATAGGCTATATGAGGTCATGTCTGAGTTTGGTATTTCTGCGAAGCTGATTCGACTTTGCAGATGTACCTTGGAAAACACCAAATCCTCGGTTATGATTGGTAAGAATCACTCTGAACCATTTAAAACGGTAAGAGGTCTCAGGCAGGGTGATAGCTTGTCCTGGACACAATTTAATATAGTTATGAAGAAGGTGATGAGAAAGGCTGGTGTCAACATGTCTGGTACCATATTGAACAAGAGCTTAATGCCACTAGCCAATGCCGATGATATAGACGTCATTGACCGAAATCTGCGAGATGTTACTGCAGATTTCTCATCACTAGAAAAGGAGTCTAAAAAATTGGTTTAGCGATCAACGAGGACAAAACAAAAATAATGATTTCAACGAACAAAGAGTCCTCCGATGGGGACGCACCGTCAACTTTGACAATAATTGTTTTGAGGTAGTAGATGCAATTATATACATCGAATCTTACGTCAATAAGAAAAATAGGGTCAGCCAAGAAATCAAGCGGAGAATAGTGATCGCCAATATATGTTTTTACGGACTTCGGCAGCACTTTAGTAACACCACCTTATCTCGGGATACTAAGAAACAGCTATACCAGGTGTTAATTTCACCCGTTCTATTGTATGCTGCCGAATCGTGGGTGCATACGACAACGGAGTATTCGAGAGAAAAGTATTCCGAAAAATATATGGACCTAATTGTTTCGACGGCGAGCTTTACCATCGGATGAACCATGAGCTGTATGAGCTTTACCACGACATCAATGTATCTAAAAGAGTCAGAATCCAACGACTACGATGGCTGGGACAGGATGGATGAATATTCTCCAGCGAGAAAGGTGTTTGAAGGCAAACAAGAAGAACGGCGCATAGCAGGGAGATCCAAAACTTCGTTGGAAGGATCAAATGGTTGGCGCTTGTCACTATCTGGTAGGACTAACTGGAGAACACACGCAGAAGACCGAAGCGGCTTCTAATTTATGAACCACGTTCGCCAGTTGTAATGGGCCACTTAAGTAAGTAAGTTAGTAGGTTGTGGGTATTAATGGATTTTTCAAAATTCGTACTTTTTGGGCTAAAAGGGCCCAAAATAGGGATGACACCTTCAATCAGACTAAACTGCGCCATGTAGATTAGCGAAAATTATGTTTAATGCTTATTAAATAGAATAGTTGTGCGGTTTCAAGGGATTCTTCGAAATTCCGACTTTTAGGGGCAATAGGCCAAGAAAGGGATAAAGGGATACCATGGATGCGATAATTGTACTTGAATATTTGTTTTATAGAGTAGTAGTGCGATACAAAGGGTCACTATTTCTTCCTATGTCTATTTAAAATAGTTTTGTAGTTATTGTCTAGTTATATTGGCGGCTATAAACTTTAAATAATCAATAACTCAAAAACACAAAAAGTGGAGTTGGTCAGTATACCGACGATATGTCTTTCCAAAAGTGTGACCAATCGTTAGTAGACCAATATCATTACCAATAATTTTGCAGTCAGCACGAAGTCCGAAGGGTCAGCTAGTATTTTAACAAATCATTAGCAAATATTAAACCACAACTGTAAATTCTATAACCATAAATATTTCTCCTTAATCGTTTTCCTCAAATCGATTTTAAAATATATTTGTAAACTTACCAGAGACCTTGGGTGACATTCAAAAGCAACCAACACAATGAATAGTTATACATTAAAACATTATTTGATTTTATTTACTTACATAATATACATATAAGTTAAATATATGTAAACATATGTTTTGGAACGAAAGTATTTCTTCTTCCCTTCCCAGGTCATTCCTTTTATTATCTTTGGTTTTTTGCCTTCCCTGTCCCCCATGGCTTTCAACTTATATCCTTATGTGAAATGTTGAAAGAAAATCAGGCGCCCGTAAGATGACATGTTCGAATTCGAGAAATGACAGTTTGCCATCACCATCAACGTCAGCTTCTTCCATGACTTTATCGGCTATTTGTTGATGCTCCTCTGGGCTTAATTCATTTTTGGTCATGGTGGTTAAACAGCACAGAAGGTCCGAGCGTCCTATAAAGCCATCTTGGTCGAAATCTATGGGGAACAAAAGAAACACAGATGACAAGTGCATGCAAAGTAATGGCATTAACATTAAAGCAACAAGGTGGTGCACAAGTCGGTTGGACGAAATGTATGATATTTCAGTGCGCTTGCACTAAAATCCATTTTTATGTCCTTGCGATGTGTGACCCGCATGTGTAAATCTCTATTTGTTTAAATAAGATGACGCAAGTCTGCATCGTATAAAGTCAAATGTAATTTACACAGACGTATATGTATAAGAGACATTAACAATTTTTTTCCTCTGCCTCTTGCCACTTCAATCCCTTCTGTGTCAGTCAGTTTGTTTCTGTCACATACTTATTCTTTTGTCAATTTTAAGCTTCATTTGATCTTTTTGCTATAATTGCTCCTCTCAATATTTGCATGAAAACATTGAATGGGGCCAACAATTTCCTTAAGCACCACACCACCAACATCCTTACACGCTCACTACGCTCGTCATCTGATAAAGTTTTCTGTTTTAATCTTTTATCGATTCCAATTTAATAACTTTCTCATGTGGAAGATGTTGAAAAAGTTGAAGACGACGGATGAATGTCTATCTCTCTCTCATGTTGTGGATGCACTTGACTTTTCAATAGTTTCCGATTGTACAAATGCTAACAGAAGTTGATATGGACTCAGCTATTTGTATATGAATGTGGTCATTAGGCCGATGCACAGAGATAGATTAGTTGTTTTACTAAACTCGAAAATTAACAGCGGTTAAAGAATATTTGTAAGTTATTCTATCTGGTGAAAATGTTAACCAAAAATAACAATAATACATGAATAAGTATCTTGAACAGTTTCTAAATGCTGTATATTCATGTGATCCACCAGTCGATGACAGTATCAAAACAATTTTATCTTGTAAGTGATATGAATCGCCCTAATATTTCTTTGAAGCTTTATATAAAACATATTTCGATGTAATCGATTGTCGTAATAATGTATGGATTACGTAATCGATGTGTAATTCTGTATAGAATATTTACAGCTCACTAGTTTTCTTGACCGACATGTATTTGTGGAGGTTGTCCTAACAGAAATTGATAACCACTAAATTAAATGTATAATTTTTTTTCCTGTTTTGAAAAGGATATTATTATAACAATTCATCCAGAAAGAAGGTTTAGAAAAAGTACAAATGATAAACCAAATGCATTGGAAGTTATTTCCCGGCAATTAGTAGATGCATCGAGCTAAGAGTTAAGATGGCATTATATGAATTTGATTCTGCAATGCAATAAATCGCAAAAAAGGATTAAAAAAATCCAACTCATCGTATTATTTATTATCTGTTATTCGAATTTGTCTTATAAAAACGTATGTCCAGCAGAAAACACTGTCATCCAGTTAACAGCTTAATTTTGCATACAAATTCCATTACTATATCTTTTAACTTACCATATATTTTAAATGCATAAAAGACTTTAATATCCCTTGGCGCCTGTTCGCTAAACACCGAGAATGCATCCAAGAAATCCTCAAATGATAAATTTCCCAGACCATCACGAGAAAATGCTTCACAAATGCGGCGGCGAAATGGATTCTCTTTTAACTCTGGCATTTTCTCAATACAGTCACGCGGAACCTTGACACTAGATGCCTGGCCCTCGGTCATTTGGCGTGGTACCAAATCCGGACGTAATTCACGGTATCTTTTGTGTACACTGCAAAAGGCGAAGGGAACACAGTGAATGCCAGAAAATTATATGAAATGAACAAAGAGAGAGAGAAAGGGTACAGACATAAAATTACAAAATAACAGAAGACATGACAACAATCACACAAACACAACAATAACTAGTGTATATATATAAAGGTATTTATGAGTTTTAACCAAATTATAACAAGGATTACGCGAAAGGACTTACTATGCAGTAATAGTACAATGGATTTCATAGTAACCGGTAAAACTCTAAGGACAAGCGCTAACTATAAAGCAGAAGCACAGTTGTTTTTTTTATAGTTAGCGGTTTAACTGTAAGGACAAATGATAACTATCTAACATTAGCACAGTGATTTTTTATAGTTAGCGGTTTAACTCTAAGGACTATGGCTTACTATGCAGTAGCAATAAGATGGTTAAACTTATTATGGTGTTCTTTAAGCAGATCTTAGTAATAACGCATAGTCATCTCTTAGACCTTAAAAATAGTTAGTAGATTATAAACTTTTTTTCATCAAATGAGAAATCAAACAATCTAAATATAAACGTGTTGAATTTTTATTTTATATTTAGGTTTTTACTAAACTTAACGATAACTTAGTATTAGTGTCAAACCGCAAAAGTGGCGCCCATTGCCGCATTACACTATAAAATTGTATGCCACATTGCTTTGCCGATGGTACAATATAGTTCTTGAAGCCAAACAAAAGAATTTTGTGGTAAATTATTAAATAAGGCAACAAAAGGACCCCAAACGACGAGTAACAAGGATAATGTTATGTTTATGAGCATAACGTTTCGCGTGTCATTACCAAAAGTGCAATAAATAGCTAGCACAGGAAAAGAAAACGGGCTGATTGTGTGTTAAGCTCTTAGCCAAAAATCTAAAGAGAGGAAAACAAAAATATGTGATACTTACCGTAGTATTTCTTTGCGTGTGAAAAATGTACAATCCTTGTTTATAGCAATGGTGGTCCAGCGAATTAAGCAGCCATTAATGTGTTTATGCACAAAAAGAGGTAGTAAGGATAATGATAATTCATTAAATTCGTGGAAATATAAGATTTTCAGGTTATTTCAGGAAAATTCTTAAAATATACAAGTTTCAAACAAAATTGTCTATAGTCACGAAAATACTTGAGAAAGTTGATAAATACTGAAGGCAAATCTGAAAGAAGCGGAATTGAATATTATGGAAATCTTACATCTTAAACTGTGCAAAGTTCCGTAATTTTGTAACATAATTGTTGATTTTCATGGAACGTGATCGTTGTTGGGAATTATGCTAAAATTTCGACGAATTTTGTTGCCTATAGAAATGAGAGTGATGGCTTACAAATAACTCATAAAGAGAGGGATATTAATAATGTGCCTGATGTGGCCTAAGGACTTTCATTAAGAATTTACCTTAATTTGGGCTTTTTCAATGTCTCACCTTAATCAATTTAATAAATAGAAAAAAGATATATGTTGCTAATAAACGAAGTAAACATAATCCATATTAATATAATAAATGAGAATGTTTGTTCGATACTCAATGAATGGGGCACATTTTAAAAAAATTTGGTAGATTGTTAGGTAGTATATCGAATTTACCGTAGGTTATATTTCTTATAAACTCTTTACTCTATGGGTGGAGGAAATAGGGAATTTTATACCTATATACTCCGAAACTTAAAAAAAACTTAATTTCCCTTTACACAACATGAATGAGGTATGGGATAGCTTCTCGCTTTGTTGTGAATTAACACACTTTCTATCGACGAATGCGAACGTCACTGTTTGAGAGACTTTTACTAGACGTGCGGATTCAGTCGACACTATACTGCGAAATTACTGTCGACAACATCGAGGGGGCCGGCAATGAAAGAAAAATGTAGATGACTGGGGGCGGAAATCAAACCAGGGATATCCCGCATGATAGTCGCGTGTTCTAACCATCATGCCATGGCCAATATTAACACACTCGGCAACGTAGACATGAATTTTCGAACAGTGGGCGCAGTAGGCGTGTCTTTCTTAGAGCTAGAAAGATGAAATTAATAACCATAAAATACTCGGTAATTCTGATTCGAATATACGGACGATTTTTTTTTATTTTCGTTGGGTGGGCGGAGGGGGCGTGGTAAAACTGAGTTTTAGCTCTACAGAGATAAAATTTGATACACAGATAGTACTCGGCAATACAATTACAAATTTGCAGACGCAATTTTTATTTTCGATCAGTAGGCAGAGTGGGCGTGGCCAAACTGAGTTTTAACCCTACAGATATAAAATTTGATACACATATAGTACTCGACACTACAAGATCAAATTTGCAGCCAAAATTTGTATTTCCTATCAGTAGACGGAGGGGAGTGGCAAAACTGAATTTTAGCCCTAGATAGATAAAATTTGGTATACAGATAAAAAAAAATTATGAAGAAAAAAAAAATACTTTATATATGCAATATATTTGATATTACGTAAGAAGTTCTTCTATATTTTTAGAAGATATTCTTTTACAGATTGTTTAAAAGTGAAAATAATTGCTATATTTTTAATTTCGTCAGGTAAACTATTGTATTCAAGTGATCCTGCATGTTTTATTCGTTGTTTAGTTAAATCGATTCGGCATCTTGCAACTTGTAGGTGATTAGCCTGTCTTGTGTTGTCTGAACATTTTGGCTGAAAGACACCCCGGAATCTGGGGATCTTATGGAATTAAACATAAATAAAAATAATTGCTGTTTGTACAGAACACGAACAGGTAATATGTTTGTTGCTTTGGTTCTATACAAATCCAAAGTAGGGTAACGCATTTGCAAATTGAATACGATTTTTAAAGCTTTGTTCTGAGCAGTTTGTAGAGATCTTAGTGAATTTGATGTTTTGGTAGCATACACAATGGGAAGGTACGATATTACAGAATTAATAAGAGCTTGAAATATAAGCATGTTGACATTGGTACTTAACTTGTTTTAGAATTTAAACAGTATTCCAGTTGCAGATGATACCTTTGCTCTTACCTGGGATATATGTTCATCCCATTTCAGATTTTGTGTCAAAGTGACACCAAGATATTTTACACTTAATGATTCTTCAATTATTGTGCCGCCAACGTGAATTGTCATCAATTGTTCATTTTTGATACAATGCGGTCTAAAACGAATAAATTTAGTTTTTGACGGATTCAACATTAATTTGTTCACACGGGCAAATTCAGCTAATATTGCCGCTTAATATTCAATATGGGCCTGCAGAACTTTTTCATGTTGGTATTTGTAAAAAATACAGACATCATCAGCAAATAAATTAAGTCTTCCATTGAATTCAATATTTTTAATATCATTTATAAATATTTTAAACAAACGTGGGCCAATGACACTGCCCTGAGGAACACCATGATTAACAGGTAATATTTCACTCACCGATGAACCAATTTGAACAAATTGCGATCTGTTTTCGAGAAATGTCTTCAATAATCTTAGAGAAGAGCCTATCAAGGCGATGCTCTCAAGTTTCAACATTAAAATATTGTGATCAACAAGATCAAAAGCTTTCGAAAAATCAAAAAATACACCTGCTACACACTTGTAACCATCATCAATTCCAGAACAAATATATTCTACAGCGTTGACTAAAGCCTCCCTAGTTCCCGATCCTTTCTTAAATCCAAATTGATTTTTATATAAAATTTCATTATCATTAACATACTTCGAAAGTTGGTTAAAAAGAAGCTTTTCAAATATTTTATCTATCACTGATAGAATTGAAATAGGCCGAAAATCAGAAACATTCTTTGTATTTGGTTTCTTTGGTATGGGTATTATCTTGTGAACTTTTAAAACACTCGGATACGTTCCCTCCATAATCATTTTATTAAAAATACATACTAATAAATCAGAAACAGCTGATTGTCTTACAAACAACATTCTAGTAGTAATGTTGTCAAAACCAGGGCTTTTAGAGGATTTTAACTGTCGTAAAACGTTTTCTACTTCTGTTTTACTAACCATTTGAAAAGTGAAGGTACTAACCTCAGACCGTAACGTGTATATTGTTAACAGAATCTATGAAATATTTGTTTAAACCCGAAGCCATTTCCTCATTGGATCTGAAACAATTTCCTTCTTCAGATATTACTTCCTTGATTGCTTCTTTCTTCCTTCCAAGTTCCCTATTTAGAAAATCCCACGTTTTCTTGGTATTATCCTTACATAAGCTAAGATTATGCATAGAGCAATATAATAGATAGAGACACCAGACACGTTTGCGAAAATCAGGTTCCACAGGCTTGAGCAAACTGTAGGGGTAATGTTTGAAAGAAGGGAGAAGTGGGTTGGTTTTTGCGCTTGAAAGGAAGAAAAGAATATACTGCGTTTTTTGTTTTGTTTTGCTAGGCGCACAAATCGCAAAAAATTAACATATTTCACATTTTAACATTAACTTTTAATAGATTTTTAAGAAAATAAGTGAGACATTCCTACTTCGAACATCGAACATGTTAGAATTCGCTATTCATCAAACTGAAGTCATATTTCAGTCGAGAGAGAGAGAGAGAGAGTTGGTAGGGTACTGGTTTACTGTCGAAGACTTTTCGACCTGAAGCATTTCCATTATTTCGTACAACGTCCAAGCCAACGTATTCGGTTTATTTGAACGCGCTTGACTACGTCGATGTCGTTATACAGCTCATGGTTCATTCTACTGCGGTACTCGCCGTTATCGATAATGGGTTCAAATAGGGTACTGGTTTACTGTCGAAGACTTTTCGACCTGAAGCAATTCCATTCATTCGTACAACGTGTCCAAGCCAACGTATTCGGTTTATTTGAACGCGCTTGAATACGTCGATGTCGTTATACAGCTCATGGTTCATTCTACTGCGGTACTCGCCGTTATCGATAATGGGTTCAAATATCTTGCCAAAACAGGTTCTTTATTAGTCGAAAGAGGGCTTTGTCATTTAATCGCTTGCTTAGCGCATAGTAATAGGGATTTGCGATCAATACTCGCCTTATCACAATATTGTTTTCGTTTACGGCGGAGCCAATGCAGGCGAATTCTTTTCCCGCCTTAAAGTTAAAGTTTTCAGCGTTCATGAAGCGTACTAAACTAGTAAACTAACGAGTAGTTCGTAAAAACATATAACTTAGTTTTGCCTTATTTATCGCCAGATCCAATTCCAGCGACTGCTTCTCATTGCTTGAAAAGGCCGCAGTCACATCCCGCAGCCCTTGACTAATGATATCATCGGCATTCGCAAACAGCATGTGATTTGTATTTAAGATGGTACCAGTCGTTTCTACTGCAGCCTTCCGCATGATCATATTCTCTATAATGTTAAAAAGATCGCATGACAGACTATCGCCTTGTCTAAAGCTTGGTAGAAAATGGCGCTGTCAGATTTTTGCCAATTTTCACTGATGACTTCGTGTCAGTAAGTGTCATCTCGCAAAGTCGTATAAGCTTTACGGGGGTACCGACATCAGCCCTAGCGTCTAATAGTTTTTGTCGTATCGGATTGTCAAATGCAGTTGTGTTGATCTGCTTTTTTTTGGATGGTCTCCAGGATTTTTTCCCAGTGTGAATATCTAGTTGGTCGTGGATTTACCAGGTCTAAAGCCACACTGATAAGGTTCAATTAAGTTCGCTAGGAAGGTGTTTATTCTTTCACATAAAACACCGGCAGGTTTTTGTATACGATGGGAACACACACTTGGATCGCCTTTCATGTCTGCATGTTCGTGACCCGATTTCATTCTCTGTTCTTACAGGTTGAGATCTCTGTTCCAAAACCTTTGCTTTTTACCTTTTTGTAGAACTTTCGATTTGGACAATAATATCGACAACAAAGCTGTATTATCGTTCACTTAAATTTTAATTGTTATTTTTGTACACTAAGCAAATTGATAATTAATCAATATGTCATCAACTCTCACAAACAACTTTGTATAAAATTTAATAATGTTTGGGTGTAAGTCCCTCTCTGCTTTATACGTTATTTAATTTTTCGTTTGTTTTTTTGCTGTTGGTTGCCAAAATTCACAGTGTAAATGATTTATTCATTAGCCGTTATTAATTTTTCTTTGGGGTGTTATATCATTTGGATATTATGCATACTGAGAATTTTTTTTTTTTTTTGAGTTGTATTTAATATTTTGTGGTTTGTATTTACATTTAACACTTCGACCCTGATCGAGAGGATCATTTTCAGGAACTGAAAAATTTACATAAAAACAATGTACACAACTTGTGAGTCCTGAGCGCCGATTAACGTCGAAAGTCGAACTGACATTTAACCCAAAAAAACTTCTTTAATTTAGTTATTTATTTGTCGATGTCAAAGTCACTATCTCAGTAATTTTGTATACACAACAACCATATTAAGTCCACATAAAAAAACAAAACTTATCTCAAAAAAACTGTCTATTGTAATCTCTTCATTACATCAGATTGAATTAAACATTATTTAAATTTTAATTAAAAAACTTTTTCCAAACAACTTTCCACCACGACACAAATCTGTGTCATTTCATTTCATAGTTGTTTATCCACTAAATATTCACAACAAAAATGCTTTAAATCTCTGCGCTTATCTTTTACCTGATAATCATCCAATTGCTGTTCGGTGAATGTAACAATTTTATTTCCCATTATTTCTGTTGTTATCTATTGGGTTCACCTTTTTCCGCGATTAGTTTGTCGTTGGTCGGAAAGGGGGTGAACAAAAAGTTAGTAATTTTAAAAACTATTTTACAAATTGATTTCAACGTGAACAAAAAAAAATTGCACTTATTCTGAAAAAATTTGTAGCTTTTTTTCCGAAGGTATCAAAAAACACCTACTAGTTTTTTGCTAGCTACTCGATGTTGGTGTGGCCACAGAGCAAAAACAAAAAATAGCGACAGCGACAATATCCTACGGTGACTTTTATATAACTGAAAAGACATGTAGGACAGTGGAAAAACTCAATGCGTTGTGTTCAGTTTTTTTTTATGTTTGTGAAACTTTTACAATATGTTTATGGATGTTGGCATGTAGATACATGTAATTTACATAGAGCTTTGTCAGTGTGTAGAAGCATGTAGGGTGGAAATAATAGCAGAGGGTACTTGTTGGAAATGGTAAAATTACATGAAAGAGTATTTGGTATTTAGAACAGAATTATGCATTATTGGATGTTATTAAAAATAAAATTTAGAAAGGTTAACTGGATGTTGCAAGGCAGTCACCACAACAAAAATGCAATATAACAAATTTCAATAGTTACTCTTAAATTTTTAGATAATTACAATATTCAGTTTAATATAAATTAGAATTAGGAATAATTTGATGTATTAGCTTCAAAGTTGTAATCCATAATATTCTCGCTTGTGCTCTTTTCGATACCATAGACATGTGCCGGTTTTGCATTTGCTCCTATTCACGTTTATTTACTATATATCGCGGGACCAGGATTATATGTATAAAGCCACTTCCAAAATATCAGCAGTAAATCTAAACCTAAGAAAGTGACAACTGACTAAAAATTTAGACTGCTACATATTCTGAAAACTGTATTTTCGTTCTCGAACTGCTTCCAACAGTTTTTTTTATATAAGGCCATGAAAACAAATTGCCTTTCTTACAATTCGCAACACTGCTATACATTTGTCCCCACCTGTGACAGCTGGATAGATTATAACAAAAAGAAGTCCTGCCGGGTAAATATTTTGCTCTATGCCATTTTGAGTATGATGTAAAGAGAACAAATTAATTAAGGAGTGTTCCCTTCAAACGAATACCATGTCTAGTTTCGTTGCCTCTACACATGCTATATATGGCGGACAAGCCACATCCTTCCTAAGCCACGATGGGTGAGGTTTACGCCAACAACACAAAAAAAAACTAAAAGCCAAGCATTGTTTACGGGAAGAACGCGTGCTATGTACTTATATGCAGACACACTCACACACCCACACATACACAATATAAAGGAGTGTTTGCTCAAAAGTTAACATAGGTCAGTTCTATTAGCTTTATAGAAACCATTTACCATAGATGCGGCCATCTAGTCTTGAAAAAGAGAAAAACTTAGTTCAACTGAACTTACATTTACATTAAATTTATTGATTTTTTTATTATTATTTTTTTAAATCATTATATCAGTTGTGTTTTATCTTTTCGTATAGCATTTGTTTTGTTGGGGGTTTTTACAATAAAGTCTATTACATTAATTTAGTTTAGGTTTTTTTTAATATTATATACTTTTAAGAATAATTGTTTGTTTTTGTTTTTGTTATTATAATAATTCATTTAAGTCTAAGAAAAGTTGCGAAAATTACAATATTTTAATAAATTTATAGTAAATTATATACTTATTATATAGTTGGTTTTTCTGTTGTTGTTGCACATGGATTTTAAATTGTCGTATACCATTAGTTAATTCATATTCAGTTATTTTATAAAAAAAAAAATAAGTTTTAGAAACTTTGGGGTAACTATAGGATTTTTGTGTAAGATTAAGAATTTGTAAAATTTTGAAACTTCATAAATTTGTGAAAAAAAAATCGAAAATGGCTTTATATGACTCGGGTAAAAACATCAGTTTTGCACCAATCCGACATTCTTCTAGGCAATAAGAACAACTTTTTATGTTTTTTGAACCCAACTGTGTCGTTGACGTTTTCGGCATGTAATGAAACAGTGTTTTTTTCGGGACTTAATGCAGTCTTATGAGGATTGTGCTCTCTTCAAAAAGGAAAATTCCTTTTGTTTACAAACCCGTTAACCAGAAATGATCTATATCGCTGAAGATGATTTGACATTAAAAGTCTAGTTCAACCTCCAGCTAATTTTCAGCCCATCCAACGAACACACAACTTAATTAAGGGTCCTCTCCAGAGGGCCTTCGGAGAGTATGACCACCGCGTACCCGGAGAACCACCGGTTGGCCGCTTGACCGTCCTACCCTGTAACGCGTTGGCTTCTTAGTAATAGAATAAGACTGGTTTATTAAATGCACCGATCACCAATGAATTTCAGAGCTATATTTCAAAATACTATCCGTGTTTTTTTACTAAATCGCGATGAAAGCACGGATAAAAAAGGTAAAACACTTTTTATAGAGGTTTAAATCAAACCGGATAATCGAGCTTCAACTTATGATGGATAATAACGGCTCGATAAAATTTTGCTTGGCGAAAACTCCATCTCTCTCAATTACTTCGAATCAACCCCCTAATTCAGATGTTCCCGACACCCAATGGCAGCATATTGCGAATTCTATGACACTGCCGCAACGACCGTACTGGGTTATGAAAACCACGCTCAGACAAGCAAGGTTCGATGAAGAATGTCTCGAAATGTCTGAAGAAAAGGATGCTGCATAGAGGGCAAAACTGCAGCCAATGGCAACGCGTATAGTGGCGGAGCGTTATAATGAGAAGAGGAGGGAAATGACACGCCTCATCCGACGGAAAAAGCGTCTATTGAAGAAAAGACAGAGCCCACCTTATGGACGGAAACGGAAATCTGGGTGTTCTGCAAATATGAAGGGAACACTTTCGATCTCTACTCGTTCACGTAGGCAGCATAAGTGACAAATCGCACCAATCATCTACGATGGAGTAAACTGTCCACCATCGAGTCAAAACGAGATCAGCATGGCAATTGCACGGCTTAAAAACAACAAAGCTGCGAAAGCCGATGGCAGAGCTTATTAAAGCCGGCATCGATGAGCTGGCACCGTGCTTACACCAGGTCATGGATACGATTTGGCTCAAGGAATGCATGCTCGATGATTGGATTCTGAGTGTTCTATGTCCTGTGGTTAAGAAAGGCGATCCAAGTTTGTGTACAAATTATCGGGATCAGCCTTTTACCTATCGCATACGGCTCTATGAAAAATGCCCCCAAAAAAAAAACGAAAAATTACTCAAAATAAAATTGGGCGGAAAAAAATGAAAAATTACCCAAAACTCAAGAACGAAATTTTCCCCAAAAATTATGAAAAATAACCCACAAAATTTATGAAAAATACCCCAAAAAAATATTCTTCTAAACAAATCTAGCATTATTAAAAGACACGCCCTGCGCTATGCTTTTTTTATTTTTTATTATATGAAAAAAATGGGGTATTTTTCACACCTGCAAATTTGGGTCATTTTGCATATGAAAAATGACCCAAAATAAATGAAAAGTTCCCCAAAATTTATGGGGGATTTTTCATATGAAAAATTCCCCAATTTTGTATGGAAATTTTTTTGGGTAATTTTTCGTTTTTTTTTGGGCATTTTGCATTTGGCATTTTTCATAGAGCCATCGCATACAAAGATCATTTTAGCGAACCTGGTTGGACTTTATCAGTGTGGGCTCTATGAAAAATGCCCCAAATGCAAAATGCCCCAAAAAAAAAACGAAAAATTATCCAAAATAAAATTGGGCGAAAAAAAATTAAAATTGACCCAAAACTCAAGAACGAAATTTTCCCCAAAGCTTATGAAAAATACCCCACAAAATTTATGAAAAATACCCCAAAAAAACAAATCTAGCTTTATTAAGAGACGAATGCTGTGGGGGGAACGCCATCTGCACCATGCTTTTATATTTTTTTTTATATGGAAAAAAATTGGGGTTTTATTCATATCTGCAAGTTTGGGACATTTTGCATATGAAAAATCACCCAAAATTAAAAAACGAAATATTTTACCTAAAATAAATGGGGGATTTTTCATATGAAAAATTCCCCAATTTTGTATGGAAATTTTTTTTGGGTAATTTTTCGTTTTTTTTTTTTTGGGCATTTTGCATTTGGGGCATTTTTCATAGAGCCATCAGTGTGGCTTTAGGCCTGGTGAACCCATGACTGAACAGATATTCACACTACGTCAAATCCATATCGACAACTACAATGTTTTTATCGTCTTCAAAGCTGCATTCGACCGTCCGATACGACGGAAACTATTAGATGCTATGGGTGAGTTTGGTATTCCTGCGTAGATGATAAGACTTTGCGGGATGACACTGACTGACAGGAAAACTTCAGTAAAAATAGCAGTAAACACGACTGGCACAATTTTTGAAAAAAAGCGACATGTTGCCCGCGTATGCCGATGGTATAGATATCATTGGCCGAGGACTGCAGGATGTTACTGCAGCCTTTTCAAGCGTTGAAAAGCAGTCGGCAAAAGTGGTTCTGGTGATTAATGAGGACAAAACCAAGTTTTTTGTTTCAACGAACAAAGAGTTTACTCGTTTGTTGACAACTAGAACTTTGAGGTGGCAGATGATTTTGTCTACCTCGGCTCCTCCATAAACAAACACAATAATGTCAGCCTGGAAATCAAGAAACGAGTATCGATTGCAAACCGCTGCTACTATGCGGCATCTGCCCAAAAGAGTGAGAAGGAAATCACATGGAATTAAATCATTCGATCGAGAAAGCTAATTGATACAAAACGACAAAGAGTTGTCCGAACAATCAAATGTAGGTAGTAAACTATGCACCCCTCATAGAAACCAAATGAGATAATAATGGGTGCCAATTGTCTAAAAGTACCTGTCGTAATAAAATTTATCAAAATTCTAAAAACAAATACAAATCGGGTATGTAAAAATATAAATCTATATATATAAAAGTGAACATTTGTTTCTACGTATGTCCGCTATAGACTTCAAAACCACCTAACCGATGTGCAACAAAGCGGCATCAATAGAAAGGCAATCTTTCGAGGATGGTTATAGGTTACTTAAACATTGCATTTGAATCATGTGGTCCATTTATTGAGTCGATTTTCGATTTCCCATACAAAAAATGTTCAAAAGTTTTAAATTGTGAAAATTCAAATAGTATGTAAATGTTAAATTTGCCAATATTTGAATTTTCAAATGACACAGACAAATGGTATATTTATGTATATAACATTTAAATTGAGTTTGTTTGAAACTCAGTGGATGCTACAGCATTTAACTGATGTCTCTGAGGTGAGGCCAATCCATTCCACCCCATTAACAAAAATGCAATATCTGGCGTACTACTAAAATAAGTGACTTTAAATCAGGTGTGGATGCAATATTATCAGGTCAAAAACTGGCAGGATTGGATTATAAAGCGTGATCACGCCCCCAGGAGCTAATTTGTTAAAGTGCGGTATCTGAAGTACTAGATTAGTAGGAATAGCCCTACTCATAGGACCTAATTTGTAAAAGTGCAATATCTGATGGCGTAGATCATTAGGCGTGTCTCCGTCCGTAGGACTTAATTTTGCGAATGGTAATGGAATTTATTGTGGATTCATTTAAGGTTAATATACGTATTCTAAAGAAAAAAAATCGAATAATCACGAATTTAAACATTTCTCAAATCTGCATTCTATTACATTTAGATTGACGAACGTCATACAACAGTGTAATATTAGCAGTTACGAATGTGTGTGGAGGATTTTATTTCCTTATTGCACCAATGGGTTTTGATATTGTTGATTTTGCAAAATGTTTGATCGCGTTGGCTATTGCATCCTCCTGTATTGCGCAGCTGTTTTGGATGTTGCAGAATAGAGCAAAAAAATTAAATTTTCCGAGAACCGCACATGAGTTATCAAGTTAAAAAATGTTGCAAACATGTCAAATCATAATGAGGGATGAGTGTACTATGACACACAAAACATCGTTGAAACCCCTTGATCGCGTATTATAGGATTTAAGAGCAATACATGATTGAGTTATCCTTCTTAAATTAATTTACCCAGAAAATATAAGGGAACAGAAGTGTTTCTACAGTGTATAACAATGATACCCACGGATTTGCCGTTGGATTTTAATGACTACAGTTTCCAGTTCGGTTAAAATTTGCAATGACATTCAATAAATCTGAGGGACAGTTTATTCAAATTTGAAAAATCCAAATTTTTCGCATGAACACCTTTATGTTGCATGTTCACGTGTAGAATGACCCACTGATTAAAATATGTACACTTCTTTGGTTCTTCCATACATACTCTATTATCAAAAGCATTACAATAAATTTCTGTCATTAAAACTATGATATGTATGACCTCAAAACTTTTGTTAAATTTCGATGCGAATATCAAAAGAAACTAACACAACCCGAAGATTTATTCCATCCAAAAAAAGTTAAATTTCAGTCAATACTTCTTTAGGCAGGACGAAGTCTGTCCGGTCAGCTAGTATAATTAATAATTATAGTATTTTTAAAGTGCAGTTTTTTCCTTAAATCAAACTAACTTGAGCAGATGCAGATTTGATGTCAGTTCTCGTTGATGAATTTATGATTTTATAAAAAAACAACATTTACACAATTATAATCTTACACAAAATTTTTCTAACATATCTTTAATTAAAAAAAAACACATATTGTACATTCATGTCGTTTAGGAGTATGGGTGTTTGTTTAAAAAAAAAAATTAAAATAATAAAACATATGTTAACATCATGTTACAAAAAACCCTAACAAATTATATTAAGTGTTTGACAATAGATTTGTGAAATGAAAAAAAAGAGTTAACAAATTGTGTCAAATTACATTACATTCGTATACACTTTGCATTTACATTTCATGTGTAAATATATTTAGCATAATTTGTTAGAGATGTGTTTTCTTTTTTTTGTAGTTGTTGTTGTTGTGTTGTAGTCATTCGGGTCTTCTTAATTAATTTAAATTGTATATATATGTATATTGTTGTATTTGTATATATGCAATAATAATCATAATAAATTGGAAAATGTCATAGTTGGTTGCTAAACATTTAATTTAATTTAAATATAATATAGGTTTTTTATAGTTACTATTTTTTGTTGTGTTTTTTTTTAACTTACTCATATTATTTTATAATTTTAATTATTTTAAATGTTTAAAACTTATTAATTGTTATAATTTATAATTTGATATATCTTAATTGTAATTCATTTAATGTGTTCGTATACATTGTTTAATTCGTTTTTTATTCTCTCTGTTTGTTTATAGTCTTTTATTGCATTTTTAGTTTAAGTTTATTTAAGTATTTTTTTGTTTTATGTGTTTAGTAGAAGTTTAATTTTTTTTTTTATGGAATAGAAACTATTTTATTTACAGGAAACATTTATAAAATTAAGAGTATGAAAGAAAATTTGAAAGACAAATTATAAAAACGAAAAAAACAAATTAACGAATTAAATATAAAAACTTAAAAAAAATTAACATAGTATTAAATTTTATTGAAATTCCATATGCTTAAAGTGTTTACGAGAAAACTATACAGTTAATTTTTGAATGTTAGTAACGCAAGTAACAGACACCACGGAAGTAGATTAAGGTAAATACTAAAAAGTCATACAGGCTTGTCATTAAGCCAAGTGTCCACTATAGAGTTTTTTTTTGGTAGACCATAGACCGCAGAGACTCAACATGTAGAGTGTAAAGTACAGCGCACCTCTACCATTCAACTGCTATATGAAGAGTAGTTGGAGAGACATTTTGAATAGAATTGTTCTTTTGACAGTGTCAGAAGCAAAGGGATCCAATTGACAAAAATTCACTTCGAGATATTCGCCGTCAAAGTTTTAAATTTTAGATAGTACCACTGGTAATAAAAATTAATAACATTTTATGTTGAAGTGAGAGATGGTGTCAAGGAACACAACTGCACCCTTATCTCAATTGTTGTCTATTTGTCACTTGTACCCCTTTGCTTTTAGAGCACCTCTCGGCTACTACTGCTCTTAATTAACTTTTATCTCCTGCCGTTTCCCTAAAAATCGAAAATCACTGAGTCTCTTTTCTGTAGACAGGAAAAGTGAATAACATAGGGACCGTCTGTGGCATGTTGTTTAGAACACGCGACTACCATGCGGGAGATCCCAGTTTCGACTCCGGGCTGCAGTGTTGATGTTGTCGACAGCAACTTCGTATAGTCTCGAGTCAATCGGCATGTTTAGTAAAAAAGCTTCGCATTCGTCGATAAACAAGTAAATTCACAACAAGGCGAGAAGCTATTCCATACCTCATTAATGGGGTGTAAAGGGAAATTAAGTTTTTAATTAGATAGGAAAAGAACTATCAAATGATTTTTCTAGAGCGTGGAGCTTATGTAGAGGTTTACCACATATACAGTAGGGTAATAACTTTTTGCATTTTTTGCAAATATCAAATCTCCCCAGACAAAATCGAGTAGGGCATGGAAAAATATTAAGAACTGCGTTTTTAGTTTTTCGCTATCGTTAAAAAAGGTTACGCACCAAACGCGTTAAAGTTTTGAATCAAGCAAAGTTTAAAAAAATTTTTTTTTCATTTGAAAATAGTACAAGATATATATATCCGCCTTGTAAAACATCGCGTACTTTGAACCTAAAGTTTATATCTTACAATACCTACTTTTAATCATTTATTGTTATTATTTGTTTACATACCTACATATGTATAAACCATATTTAAAAAAAAATGTCATTAAAAAATTAAGAAAACATATATTAAAAGCATTTTAGAAATCGCTGTCGGTGCGTAAGGTTTTTTTAGCAAACTGAACTGAAAAAGTTTTTTTTATCATTAATACAATATTTGCCATTAGAAAAGCCCTGGGGAGAATGTTGTCCAAAAAAAGTTATTACCCTAATATACAGTATAGTAGATCACAAATGCGGTTGGTTTACTAAGACGACAAATGAATTACTGCAGTGAGCAATACTTGCAAGACATTCGCGACCAAAATAACAGTAATACATTAATGTGAAGTGAAACAAAAGAGGCTTGTTTCTGTTTTGTTTTTCCAAACCGAACTAAAAACACTTCTTGCTCACGATAACCTCTCACTTAAGTTCTCTCAAAACCAAATCAATAATAACAATAAATTCAGTAAATAATTTGAATGTTTTGTCTTTCTTATTTGACAAGTTTTGGTACTTTTTGTGCAATATATGTACTTTTTTTGTACAATCAAAGTACTTCGTGATACAACAAATCGTTTTATTTGGTATAATAATTGATCTTTTGGACAATAAATTGTACTTTCCGGTATTATCGATGTACTTTTTAGATCATAAAAAGTACTTTCTGGTACAATACAATAAATAGTACTTTTCAGTACAATAAAATTATGTTTAAGTACTATAAATTGTACTTTTTGTACAATGTATGTACTTTTTGGTACAATAAATTATACATTATACTGTAGTATGTTTTGAAGTCTTTCTTTTCCGATTTTGCACATTTTGGTACTGGTTGTGCAATATATCTACATTGTAATAAAATAAATTGTTTTATTTGGTACAATAAACGTTCTTTTTGAACAAAAAATTTTACTTTCTGGTACTATAAATGTACTTTTGAAAGCAATATAAGTGCTTTCTAGTACAATAAATATGTAGTACTTCTTGGTACAATAATTTGTCCATTTTGATCCAAATATAAGTACTTTCCGATACAATAATTTTGTAGTTTTTAATAATTGTAGTTTTTATACAATGTATGTACTTTTAAGCAAATTAATTTTACTTTTTTATACAACAAAAGTACTTTTTGTACAAAAAATTGAACTTCTCTGTAAAATTTAATGTACTATTTGTTACAATTAAAGTCCCTTTTTGTATAATACAAATACTTTTTGGTACAATCAGTAGACTATTTAGTGAAAAACGGTCTTTTAAGTATAAATTGTACTTTTTCATAAAATAAAAGTCCTTTTTTGTACAATAAATTATGCTGTTCGGTACAATATACTGCACCATTTGTTACAATAAAAGTTTGTTTTTGTACAATACAAATACTTTTTTGTACAATCATTGGACTCTTTGGTGAAAAACGTACTTTTTGGTACAGAAAATTTTGTTTTGAATCATTTACTGTCGTGCATAAATTCTGAATTTGTCGCTCTTTTGTACTATAAATGTACTTTTTGGTAAAATAATGGTACTTTTCGGTACAAACAATTTTCCTTTTTTATGCAATGAAAGTACTTTTTTGTTAAATAAATTGAATTTTTTGTAAAATAAATTCTACTTTTCGTACAAAATATATATTTTTTTGTACAATAAACGGTACTATTTAGTACATTAAAAGTCCTTTTCGGCACAATACAAATACTTTTTGCATCATTTGCATCATTTAACGTATTTACGAGCATTTGTTTAACAAAACACCGTTCTGATCTAAACTCTAATTTCTTCGCTCTTACGCTCTCTTGCTATTGTTTTGTTTCTTTACCAAAAACTACACCGCTTGTCGTGTACATGTTTTGTTCGCATAATCAAAACAATCAAATGTTTTTAATAACACAGATATACTTGAAACCGTTTCAAGCGCACTTGTACAGGTCTCTAGTGTGTACACTACTCTATGTTTTTCTCTAGCTCTACCCAACAAAACTCTATAGTGGATACTTGGCTTAAAAAGGAAACTAGTCACGTATGATTGTAAGTAATATCAAGTGACAAATTGTGTTCCATTTAAGATAATATTATATTTAAAAAAAAAAATTATTTTATGAAATTTTTTTCATCTGCCATTTGCCACCATGTTCCGTTGCCTCAACAAGAGGACAATTTGACGAGTTTACACTTGATGTTATTCAAATGAACTAAAAAATCCGTAAAGCAGAACATTGCTGGATTTATTGCCGAAATAGAGTAGATAATGGGATAACAATAAGATATTATAAACCTAATTGGGACTTTTACATTGGCGACATTAAACTCCGGCAATAGTCAGGCAGACTGATCTTGCCAATGCCACAACAACATTTGATTAACTACTGATTCGCTTTTGTGATATTTTATGTGTTGAACAATCGCTAAACTTTGCAGCTTGCTTTTTTTTTATCAAATATGCCACAACTTAATCCCCTACCATACACCTGTTGTTTCACAACTAAGCTCTGTACCACTCACTGCATCGAAATCCTCACTCAAGAGTTAACGTTAAAATTTTCTCGTAAACAAAAACATTGGCTGGAATTGCAATTAAATTAATTTTAGACAACTTATAAAAACAAACAATCATGTACGAGTAGCGAGTGTACTGTTGCTGCTACTACTACTACCACTACTACTAGTACTTTCCACTAGTACTTTTGCATCTACTAAAGTAAATACGAAAAATGAAAAACACAAACACTTGTAAAACAAATTAAAATTAATTTACATCTCTTTACAACTTTTGCAGAAGCACTGCTTTTAGTTGCATAAATTAAGGGAAAACTAAAAACACTTAAGCTCTAAAGTCTTCAGCCCGAGGAAAGCTGCGTGGTCTCTCCTCACCAGCTACTATCATAGACACTAACCACACATTCACATTGGTATTAAATAACCTGGCATTATATTTTTTATTGCACCTCTCTGCGCCGCTGTACTGAACTTTGTCTGGAAAAGCTTTAAAGCTTTTCTCTATACGAGCCGCTTTGTTGTTCATCTCAAAAGTCGGTCTGTGGAAAACCGTAATCAGAAAAGCTTTCAAAGCTTTTCAACAAATTTCAGTAGACCGAATTGTGGTGTTCGTAACTGTTGTGAGCAGCGGCGGCATGATGCAAATACGACGGTATACCGGTGGTGGCATTCAATTCCGAAGCTCTCCGTCGCAGGGCGGCTATGCTATGGCCACGCCAGACATCATCCTCATTGGAGCCATCTGTGGGCGACTGCATGGACTGATGGCAATGCGGCAATAGTTGCTGCTGCTGTTGCTGCTGGTGGCCCTGGTTATTGTTGCTGGTGGTGGAATCCGAGTGTTGCGATTGCTGCTGCTGCTGCTGGTGTGTTTGCTGTGACGGTTGTTGATGATGATTATGGGTTTGTTGGTGATTCTGCTGCTGCTGAGGGGGTTGTTGTTGTGGCGGCGGTGGTTGTTGTTGATGATGAGGTTGGGCACTCTGAAAAGACGAAATAGGCAGTAGCATTAAAGGTTGTTGGCTCAGCTAAACTCAGCCGAATTTAAAAACTCACCATATCACCATTCAGTTCATTTTGACTAGGATTCGGCTGGTTGGACAGTGGCGGTGTTACCGAAGAACAAGAGTTAATATTTGGTGGTGTTGCGGCTGTGGGTGAACCATTGCCCCCACAGCCCACACCACCAACGCTGTGTTGATACATCATTGAATCTCCTGTAAAAGGAAAAAGTAAACAAAAACTCAGTTTAAAATTAATTATTTAACTTATTGCACAGATATTCGTTTCGATTATTTTATTGTGTTTTAGTGTTGATGTCTCCGAATTTTCAATTAACAAAATTTCCTTGCCCATGTTAATTATTAAATCAAACTTTGCGCACCTGAGTGTTAATTGTATACAACAATAAGCAACAACATCATGGAAATCATGTTGAGATATATGAAATTTGGCTGCAAGTTTTATAAAATCACACGGAGAGCAAAAAAAATCTAGTTTTCTTGCTTGATCTATTTGTCGCAAGGTTATACGAAAAAAAAACTCTGGTTGTTTGTTCAAACTTCTATTGCGAATATTTGACACTTAGGTGGTATGGAAAATTTTTATGGCACCGCACATGACCAGCTAATAAACACACTCAAGCTCAGAAGTGAAATGTTGAGTTTTGGATACAACTTTTCTATTGTTTGATACAAATAGAGTTACTTTAAGTCTGAGCAAAGAGAATTAGACTTAAAACTAGTTCGTTGCGATATTAAAATGCGTACATACGTAAGCACATACAATGCATTTGCGGTGACTTTTAGGGTACTGTAAATCAAGTCCAATTTATATAAATTTGGTTGTAGTTTAAATACAGGGTGGATCAAAAGTTAGTTTGCGTTTGATTCGGTGGATGTGTCTAGCAGTCATGGCAGGATGGGGTGGAGGTAACACGAAATACAAGAGCAGGCAATAGGAATTCAGTGCCATGGTGTCAGGGATAAGAGAATATATTTGTAGATACGAAAAGAACGAAAGCCCTTAAGAGTATATTATAGTTTTAGGGCTTTTGAATGCAATTGAACCAAGTCCGCATTGCCAGTTGGATGAATGTTGATCACTATACCTCGGGACATTCGTAACTAATCCTAAGCTTTAATATTGCAAGTCGTGATCTTGGATTAAAAATGGGCGAAATTGTCACACCCCCTTCAGGTACCTCCTTTACAAAGTGAGTAATTTCTTTGAAACATTCTTCTGTCTGATCTTACATTTTTGTAGCGTATAAAATATACTGTGATAATGGGTCAACTTGCCCCTTCCCCGTTGTCGACTCGAGTGTGACAGATGATTCGAATTTATAGATCGAACACCGTTCTCAGCAACTTGGTCTCTGCTCGTCCACAGCTTAGAAAATTTGAAGAAAGATCTGTCCTACAATTATATACGATACAATCGGTGCGAGAGCTTAAGCTAGCGGACATCATTTTTGGATAGAGCAGATTTAAGCTATTGAGGCTCCCGGCTCGAGGGCCAGCAATCAAATAGGGAGAAGGGATAGCGAGCCGAGAGCGCATTTAAAATGTTGAGTACATTTTATTGTACTGCCAAAAATTACTTTCTTTGTACAATAATGTACTTTCAGTTGCCAACATTTATTTTTATTGTATGTAAAAAGCATTTGCTGCAATAAAAGTACTTTTTGGTACAACAAAAGTTCTCCGGTATTTAAAAAGAACTTTGTGAAACAACAAAGAAAAAGAAAGTACATTGTGGAACAAAATAACTACTTGTTAGTGCAATAAAATACTTTTTTGTACTACAAAAGTAATCCGATACAGAAAAAACGTACTTTAAGGAACAACAACGTATTTTTTGTTGTTTCAAAAGTACTTTTTCATGTAGTAAAAGTACTTGTTTGGTACAAGTAGAAAGTACTTGTATTGCACTAAGGAAGTACTTTTAGTACACCACAAAATACTTTTTTTGCACCAAAAAGTACGTTGCAGTTCCACAAAGATATAGTTTTGTACCAGAGTAGCTTTATAGTACTAAAAAGTACTTTTATGGTACTAAAAAGTACTTTTGTTGTTCCTCTAAGTACTTTTTTGTACCAGAGTAGTTTTATAGTACTAAATAGTACTTTTATAGTACCAAAAAGTACTTTTTTTGTACCAGAGTACTTTTATAGTACTAAATAATGCTTTTATTACACCACAAAGTACTAATAAGTATTTTTTACTACTAAAAAGTACATGTGTTTCACCAAGGAAGTACTTTTATTGCACCACAAAATACTTTTATTCCACCAAAAAGTACTTTGTTGTTCCAAGAACTTATTTTGTACCAGAGTAGCTTTATAGTACTAAAAAGTACTTTTATAGTACCAAAAAGTACTTTTTTGTTCCTCAAAAGACTTTTTGGTACCAGAGTACTTTTATAGTACCAAAAAGTAATGTACCAAAAAGTACTTTAATTTTGAGTGTACGAAAAAGTACCTTAATTTCAACATCAAAGTACGTTTATCGTTCATTAAAGTACTTTTTTTTTTGAGTACCAAAATACACTTTCATTGTACTAGTAAGGAATTTTTTTGTTCTACAAAGTACTTAATTCTGTACTAATAAAAGTTTTTTTTTTGTACCAAAAAGTACTTTTGTTGTACAAATAGACTACAGCGTCAAACTAAAACTCAATATTAATCACGATGTCTATATCGATCACAAAACCCATTTTAAGATATACATATTTTTAAATTGTTCTAGGTTTTTGTATGTCGGCCGTTTAATAATTGTGTAAATAATAGTTACTAATTGTATCTACTATATCTGTAATTAAGTTAGTCATACGAATATTAACATACCTAAAGCATTTAATCCATAATGTTGATAACTACCAGCACCCATGGCGGAACCTAAATTAATACCAGAATTTAAACCACTATTCAAAGAAGACGAAAGTGTTGACGATTGATTTAGTTGGCCAAAACCTTTTTAGTAGTACATTAGTAAGCATAACAATGATACAGTTACATTAAACGGTTAGGAGAGGTAAAAGAGAGATAAAGAGAGAAACGAGAATAAGAAGAAAGACAATAACAAATCACACACCATGATTATAAAAATTCCCAAAGATTCATAGTCACTTCATGCCACAAACTTACCAGCTGTCATCGGATTCACACCCACACTCCAGCGATCACCGCCAAACATGCCAGTCCCACAAAGACCCTCGCCCATAGCTATATTTGTAATGTTCGCCCCGAATGGTGGTAAACCATGTGAGGGCAGCAGAGCTCCTGGTGTACGGAAGACATTGGTGGTCTTCTTGCGTTTCTTCCATTTGGCGCGGCGGTTTTGAAACCAAACCTAAAAATATAAAAACAAAATACAAGAATTATTAAATATTTTAAGGCGAAATAAATTTAGGTGGGCATTTTATAACATATCCCTCCCAAAACCATTAACGAAGTAGATTAATAAAACATGTTGCTACATGATTTTGCACACCATCAATTATCGCTGCCTGCCCCAATACTAGTGCCACTCGTGCCACAATTTGTTGTTGTTGTTTTTGTGCAACGGAAATCTACATACTGTCTTGTAAACATCAAAGCAATACTAACTACTCTACTGGCCATGCCTGCTTGCCTGCCTGCCAGTAGTTGTTGTCTTAAAACACAAAAACATGTTCGACTATTGTAAAGTTAATGGGCCAAACCGAGCAATCACCCAGCAAACCAAAACTTCCGACGTGTCGGACATCAGACGTTTTTCTTACATTTCATCAGAAAATTTGCCGAAAATAAACGATATCGTCATAAATGCCTTCAGAAATAAGACCGAGTTTTTCTGCACACTCTTCCGAATTTTGTCCGCAAAGTCTGCTCGTTCTCTGAATTTTTTTACACTTTAAACGATTTTGTCTGCACATTCTCTAAAGGGTGTTTTCTGTTCTTCTTCTTCACACAAGAGAAACCTGTAGCTAGTGCATTTTTTGTTTTGTTTTCTCTCACAAACAACAACAACAAACGAAAACCTGTTTAGCAATTCCTAAAACGGGTTATTGTTTGTTGTTTTTCAAGTGCGTTGCGCATTACAATGTGTGTTTTTGATCCCCATTATCAGTTATGATTGTGCAATCAATATATCAAGACGTCACGTCGCAAAATATGTGTCAAATATTTAAAGGTGAATAAAGCATATGTCAGAAAATAAGAAAATAAATGTTCTGTCGTCAGGCAATTAGATAAAAGTGAGAAAAGACGCTGAAGTCCTGTTAAAAAATTATTGCCAGAAGAAGACGATGGAATTAGTAAATTTAGTGATGAAATTAATAAAAACTAAGAAAAAATAATTTTTGGAATTTTTGTGTAAATAAAAAAAAACAGAAATCTCTGCCAATTTTCGTACATTTATTCAGAATTCTGTCCGAAATTCTCAAGAAATCTCGTAAAAAATTTCGGTATACTGTCAGATATTTCTGGCAATTTTCCAAAAGTCCCTTCGAAATTTTTCGAAATTTCCCTCAGATATCTGACCGAATTCTGACCGAAAAGTCTGCACAAGTTTCCGAATTTCCCTAGACATTTCGGTCCGAATTCTTGTCAACCACCCATACAACTTTCAGACAGAATGCTGACAGAATTCGGCATCAGAATCGGCAACTTGTGCAGACTTTCTGTCAGACATCTGACCGAATTCGGGGAAAATGGTTTGCTGGGCAGACATACAAACGCACACACAGCCATTCAGAACATGACCATTTTCTTATGTTCAACATAGAGACGACATGTCGCTACAATAACGTCTGTTTGTGTGTGTGTGTGTGTATCCTCTATTGTATGTACGCTATCAATAACTGAGGTCTGCACATAACATCGGCAGGTGGTTAGCCCCCAAAAATATGCTTTAAGATTTGTATTTGGCCAATGGTTTGGGTTAAAAGGAAGGACATTGATTGAGAGTTTTGGGGTTTCTATTGTCGTATAACAAGTAAAGTGGTAAAAATCTGTCAGTTTCCTTGAGATTTCTGACAGTTACAAGATAACTTTGTTTGAAGGATAGGAAACCGGATATGTGGTTGGGCCAGTACAGAGTGATGAGTACAAGGATTCTAGTTTTAGGTTAGCAATTGTACGATGACCGTGTGTGTAGTGAAGCAATTATAAATGCATGTCGAGATATTATAGGTATTGTAGAAATAAGAAAATATTGATGATGGTTAAAAGAACATGCATATGATTATAATGTATACTACACGTGTTATATGATGGCATGTACTATGACAAACTTTGACGTTTAAGTGTGGCTCGTACAGCGGTTGTTTTTTCTTACATATTCATAATGAAAATCGGTTGAAATTAAGATATACAACATATCTATCGAGCATGACCTCGATGCTCAGTGTGCGAGGCTAATATTAATTTTATGATATGATTTGCCCGAGCGCCTTTAAACAGACATCGTCCTCCTTAAACGGAAGTTCACACCTAACAGTATGCATGCAAATCACGTTTTTTATGACTCTTCAAAGAGCATGACCTCGATGTTCAGTGGATTTCTTTAACAATTCCATTACCTTTAGGGCTTTTTCTGTTTATACGTCGAAGAAAAAAATACTTATACATTGACGATTCGAATCTCCAATGCATGAGTTCATTCTAAACAAGGGAAAGCCCATAGAACATTAAATAACGCGACATAAGTCTGAGTTATATGTCTGAGTTATTACTGACAAAGTTCTTCACAATAACTGTGGTTCTTCACAATAACTATGAAACTACTTCAAATAGAAATGAGAATTTTTTACAGGGCATAGAATATGACTTTTCGGATACTTTTGCAAAAAGTTCTCACTTAAATTGTTTGTGTTTTTAGTTATTGATTGTTGATACAATAACTACAAAACTATTTTAAATAGATGTAGGATTTTTTCAGAGGGCATAGACTATGACTTTTGAACATTTTTGCAGTATTTATTTCATTTCAGTATGCCAACGATATATAAATGGGTTGTTTTGTATGGGAGCTACCAGAAGGGTTAAGTCTTTTATGCCCAGTTAAAATTTTATTACGTTATTTTAAAAGAAAATAATACTGGTAAATTTTCATAAGGATCAGTTAAGGTTTACACGAGTTATCCAGTCAACCAGCCAGCCAGACGGACGGACATGGCTCAATCGTCTTTAAAAGTCCTAAAACGAATTTGGTCTTAAGATATTTGGTGTCTAACACATCTCCTTTAATGCGTTACTATTTTTCTGGTACCAAATGATATATAACCCCAATAACTAGCTGCATATTGCCAGGCCACTTATAATCCATTAAAAGTTGCATACTTTTAGGTAAATTTATAAAATTTCCCTTTCTTTCATTGCTCCATTTTTTGTTAATTTAACTTCAAGGCAATTTTTGAAAATAAACTCATAATACTATTTCTTCTCTCTCTCCGTCTCCCTCTCTCAGCATTCTTAATTTGCTCTTTTTATACCATTTATAAATCACCCGTAACGAGAAGTATCAACTAGAAAATAAAACAAATCATTACTCATGACGACCCTACATGATTGCATTTTCATGTTGTCTCGTTAACTTTCCAGTGACTTGTTATTTTTTTGCCTTCGTACATGTTTGTTTTGTTTTGGTTGCCAGTTTCGGTTTTATTTTGTGCCATTTCATCATTATCATTATTAATGCATAAGGGAGAATGGCAGCAGTAGGGCAAAAACACTAACAACACCATATAACAGTCACAATAGAACAATAACATAAGGAATCGAGAACAATAACAAATATAAATTCCAAACTTCGTCCGTCTCTCCCAAGCCAATGTTAACAGTTGTCTACCAAACATTAATAATAAAAAATTAAACATAATTGAGCTAAAGGACGAAATAAAAGGCGCGATTTCAGAAAGCAAAACCACAACAGCAATAGCATACAGAGAGGGCGCAATAACCTTGTGGCGTTTAAAGCAAACATCCCTCTCAAAAGTGCCAAGCCACAAAGAAAGTAAAAAAAAACAGAGTAGCACAGCCCAACTTTAATGTGCTAGAAAACCGCCTTATTTAACGCCTATTTATATGTATGCCAATGTGTTTGTATGTCTGCGTGTGCAAGGCAAATATTAATGTTATGGCAATTTATGATTAGCTTGAACGCCTTAAAATAGACAACGTCCTCCTTAAACGGAAGTTCACACCTAACAGTATGCATGCAAATCACGTTTTTATGACTGCTCTATGAATTATATAAAAATCGATTTTGCCATCATCAAGACTTTAAACGCAATGTTATAGGAAGTTGTATAGAACAGCAATACACTTTATTCGTATACCACATGAATAATCTTACATGATTTCATATTTGTGTTTGTTTCTATCTTTTCAACTTCAATGTCAGTATTAATGCGTTTTAAGTGTGAAGACCCCGAACAAATTTAAATGTTTTTAGCCCACAAGTCAAGGTCGTCCGTCATGGTGTAACGCCAGGACAACCCTTAGTTTAGTTTTATATAAAACTAGAATACCTTTGGCCATTACGCTCCCCCCATTCAAATACTCAACAGTCAACAAGGGAACATAATGCACTATTGTATGTGATGTTGAACCTGCAGACAGTTGGATAGACAGACAGGCAGAGAGACAAACTGGCAGGCAGTCAGGACAGCAAAAAAAATAGACGGACATTATACAAAGGCACAGCTCAGCTAATGTTATACTCCACTCTATATTCGAACACATGATGTTGACGCTGATGATAAATACTCAAGGGACCATCATCAGCAGAGTACACGTAAAGTTACTTAACGTTTGAAATATCACAACACTTTTACGTTCGAGAGATCCCTCTTGTTCTCATACAAAATGCCGTTCAAGGGGTTTTCCTTTATTTTTTTACGACAGTTGTTTCTTTTACTTCTGTCATTGTGAAAGAGAAAAGATTTAGTTAAAACTTTTGCAGAGACATATAAATAGAAGTTGCAATGGTTTTCTCTAGTAAATTGATCGATTGTTAAGTAATTGTTAACAGTAATGGACTGATTTCAGTGGCAGTGGTCGTCCAGTCAAGTACTTAGTAGCTGTAGCCATATAGGGGAAGGCAGCTATTGTAGGGTTGGTAAAACTATTTGTTATTACATCAATTAAATGTGGTCGCAATGGCAATAGAATTAAACTTTGAGTTATGGTTATGGTATGGTGGGCGTTGAGTTGTTGTGAGTGTTAATAAAATTAGAAAAATCCAAAAGTTTAAGATGTATAAAAAAAACACAACAAATTTTGTGGTTTTATTAAAAAAAAATCTACAATCAGTTTTTTGAAAAATTTTTTCCTGATCTTTGTTTGCGCCCTGTTCCTTAAACAGAATTCAAAATTTTGAAACAATAGGTTATAGAAAAATAAAACCCAACAGAAATTCCTCTTGAATTCAAAATTACGAAAATATAATAATACGAAAAATGACTCAACGTCAAACAAATTAGCACTTCATGGCCAAAAGAAGAGAGATGTGAAAATATATTGTTATGTGTATTTAAAATTAATAAATGAAAATAATACATATGTGTTGGGAGAATGCAAGTTTAAAAAAAAAACACTCAAATTCTAACCTTCTATATACCATAATGACAATTTGAATCGTTGAAGCTCGCCTCGACAATCATTACATAGTACAACATTTTTTGGGCTCATTGATTTGGGACTCAATTCTGAGAACTTCACGTGAAAGAAGCCCTAACAAGAAGAAGTTCTGCATCATTCGTTTTGTCAAGTTACATGCCATAATAATTTAATATCCATTAGAAGTTAGTAAGTATCGTATACGGGAATTTGTCACGTTTTAGGATCTTTTGTTTGTATTACTCACAAAAATTTAACGCCTTTCTTGTAATACTTACATTTTACACTTAGCAAGGCTTAAAAATAAGGTATTGATATAGTGAAAATTAAACTCCGTTTTAATACTTAGTTTAGGAGATAAAGGCATTCCACCCCATTTCGAAGGTGAGATCCCAACCTTTTTTATGATGAGATTCCAACTGTATTTTAATGATTTTCCAACTATAACACGGTTACTCCTTTTGCCATTGGACACAGAGTTAGGGAGATAACTGTACTTAAAGTTTTTCATATTAATACTTGAAGTCTTGACACCTATTTCAAGGTAAGACCCTAAATACATCATAGTGTTTTCACGACGAGTATTTAGTTACCAAAAGTTAAGCTCCTTTTTGCGATTGCATGCTTGGTTCAGCAATTGAAGTTTTTCATATGAATACCGAAGGCTTTCCATTCATTTTAAGATGTGGAAACCATCTAGCAGTATCTTTCACACAAATATACGTATTCTTAAGGAAATTTCAATAAAATCATCCTTTGAGATTTGCATATAGAATATGGTACAAGTATAAAAAATAGAGTGGCAAACCATGGGGTCCTAAATCAAAATACAGCCCCCGTTTTTAACGAGAAACTTTTCGTATTGGGGAAAAATCCACAACAAGATCCGCAACTGCCCCGGAATCGATCCTGGAGTGTTTAAATGTATGACCAAATCCTAGTAATTTTTGCCTCTTAACATTTTTTCCAAACATACCCCCTCTTAACCCCCTAAGGGGGCTCTAACTGCCCTAAAGGTACCCCTAGAGGAGGCAAATATCAAACATATTTACAACCCCAACAGTTTCTTAGAACATATGTACCCTCTATCTTTAACCCTTAATGCAGTCTTCATGCAATTTTTTTTTATTTTATAAATTTTTTATGAAATTAGTGTAAAATGTATGACCGACACCAACTAGTATTTCTCTCCTAACATTTTTCTGAATCATACCTACCGCCTTAGGGCGTAAATATTCCGAAGTGGGCTATAATATATAATATTAAAAAAAATTGACCCACTCTAGTAAGCAAGCTTCTATTTATATGCCGATTTTCTAGAACTATTGTGCAATGTTTTATGGAAATACTTTCCAAGCAACTCAACCTATAAAAATATAAATTTTACCCACTTTTGAAAAAACCGGTTAACCGAAACCAAATCCCGTTAAACCGGGTACTAGAGAAACCGGCACGAGCTTTGCTTTTTGAAGAAAAAACCGGTTGGACGGTTTCCTGTTTCTCTTTTGAAAACACTAGTTATATCCAAAAAACTAAAAAATAGACATATGGTCATTTTAAAAGGGGTTACCAAAAGGGTCTTTGTGGTACCAACTGACAATTAAGGAAAAAGTCTAATTAATTTGAACTAAATGTTTAAAAAAGTATAATTTGTAATAGGTAGAGTTTCTTTTAGGAATTATTCGAAAATATAAATTTTCTACAAATTTGCTAATTTGCATAGGAGGTTCCAGAAGGGGCAACACAATATGTCCGAGACAAACATTCAAAAATCGGCATCTTGGGCAAAATTTAACTAAATTCAACGTACTTAAATATTGTATGTATCTATTATTATCTACTATTACACAAAAAAAATACTGACTGAATTTAAACAACCATCAGTTCTCCATCTTGAAGGTTTGGGATAAATATGATTTTTTTAAAAATAGGTCATATTGTATGGGAGCTACCAGAATCAGTCGACCTATATAGTCCATATTCATTCCTAAGTCAAATTTCAAAATACTTTCCAAAAAATATGTATGCAAAACTTTTAGGGTGAATTCGGTCATATGTGTAAGTGAAACCAGAAAGCAACGTGTAGCAACGCCAGTTGTCAATCTGGAAGTTATGGGGAATTTCATTTTATTTAAAAATATGTAATTTTGTATGGAAGGTACCAGAAATGGTCGGACTGTATAGCCGATATTCATTTCTGAGTCAAATTTGTATGTCAACATCCAACGCAGAATTTGATTGCATTCAGTATACTTCCAAAAAAGTTATGCAGTATTCCGTTCGGCAGTTATGGTGGTTCCAAAATAGTTTGGCCTATATAGACCATATTCATTCATGAGTAATATTTTTCATTAGCGTACATCTCACGCAAAATATGACTGAATTCAGTGTACTTTAAAAGGTGAATTCGGTCATATGTATGGATGGTGCCAGGGGGAAGGGATATTATGAATATTTACAATACCAAAACATCATTAAGGAAAATATT